>CM045995.1:112568047-113768047 GCA_025175895.1 Wurfbainia villosa | reverse complement strand
TACTTTTATTCATGTATTTGTTAATGTATTTTAATGTTTTATTTCATTTTTGCAAATATTAACATTCAATGATTTCCAAAACCTAACATCTCACCCTTTCTAAGTGTTGAAATACACAATCAAGGTAAAAGACTTGTTTTGTGAGATGTAATCTATCCTAGACATTCCTTCCATGCAAACATATGGTAAAACATATGAAGCATGGTGAATACAAGATATCAAGTTGTGTGGCACTTGAGTATCACTCTAGATGTTACCTTTACATCTTAACCACACATTTCTTGATACATGACCTTCCAAAGTGTGCCAATAATCAAAGGTACACACTATGACCTCTAAATCTAGATCGTGTCAATTTTATTGATTTTCATGTTTTCAAGATATATATTGACACAACCTAAAATTCTTTAAAATTAAGGCTCAAGGATATTTCCAAGGTAACCATAACCTTGAAAGTAACCTCAAGTGCCACCTTTATCATGGTTGAGTTAACTACCCATCCAATCAAGGTTGGCACATCCTAAACCCATCTTAGCGTGAATCAATCGCGCTCTTAGGAACCCAAAATCGATTTGAGCTCCTAGGGTTAATTAGGTATTCCTTAGGGATAACCTCCCTAGATACCTTCCTAATGACCCTCCTAGGCTTATTAGCCTTGGTCATTTTGGTCTTGCCTAGGTTAACCTTAGGGATTGCCTCCCTAACAACCTTATTAATGGCCATCCTAGGTTTCTTCGAAACCTTGGCCATTAGGCACAAACCTTGGTCAACTCTAGGAATGACTTTCCCATTGACCTTGGTCTTCCTAGACCTAGTTTGTGTTCCATAGTCAAATGGAACACTGTGGTAAGCCGCCTTAGGCTTAGGTTTTTGACCCAAACCCTTCTTGCCTTTGGTTGACTTTTGTCTTTTAGATCCTACTTGTTGACTTGGATTATTTGACCTAAAAGTTTGACCAATTGACCCTTGCATTTGATTTTGCATAATGTTGAGGGTCTTTTCAAGTATTTCAAGCCTTGACCTCAAGGCTTGATTTTCCTTTTCTAATATCTCAATTTTTGATTTTTCATTTTCTCTTGAGATATTTCTATTTCTAGGCATATGTCTAGATTCCTTAGCATTAAAGCCTAGATGTTCTCCTATTTTCTTAATGCTTTCCTTAGGTAATATATTTTTAGGGACATTAGTCCCAAATTTCTCCTTATTCTTAAGGTGAACATTCTTAGCTCCTAAACAAATATGTTTGTTACTTCTAGCATGCTCTTTATGATACATAACAAAATTGCTAAAATTAGTTCTAGCATGCTTCTTAATCTTTAAATTAGACGGAGCATTATTTAAATATACCTTAAGGTTTGCCTTAGTGGCTCCCCCTACTTGTGATGCTCCCCTTTGCCCCTTCTTCTTCTTCTTTGGGCATTGACTCCAGTAATGACCCGGTAGTCGGCATTTGAAGCAAATGACATGCTCCTTGCTCTTTTGTCTTAAAGAACCGGCGTCCGTTGACTTTTGTTGATTTTTAGGCGCCGGAGGAGCTTTCTTGATCCTCTTTGGACATTTGCTCTTGTAATGCCCATACTCCCTACACTCAAAGCACATAATATGATTTTTATTTAAAAATAAAGTGTTTGAGTTACCTAGGGTGGTGGTAGGTGCCGGGGTTGAATTTTGAGCTTCCTCATCTTGATCGGATGTTGAAAGCTCTTCTTGAGGTTGCTCCGGTGTAGAGGATGGTCTCTCTTCCTCAATCCTAGGAATAGATGCTTCTTTCACCTCTTCTACTTCTTCTTTCTCCGATTCGGAAATTGACTCCATCTCAACTTCCGATTCCTCACTATCACTTGAGGATAAACTCTCCTCATGGAATCTTGCCAATTTTCTCCATAGCTCCTTAGCATACATGTAATCCCCTAGCTTGCACAAAACATCATTAGGGATTACATCTTCTAAAAGTTTCGTTACCTTAACTTCGGTCTTGAGCTTTTGGCGTTGCTCTTGGGTCCACTTTTTCAATTTTAGGACATTTCCCTTCTTATCCCTAGGGGGTTCAAGACCTTCAATGAGGATGAACCAATCCTCTATGTTCATCATCAAGAATGTTTCCATTCTTGCTCTCCATGTCGGAAAATCTTCTGGATCATATGGAGGTGGAGTGTTGATTTCCCATCCAAGCTTGTCTTGGAATTCCATCTTCACCCTCTAGCCTTTTGCCTTAGCTCCCGGTTGTTAATCCGTAGAAGAGCCCCGGGCTCTGATACCACTTGTTAGGACCCTTGGAATGGCTAGAGGGGGGGTGAATAGCGAAGATGAAATTCGATCTCATTTGTGTCTACAATTTCGTTAGCGCAGCGGAATATATATAATAATAAAAGCAATAACGAAATAGATAACAAGCTAACACAATGATATAACGTGGTTCGGAACTACACGGTTCCTACTCCACGGATCGAGTTCTAAAGAGCCCTAGTGATGCACACGCACTCACTAATGATAAACACTCCTTCTCGACACAAGTCGGAGGCAGAGAAACCCCTTACAATAAATCTTACAACAGTAAGAACGAAATACAAGCAATATACAATGTAAATATGAAATACAAGTAAAGAAAAGACTTTATAACACTTGTTTTGATTGCTTGAATGCTTGGTTGCTTGCTTGCACTTGGAGACCTGATTTGCACCAACAAATCGCCCCAATAGCCCTCAAGAACCAACATCTTTTTCCTCCATCACGAGCTCCATATATAGCTTCAACCTGTGCTGGAAAAAGTCTATCAGTCGACTGATCGGGACCATCAGTCGACTGATGCCACTATTGTCATGAGACAACGGCTAGTTCCACGTTGGATAAGTCCAACGGAACTACCATCAGTCGACTGATTGTAACCATCAGTCGACTGATTGTAACCATCAGTCGACTGATGGAGTCCTCACTCGACCAGTCGAGTCTCGACTCCATTCTGTGGCCGAATTCTCGAGCACCAGTCGACTGATCACACGATCACCGATCGCTGATCCATCACCGATCGCTAACCTATGATACGATCGCTAGGCCATAACCCGCAAATAAACCCTAGTTGACTCGGTCCGGTCCGCCGCCACATGGCACCGGGCCGATCGCACACCTCAAACATGAGGTTTTAACTCAAGTATGGTTCCCATACTTGCTAGACCACCCTTAGCCTAGACCTAAGCCTTCTAGCCACCTCCATCACCTCACGCCTCGGATCCCTCCAAGTCATCCATGACTTATTCATCCATCGCGCTAGCCTTCAGGTGCTTTCGTTGGCTATGTCATGCTAACGGTGTCTACACCGCCAAGGCACATTGGACTTACGCCGCCAAGACTCCGCTTGGACTTTACGCCGCCAACCATTGGACTTGTGCTGCCAAGACTACCGCTTGGACTTTACGCCGCCAATATTAAACCCCTTGGACTTCAAATGCTAACCCATGTTAGACTTTCCATGCCAAGACCATGCTTGGACTTTCCTTGCCAACTCATGTTGGACTTTCCATTTGCCAAGACCCATGCTTGGACTTTCCTTGCCAACACATGTTGGACTTTCCATTTGCCAAGACCCATGCTTGGACTTTCCTTGCCAACACATGTTGGACTTTCCATTTGCCAAGACCCATGCTTGGACTTTCCTTGATAATTATATTGTCATATGTTTTTGTCGAAACATCAAAACACATCAAAACATCACTCGAGCCAAACTCGAGTCCTGGTCAATCGTGACCTGGGCCGATTGCACCAACACCATCTACACAGGAGCAAGGGCAAGAGCAAGATGAGCCATCTACTTTCGGGAGAAGTGATAAACAAGCTTAAGAGATCCTCACCACCACACTAGGTAACTCAAACATTTTAATTCAAAATAAAAATCATATAATGTGTTTTGAGTGTAGGGAATATGAGCACTATAAGAGCAAGTGCCCAAAGAAGGTTAAAAAGGCTCCATCGGTGACAAAGGTCAAGGATACTGGCGTCCCCGCTAAGAAGAGTAAGGAGCATGTCATTTGTTTCAAATGCCAACAACCGGGATACTATGGGAGTCAATGTCCTAGGGGGAAGAAGAAAGGGAAAGAAGGAGCATCACATGTAGGGGGAGCCTCAAAGGCAAACCCTAAGGTAAAATTCAATAATGCACCTTCTAGTTTTAATGTCAAAAATCATGCTAGAAATAATTTAAATACTCTTGCTATTACTCATGAACAAAAGCATGCTAAAAATAAATTTTATTGTCTAGGTGAAAAATCATATAATATTTCAAATAAGGAGAAATTTGGGACTAATGTCCCTAGAAAATTTTTACCTTATGAAAGTATTAGGAAGATAGAGAACCATCTAGGCTTTAACCCCAAGAATTCTAGACATATACCCAGAAAGAATAAATAAATTCAATAAAACAATGGGCCCACAAAATTAGAGAAATTGGAGTTAGAGAACTAAGCCTTGAGGTCAAGGCTTGAGAAAATGGAAAAGACCCTTAGGAAAATACAAAATCAAATGTAAGTGTCAAATAGTCAAATCCTAGGGTCTAGGAGTCAAAGCCAATGGCCTAGGAAACAAAAAATCATCCAAGGGCAAGCTTAAGCACAAAAAGACCTATCACAATATTCCATTCGATTATGAAACTCAATCTAGGTCTAGGAAAACCAAGGCCAATAGGGAAGTCATCCCTAAGGTTGACCAAGGAAGGTGCCTAGTGGCTAGGATTTCGAAGAAACCTAGGGAAGCCACTAAGAAGGTTACAAGGGGAGTCACCCCTAGAGTTAACCTAGGTAAGACCCAAATGACCAAGGCTTCTAAGCCTAGAAGGGTCATTAGAAGGGTATCTAGGGAAGTTATCCCTAGGGAATACTTAGTAAACCCAAGGAGCTCCAATAGGTATTGAGTTCCTAGGAGCGTGATTGATTTACACTAAATGGGTTAGGATGTGCCAACTTTAAATGGATGGGTAGTTAACCTAACCATGGTAAAGGTGGCACCTTAGGTCATTTTCAAGGTTATGGATACCTTGGAAATAAGAGTGGATATTTAATCCTAAAAGATTTTAGGATGTGCCAATAGAATTTATGAAGGTTGAAAAATCAATCAAATTAGTACAATTAAGGTTAAAGGTCATAGTGTGTCATTTTGAATTTATGACACACCTTGGGATAAGTTGTTATTATGGCAAAATGTACTTAATTATAACAAATGACAATTAATATTAAAATTTAGGTATTCTTACACCTATACATCTTATTTGCCATGCTTTGATTGTCATATAACATGTCATGACATCATTTTTATGTTTTATCATTTATATGTCATGATTATGCTTAGGTTTTAGTTTTAATATCATGTATTCTTAGGTTATATCATATGCCATGACATCATGATCATTGACCATATTTATTTATGTTATCTTTTATGTCATGATCATTCATGCATTTAATTTGATTAAAATTGATTTAAGGACTATGACTTGACTTGAAGTCCCATGTATAAGGGAATCAATAGAGTTGCCTTAGAAAATGCATGAGGTCTTAGATTAGAGTGAACAAAACCCAAATTTTACATATAATTGACATGTGTATGTTTTCAAACACTCTAGATACATGTGAGATGTTAGGAAATGAGTTAAGTTGAAGGTGCATAGTTTTTGCATCTAGATGAACTCAAACTCATCTAAAACCATGGGTGGATCATGGGGAAAGCTAATGTGCAAGTCATCTGCATCGAGGCCATTAATCATGATCCAATATAGGTTTTCAAAAATATTTTAAAATCATTTTAGAAAATCTTGGTGAAGTCTATCTTTTGATAGCAATCACCATTGAGAGAGTTGATACAAAGTAGGGCCAAAATATTGAACTTTTCAATGGTTTTGAACTTTGTGTCAAACTCACTATTTTATGGGTAAATTATTTTTTAAATATTTTTCACCCATTGTACTTGGTATAAGTAATGTATGTATAAAATTTCACTATTTTTCAAAATATGTATTTTTACTTATGTATTTTTGAAATTCAGATTCTGATTCTTAAAACTGCATCTTGCAGTTATCAGTCAACTGTAATTGTTGGCAGTCGAATGACATCTACGATAATCAACTGGTAACTGTCAAGAGTCGATTGCCAGGTCTGATTTCGGGTAAACAAAGTTTGTTTAGCCTGATTTCAGTTATGGTAAGGTTCCCCAGCAACTCCTAACCCTAGGATATGCTCTGGAAAGCATTAGAAAGGGTGAAAATCCACTGGATATGGATTACGAGAGTTGTTTAGGGTGTGTATTAATTTTAAGGTGTGTGAAAGCTCATGTTTGAATTTTTAACCTTAATTTTGATGGTTTAGTATTCCTATAGGCTTAGGGACTCTCCAAGGACATTGTTTGTGCAATGGTCAAGGGGTAGCAAGCCTTTAGGGGGAGGTATCCATCATGGGGTGATGGATGTGTTCTTCCTCATGAGGGGGAGAAATGAGAATGTGAGATGCCCAATTTAGAAATTAAGAGAGTTTATAGGAAACCTCTCTTTAGTGATATGAGACTTATTACTAGGAAGAGTGAAGGCATCCTAGATGTGTTTTTGGACCAAGAGGGAGATTGTAAGATCTCATTGGGATATAAGACATTAACCTCCTTGGAAGAACGTTTTTGATGTATGTCAAAAAGGGGGAGAATTTATGTGGGAATTTGGAATTACCAATTTGAGAGAATTAGTAAAGAGTTTTGAGTTAGTTTTCTAACTTAAAGGTGTTTGGTTTTTCTCAAATATCAAAAAGGGGGAGATTGTTAGTGTAATCGGCCTAGGTCACGATTGACCAGACTTGAGTTTGACTCGAGTAGTGTTTTGATGTTTGACATTGACGTTTGACAATGCTTTGGAGAGATTGTTAATGCAATCGACCCAGGCCATGTTTGATCGGACTTGAGTTTGACTCGAGTAGTATTTTGATGTTTGACGATGGTTTGACCATTGTTTGACTATATGGTTGACATAGGGTTGACCATATGATGGAGAAGTCCCAGTCTTGTGTACTTGGCATGAAAAGTCCAAGCATGGGTCTTGGCAAGGGAAAGTCCAAGCTTGAGTCTTGGCAATTGGAAAGTCCAACATGGAGTTGGCATGGAAAGTCCAAGGGTGTAGTCTTGGCCACGTAAGTCCAAGGGTATAGTCTTGGCGATGAAAGTCCAAGTCATGGGTACTTGGCATTTGGGAAGTTCAATGGTTGATATTGACAGCGTAAAGTCCAAGGGTGGAGTCTTGGCAGCATAAGTCCAATGGATTGACGAAGTAAAGTCCAAGCATGGTCTTAGCAACATAAGTCTAATGTGCCTTGGTGGTGTAGATACCGTTAGCATGACACTAGACGATGGAAGCATCTGAAGGCTAACGTATGGATGAACAAGTCATGGATGACTTGGAGCGATCCAATAGGCGTAAGGCTGATGGAGGTGGCTAGAAGGCTTAGGTCTAGGCTAAGGGTGGTCTAGCAAGTATGAGGGCATTATACTTGGGGTTAAACCTCATGGTTGAGGTTGTCAGTCGACTGGGGCTTTATTCTAGTCGATTGGTCATGTGTTTTGATACTTAGCAGCCAAGTCGACCCTCAGAAGTCGACAGGTATTATGACCAGTCGAACTGATGTAAGTCGTTTAGTGATCGACTGCGGCCTTATAGGCTTGGTAGTCGACTGCTCACTTGATCAGTCGACTGATGGTAGTCGATTGCTGATTTGATGTCGCGAGCATAAAATGTTCAGTACCCGACTGGATAGTTGGCTATGGGCGTTGGTAGTCGACTGCTAAGTGATCCGTTGGAGCTTTTCCAATGTGGATCAAGTCATTGTCTCATAACGACATTGTTAGTAGTCGACTAGGGCTTTATGGCAGTCTACTGCCAGGCGCTAAATTAGCCCGTTGCAGGTTAAAAGGAGTAGCTCGTGGGAGATTTCGGCATCGATTTTTGGGGAGCTTTCTTGAGGCAATTTGAAGGTGAAGTGCATGCGCATTTCAGGGTCCTTCAAGCTCATCCAAGCAACCAACAAGCAAGCAATCAAAACCCTAGTTTGTAAAGTTTTCTTTACATTTTAGTTGTATTTTGCTTGTATTTCTTTGTATTTCTTTTGTAATCATTAGTATGAGATTTCTCCACCTCGGACGTGTTGTCGAGAATTAGTGATTGAGTAGTGGTGTGTGTTTACATCGTTAGGGCTCATTCGAGCCCAATCTGTGGAGTAGGAACCTTGAGGTTCCGAACCACGTTATATATCGTGTTGTGCTTGTGCTTTTGTTGTATTTATTTTATTATTGTAATTCCGCTGCGCATAACAAGTTTTGTAGAAAACACGTAATCAAATTCCATTGAACTGATGACAACGCCATTCATCCCCCCTCTAGCAGGCGCATAGGTCTTAACAAGTGGTATCAGAGTGAGACTGCTCTTCATTTGGACTAACCACCAAGAGAGCACCGCTAGAGGGCGAAGAAAAAGATGGAATTCGAAGACAAATTGAGATGGGACATCAACACCCCAATTCCCTATGCCTTTTATGGATGAGAATGCTTCAATCAATGGAAGGCGAGGATTGAAGACTTCATGATGATGATGAACTTAGATGATTGGGCCACGTTGATGGAAGGATTCAAATTTCCAAAAGGGCCTAACAGAGGGTCCCTCAAAATGAAAAAGTGGGCCGAAGAACAACTCCGAGAATTTGAGAGGAGTAATGAGGTAATCAAATTTTTAAGTGATTTAATTCCAAACGATGTTGTGTCCAAATTAGGAGAATACAAGGATGCAAAGGAGTTTTAGAGCGAATTGACTAAGCTCCATGAAAAACCATCCATGGCTCAAGTAGAAAGAGAGCCCGAAGAAGAAGCATCATCATCATCACAAGAAAGTGAGGATTCAGAGGTCGATGTGTGTTCGACATCCGAGGAGGAAGAGGTGGAAGAAACCTCCACTTCAAGGTCGAGGGGGAGGAGAGGTCATCTACACCGGAGCAAGGGCAAGAGCAAGAAGAGTCATCTACTTCCGGGAGAAGTGATGAACAAGCTCAAAAGATCCTCACCACCACCCTAGGTAACTCAAATACTTTAATTCAAAATAAAAATCATATAATGTGTTTTGAGTGTAGGGAATATAAGCACTATAAGAGAAAGTGCCCAAAGAAGGTTAAAAAGGCTCCACCGGTGCCAAAGGTCATGGATACCGGTGTCCCCACTAAGAAGAGCAAGGAGCATATCATTTGCTTCAAATGCCAACAACCGGGACACTATAGGAGTCAATGCCCTAGGAGGAAGAAGAAAGGGCAAGAAGGAGCATCACATGTAGGGGGAGCCTCTAAGGCAAACCCTAAGGTAAAATTCAATAATGCACCTTTTAGTTTTAATGTCAAAAAGCATGCTAGAAATAATTTAAACACTCTTGCTATTACTCATGAACAAAAGCATGCTAAAAATATATTTTATTGTCTAGGTGAAAAATCATATAATATTTTAAATATGGAGAAATTTGGGACTAATGTCCCTAGAAAAATTTTACCTACGGAAAGTATTATGAAGATAGAGAACCATCTAGGCTTTAACCCTAAGAATTCGAGACATATGCCTAGAAAGAACAAATCAATTCAAAGAAATAATAGGCCCACAAAATTAGAAAAATTGGAGTTGGAGAACCAAGCCTTGAGGTTAAGGCTTGAGAAAATGGAAAAGACCATTAGGAAAATGCAAAATCAAATGCAAGGGTCAAATAGTCAAAGCCTAGGGTCTAGGAGTCAAAGTCAAAGGCCTAGGAAATAAGAAACATCTATGGGCAAGCTTAAGCCCAAAAAGACCTATCACAATATTCCATTCGATTATAGAACTAAATTTAGGTCTAGGAAAACCAAGGTCAATAGAGAAATCATCCCTAAAGTTGACCAAGGTAGGTATCTAGTGACTAGGGTTTTGAAGAAACCTAGGGAAACTACTAAGAAGATTACATGGGGAGTCACCCCTACAGTTAACCTAGGTAAGACCCAAATGACTAAGGTTTCTAAGCCTATAAGGGTCATTAAAAGAGTATCTTGGGAAGTTATCCCTAGGGAATACTTAGTAAATCCAAGGAGCTCCAATAGGTATTGGGTTCCTAGGAGCGTGATCGATTCACGCTAAATGGGTTAGGATGTGCCAACTTTAAATGAATGAGTAGTTAACCTAACCATGGTAAAGGTGGCACCTTAGGTTATTTTCAAAGTTATCGATACCTTAGAAATAAGAGTGTATATTTAATCCTAAAAGATTTTAGGATGTGTCAATAATATTTATGAAAGTTGAAAAATCAATCAAATTGGCACAATTAAAGTTAAAGGTCATAGTGTGTCATTTTGGGTTTTTGACACACCTTGGGATAAGTTGTTATTATGGAAATATGTACTTAATTATAACAAATGACAATTAATATTAAAATTTAGGTATTCTTACACCTATATATCTTATTTGCCATGCTTTGATTGTCATATAACATGTCATGACATCATTCTTATGTTTTATCATTCATATGTCATGATCATGCTTAGGTTTTAGTTTTAATATCATCTATACTTAGTTTATATCATATGCCATTACATCATGATCATTGACCATGCTTATTTATGTTATCTTTTATGCCATGATCATTCATGTATTTAATTTGATTAAAATTGATTTAAGGACTATGACATGACTTAAAGTCCCATGTATAAGGGAATCAAGTAGAGTTGCCTTAGAAAATACATGAGGTCTTAGATTAGGATGAACAAAATCCACATCTCACATATAATTGACATGTGTGTGTTTTCAAACACTCTAGACACATGTGAGATGTTAGGAAATGAGTTAAGTTCAAGGTGTATAGTTTTTACATCTAGATAAACTCAAACTCATCTAAAACCATGGATGGATCATGGGGAAAGCTAATGTGCAAGTCATGTGCATCGAGCCCATTGATCATGATCCAATATAGGGTTTCAAAAATATTTTTAAATCATTTTAGAAAACCTTGGTGAAGTCTATCTTTTGATAGCAATCACCATTGAGAGAGTTGATACAAAGTAGGCCCAAAACATTGAACTTTTCAATGATTTTGAACTTTGTGTCAAACTCACTATTTTATGGGTAAATTATTTTTCACCCATTGTACTTAGTATAAGTAATGTATGTATGAAGTTTCACTATTTTTTAAAATATATATTTTTACTTATGTAATTTCAAAATTTGGATTCTGAATCTAAAAACTGCATCTTACAGGGTGTCAATAGTAGTCGACTGGTAACTGTTAAGAGTCGACTACCAGGTCTGATTTCGGGTAAACAAAGTTTCTTTATCCTGATTTCAGCTGTGGTAAGGTTCCCCAACCACTCTTAACCCTAAGATATGCTCTGGAAAGCATTAGAAATGGTGAAAATCTATTGGATATGGATTAAGAGAGTTGTTTTGGGTGTGTATCAATTTTAAGGTGTGTGAAAGCTCATGTTTGAACTTTTAATCTTAATTTTGATGGTTTAGTGTTCTTATAGGCTTAGGGACTCTCCAAGGACATTGTTGGTGCAATGGACATGGGGGAGAAAGCCTTTAGGGGGAGGTATCCATCATGGGATGATGGATGTGTTCTTCCTCATGAGGGGGAGAAATGAGAATGTGAGATGCCCAATTTGGAAATTGAGAGAGTTTATAGGAAGCCTCTCTTTAGTGATATGGGACTTATCACTAGGAAGAGTGAAGACATCCTAGATGTGTTTTTGGAATAAGGGAGAGATTGTAAGATCTCATTGGTATATGAGACATTAACCTCCTTGGGAGAACCTTTTTAATGTATGTCAAAAAGGGGGAGAATTTATGTGGGAATTTGAAATTACCAATTTGGGAGAATTGGTAAAGAGTTTTGAGTTAGTGTTCCAACTCAAAGGTGTTTGGTTTTTGTCAAACATCAAAAAGGGAGAGATTGTTGGTGCAATCGACCCAGGTCATGATTGACCAGACTTGAGTTTGACTTGAGTAGTATTTTGATATTTGACATTGATCTTTGACAATAATTTGGAGAGATTGTTGGTGTAATCGACCCCGGGTTTTGATTGACCGGACTCGAGTTTGTGTCGAGTGATATTTTGATATTTGACGATGGTTTGACCATTGTTTGACTATATGGTTGACATGGGGTTGACCATATGATGGAGAAGTCCAAGTCTTGTGTACTTGGCATGAAAAGTCCAAGCATGGGTCTTGGCAAGGGAAAGTCCAAGCTTGAGTCTTGGCAATTGGAAAGTCTAACATGGAGTTGGCATGGAAAGTCCAAGGGTGTAGTCTTGGCCACGTAAGTCCAAGGGTGTAGTCTTGGCGGTGAAAGTCCAAGTTATGGGTACTTGGAATTTGGGAAGTCCAAGAGTTGATATTGACAGTGTAAAGTCCAAGGGTGGAGTCTTGGCAGTATAAGTCCAATGGATTGGCAGCGTAAAGTCCAAGTATGGTCTTGGCAGCGTAAGTCCAATGTGTCTTGGCGGTGTAGACACCGTTAACATGACACTAGCTGATGGAAGCACCTGAAGGCTAGCGCATGGATGAACAAGTCATGGATGACTTGGAGGGATCCAATAGACATGAGGCTGATGAAGGTTGCTAGAAGGTTAGGTCTAGGATAAGGGTGGTCTAGCAAGTATGAGAGCATCATACTTGGGGTTAAATCTCATGGTTAAGGTTGTCAGTCGACTGGGGCTTTATTCCAGTTTACTAGTCAAGTGTTTTGACACTTGGCAGCTAAGTCGACACTCAGCAGTCGACTAGTATTATGACCAGTCGAACTGATGTAAGTCGATCGGTGATCGACTGCGACCTTATAGGCTTGGTAGTCGACTGATGGCAGTCGATTGTTGTTTTGATGTCTCGAGCATAGAATGCTCGGTAGCCGATCGGGTAGTTGGCTATGGGCGTTGGTAGTCGACTTATTATATTGGCAGTCGACTGCTAAGGGATCCATTGGAGCTTTTTCAGTATGGATCAAGTCATTGTCTCACAACGACACTGTTGGCAGTTGACTGAGGCCTTATGGTAGTCGACTGCCAGGCGTGAAATCTGCTCGTTGCAAGTTAAAAGGAGCAGCTTGTGGGAGATTTCGGCATTGGTTCTTTGAGAGCTTTCTTTAGGCGGTTTGAAGGCGAAGTGCAGGTGCATTTCAGGGTCCTTCAAGCTCATCCTAGCAACCAAAAAGCAAGCGCTCAAAACCCTAGTTTGTAAAGTGTTCTTTACATTTCAGTTGTATTTTGCTTGTATTTTTTGTATTGCTTTTGTAATCATTTGTACGAGGTTTCTCCACCTCTGACGTGTTGTCGAGAAGGAGTGATTGAGTAGTGGTGTGTGTTTGCATCGCTAGGGCTCATTCGAGCCCAACCTGTGGAGTAGGAACCTTGAGGTTCCAAACCATATTATATCTCATGTTGTGCTTGTGCTCTTGTTGTATTTATTTTATTATTGTATATTCTGCAGCGTATAACAAGTTTTATAGAAAGCATATGATCAAATTCCATCGAACCAACGACAATGCTATTCACCCCCCTCTAGTGAGCGCATAGGTCCTAACAAGTGGTATCAGAGTGAGGCCACTCTTCATTTGGACTAATCGCTAAGAGAGCATCGCTAGAGGGTGAAGAAAAAGATGGAATTCGAAGACAAATTGGGATGGGACATCAACACCCCAATTCCCTATGCCTTTTATGGACGAGAAGGCTTCAATCAATGGAAGGCGAGGATTGAAGACTTCATGATGATGATAGACTTAGATGATTGGGCCACGTTGATGGAAGGGTTCAAATTTCCAAAAGGGCCTAAGGGAGGGTTCCTCAAATTGAAGAAGTGGACTGAAGAGCAACTCCGAGAATTCGAGAGGAGTAATAAGGTAATCAAATTTTTAAGTGATTTAATTCCTAACGATGTTGTGTCCAAATTAGGAAAATACAAGGATGCAAAGGAGTTTGGAGCGAATTGGCCAAACTCCATGAAGAACCATCCATGGCTCAAGTAGAAAGAGAGCCCGAAGAAGAAGCATTATCATCCTCACAAGAAAGTGAGGATTCAGAGGTCGAGGTGTGTTCGACATCCGAGGAGGAAGAGGTCAAAGAAGCCTCCACTTCAAGGTTTGAGGGGGAGAAGAAGCCATCTACATCGGAGCAAGGGCAAGAGCAAGAAGAGCCATCTACTTCCGAGAGAGGTGATGAACAAGCTCAAGAGATCCTCACCACCACCCTAGGTAACTCAAACACTTTAATTCAAAATAAAAATCATATAATGTGTTTTGAGTATAGAGAATATGGGCACTATAAGAGCAAGTGCCCAAAGAAGGTTAAAAAGGCTCCATCGGTGCCAAAGGTCAAGGATACCGGTGTCCTCGCTAAGAAGAGCAAAGAACATATCATTTGCTTCAAATACCAACAACCGGGACACTATAGAAGTCAATGCCCTATGAGGAAGAAGAAAGAGCAAGAAGGAGCATCACATGTAGGGGGAGTCTCTAAGGCAAACCCTAAGGTAAAATTCAATAATCCACCTTCCAGTTTTAATGTCAAAAAGCATGCTAGAAATAATTTACACACTCTTGCTATTACTCATGAACAAAAGCATGCTAAACATAGATTTTATTGTCTAGGTGCAAAATCATATAATATTTCAAATAAGGAGAAATTTGAGACTAATGTCCCTAGAAAAATTTTACTTAAGGAAAGTATTAGGAAGATAGAGAACCATCTAGGCTTTAACCTAAAGAATTCTAGACATATGCCTAGAAAGAACAAATCAATTCAAAGAAACAATGGACCTACAAAATTAGAGAAATTGGAGTTGGAGAACCAAGCCTTGAGGTCAAGGCTTGTGAAAATGGAAAAGACTCTTAGGAAAATACAAAATCAAATGCAAAGGTCAAATAGTCAAAACCTAGGGTCTAGGAGTCAAAGTCAAAGGCCTAGGAAACAAGAACCATCTAAGGGCAAGCTTAACCCCAAAAAGACCTATCACAATGTTCCATTCGATTATGGAACTCAATTTAGGTCTAGGAAAACCAAGGTCAATAGGGAAATCATCCCTAAGGTTAACCAAGGTAGGTGCCTAGTGGCTAGGGTTTCGAAGAAACCTTGGAAAACCACTAAGAAGGTTACAAGGGGAGTCACCCCTAGAGTTAACCTAGGTAAGACCCAAATGACCAAGGCTTCTAAGCCTAGGAGGGGCATTAGAAGGGTATCTAGGGAAGTTATTTCTAGGGAATACTTAGTAAACCCAAGGAGCTCCAATAGGTATTGGGTTCCTAGGAGCGTGATCGATTCACACTAAACGGGTTAGGATGTACCAACTTTAAATGGATGGGTAGTTAACCTAACCATGGTAAAGGTGGTACCTTAGGTCATTTTCAAGGTTATGGATACCTTGGAAATAAGAGTGGATATTTAATTCTAAAAGATTTTATGATGTGCCAATAGAATTTATGAAAGTTGAAAAATCAATCAAATTGGCACAATTAGGGTTAAAGGTGATAGTGTGTCATTTTGGATTTTTGGCACACCTTGGGATAAGTTGTTATTATAGAAAAATATACTTAATTATAACAAATGACAATTAATATTAAAAATTATGTATTCTTACACCTATACATCTTATTTGTCATGCTTTGATTGCCATATAACAAGTCATGACATCATTCTTATGTTTTATTATTTATATGTCATGATCATGCTTAGGTTTTGGTTTTAATATCATGTATGCATAGGTTATATCATATGTCATGAAATCATGATCATTGACCATGCTTATTTATGTTATCTTTTATGCCATGATTATTCATATATTTAATTTGATTAAAATTGATTTAAGGACTATGACATGACTTGAAGTCCCATGTATAAGGGAATCAAGTAGAGTTGCCTTAGAAAATGCATGAGGTCTTAGATTAGGATGAAAAAAACTCACAACTCACATATAATTGACATGTGTGTGTTTTAAAATACTCTAAACACATGTGAGATGTTATAAAATGAGTTAAGTTCAAGGTGCATAGTTTTTGCATTTAGATGAACTCGAACTCATCTAAAACCATGGGTGGATTATGGGGAAAGCTAATGTGCAAGTCATGTGCATCGAGCCCATTGATCATGACATAGGTTTTCAAAAATATTTTAAAATCATTTTAGAAAACTTTGGTGAAGTCTATCTTTTAATAGCAATCACCATTGAGAGAGTTGATACAAAGTAGGACCAAAACATTGAACTTTTCAATGGTTTTGAACTTTGTGTAAAACTCACTATTTTAAGTGTAAATTATTTTTCAAATATTTTTCACTAATTGTACTTGGTATAAGTAATGTACGTATGAAGTTTCATTATTTTTCAAAATACATATTTTTACTTATGTATTTTTGAAATTCAGATTTTGAATCTGAAAACTGCATAATGCAGTTATCAGTCGACTCCCATTGTTGGCAGTCGACTGGCGTCAATGATAGTCGATTGTTAATTTTCAAGAGTCGACTGTCAGGTATGATTTCGGGTAAACAAAGTTTGTTTAGCCTAATTTCAGCTATGGTAAGGTTCCCCAACCACTCCTAACCCTAAGATATGCTCTCGAAAGCACTAGAAATGGTGAAAATCCATTGGATATAGATTAGGAGAGTTTTTTAGGGTGTGTATCAATTTTAAGGTGTGTGAAAGCTCATATTTGAACTTTTAACATTAATTTTGATGGTTTAGTGTTCTTATAAGCTTAGGGACTCTCCAAGGACATTGTTGGTGCAATGGTCAAGGGGCAGCAAGCCTTTAGGGGGAGGTATCCATCATGGGATGATGGAAGTGTTCTTCCTCATGAGGGGGAGAAATGAGAATGTGAGATGCCCAATTTGGAAATTGGGAGAGTTTATAGGAAGCCTCTCTTTAGTGATATGAGACTTTTTACTAGGAAGAGTGAAGACATCCTGGATGTGTTTTTGGACCAAGAGGGAGATTGTAAGATCTCATTGGGATATGAGACATTAACCTCTCTGAGAGAACCTTTTTGATGTATGTCAAAAAGGGGGAGAATTTATGTGGGAATTTGAAATTACCAATTTCGGAGAATTAGTAAAGAGTTTTGAGTTAGTGTTCTAACTCAAAGGTGTTTGATTTAGTGTTTGGTTTTTGTCAAAAATCAAAAAGGGGGAGATTGTTAGTGCAATCAGCCCAGGTCACGATTGACCAGACTTGAGTTTATTTCGAGTAATATTTTGATGTTTGACATTGACTTATGATAATGTTTTGGGGAGATTGTTGGTGCAATCGACCCGGGTTATGATTGACCGGACTCGAGTTTGACTCGAGTGGTATTTTGATGTTTGACGATGGTTTGACCATTGTTTGACTTTATGGTTGATATGGTGTTTACCATATGATGGAGAAGTCCAAGCCTTGTGTACTTGGCATGAAAAGTCCAAGCATGGGTCTTGGGAAGGGAAAGTCCAAGCTTGAGTCTTGGCAATTGGAAAGTCTAACATGGAGTTGGCATGGAAAGTCTAAGGGTATAGTCTTTGCCATGTAAGTCCAAGGGTGTAGTCTTGGCGGTGAAAGTCCAAGTCATGGGTACTTGGCATTTGGGAAGTCCAAGGGTTAATTTTGGTAGCGTAAAGTTAAAGGGTGGAGTCTTGGCAGCATAAGTCCAATGGGTTGGCGGCGTAAAGTCCAAGCATGGTCTTGACAGCGTAAGTCCAATGTGCCTTGGCGGTGTAGACACCGTTAGCATGACATTAGCCGATGGAAGCACTGAAGGCTAACGCATGGATGAACAATTCATGGATGACTTGGAGGGATCCAATAGGCGTGAGGATGATGGAGGTAGCTAGAAGGCTTAGGTCTAGGCTAAGGGTGGTCTAGGAAGTATGAGGGTATCATACTTGGGGTTAAACCTCATGGTTGAAGTTGTTAGTCGACTGGGACTTTATTCCAGTCGACTGGTCAAGTGTTTTTGTAGGGTCGAATCGGTGGCCGACTAGAGAGGGTGAATAGCCCTCGTGTGTATGGTGGAACTCTATCGCTTGCTTAATCGTCTACAATCAAAGGTTAGCGCAACGGAAATAAAGCTAAGACTAATAAGACAAAGCAAAATAAAGAGCAATTCGCTAACAAGCGAATATAACGTGGTTCACGGCCTCGCCGCTAATCCACGACCCGATTCGTCCAAGGTGAATCACTCCTTTGTCAAATCCACTAGATCTCTCCTTTGCACTAAGCTAGGTGGAGGTAACCTTTTACACAAGAATCACTCCACTTACAAATATAATGCAAATAAACTCAAGTAAGAGGATGGAAAACGTGTTGGGCACTTTGGAGGAGTTTAGAGCATAAGCATTAGCCTCCCAAAGTCCCTCACCCCTTCTCTTTATAGAGAAAGGGAATTTCTTCCCGTTAACAGCATCAGTCGACTGATGCCCCGATTAGTCGACTGATACTGTAGTCGTTGCCCAATAACGGCTACTTCCCAGGCCGAATTTGTGGGATCCACAGTTGATTTTCCAACAGTCATATGATCGGTTGACTGATGTCGACTTTGGTGAGTGACCATGAGCTCGACTAGCTTCGTGCCGTGCGGTCTATCGATCATTGCACCCCTTTAGCAGTCGACTAATGTCGACTCAATTTTCAGCCAAACACCAGTTGAACTTCGTTTGACTTGGATCAGTCGACTGCCATGACATGGCAGTTGACTGGTGTCGGGTAAAACTCAAACCTTACATCCGTTTGAGCTTCCAGTGGTCGGGTAAATTTCAACCCTTGCGGTCAAGCCTCCGACACTCAGCCATTCGACCAAGTTCACCTAATGAGCTACTTACAATTCACTTATTCTCTCATCTCACTTGAAGTCTCTCGCCGAAGCTCTCTTTGTTTGCAGCCACGTCCCTCGGCAGCATCAAGCGCATGACTCTGCAATGCTCCTTCGCGTCTCTTGCCCTCGAAGTCTGCTTCCTTGGCTTCGCTTCAAGTCATCTCGTCCGACGGTCCCTCGGCAGCATCAAGCGCACGACTCTACAATGCTCCTTCTCCGACTCAAGCACGAGGTTGTGAGTGGTGACACTTGCCTAATCTCCATGTACGAATTACTAAGTCCTGCAAGACTCCAACACACATATCAAATCCAATCATCCTAACTTAAACCCTTTGCCACACACATCAAAACCATATCACGGGTTGATTGCCCTAACAATCTCTCCCTTTTTGATGTGTGACAATCCGTTTAAGTTAGGTAAACATTTGATAAAAATATTAAGGTAAGAAATCATGTAAATGAACATGGTTATCAACTCTCCCTCTTAATACATGAAACTCCCCCTAGATACAATTCCCTCACTTAAACATATATATTTCTCCCCCTTTGACACCATCAAAAATACTATCCAAATGATATATAAGTATGACATCAACTCTAAAGAGGAAAAATACCAAAAACCAAACAAAAACCTGATAAAATCAGATTACTGTTTTACCAATATCACACGCAAAATACAGGTTTTCTGATTTTTTTGGACGAAATTTAGAAATGCACTATAAATTCAAAAAATTCAAAAAATCATGAAACTTTGAAAATACATTTCTTTTAAAGTGCTTTATTAGTGAAAAATAAGTTTTCATGAAAATTACTTATATTTTCAATGATTTGCCGAAAATCCAAAAGTTTCAAAAATAACTAGTGTTTTGATCAATTTTAACACCTAGTTTTGCATTAGATTGTTTCAAAACATGAAAGCACAGATTTTAAAGTAAGAAATTGTTTTGAAAACATATGAAATATCCAACCATGATCTTTGAGCAATATGTCTATGAATTAAACATAAGCCTTCCCCATGATTGGTCTATTATTGCTACTTTGATACTTAAAATGACCATCTAGATGCCATAGGCATTAGTGGACCATTTGTATCATCCTATCATCTCACTCATACTATGTTTTCACTCAAAGTTATCCTTATGGTGAATGTGAGATGTTCCTAAAGGTATTTATGTACTTAACCTTTAAATTCATGCATTTCTACCCATGGTCAAGTATCACTCTAACATACCACATGATCATAAAAACATATATGAATTAATTTTACATTATGATCATGAAACACACATATCAATCAATTTGTGATCATGCATTGGGTATAAAATCATTATAAAAAGTCAAATATCACCTAAAGCATGATTTAATCTATTTATGGGTGCATTATCATCACCCAACACTATTTCAAAACTTAAGTCCCGCCATCCTAATTCAACCAAAAAATATGATATAAGTAAAGTTATTTTGGTTGACTAACCTAGGGTTTTCCTAACCCTTAAGGATGGATTTAGGAACCCAATACAAGTTCTTTCCTATGGGGTTCACTAAATATTCCTTAGAGATCCATTTTCTAGCAATTGTCTTATTTTTACTTTGACCCCTAGCAATCAAACATTTATAGGCCTTTTCATTAGTCTTTCCCTTATATCCTAGGCCTTTCTTATTAAAGCTAGCCCTTTGGCTCCCTATAATCATATTAAGGGTGTTGGAGCCAATTGTAAATTTTTCTAGGGCCTTGGTCAAATGATCTACCTTTTCCCTTAACATCCTATTTTCCTCAATGCATGCATCATTAACATCAAACAACATATAGTCATGTGAGCATGCATCATCATTATTAACATTTAAACATGCTTGTTCTAATTTATTTTCTAGATCCTTAATTTGATCAAGCATGCTTTTGTTCTTTTTCTTAGCCCTAAATAAATCCTTAGTAAGGCTAGAAATCATGGAAACTATTTTCTTGGGTGAGAGATTCATTACCATAGTCTCCATGTCTTCTTCTTCGGATGAGGAGGATGACGATGAGCCTCCCCCTTCACTAGAGCTCTCTTCACTTGAGCTTGATTCTTCACCTTCAGAGGAAGTGGAGTCTAGATCATCAAATGCCATCAAGGCAAGATTTGAGTAGACATGTTCTTCTTCTTCGGATGATGATGATGAAGAAGAAGGATCATCCCATGTCCTTGCCTTGAGTGCTTTGGCCTTCCCCTTTTCTTTGGCCTTCTTCTCTTCTTCCTTCTTCTTGCTCCCCTTTTTCTTCTTTTCTTCTTTCTTCTTCCTCTCTTCTTTGCTCTTGTTCAAGAGGGGACAATTATCCCTTATGTGTCCCTCTTGTTGGAAATTATAACATATTATCTTCCCCCTTGGTCTTCTTCTCCTATCATTAGATTTATTAAATTTAAAATTCTTCAAAGCACGTCTTACCTTCCTTACCATGTATGCTTCTTCCGTGCTATCCATGGAGGAGGAGGAAGTCTCTATCTTCTTCTTCTTCCCCTTGTTGGCTACCAAAGCTACTCCTCTTGATGGCTTGATACTTGATTCTTCATTTATTCCTTCAAGCATTGTTTCATGGAGCTCCGTGGTTGAGAAGAACTCCTCCAAGGTGCTCACTTCTAAATTCTTCGACATGTAGAAGGAGTCTACCATTGAGCTCCATTTTGATGACCGGGGAAAAGCGTCGATTGCTTTCATAAGCATATCCCGGTTCAAAAGTTTTTCTCCTACAATTGTTAGCCCAATTAAAATTTCTTTAAATCGAGAGTGTAGTGAGGTTACCTTTTCTCCCTTTTCGAGTTTAATATTTGATAGTTGGGAGCGGAGAGGTCTCTCCTTGCAAGCTTGGCCTCCGAGGTACCTTCATGAAGCTCTACTAGCTTCTCCCACATCTCTTTAGTACTTGCACACTCTCCAATTCGGTTTACTTCTTATTGGGGGAGTAAGTTGTAGAGATGGTACTTTGCCTTTGAGTTTGCTAAGTTCTCTTCCCTTTGCTTTTTAGTCCATCTAGACTTCTCGATTGGCTTCCCATCTTCATCCTTGGGTACCTCGAAACCATTTTCCATTATTAATAAAATTTCAAAATCGGTTTCGAAAAATACCTCCATTCTCTTCTTCCACCAAGAGAATTCTCCCTCAAACTTTGGTGGGTGAATGTTGGAGCCGACCATTCTTGATTGTAGTGCTTGTTGCGGCGGTTAGTCCTCGACAAGCGACTTGGCTCTGATACCACTTGTAGGGTCGAATCGGTGGCCAACTAGAGGGGGTGAATAGCCCTCGTGTGTACGGTGGAACTCTATCGCTTGCTTAATCATCTACAATCAAAGGTTAGCGCAACGAAAATAAAGCTAAGACAAATAAGACAAAGTAAAGTAAAGAGCAATTCGCTAACAAGAGAATATAACGTGGTTCACGGCCTCGCCGCTAATCCATGACCCGATTCGTCCAAGGTGAATCACTCCTTTGTCAAATCCACTAGATCTCTCTTTTGCACCAAGCTAGGTGGAGGTAACCTTTTACACAAGAATCACTCCTCTTACAAATATAATGTAAATAAACTCAAGAAAGAGGATGGAAAACGTGTTGGGTACTTTGGAGGAGTTTAGGGCATAAACATCAGCCTCCCAAAGTCCCTCACCCCTTCTCTTTATAGAGAAAGGGAATTTCTTCCCGTTAATAGCATCAGTCGACTGATGTCCCGATCAATCAACTGATATTGCAGCCATTGCCCAATAATGGCTATTTCCCAGGCTGAATTCGCGGGATCCACGATCGATTTTCCAACAGTCATATGATCAGTCGACTGATGATATCGTCAGTCGACTGATGTCGACTTTCAGTCGAGTGACCTGCGAGCTCGACTAGCTTCTATGCCCGTGCACAATGCTATTAGTCGATTGCACCCCTTTAGCAGTCGACTGATGTCGACTTAATTTTCAACCAAACACCAGTCAAACTTCATTCGACTTGGATGAGTCGACTGCCATGACATGGCAGTCGACTGGTGCCGGGTAAAACTCAAACCTTACATCCGTTTGAGCTTCCAGCGGTTGGGTAAACCTTAACCCTTGTGGTCGAGCCTCTGACACTCAACCATTCGGCTAAGTTTACCTAATGAGCTACTTACAATTCACTCATTCTCTCATCTCACTTGAAGTCTTTCGCCAAAGCTCTCTTCGTTCGCGACCACGTCCCTCGGCAGCATCAAATGCACGACTCTGCAATGCTCCTTCGCATCTCTTGCCCTCGAAGTCTGCTTCCTTGGCTTCACTTCAAGTCATCTCATCCGGCGATCCCTCGACAACATCAAGCGAACGACTCTGCAATGCTCCTTCTCTGACTCAAGCACGAGGTTGTGAGTGGTGACACTTGCCTAAGCTCTATATGCAAATTACTAAGTCCTGCAAGACTCCAACGCACATATCAAATCCAATCATCCTAACTTAAACCCTTTGCCATACACATCAAAACCATATCACGGGTTGATTTCCCTAACAGTTTTGACACTTGGCATCCATGTCAACACTCAACAGTCGATTGGTATTTTGACCAGTCAAACTGATATAAGTCGATTGGTGCTCGATTGTAGCCTTATAAGCTTGGTAGTCGACTGCTCACTTGATCAGTCGACTGATGGCAGTCGACTGTAATGGATGGTAATCGATTGCTGGTTTGATGTCGCGAGCACAGAATGTTTGATAGCTGACTGAGCAGTTGGCTACAAGCGTTGGCAGTCAACTGATGATATTGGTAGTCGATTGCCAAGTGATCTATTGGAGCTTTTCCAGCGTGGATCAAGTCATTGTCTCACAACGACACTGTTTGCAATCGACTAGGACCTTATGGTAGTCGACTGCCAAGTGCGAAATCAGCCCATTACAGGTTAAAAGGAGCAACTCGTGGGAGATTTCGACATTATTTCTTTGGGAGCTTTCTTGAGGCGATTTGAAGGCGAAGTGCAGGTGCATTTTAGGATCCTTTAAGCTCATCCAAGCAACTTATTTTGCAACTGTCGTTCTTTGTGATCCAGAATCTGTATCGGAACCTCTTCGTAGGTAGCATCATGTTGAATAGAACCTGACACATCTGACTGAATATGTGTAGGGTCTGGCACATACTTCCTCAGCATGGACACATGAAACACATCATGAATACCAGCCAAGGATGGTGGTAGCGCTAGGCGATAAACAACTGCTCTGATCCTCTCCAAAATCTCGAAACGACCAATGTACCTTGAAGCTAGCTTACAACGGAGGCCAAATCTCTTCACCCCTTTCGTGGGTGAGACTCGCAAGAATACATGGTCACCAATAGAGAACTCCAGAGGTCTCCATCTTTGATTAGCATAACTCTTCTGACAATCCTACGCCTCTGCCATCCTTCGTTTGATAGTACGGACCAACTCGACCTCATGCTGAGCTATATGGGGTCCTAGCGACTGGGCCTCCCCAACCTCTTCCCAAAGGGTGGGTATTCGACACTGTCTACCATACAATGCTTCAAACGGTGTCCTTTGGAAAGTCGAACGATAGCTGTTGTTGTAGGTGAATTCCACTAATGACAAGTGGTCCCCCCAACTGCCCCCGAAATCCATAACGCAGGACCTCAGTAAGTCCTCTAGAGTCTGAATGGTCCACTCAGACTGTCCATCTGTCTGCAGATGGGATGCTGTATTAAAATGGAGCTGTGTACCTAAGGCCTGTTGTAGACTCTGCCAGAACTGGGACGTGAACCGAGGATCTCTATCTTTTATAATGCACTAGATTTACATTTGGAACAAGGAGTAAAGTCCTAACATCTCACGCCCATCTATGTGGCTCAATACATAAACACATTAATCCTATGTGTTATGGGATGTGTTGGCTTTGTAAATCTATAGGCGCATGCTCTCTAAGGTAAACCCTAATCTAATTCCATGTAGCATGAAAAATAAATATAGAATAAGAGTTGAAAAATTAAGGCATGTCCTATTCTACTGTGCACATTCCTAATCTCCGTCTAAGCAGACTAAATTTTGCTTTGGGTAAGGATTTAGTAAAAATATCCGCTAGATTCGATTTAGACTCAATATATTCAAGTTGTATTGTTCCATTTGCTATGTGTTCTCGTACAAAGTGGTGTTTAACCTCTATATGTTTAGTCCTAGAGTGACAAATTGGATTTTTGGTTAGGTTGATTGAACTAATGTTGTCAATTAAAATTTTAGTGTTATTAAAGTCTAATTGGAAATCTTAGAGAGTGTGCTTCATCCAAAGGAGCTGAGCTACACACTCACCCATCGCAACATACTCGGCTTCGGTGGTAGATAAGGTAACATAATGTTGATTTTTACTACACCAGCTAACTAGACTTGAGTCGAGGGGTTGGCAACAACCTCTTGTACTCTTCCTATCGAGTTTACTACCGGCGTAATCCGAATCGGAGTAGCCGATTAGTTCAAACTGTTGGTGCAATCAGCCCAGGACTCGAGTTTGACTCGAACTGTATTTTGATGTTAGACAAAACACATGACATGGGAAGTCCAACATGGGTTGGCCACATAAATCCAAGTGTGTAGGCTTGGTGGTGAAAAGTCCAAGCATGGGGCTTGGTGTTGGAAAAATCCAAGCATAGGGCTTGGTGTTGGAAAGTCCAACATGGGTTGGCCACGTAAGTCCAAGTGTGTAGCCTTGGTGATGAAAGTCCAAGCATGGGGCTTGGCATGGAAAATCCAAGCATGAGGCTTGGTGTGGGAAGTCTTGAGGACTTGACAAGTTCACTAGGCTCGGGGTCCTTGAGTCAGTGAAGGATGACATTGCGAAGCCGTGCGCTTGGTGCATCCGAGGGACCGCCTAATGGGGAGCGAATAGAGTGAGGTCCAAGGGAAGCATACTAATTCATAAGTTATTAATTTACTCATACTAAGTTAGTCATACTTATTTCTCACTTACACTAAGTTACTAACTTACTCATACTAAGTTAGTAAGTTAGTCACACTTGTTTCCTACTTACACTTGCATTTACTTGTTTACTACTTATGTTTTTTACCATTTCATTTCATGCTTAAATTCCCTTAACTTTGAGTCAGTTTGCCATAGATCAAAAAGGGGGAGATTGTTGGTGCAGTGACACTAGATAATCGAATCTAGGTTTTGATTATGACAAAGGTTCAAAGTTAAGTTCTTATTGTTATCTCATGAGCTGAACTAAGTGTGCAGGAAGTGTTTAAGCTGTATTGAAGGTTAGTGACACCCGGAGAATCTCAAGTCGAGAAACTGCAGTGGTTAGGCGACACCAGGGGAACTTCATGGGAATCGAAGAACCTAGGTGGAAGACCAGAAGCTAATCAATAGGTCACAAAGGATCGGAGGTAAGCACGAGTACAAAGAGGGATGGTAAGGTTGTATCCTCCATGCGAGGACAACCGTAGGTGGCGATCCAACTAAGACTTCCAATGGAAGGTCTAGGTCGAGATCGGACGGTAAGAAACTGTCATATTTACTATCTCTTAATGGTATTGTGCTAACTCTTTGTTGCAGTTGAATAACCTAACTGGTAGTCGACTGCTGGCTATTGGAAGTTGACTTTCAACTGTGTTGGAACGTAGGTGACCGCTAGAGGGGGGTGAATAGTGTTCGTCGTTTGATGGATCTCAATCACGTGCTTGCTACAATTTGATTAGTGCGGAGCAAAAATAATAGAAATAAAGCAATAACAAAATATAAGTACACAAAAACAATGATATAACGTGGTTCAGAACCATATAATTCCTACTCCACGGATTGGGCTCGAATGAGCCCTAGCGATGCAAACACCACCACTATAACAATAATACTCCTTCTTGACAATAAGTTGGAGGCGAAGAAACCTCTTACAACAATTACAAAAGTAATACACAACAAATACTAGAAAATATACTAAAATACAAATAAAGAAAACTTTACAAAGAGCTTTTGGATGCTTGCTTGATGATTGCTTGAACTGTACTGAAGACCCTGATTTGCACCAGCAAATCGCCTCAAAATGCCCAAGAAATTGCTACCAAATCCTTCTCCATGAGCTGCTTTTATAACCTGCATTCAGGCTGGATTTTGCCTAGTAGTTGACTGATCGAGACCATCAGTCGACTGCTCCTGTAGTCGTTGTCTAACAATGACTTGAGCCACGTTGGATAAGTTCTAACGGATAGACCATTAGTCGACTGATAATACCCATCAGTCGACTGTTATAACCTTCACTCGACTATCAACCCCTTCAATATCAGTCGATTGATCAGGCCATCAGTCGACTGCCCAATGCTAGCAGTCAACTGCCAAGGTCTTCTGCCATAGTCGAACGCCAGTCGACTCCCATCAGTCGACTGATCATAGTTCCAGTCGACTGATACAAGTCGACTCGGCTGTCAAGTGTCAAAACACTTGACCAGTCGACTGGTCCATAACCTCAGTCGATAGATAAATTTCAAACATGAGGTTCAACACCAAGTATGATGCCCTCATACTTGCTAGACTACGCTTAGCCTAGACCTAAGCCTTCTAGCCACCTCCATCAGCCTCACGCCTATCGGATCCCTCCAAGTCATCCATGACTTATTCATCCATATGCTAGCCTTCAGGTGCTTCCATTGACTATTGTCATGCTAAGTCAGTCTATACCGCCAAGGCACATTTGGGATTACGCTACCAAGACTACCGCTTGGACTTTACGCCGCCAAACCATTGGACTTAAGCTACCAAGACTCCACCCTTGGACTTTACGCCGCCAATATCAACCCTTGGACTTCCCAAATGCTAAGTACCCATGACTTGGACTTTCACCGCCAAGACTATACCCTTGGACTTACGTGTCCAAGACTATACCCTTGGACTTTCCATGCTAACTCCATGTTAGACTTTCCAATTGCCAAGACTCAAGCTTGGACTTTCCCTTGCCAAGACCCATGCTTGGACTTCCTATGCCAAGTACCTATGACTTGGACATTCCCAATGCCAAGTGTCCCACTTGGAATTTCTATGCCAAGTACCCATAACTTGGAATTTACCATGACAATCACATTGTCATATGTTTTTGTCGAACATCAAAATACCGTTTGAGTCAAACTCGAGTATGATCAATCATGACCTGGGCCGATTGCACCAACAATCTCCTCCTTTTTGATGTTTGACAAAAACCACAAAACCATTAAGTTAGGCCACCTAACTCAAATCTCCTTACCATTTTTCCCAAATTGGTAATTTTAAATTTCCCACATAAGTTCTCCCCCTTTTTGACATACATCAAAAAGGTTCTCTCCCCAAGGGTGTCAATGTCTTATATCCCAATGAAATCTTACAATCTCCCCTTTAGTCCAAGAACATCTAGGATGCCTTCACTTTTCCTAGTAATAAGTCTCATATCACTAAAGAGATACACTCCTATAAACTCTTCCAATTTCTAAATTGGGAATCTCACATTCTCCCATTTAAAAAAAGTCCTCCCCTCAAGAGGAAAAATACATCCATCATCCCATAATGGATAACTACCCCTAAAGGCTTGCTCCCCCTTGACCATTGCACCAACAATGTACTTGGAGAGTCCCTAAGTCTATAGGAATATTAAACCATCAAAATTAAGGTCAAAAGTTCAAACATGAATTTTCACACACCTTAAGATTGATACACATCCTAAACAACTCTTCAAATCCATATCCAATAGATTTTCACCCTTTCTAATGCTTTCCAAAGCATATCCTAGGGTTAGGAGTAGTTAGGGTAACCTACCATAGCTGAAACATGGGCTAAACATCCTTGTTTACCCGAAATTAGCCCATCAATTGACTCTTCCATATAACAGTCGACTGATTGCAACATCAGTCGACTGATACACTATAAGAGTCAACTGATCCCTAATTTTCAAAAATCAGGTTTTCAAAAATGAAATTTGAAAATGCATAAGTAAATATACATATTTTGAAACTTCATACACACATTACTTACATGGAATAGAATGGGTAAAAAATAGTTTGAAAATAAAATACCCATTAAAATGAGAGATTGATACAAAGTTCAAAAACCATTAAAACTTTAATGTTTTTAATCTACTTTGTATCAACTTCTTCAATGGTGATTGCTATCAAAAGATAGACTTCACCAAGATTTTCTAAAAGGATTTTAAAATGATTTTGAAAATCTATTTTGAACCATGGACTATGAGCTAGATGTACATGACTTGTACATTAGCTTTCCTCATGATCCATATTTATGATTGAAATAAGTTTAAGTTCATCTAGATGCACTATCTATGCACCTTGAACTTAACTCATTTTCCTAATATCTCACATGTATCTAAGGTGTATAAAGCACACACAAGTCAATGTAATTGTGAGATGTGGAATTAGGGTTATAATGGCTTCATGCATTTTCTAGGCAACTCTATTTGATTCCCTTATACATGGGACCTCAAATCATGTCATTGTCCTTAAATCTATTTTATTAAATGCATGAATGATCATGACATAAATGATAACATAAATAAGCATGGCCAATGATCATGATGTCATGACATATAATTAAACTTTAAACATGAACATGACATAGAAATTAACCCTAAGCAATAGCATGACATTTTATATAATAAAAGGAGATATGATGTCATGACATGGCAAAAAGAATATACAAATAAGTCAACACACACAACCAAGCAAGGACACATAATTTTGCACAAACAAAAAATTTCATTGAACAAAAATTTAGTTCTACAATCAAGATAGATGTCCAAAATGCTCTTGACCTCACTACAAAACTAAAAACAAAATATATGATGTGCGCCTAGCTGGGATCATCTCCTGTAGATGGTGGAGGTGGTGGAGGCTGCTAGCTCAAGTCAGTCCGCATCATCTCAAAAAATCGATCGACGCCGCTGACTCGCGAGCCGGTGACCCACCACGACTACCAATGGAAGACTGCTCCAGTCTGAGCTCCTCCAACTTCGAGTAAACCGCTCCTGGTACTCTACAAAATTGGCCTCTAGTTGTACAATCCGCTCTAAGAGACCCTCTACTGGTGCATCTGCTGTCATATAGTCATCCTCCTCAGCAGCGGGCCCCTTATGCTCTATCGCGCGCTCTCCAGGCTCTATAGCTGGCTCTCCATGCTCCATGGGCTGAGGTCGAGCCACCCACTCCATCCATCCAAGTCCGATCTGCATCCCAGCTAGTGTAAAGTTTCGCATTGTGATGCGGTCATATGCGTCTGATAAAGGCCTCAGTGATCCCCTGGATATGTTGATGCCGATGGAGTCTAACCATGCTATAATGACATGTCCAAATGACATATGTACTTTCACCTATACAAGGGTCATAAAATGGACAATGCAATGAAATATGTTCAATGCAATATTTATGTCCAAACGGTGATGCATAGCATACATAAGAAAAAGATGGGGAGGTCAGATCTTGACCTGACCCCAAGTCACAATCGGAAGGATGCACCCAACAATGACTTTGTAAAGAACATTGTCAGGTGCAGATAAGTCATTGATTGGAAATAGATTTTGAGATGGTGGACGAGGGTGAAGAAAGAAATGCTCATGCATGGACTCTAATGATATATGGTCAAATGGAGCAGGAAGAGGTGCATCAAAGGCAGGGTAAAAGACAAAAGAGTCATCGGATGCTCGACACTCTAGGAACTCCTACAAAATCATAGGGGTGAACTCCAGGTCACGTTTTGCAACACGAGTGGTGTACATCGGGCTATCGTCGACTTTCCTTAAATTGAGGTAAAACTTTTTGAGTAGATCATCATTTATAGAATGCGTGCAAAGAACGACCTTCATCAACTGGTAATGGCACAAAATCTGAATGACATCTCCGCAGTATGATCTAAAGTATCGCTCGTCTAAGTACCTAACCGGCATCGGTTGGTACGAGAGTGATGTACCCTTATTAGGCTCATTCCTACGTTGTTTTCTACATGAATGCAATGAATGTAATGCAGTGCAATGTAATGGCACCCAAAACACGGTTTAATCAAAATATGGAATATGTAAAAAGATAGGGTTTAGGGTTTAGGAAGTATACTTTGGTGCCATTTTAGGTCGAGGCTTGAGAGGGATGAATGAGCAGCCGAAATGCTGGAGAAGACGCCGGAGGAACACCGGAAAACATCTCGTCGAAACCCTAACTCGCAGAGGAGGAGAATGGAAACCGTGAGAGACACCATTAGCGTGATAGAAGGACCAAAATATGAAAAGCAAGGTTAGGTTCCAAACCTAAGGCCTTTGAGTCGCCGGTGTGGGCACGAGAAGGATGGTTGGAGGGTTTGGGAGCCATCGGAGAAGAAGCATTGCACATGAAGAAGCGTGAAGAAGCCGAACCCTAGTGGTTCGGCCTTATAAAATCGGGATGCCAGTTGACTGATGTGCCTTATTAATCGACTGATAGCAGTTCAGTGAGCGATTCACGAAGCCATCAGTTGACTATTTGGCTCGACACTCGACTGCTAAATCTTCTGTACTGAGCTACAGTAGCATCAGTCGACTGTTATGGGTCATCAGTCAACTGATGTGATCAACACTCGACTGTTGTCTCTTCTCTCTCGAGCAACAGTAGCATCAGTCAACTATTTTGAATATTCAACCGACTGATGGACAATCAGTCGAGTGTTGGGAGCAACACTCGATTATTGAACTCACGATGTTGTGCAACAGTGGTGTCAGTCGACTAATTTTCTGAATCAGTCGACTGATATCTAATTTTCAGTTTAGAAATTAAGTGAATTTTGATTTTGTACTCAATTTTGTTCCATTTTAACATGTTTATGCATGTATATCGAATATATTAGTATTATTCCTGTGTTTACATATTTATTAATGTATTTTAGTATTTTATTCCATTTTCACAAGCATTAACATCCAAGAGTTTTAATTCCTAGCATCTCACCCTTTCTAAATGTTGAAATACACAATCAAGGTGAATCAAATATTTTGTGAGATGCAATAGACCATACCTTCCATGCAAACATATGGTAAAACACATGAAGCATGGCAAATATGTGACATCAAAGTATATAGTGCTTGAGTGTTAATCTCAAATGTCATTTCTAAACCTTAAGACAATTTTCTTGATACATGATTCCCCAAGTGTGCCAAAAACCCCAAATGACATACCAATACCTCTAAGTCTAAATTGTGCCAATTTGATTGATTTTTCATAGTTCTCAAAATATATTGGCACATCCTAAAATTCTTTTAGGATTATGATCAAAGCTTATTTCCAAGATATCCATAACCTTGAAAATGACCCAAAGTGTCAACTCTACCATGGTTAGGTTAACTACCTATCCACTTAGGGTTAACACACCCTAACCCATTTAGCGTGAATGGATCACACTCCTAGGAACCCAATACTTATTGGAGCTCCTTGGGTTTACTAGGTATTCCTTAGGGATAACTTCCCTAGATACCTTCCTAATGACTCTCCTAGGCTTAGGAGCCTTGGTCATTTGGGTCTTATCATGGTTAACCTTAGAGATTGCCTCCATAGTAACCTTTTTAGTGGTCTTTCTAGGTTTCCTTGAAACCCTAGCCACTAGACACTTGCCTTGGTTAACCTTAGGGATTACTTCCCTATTAACCTTGGCTCCCCTAGACTTAGGTTGAGTTCCATAATTAAATGGAACATTATGATAGGTTTCCTTAGGCTTAGGTTTGTGACCCAAACCTTGCTTGCCCTTGGATGATTCTTGTTTCCTAGGCCTTTGACTTTGACTCTTAGACCCTAGATTTTGGCAATTTGACCCCTTAATTTGATTTTGTTTCTTTTTAAGAGTCTTCTCCATTTTCTCAAGTTTTGACCTCAAAACTTGATTTTCTAGCTCTAATTGCCCAATTTTTGGATTATCATTTATTCTTTGGGCATTGTTCCATTTCTTAGGCATATGCCTACCCTTCTTAGGGTTAATGCCTAAATGGTCCTCTACTTTCTTAATGGTTTCACTATATAAGATTTTTCTACGGACATTAGTCCCAAATTTCTCCTCATTTTTAACTTTGTAACTCTTAGCACCTAAACAATAAAATTTATTATTTTTAGCATGCTCTTTATAAAACATAGAAAGATTACTTCTAGCATGCTTTTTCCTATTATTTAAAAAATGAACATTATTTAAATGTACCTTAGGGTTTGCCTTAGAGGCTCCCCCTACATTTGATGCTCCTTCTTGACCTTTCTTCTTTCCCTTAGGGCATTGGCTTCGATAATGTCCCGATTGTTGGCATATGAAGCAAATGACATGCTCCTTGCTCTTCTTAGCAGGGACACCGACATCCTTGACCTTTGGTGCCGGTGGAGCCTTCTTAACCTTCTTAGGGCATTTGCTCTTATAGTGCCCATATTCCCTACACTCAAAACACATAAAATGATTTTTATTTTGAATTAATGTGCTTGAGTTACCTAGGTCAATGGCGGTGGAATTTTTGACTTCTTCATCTTCTCGACCGGAAGTAGATGGTTCCTCGTGAGTTGGCTCCGGTATTGAAGACGACTTAGTCTCCTCCCCCTCAATCCTAGAGGTGGAGGCTTCTTCCGATTCTTCCTCTTCTTTGGACGTTGATGGCCTCTCAACCTCCAATTCTTCACACTCCTCTCTTGACCTGGATATTGACTCCTCTTCAACTTCTGAGTCCTCACTTTCTTGTGAGGAATAGCTTGCTTCTTCTTCGGTCTCCTCCGATTGAGCCGATGAGCATTCCTCTTCTTCCTCTTCTTCTTGGACCGATGATGGACCTTCATGGAGCTTTGCCAATTTGCTCCAAAGCTCTTTGGCATCCTAATATTCACCTAGTCTAGACAAAACATCATTAGGTATCAAATCTTCTAAAAGTTTTGTTACGTTAACTTCGGTTTTGAACTTTAGGCGTTGCTCTTGGGTCCACTTCTTCAATTTTAGAACATCTCCCTTCTTATCGCTAGGGGGTTCAAAACCTTTCATGATGATGAACCAATCTTCTATTTCCATCATCAAGAATGTCTCCATTCTCGCCCTCAATGCCAGAAAATCTTCTTGGTCATATGGTGGAGGTGTGTTGATGTCCCATCCTAATTTTCCTTTAAACTCCATCTTGTTCCCTCTAGCGTGCTCCCTCGGATGTGAAGCCGGTGAAGAGCTCCTAGCTATGATACCAATTGTTGGAACGTAGGTGACCGCTAAAAAGGGGGTGAATAGTGTTTCATCATTTGATGGATCTCGATCGCGTGCTTGCTACAATTTGATTAGTGCGCAGCGAAAATAATAGAATAAAGCAATAACAAAATACAAGCAAACAAACACAACGATATAATGTGGTTCGGAACCGTATGGTTCATACTCCACGGATTGGGCTCGAATGAGCCCTAGTGATGCAAACACCACCACTATAACAATAATACTCCTTCTCGACAATAAGTCAGAGGAGGAGAAACCTCTTACCACGATTACAAAAGTAATACATAACAAATACAAGGAAATACACTAAAATTCAAGTAAAGAAAACTTTATAAAGAGATTTTGGATGCTTGCTTGCTGATTGCTTAAACCATGCTTGAAGACCCTGATTTGCATCAGTAAATCACCTCAAAAATGCCCAAGAAATCGCTACCAAATCCTTCTCCATGAGGTGCTTTTATAACCTATATTCGGGCTAGATTTCACCTAGTAGTCGACTGATCGAGACCATTAGTCGATTGCTCTTGTAGCCGTTGTCTCACAACAACTTGAGCCACGTTGGATAAGTTCCAATGGATGGACCATCAGTCGACTGATAATACCCATCTATCGACTGTTAGAGCCTTCACTTGACTGTCAAACCCTAACAGTCGACTCGAGAATCTTCTGTTCCTGAATACTCAACCATCAGTCGATTGATATCAATATCATTCGACTGATCAGGCCATCAGTCGACTGCCAAGGCCTTCTGCCGCAGTCGAATACTAATCGACTCCCATCAGTCAACTGATCATAGTCCCAATCGACTAATACAAGTCGACTCAGCTACCAAGCATCAAAACACTTAACCAGTCGACTGGTCCATAACCCCAGTCTATTGACAAACCTCAAACATGAGGTTTAACACCAAGTATGATGCCTTCATACTTCCTAGACCACCCTTAGTCTAGACCTAAGCCTTCTAGCCACCTCCATCAGCCTCATGCCTATCGGATCACTCCAAGTCATCCATGACTTGTTCATCCATACACTAGCCTTCAGGTGTTTCCATCGGCTATTGTCATGCTAAGTCGGTCTATACCGCCAAGGCACATTTGGGCTTACGCTGCCAAGACTATCGGTTGGACTTTATAATGCACGCGAACACGACCTAAATCTCGCGACGGAGGTCGTCGAGGACTCGAAGCACGCACTCGCGCTCAACGCCCGCAAGTGCATGGATGTCATCAAGTAATAAAAGATTATCGATCCCACAGGGACTAGGATTCGAATACCGATATTTTCAGTGGTTGAAATTGTTCGGAAGTAAACTCTAAAAGGTTTCTATTGCGAAGGTTGTCGGTGGACTAAACATATGGTGTCACACGGAGGAAGAAAAGAGTGTGCCAAGATATTTAAAAGGGATTCTACAACTTCAGTTTCGCTTATGTGTCGCAAAACATGCTGTGAACTGGGCGTTGTCTAAACGTCTAACTATGGTTTTGTGGAAGGAACATCATACACTCTCCCGATGAGCCACTGTATCTACCGAGAGCTATCTATGCCTTACAAGGATGGGATAGACGGTACGAGGATGCCAAATCAATCCCTGCGACGAACCATTTTTGGTTTTCATCGCATCCTTCTACCCACGGTTACAAGAGATCAGGTTTACCCCTAGGTTCCTTGTATAAAATCCCCTAAATCTTAAATACGAGGGTTGTCAGCCCTTGCATCGCCTAAGCACAGCAGGTAGAAAATCATACACGCATAGATATAGGTATAAACAATTTCCAATTGTCAATTTAAACTCAAAAATAGAATTTAACTTGAACCAACATGTTATGCGCACACAAGCTATTCCCTAATCCTAAAATCGAAGGAACTACTCCATATATAAAAGAGAGGAATCACAAGGCATGTACATGTTCAAATACATCAGAAATAAAGTGCAAGAACAAGGAATTACAATGCCTACGTGGTCTTCTCTCTGACATTGAAGTGCAGAACTTGGACCTCCGACGGTGTTCTTACTTCCTATTGCGAGTCCCCGAAGCTTTTTAGGGCTTCGATGTGCCATCCCAGCTATCGTGCCTCCCCCCTAGGGTTTGAGCGGAGCCATCCTTATATAGACATCATCTCGGACCGCTGTAAAATTCAGAAAAAGCTCTAGTCATGTCAATCTGCCAGGCCGCCACATGGCCAAGCCGTGTGCAGCCATAAGGTGGCTGATCTCGCCCATTGAACACGACCGTGTATAGCCACACACCCTGGTCACGTCCCACTCTGCATCTAGCTGCAAAATGTCCTTCTTTTACTCCGTAAGTGTGCCTTTTCTCCCGAAATGCTATCCTGCATGAAAAAGTATAAAGAGAAGACCTCTGAACCAGAAAATAGGAAATGCATGTAAAACAGAGTGACATATGCATGAAACTAACATAAAATGTAATGAGATGTGAGTAAAAACTACTCCTAAAATCCTATATGTTTCGCTCACATCACTTCCCCCAGACTTAAATCTTTGCTTGTCCTCAAGCAAACCTCAGTGCCATGAAATTTAAAAAGATATTGTTCCATACTTAGCATGTTAACTAAATTTATCAAGTGGTATTTACAATCAAAGCAAAATAAATATGTTCTAGAAATTCACTAAGTTACCTCCTCGTGCTCGTGCTAAGCGAATCATTCTTAGGGGATACCCATTCCATGGTGAGTTAAATCATCATCCTATAGCTTTCCTAAGGTCTCCGACTCTTAGGCACTTACCTGCCCAAAGCAAAGGTCGTTCCCTAGATCTAGCACAAAGTCTCAAAGGCGTGCTCGGTATTGAGAGAAATTGGTAGGTATTTTCCCAGTAACCTAACTCGGTCTCAAAGGGGCACCTAGCCATTTCCACCCACGACAACTGTTTTTTATCCCTCATAATCTTTTCTCTCTCCTTTTTTTTCTTTTTCATTTCCTTTTCTCTTTCTCTTTTCTTTTCTCTCTTTTATTTTTCAGCTCACTGGGATTTTGATTTTTCCAAATCGGCTTACACAATTCGAGCATCTCCAGTAATTAAAATGCTAAACCTAGAGTCACCTATGGATTCCAAAGTACTAGACTACTGAGTGAATCATAACTAGGTATATACTAGATTCTCTCTTTCAGAATGTTCGACATGTGTAGGTGTAAAAATAAAAGTTAATCAGTGTAAGTCTAGAACATTCATTAGAGTGAATACAATAAAATACCACGAGATAAATGAAGTTAAGCTACCTATGGGAACAACTCATGTAAGTAACTTTAAAAATACTACTGAGGCAGCTTTAAAGATAACAAAAACTAAGTTCTGCAAGAAACTCAACAACCTATGCATGAATAAATGAATGCTAATAATAACAAAAATACCAGGAAATAAACTACTGCTAGAAACAAAACAAAATAAAATTTGGGGCCCCCCAGACTTAAATGAAAATATACCTCTAGTATGGTGGACGAGGTGGGAAGTCTGGGAGCCTCGGCATCTCAGGATCCGGGGAGAACCTGCTGCTGAGTTGCTGATGTCACATATACATGTGGTTGATCTTAGAGCTGGTGGATGTAGCGGCTGCTCGGTGCTCCTCCTCCCTAGCCCACTGTGCCTGCTGGGCATGCATGTGTTGTCGCATCTTCTGGTGGTAGGCAGCTTCATCCTGGCGACAAGCAGCCTCCTCCTGGAAGTATATGCGGGTCTCATCATAGAACTCCTCAGCCTGCTGGAAGTGCTCTCGGAAGCCTTAGAACTTCGCCTGCGTGTAGGCGCTCTGCTCCTCCCATCACTACCTCTGCATCTACTGCTCGACGTATATGTCGTCGAGGTGCAATCAGAACTCCGAGAAATCATAGGCTGACGTACCTGCATCCTGCTCAAAAGTGGAAAAAGGTGGTGGTGCAGGTGCAGGTGCAGGCTCATGTCGGCGTGGACTAGGTGGGCTTCTATGCATGTGTGGACTGGAGGGAGAGTGATGTAAAGGGGGAGAGATGGGCGCCGATGTGGGTGGTCCCTCATGTGGAGAGAACTCCACTATCAGGTCCAAGCGCCAGTTGGCGCATGTAGTGATGGTGGTATGGTCAGGGTCAGGGAGCCTAGGCCTGTCAGATTTTTCCTTACAAAGCATAAGGAGTGTCCTTCTCTCACAATCATCTTCATGGTCATGCACACTCCTATGTCGATCCTAGGGCTCCCCTCTATACTCTCAAATGCAATGTAATCGTACCCTATCCTATGATAAATGTGGCTAAGTAGGCTCCCCACATTAATCTCTTCTCGTGCTGCTTTGCCCATCTTCACAAAGTGTCTGATGAAGTGGAACCCTACATCGATGCTACTCCTTTATTGTAGCATGTCCCAGAGGCAAAGCAGCTCGCTAGCTCTAACTACACCATCACTCTCCCTGCGACCAAATATAGTACTGGCCATAATGCGGTGGAGGTATCAGAAGACGAGGTTTTGGAGTTGCGACACTTTAGCCCTAGAAGGGTCATAAGCGTGCTCCCCCGTCAACTCGGTCCAAAATACTCGAGAGTTAAACCTAATAGGGATTCTTCTCTCTCCCCCACTCGGCAAGCCAAAGCATGAATTCCATTGGTGAAGGGTCCATTCATGCTCAATGTTAAAAATCCTAAAAGTTATCCTACCCTCTTCGCTCTCTCTACCCGTTAAAATTTCCGCCTCTAAGGAACTCAAAAATTCTAGAACTATCCTAGGGTAGGTTGGGTGTCTTATTCCCATCATCTCTTCCCACCCCATTTTTGCAAATAGGGCTTGAATATCACCCAACAACCCTAAAGACTCTAGCAAATCTTCATCTAGGTACCTAGTAGCAGTGAGTTTACGAGTAGAAGGCATATTATATCGATCTCTATGTTCATTATTGTGAAAAAGAATGGTTGGTTGGGCGTTACCCTCCTCCGGAGCTTGAGGGGCGTTGACTCTCCTTGTTCATCATTCCGAAGCACCGGATCGAGATGCTACATGCTTGGTCCTCCTCATCCTTGCTTCTTTTGGCTTCCTTTGAGGTTAGAGGAGTATCTAGGTGGCGGGGAAGATGAAACCACACGACTAGGGCAAGAGCAATCGAAGCACACGGCGCAAATGGGGTGAAAACACACGACTCACCCTATTTAACCTTGTGTGACACGACCATGTGGAAACACACGGCTAGGCCGTGTGCACCTCGGGTCAGTCGGGCATGACCATGGGAAAACACATAGCTAGGCCGTGTGTCCCGCTTTTCCTCCCATTTTTGCTTAACAGTCCGAATTTCCTCATACACTTCGCCGTGTAAGCTAATATGGATTTTATTTTTACCTAGCAAAGTTCTTTTCTAGTCCTAATTCTTAATGAGATGGAAATCAAAACTAAAATTAAATAAATGCATACAATACAATCAAAGAAAAATCTAAAACAAAAAACTAAACTTGGGTTGCCTCCCAAAGAGCACTTTGTTTAAGGTCATTTAGCTCGACCGCACTCCACTATCAACTTGGCTCTGGAGGTTCAGTGAACATCCATTCATCTGTCTCGGAAGCTTCATCTGGTGGCTCTGACTTCATTCTACTAAACGTGAAGCCGTCGAGGTAGGGGGCCCTGTGCTCCGAAAGACTGAAGAAGATGATCTCCTCATCTACCTCCAGGGAGATCTGGTGTGCCTTCACATCTATGCACGCCCCTGTAGTCGTTAGAAAAGGCCTTCCCATAATGATGGGATTCTGGGGATCTGGTCCTGTGTTCAGTATGATGAAGTCCGTGGGTATCATGAAATCCTCAATCACCACAGGCACATGTTCTAGCAAGCCGACGGGTTCCTTGACTGAGTCATCCCCCATACGAATACCAAGATTTGCTGGTTGGATCCCATTCAGTCCCATCTTCAAATAGTATGCGTAGGGCATCACACTGATTGATGACCCCAAGTCGCATAACACTTCATCGAAGCTCTCCTCATAAATTGAGTAGGGGATAACAAATTCACCAGGGTTCTCAAGCTGTAGCAGAATCTTCTCTTCAATTTTAGCTTGGTCAGGTAGGGTGGAAATCATGGCTGCACACCCCTTGGCGAATTTTTTATTTTGCTCCACTCCTTCCTCATTAGCTTGACTCCGCTCAGGTAATGACGGAGAGCTCTTAATGGGTTGTGACATGGTTTGAGCTATCTGAGCCACTTGTGTCTCCAACATCCTTGTGTGACTTGCAAGGCCGTCAATGGTGGCCTTCAAGTCTCTGGTGATGCTTCAGATTTCTGATGTTGGTGATGAAATTCCTCATTGGACTTAGTTTGGGTAGCAATGAAGTCCTCCATCATCAGTTCTAGTCTAGACTTCTGTGGTTGCTGCCCATTGCCCTACTGCTGCCTATCCCCCCCTGATGGTTGGGAGTTTCTCGAGTTATTCTTATAGGAGAAATTTAGGTGGTTCCTCCATCTGGGATTTTAGGTATGAGTTGTTGGGCCTTTGATTATAGTCCCCAACCACATCAACATGCTCAATCTGCTCTTCTAAGGTTTCCTGCCCTCCATAGTGGTCCTCTCGATATGCTGCCGCTCCCTCTCCAAAGTCAATGGTCTTGCATGTCGATGAAAGATTCAAAGATTCGAACCGTCTGCTAAGTGCGTCCATCCTTGCTGCTAGGTGGTCCATGGAGTTGATAGTGTATTGTCCCGCTGTAGGCGTTGGTTGACCACGTTCGGAAGCCCATTGATGGTGGTTCTGGGCCACCTCTTCTATCAACTCCTCTGCTTCCTCTATGGTCTTATTCATCAGTGATCATCCTGCAGCATAATCCAGGGACATCTTTGTGGTGTACGCGATCCCATTGTAGAAGATGTGGATCACCAGCCACCTTTCTAGTCCGTGGTGGGGGCATTGGTAGAGTAGCCCCTTGTAGCGATCCCAAGCTTCGAATAAGAACTCTCCCTCCTTCTGGCGGAAGCTCGTGATGAGATGGCGCATGTGAGCAGTCTTGCTTGGTGGGAAGTATTTGTTTAGAAACTGCTGCTCGCATTGCTCCCATGTAGTGATGCTTCCTGAAGTAGGGAGTGAAGCCATGCCTTAGCCTTATCTCGCAATGAGAACGGGAATAGGCTCAGGTGGATCGCGTCAGCAAGGACTCCGTTCATCTTCATTGTCGAGCAGATTTCTAAAAATGCTTCAAGGTGCCAGTTTGGGTCTTCAGTCGCAGCTCCCCCGAATTGACTTTCCTGGACCATATGTATAAGTGCTGGTTTAAGTTCAAAGTTGTTCGCCAAAATAGATGGTCCAGCTATACTCGGCCTAAATCGTCTAGCGCTAGGAGCTGCATAGTCCCGCAGAGGTCAGCTACCTATATTCACTTCGGATGCGGCTTGATCCTCCATCCTTTGCTATTATGATTTCCGACGATGAAAGGTTTGTTTGATTTCTAAGTCGATCGAAATCAGGCCTTCCGATCTTAAGAGTCTAAGCATATGAAGAACCGAGCCACAAAAATTAGGAGTGCTACCTAATTCTAAGAAGTAGAAAATAAAACAAATCTAGCTAATAAAATCTAAGATGCAATAAAGAAATAGAAAACTACTGCCAAAAATAAAAATTAAAAACTAAATCTAAATATGGAAAATATAGAACTAAAGTAAATAAAGCAAACTAGAAAGAAAATGAAGCAAGTAAATAAATATAATCCTAAATCTGATCCAATTTTCCACTGTTCGATTCAATATCAAATCAATCAATCAACGACAACGACACCAAAAACTTGATGCACGCGAACGCGACCTCAAATCTCGTAATGGAGGCCGTCGAGGACTCGAAGCGCATGCTCACGCTCAACTCCCGCAAGTGCACAGATGTCGTCAAGTAATAAAAGATTATCAATCCCACAAGGACTAGGATTCGAATACCGATATGTTCAGTGGTTGAAATTGTTCAGAAGTAAACTCTAAAAGGTTTCGATTGCGAGGGTTGTTGGTGGACTAAACTCTAATACGGTGTCACACGGAGGAAGAAAGGAGCGTGCCAAGATCTTTAAAAGGGATTCTACGACTTCGGTTTCGCTTGTGTGTCGCAAAACATGCTGTCAACTGGGTGTTGTCTAAATGTCTAGCTATGATTTTGTGGAAGGGATATCATACACTCTCCCGATGAGCCACCGCATCTACCGGGAGCTATCTCTGCCTTACAAGGACAGGATAAATGGTACGAGGATGCCAAATCAATCCCTGTGACGAACCATTTCCGGTTCCATCGCATCCTTCTACCCACAGTTATAGGAGATCAGGTTTACCCCTAGGTTCCTTGTATAAAATCCCCTATATCTTAAATACGAGGGTTGTCACTCCTCGTATGACCTAACCACAGTAGGTAGAAAACCAAACACGCATAGATATGGGTATAAACAATTTCCAATTGCCAATTTAAACTCAAAAATAGAATTTGACTTGAACCAACATGTTATGCACACATAAGCTACTCCCTAATCCTAGAATCGAAGGAACTACTCCATATATAAAAGAGATGAATCACAAGGCATGTATATGTTCGAATACATCAGAAATAAAGTGCAAGAACAAGGAATTACAATGCCTACGTGGTCTTCTCTCCGATGTTGAAGTGAAGAATGTGGACCTCCAATGACATTCTTCCTCCCCATTGTGAGTCCCCGAAGCTTTTTAGGGCTTCGGTGTGTCATCCCAGCCATCATACCTCCCCCCTAGGGTTTGGGCAGAGCCATCCTTATATAGACATCACCTCGGACTGCTGTAAAATTCGAAAAAATCCCTAGTCGCGTCAATCTGTCGGGCCACCACACGGTCGTGTTTTTCCACATGGCCAGGCCGTGTGTGGCCCTAAGGTGGCTGATCTCGCCCATTGGACATGGCAGTGTGTAGCCACATGCTCTGGCCATGTCCCACTCTGCGTCTAGCTACAAAATGTCCTTTTTTTGCTCCAAAAGTGTGCCTTTTCCCCTGAAATGCTATCCTCCATGCCAAAGTACAAAGAGCAGACCTCCGAACCAGAAAATAGAAAATGTGTGTAAAACAGAGTGACATATGCATGAAACTAACATAAAATGCAATGGGATGTGAGCGAAAACTACTCCTAAAACCCTATATATTTCACTCACATCACTTTACGCCACCAAACCATTGGACTTAAGCTGCCAAGACTCCACCCTTGGACTTCCCAAATGCCAAGTACCCATAACTTGGACTTTCACCGCCAAGACTACACCCTTGGACTTACGTGGCCAAGACTACACCCTTGGACTTTCCATGCCAACTCCATGTTGGACTTTACAATTGTCAAGACTCAAGCTTGGACTTTCCCTTGCCAAGACCCATGCTTGGACTTCCTGTGTCAAGTACCCATGACTTGGACTTTTCCAATGCCAAGGGTCCTACTTGGACTTTCCATACCAAGTACCCATGACTTGAACTTTACCATGACAATCACATTATCATATGTTTTTGTCTAACATCAAAAATACCATTTGAGTCAAACTCGAGTATGGTCAATCGTGACCTGGGCTGATTGCACCAACAAACTGATGAAGGCCATCAGTCGACTGCTATTCAAACTGTCCAGCTTGATGAAGGTCAAGATAAGATCCCCTTATCTTGGGGTGTGGTGTCCATTTGGATCATATCTAGATCTAAATGTTAAGGGGCTTGGAGGGCTATAAAAGGAGGGAGGTTTCACCCCTTTAGGTTATCTAATCTCTCTCTCAAAGTGCTCCCACAATACCGAAGTTCTACGACAACGCTACACCGCCACTACGCTGACTTCACGCGAAGCTTCAATCTTCTAAAGTTGGTAGTCCTTTTTAAGTTATCTTACTCTTGTATTCAAGATTTTTTTTTATCGATCTTTTTCGTTGTAAATAGGAGAGGTGGGCTTGTGTCTCTTCTTGGATCTTTTGTTCCTTGTAATCATCGTCTCCTACCTCCAACGAGGAGGAGACTTTGCCAGTGGATTGCCCCTTCGTATGTGGTCAAGGATTGTAGGGCCTTGGAGTAGCAATCTTCTGATTGCGAACCAAGTAAAAATAAAGCATCTCCTTTTACTTATTGTCTTTACATTCTGCTACATTACTCGAGTGAAGAGAAGAAGCCCTAGCTATTAACAACACACTGTAATCTTGCTCTTCTCAAACAGTTTCTATTGTAGTTCTATTATAACTTTTGTAAGTTTGTATTAAGAGGTTTCTCCACCTTTGGAGTTTTTTTGAGAAGGAGAAAGAGTATAGGTAGGCCTTGGATGTAGTAGTTCGTGGGGGAACTATGAACCAAGTAGAAAACTGAGTGTTCTTTTTGTGTGTTGTTTTCTTTTCTTTTGTTTCCACTGCTTATCATCGAACGAGCTCTTTTCTCTATGAAACTTTGAGTGACGATAATCGACGCTATTCATCTCCCTTCTAGAGACACCAACGATCCTACAAGAGGTAGAAAATCAAGTTTTGAGGTCAAAACTTAAAAAGGATGGAAACTATGTTTAGTGGGTCTAGTGGGCAAAACCTAGGATTTAGAAGGCAAGAAACATCTAAGGACAAGAAAGGTTTGGGTTACAAACCTAAGTCCAAGAAAATTATACCTTTTTACCATAGTATTCTATATAGTTATGGAACTAGCTCTTGGTTTAGAAAAGTCAAGGTCACATGGGAAGCCATCACTAGAGTTGACTATGGTAAGAGTCAAGTGACTAAGACTTCCAAGAAGCCTAGACAAGTCACTAGAAAGGTTACAAGGGAAAATATCCCTAGGGTTAACCTTAAGGAGACCACAATGACCAAGACTTCCAAGCCTAAGAGGATCATTAGAAAGGTACTAAGGGAGGTTGTCCCTAGTGAGAACCTTGTAAACCCAAGGAACTCCAATAGGTATTAGATTCCTAAGAGCATGATTCCTTCACGCTAAATGGATTTAGGGTGTGTCAACCTTGAATGGATGGGTAGTTAACCAAACCATGGTAGAGTTGACATCTTAGGGCATTTTCAAGGTAATGTGATACCTTGGAAATGAGATTAGGATTTAATCCTAAAAGATTTTAGGATGTGCCAATAGAAATTAAGGGAGTTGAAAAATTGATCATAATTGACACAATTAGGTTAGAGTCAAAAGTGTGTCATTTTGGATTTTTGGCATACTTGAGGGAGTTAGGTTGTCATTATGGAAAAATGGTATTTGATAGAAAATAACAATTAGGTTCAAAACTTAGGTATTTTTATATCTTGATATTATATATTTGTCATGCCTTGTTTGTCATATACCATGTCATGACATCATATATCATATGATTATTTAAAATGTCAAGATAGTAATTAGATTGATTAATGTCATGTTAATACTTAGGTTATGGTTATTATGCCATGACATCATGCATCATTGGCAGTATTTCAATTTATGTGTTCATTTATGCCATGAGTATACTCATGCATTAAATTTTAATTTAAGGACAAATTGTTGGTGCAATCGGTCCATATCATGATTGATCAGATTCGAGTTTGACTCGAGTAGTATTTTGATGTTCGACAAAATATATGACAATGTGATTGTCATAGAAAGTCCAAGTCTTGTGTATTTGACATAGGAAGTCCAAGTCATGTGTACTTGGCATGGAAAGTCCAAGTCATAGGTACTTTGCAATAGTAAAGTCCAAGTTTTGGATACTTGGCATGGAAAGTCCAAGCATGAGTCTTGGCAATGGTAAAGTCCAAGTCATGGGTACTTGGAAATTGGAAAGTCCAAGCATGAGTCTTGGCATTTGGAAAGTCCAACATGGAGTTGGCAAGGGAAATCCAAAAATGTGATATTAGCAGCGTAAAGTCCAAGCATGGGTCTTGGCAGTATAAGTCCAATATTTGGTAGCGTAAAGTCCAAGCATGGAGTCTTGGCGGTGTAAGTCCAAATGGACCTTGGCATTTGGGAAGTCCAAGGGTGTGATATTGGCGGTGTAAAGTCTAAATTGTAGTCTTGGTGACATAAATCCAATGTTTAGCGGCGTAAAGTCCAAGCGTGTGTCTTGGTAGCGTAAGCCCAAATGTACCTTAGCAATGTATACCCGATTAGCATGATAATAGCCAATAGAAGCACCTGAAGTCTAACGTATGGATGAACAAGTCATGGATGACTTGGAGGGATCCGATAGGTGTGAGACTGATAGAGGTGGCTAGAAGGATTAAGTCTAGACTAAGGGTGGTCTAGCAAGTATGAGGGGATCATACTTGGGTCAAATCTCATGTTTGAAATTTAACAGTCGACTTGAGGTTTTTCCTAGCCAACTGGTCCAGTGTAGCCGACTCCCACTTTGCGACTCGATTTTCACACTGGGTGGCTGACAGTCGACTGCTATTGGGAGAGCAGTCGACTGGTCCAGTAGGAAGTTGACTCCCACTGTGTGGCTAGCATTCAGGTTGAATGTTTGACACTATGTGGCTTGGAATTCAGTCTAAGTGCTAAGCACTGTGCAGCTCGATTTTCACATTGGGTGGTTGGCAGTCGACTGCCATAGAGGGCAGTCGACTAGTGTAAGCGGCCACGAGCACTAAAACTTTGATAGTCGACTGGGCAGTCGACTGCCTGTGCATTAGTTGACTGCTAGAGTTTGGCAGTCGACTGATGAGCTATCCGTTGTAAACTTTCCAATGTGGATTAAGCCATTGTGAGACAACGACTATAGGAGCAATCAACTGCTAGGTATGGGTAGTCGACTGCAGGCAAAAATCAGTCCGAGTTGCAGCTTTATAAGGAGCTCAAAGAGGAGGATTTTGGCCATGGTTCTTGGGGCGATTTGAAGGGGAATAGTTGGTGGTTTCCAGTCCTTCAAAGTCATTCCAAAGCAATCAACAAGCAAGCAATCCAAAGTTCTTTATGTAAAGTTTTCTTTACTTATATTTGTGTATTGCTTAGTATACTTGTTGTATTTCATTCTTATTGTTGTAGGTGCTTTGTAAGAGGTTTTTCCACCTCCAGGGTGTCACTGAGATGGAGTTGTTTGATTTGTAGTGGTGTGCATCACTAGAGCTTGCTATTGAGCTCGCCCCATGGAGTAGGAACTAGGGTTCCAAACTATGCTAAATCTTGTGTCTTTGTGCTTGTGTATTCTTGTTTGTATTTATATTAGTATTTCTCTTTCCGCTACATACTAATGATTGTAGACAAGCACGATCGAATTTCGAGCGACGACGCAAAATGCTATTCACCCCCCCCTCTATTGGTGCAATCAGCCCAAGTCACGATTGACCAGACTCGAGTTTCACTCGAGTAGTATTTTGATGTTTTACATGAAGGTTTGACATTGATGTTTGACAGTGAGTTGACCATTGTTTGACAATGGGATGACTAGATGGTTGACATGGGGTTGACCATACAAGGAAAAGTCTAAGCTTGAGTCTTGGCAATTGGAAAGTCCAACATTGGGTTGGCATGGAAAGTCCAAGGGTGTAGTCTTGGTCACGTAAGTCCAAGGGTGTAGTCTTGGCGATGAAAGTCCAAGTCTTGTGTACTTAGCATTTGGAAAGTCCAAGGGTGGAGTCTTGGCCATGTAAGTCCAAGGGTGTAGTCTTGGCGGTGAAAGTCCAAGTCTTGTGTACTTGGCATTTGGAAGTCCAAGCGTGGATATTGGCGACGTAAAGTCTAAGGGTGGAGTCTTGGCAGCATAAGTCCAATAGTTGGTGGCGTAAAGTCCAAGCGTGGTCTTGGCAGGGTAAATCCAATGTGCGTTGGTAGTGTAGACACCGTTAGCATGACAATAGCCGATGGAAGCACCTGGAGGTTAGCGCATGGATGAACAAGTCATGGATGACTTGGAGGGATCAAATAGGTGTGAGGCTTATGGAGGTGGCTAGAAGACTTAGGTCTAGGCTAAGGGTGGTCTAGCAAGTATGAGGGTATCGTACTTGGGGTTAAACCTCATGTTTGAGGTTGTCAGTCCACTGGGGCTTTATACCAATCGACTAGTCAAGTGCTTTGACACTTGGTAGCAGAGTTGACACTCAGCAGTCGACTGGGATTATGACCAGTCGACTGTCGTGAGTTAACTAGTGCTTGATTGCGACCTCATAGGCTTGGTAGTCGATTGCTAACTTGAGCAATCGATTGAGCAGTCGATTGCTAGGAAGGGAAGTCGACTGTTGAAGTTGGTCGCGAGCATAGAACGCTCGATAGTCGGCTGGGCAGTCAGCTATGACATTGACAGTCGACTGCCAGTGCATTAGTTGGAGTTTTTTTCAGCGTGGATCAAGCCATTGTCTCACAATAGTACTGTTAGCAGTCGACTGTCAGGCGGAAATCCAAGTCGCACGGAGGCATAAAAGGAGCTCGACGGGAGGGATTTCGACAGCGATTTCTTGGGAGATTTTGGGCCGATTTGCTGGTGCAAATTAGGGTCTTCAAGCTCGGTTCAAGCAATCAATAAGCAAACATCCAAAATAGTTTTTATAAAGTTTTCTTTGCATCTCTTATTGTTTTTCATATTGTATTTTCTTGTATTTTTGTATTACTTGTGTAATCGTTTGTATGAGGTTTCTTCACCTCCGGATTGTTTCGAGAAGGAGTATTTATTAGTGGTGAGTGCATCACTAGAGCTCGTTGATCTCATACCGTGAAGTAGGAACCTTAAGCTTCCGAACCACGTATATCTTGTGTATTGTGCTTGTGTTATGTATTTATTTTTGTTATTATCATTTCCGCTGGGTACACTAATGTTTGTAGCAAGTACGATCGAATTCCATCAAGTTGACGAAGAAGCGCCATTCACCCCCCCCTCTAGCACTCACTGACATTCCAACAATTGGTATCAGAGCAAGGTCGCTCTTCTACGGATTAACACCCGGGAGCAAAGCGCTAGAGGAAGAAGATGGAATTCGAAGAAAAATTGGGATGAGATATCAACACCCCAATTCCTTACTCCTTCTATGGATGAGAAGACTTCAATCAATGGAAAGGAAGGATTGAAGAATTCATCATGATGAAGGACTTTGAAGATTGGGCCATTTTGACGGATGGATTTAATTATCCAAGAGGGCCAAAGGGAGGTTTCTTCAAGATGAAGAAGTGGACCGAGGAACGATGCCAAGAATTCGAGAAAAATGAGAAGGTAATGAAATTCTTAGTTGATTTAATTCCTAATGAAATTGTGTGCAAGCTAGGAGATTATGTGGATGTCAAGGAGCTATGGAGCAAAGTGGAAAGATTTCATGAGATCCCATAACCGGTCCAGGAAGATGAGGAAGAAGAGGAGTTCTCATCCTCCCAAGCTCAAGAAGAAAACACATCATCATCATCTCAAGAGCATGAGGATTACGAAGTCAAGGGGTGTTCGACATCTGGATCAGTAGAGGAGGTGGAATTAGAGGAAGCCTCCACCTCTAGGATTGAGGGAGAAGATATTAGATCGTCGGAGCTGGAACAAAATCAAGAAGTCACTTCAACCTTCAAAAGAAGTGAAGAATCAACTCCGGCACCAACCAACACCCTAGGTAACTCAAGCAATTCAATTAAAATTAAAGATTATATAATTTGTTTTGAGTGTAGGAAAGCCAGGCACTATAAGAGTAAGTGCCCTAACAGAGTGAAGAGAAGTCAGTCGACACCAAAATCCCAAGAAAAGTCAAAGGTATCCGGACCCCTAACAATTAAAAGCAAGGAGCACATAGTGTGCTTCAAATGCAACCAAAAAGGGCATTATAGAAGTCAATGTCCTAGTGGGAGGAAGAAGGTCCAAGAAGGAGCATCACATGTAGGGGGAGCCTCTAAGGCAAACCCTAGGGTATATTTTAGTTATGCATCTTCTAGTGTTAATGTCAAAAAGCATGCTTTTAATTCACTTGCTATTGTTCATTGATGCATGCGATCATGACCTCAAATCTCGTGACGGAGGCCGTCGAGGACTCGAAGCGAGCACTCGTGCTCAACGCCCGCAAGTGCACGGATGTCGTCAAGTAATAAAAGATTATCGATCCCACAAGGACTGGGATTCGAATATCGATATGTTCAGTGGATGAAATTGTTTGGAAGTAAACTCTAAAAGGTTTAGATTTGTGAGGGTTGTCGGTGGACTATACTCTATACGGTGTCACACGGAGGAGGAAGGGAGCGTGCCGAGGTCTTCAAAGGTGATTCTAGGATTTCGGTTTTGCTTGTGTGTCACAAAACAATGCTGTCAACTGGCGTTGTCTAGACGTTTATCTATGGTTTTATGGAAGGGACATCATACACTCTCCCGATGAGCCGCCGCATCTACCGGGAGCTATCTCCACCTAAAAGGACGGGATAGACGGTACGAGGATGCCAAATCAATCCCTACGATGAACCGTTTCCGGTTCCATCACATCCTTCTACCCATGATTATAGAAGATCAGGTTTACCCCTAGGTTCCTTTTATAAAATCCCCTAAATCTCATATACGAGGGTTGTCACCCCTTGTATCGCCTAAGCACGACAGGTAGAAAACCAAACACACATAGATATAGTAAAGAACAACTTCCAATTGCCAAATTAAACTTTAAGACAGAATCTAACATGAACCAACATGTAATGTGCACACAAGCTACTCCCTAATCCTATAATCGAAAGAACTACTCCATTTATATAAAGGAGGAATCACAAAGCATGTTTATGTTCGAATACATAAGAAATAAAACGCAGGAACAAAAGATTACAATGCTTTCGTGGTCTTCTCTCCGACGTTGAAGTGCAAGGTGTGGACCTCCGGCGGGGTTCCTCCTCCCCGTTGCTAGTTTCCTAAGCTTTTTAGGGCTTCGGCGTGTCGTCCTAGCCATCATGCCTCTCCCCTAGGGTTTGGGTGGAGCCATCCTTATATAGACATCACCTCGGACCGCTGCAAAATTGGAAAAAGCCTTAGTCGTGCAAATCTGGCGGGCCACCACACAGCCATGTGTTTCCACATGGCCAGGCCATGTGCGGCCCTGGGGTGCTAATCTCACCCATTGGACACAGCCGTGTGTGGCCACACGCCCTGGTCGTGTCCCACTCTGTGTCTAGCTACAAAATATCCTTCTTTTGCTCCGAAAGTGTGCCTTTTTCATCTGAAATGCTAGCCTGCACACAAAAGTACAAAGAGTAGACCTCCGAACCAGAAAATAGGAAATGCGCACAAAATAGAGTAACATATGCATGAAACTAACATAAAATGTAGTGAGATGTGAGCGAAAACTACTCCTAAAACCCTATATGTTTCGCTCACATCATTCATGAGAAGCATGCTAGAAATAATAAGTATTTTTGTTTATGTGCCAAATCATATAATTTTAGAAATAAGGAGAAATTTGGGATTAATATCCCTAAAACAATCCTACCTAGGGAAACTATTAGGAGAGTAGAGGACCATCTAGGCATTAATCCCAAGAGCCATAGGCATATGCCTAAGAAGAAAAACAATGCCCAAAGAATAGATGAAAAATAAAAAATTGGGCAATTGAAGTTGGAGAATCAAGTCTTAAGGTCAAGACTTAAAAAATTAGAAAAGACCCTTAGGAAAATACAAAATCAAATGCAAAGGTCAAATAGTCAAAATGTGGGATCTAGAAGCCAAAATCTAGAGTCTAGGAAGCAAGCCACTCAAGGGAAAGAAAGGTTTGGGTCACAAACCTAAGTCCAAGGAGACCTATCATAATGTTCCATTTGATTATGAAACTAAATCTAGGTCTAGAAAGGCCATGGTTACTAGGGAGGCAATCCCTAAGGCTAACCATGGAGTGTGCCTAGTGGCTAAGGTTTCTAGGAAGCTTAGGGAAGCCACTAAGAAGGTTACAAGGGGAGTTACCCCTAGAGCTAACCTAAGCAAGACCCAATGACCAAGGCTTCAAAGCCTAGGAGGATCATTAGGAGGGTATCTAGGGAAGTTATCCCTAGCGAATACCTAGTAAACCCAAAGAGCTCCAATAGGTATTGGGTTCCTAGAAGCGTGATCAATTCACGCTAAATGGGTTAGGGTGTGTCAACCCTAAGTGGATAGGTAGTTAATCTAACCATGGTAGAGTTGACACTTTAGGTCATTTTTAAGGTTTGGGATACCTTGGAAATAGGCTTGATTTTATATCCTAAAAGATTTTAGGATGTGCCAATATAATTTATGGAAGTTGAAAAATTAATCAAATTGGCACAATTAGGGTTAAAGGTCATAGTGTGTCATTTTGAGTTTTTGGCATACCTTGTGATAAGTTAGTAATATGGAAAAATGAATTTAATTTCAACAAATGGAAATTTAAGCTTAACAATTAGGTATTTCATATCTTAATATTTTATTTTCCATGATTTGTTTGCCATACACCATGTCATGACATCATATTTACTTTTCATCATGTAAAATGTCATAATCATGCTTTAGATTTCTTTTAATGTCATGCATGCTTAGTTTTATATTTCTTGCCATGACATCATGATTATTGGTGCATGCTTATTTATGTTATCATATATGCCATAATCATCATTCATGCATTATTAAAATTGATTTAAGGATATGACATGATTTAAAATCTCATGTATAAAGGAATCAAATAGTGTTGTCTTAGAAAAATGCATGAATCCCTATATTAGGATGAACAAAACTCACATCTCACATCTAATTGACATGTGTGTGTATCAATACACTCTAGGCACATGTGAGATGCTAGGATATGAGTTAAGTTCAAGTGCATAGTTTTTGCATCTAGATGAACTCAAACTCATCTTATACCATGGATGAATCATGAGGAAAGCTTATGTACAAGTCATGTGCATCAAGCCCATAGACCATGGTTCAATATAAGGTTTTAAAACTATTTCAAAATCATTTTTAAAAATCTTGGTGTAGTCTATCTTTTGATAGAAATCACCATTGATGAAGTTAACACAAAATAGGTCAAAAATGTTGAAGTTATCAATGGATTTGAATTTTGTATCAATCTCACTATTTTATGGGTATATTATTTTTCAAATATTTTTCACCCATTATGATTATTATAAGTAATTTACGTATGAAGTTTCATAATTTTTAAAAATACATATTTTTACTTATGAATTTTCAAAATTCGTATCTGATTTTTGATTTATGCATTTGCAAAAATCACTAGCGTCAATGGCAGTCGACTAATGACTATAAGAGTCGACTGTCAATGCTGATTTCGGGTAAATAAGAATGTTTAGCCCATGTTTCAGCTATGTTAGGTTACCCTAACTACTCCTAACCCTAGGATATACTTTGGAAAGCATTAGAAAGGGTGAAAATCCATTGGATATGGATTAGGAGAGTTGTTTGGGTGTTATATCAATTTTAAGGTATGTGAAAGTTCAAGTTTGAACTTTAACCTTAATTTTGATGGTCTAGTATTTTTATAGGCTTAGGGACTTCCCAAGGACATTGTTGGTGCAATGGTCAAGGGGGAGCAAGCCTTTAGGGGGAGATTATCCATCATGGGATGATGGATGTGCATTCTTCCTTATAAGGGGGAGAATGTGGAGTTTTTGAAGAAGTAAGGATTGCCTCTCTTAAGTAATATGGGACTTATCACTAGGAAGATTATAGGCATTCTAGATGTTTTTGGACCAAGGGGGAGATTGAAAGATCTCATTGGGATATGAGACATTGAATTCCTTGGGAGAGCCTTTTTGATGTGTGTCAAAAAGGGGGAGAGAATGTTATGGGGGAGAGTGTTATCAATTAATGTCATAAATTGTAGGAGAATGTGAGAATCCTCAATTTGGAGAATTGGGAGAAGTGTTTTGAGTTAGGTGACCAAACTCAAAGGTTTTGTTTAAGTTTTGTTAAGGTGTTTGTGGTTTTTGTCAAACATCAAAAAGGGAGAGATTGTTGGTGCAATCGGCCCAAGTCACGATTGATCAGACTCGAGTTTGACTCAAGTAGTATTTTGATGTTTGACATAAAGGTTTTACATTGATGTTTGATGGTTAGTTGACCATTGTTTGACAATGGGTTGACTAGATGGTTGACATGGGGTTGACCATACAAGGGAAAGTCCAAGCTTGAGTCTTAGAAATTGGAAAGTCCAACATTAGGTTGGCATGGAAAGTCCAAGGGTGTAGTCTTGGCCACGTAAGTCCAAGGGTGTAGTCTTGGCGGTGAAAGTCCAAGTCTTGTGTACTTGGCATTTGGAAAGTCTAAGAATGGAGTCTTGGTCACGTAAGTCCAAGGGTGTAGTCTTGGCGGTGAAAGTCCAAGGGTGGATATTGGTGGCGTAAAGTCCAAGGGTGGAGTCTTGGCAGCATAAGTCCAATGATTGGCAGTGTAAAGTCTAAGCGTGGTCTTGGCAGCATAAGTCCAATGTGCCTTGGCGGTGTAGACACTGTTAGCATGACAATTGCCGATGAAAGAACCTGAAGGCTAGCACATGGATGAATAAGTCATGGATAACTTGGAGGGATCAAATAGGCGTGAGGCTGATGGAGGTAGCTAGAAGGCTTAAGTCTAGGATAAGGGTGGTCTAGCAAGTATGAGGGCATCATACTTGGAGTTAAACCTCATGTTTGAGGTTGTCAGTCAACTAGGGCTTTATACTAGTTGACTGGTCAAGTGTTTTGACACTTGGCAGCCAAGTCGATACTCAACAGTCGACTGAGATTATGACTAATCGATTGTTGTGAGTCAACTAGTGCTTGATTGTGACCTCATAAGCTTGGCAATCGACTGCTAACTTGAGCATTCGATTGCCAGGAAGGGTAATCGACTGCTGAAGCTGGTCGTAAGCATAGAATGTTCGATAGTCATTTGGCGATCGACTACGCTGGCGATCATAATCGATGATGTTGGCGATCGCGGTGTATCCGTAGAAGTTTTTTCAACGTGGATCAAGCCATTGTCTCACAACGATACTGTTGGCAATCGACTGGGACCTTTTGGTAGTCGATTGCTAGGTGAAAATCCAGGTCATGCGGAGGCATAAAAGGAGCTCAACGGGAAAAATTTTGACAGTTATTTCTTGGGCCATTTTGGGGCAATTTGCTAGTGCAAATCCGGGTCTTCAAGCTCGGTTCAAGCAATCAACAAGCAAGCATCCAAAATAGTTTTTGTAAAGTTTTCTTTGCATCTTTTGTTGTATTTCATATTATATTTGCTTGTATTTTTATATTACTTGTGTAATCATTTGTACGAAGTTTCTCTGCCTCCGGATTGTTTCGAGGAGTATTTATTAGCGGTGAGTGCATCAATAGAGCTCGTTGAACTTGTCCCGTAGAGTAGGAACCTTAAGGTTCCGAAACACATATATCTTGTGTATTGTGTTTGTGTTGTGTATTTATTTTTGTTATTATCATTTCCGCTGCGTACACTAACGTTTGTAGCAAGCACGATTGAATTCCATCAAGTCGACGAAGAAGCGCCATTCACCCCCCTCTAGTGCTCATCAACGTTCCAACACCCTCTAGCGCTTCCATCGATTTCAACAAGTGGTATCAGAGCGAGGTCGCTCTTCAAGGCTTAACAACCAAGGGAGCAACACTAGAGGGCAAGATGGAACCAAAGCTTGGACTAGGTTGTGACATCAATGCTCCACCGCCCTATGAATTTTACGGAATTAGGGGCTTTGACCAATGGAAGGATAATATAGATACTTTCCTTATGATGAATATTGAAGATTAGTTCATCTTAGTGGAAGGGTTCAAACCTCCCATGGTTAAGAAGAGAAATGTTCAAATATTCAAGAAATTGACCAAGGAGCAATGCCAAAAATTCAAGATCGAGGTTAAGGTAACAAAATTTTTAGAAAATTTAATACCTAATGATATTTTATGCAAGCTAGGGGATTACATGGATGCCAAGGAGCTATGGACCAAGTTGGCAAGATTCCATGAGAAGCCTCAACCGGTCCAAGAGGATAAGAAAGAACCCAAGGAGGAGGAAGGAAGCTCATTCTCTCAAGAGAGTGAGGATTCGAAGGTTAAGAGGTGTTCCACATCTGGATCGGTAGAAGAAGTGGAAGAATTGGAGGAAGCCTCCACCTCTAGGATTGAGGGGGAGGAGAGACCTTCCACGCCGGAGGAAGAGCAAGAAGAAGCCTCAACCTCCGGGAGGGATGAAGAACCAACTCTAGCTCCTACCACTGACCTAGGTAACTCAAGCATTATAATTAAAGTTAAAAAATCACATAATATATTTTGAGTGTAGGGAGCAAACACACTACAAGAGAAAGTGTCCAAAAAGAGTCAAGAAGACTCAACCGACGCTAAAAGCTCATGAAAAGCCTAAGGATGTCGGTGCCTCAACAATTAAGAGCAAGGAGCACATCATTTGCTTTAAATGCCATCAAAATGGGCACTATAGAAGCCAATGCCCTAAGGGAAGACAACCTAGCAAGGGCAAGGGAGGAGCTACACATGTAGGGGGAGCTAAGACAAACCCTAAGGTATATTTCAATAATGCTCTTTATTTATGCAATAATCAAAAGCATGCTAGGAGTAATTTTAATTCTCTTGCTATTGTTCATGATCATGAAAAGCATGCTAGATACAAATCTTATTTCTTAAGTGCTAAATCTTGTGATATTAGGGTTAAAGATAAATCTAGAACCAATAACCCTAAAACAATTCTACCTAGGGAAACCATTTGGAAGGTAGAGGATCATTTAGACATTAACCCTAAGAAGGGTAGACATATGCCTAAAAGGAAGAACAATGCCCAAAGACAAAATGAAAATTCAAAAATTGGGCAATTATAGTTAGAAAATCAATTTTTGAAGTCAAAACTTGAAAAAAATAAAAAAAAAACCCTTAGAAAGATGCAAAATCAAATTCAAGGGTCTAATAGACAAAAAATAAGGGTCTAGGAGGCAAAAGTCATCCAAGGGAAAGAAAGGTTTGGGTCCCAAACCTAAGCCCAAGGAGACTTACCATAGCGTTCCATTTGATTATGGAACCATTTTTAAGTGTAGGAAAACCAAGGTCACAAGGGAAATCATCCCTAGAGTTGACCATGATAGATGCCTAGTGGCTAAGGTTTCGAAGAAATCTAAGGAAACCACTAAGAAGATTACAAGGGGAGTCACCCCTAGAGTAAACTTAGGTAAGACCCGAATGACGAAGGCTTCAAAGCCTAAGAGGGTCATTAGGAGGGTATCAAGGGAAGTTATCCATAGTGAATACCTAGTTAACCCAAGGAGGTCCAATAGGTATTGGATTCCTAGGAGCGTGATTCCATCACACTAGATGGGTTAGAGTGTGTCAACCTTAAGTGGATGGGTAGTTAACCTAACCATGATACAGTTGACATTTCAGGATATTTTCAAGGTTATGGGATACCTTGGAAATGAGATTTAATGTATATCCTAAAAGGATTTTAGGATGTCCCAATATAATTTGAGAAGTTTAAAAAATTGATCAAATTGACACAATTAGGTTTAGAAGTCATGATATGTCATTTTGGGTTTTTTGCACACTTGGGAGATGAGCCATTATGGCAAATATAGGATTAATCCTAGGAAATGGCAATTAGATTTAAACTTTAGGTATTTTTATACCTTGATATTGTAAAATTGTCATGTCTTGTTTGCCTTGCCATGTCATGATATCATATCTCATTTTAATCATATAAAATGTCATTATAATGCATAGGGTTAATTTTAATGTCATGATTGTTGATGCATGCGATCGCGACCTCAAATCTCGCAGCGGATGCCATCGAGGACTCAAAGCGCGTGCTCGCGCTCAACGCTCTCAAGTGCACGGATGTCGTCAAGTAATAAAAGATTATCGATCCCACAAGGACTGGGATTCAAATATCGATATATTCAGTGGTTGAAATTGTTCGGACGTGAACTCTAAGAGGTTTTGATAGGTGAGGGCTGTCAGTGGACTATACTCTATACGGTGTCACACGAAGGAGGAATGGAGTGTGTCGAGGTCTTCAAAGGTGATTCTAGGACTTCGATTTTACTTGTGTGTCACAAAACAATGCTGCCAACTGACATTGTCTAGACGTTTAGTTATGGTTTTATTGAGGGACATCATACACTCTCCCTATGAGCCATCACATCTACCGGGAGCTATCTCCACCTAAAAGGACGGGATAGACGGTACGAGGATGCTGAATCAATCCCTGTGATGAACCGTTTCCGGTTCTATCGCTTCCTTCTACCCACGGTTACAGGAGATCAGATTTACCCCTAGGTTCCTTTTATAAAATCCCCTAAATCTCATATACGAGGGTTGTCACCCCTCGTATCGCCTAAGCACGATAGGTAGAAAATCAAACACGCATAGATATAGTAAAGAACAACTTCCAATTGCCAAATTAAACTCTAAGATATAATCTAACATGAACCAACATGTAATGTGCACACAAGCTACTCTCTAATCCTAGAATCGAAAGAACTACTCCATGTATATGAAGGAGGAATCACAAAGAATGTTTATGTTCAAATACATCATAGATAAAGCACAGGAACAAGGGATTACAATGCTTTCGTGGTCTTTCTTCCGACATTGAAGTGTAAGGCGTGGACCTCCGGTGGCGTTCCTCTTCCCCATTGCGAGTTACCAAAGCTTTTTAGGGCTTCGGCGTGCCGTCCTAGCTGTCGTGCCTCCCCCGTAGGGTTTGGGCGGAGCCATCCTTATATAGACATCACCTCGGACCGTTGCAAAATCCAAAAAAACCCTTAGTAGCGCAAATCTGGCGGGCCACCATACAACCGTGTGTTTACACATGGCCAGGCCATGTGCGGCCCTGGGGTGCTAATCTCGCCCGTTGGACATGGTCGTGTGTAGCCACACACCCTGGTCGTGTCCCACTCTGTGTCTAGCTGCAAAATGTCCTTCTTTCGCTCCGAAAGTGCGCCTTTTTCATCTAAAATGCTAACATGCACACAAAAGTACAAAGAGTAGACCTCCGAACTAGAAAATAGGAAATGCACGCAAAATAGAGTAACATATGCATGAAACTAATATAAAATATAGTGAGATGCAAGCGAAAACTACTCCTAAAACCCTATATGTTTCGCTCGCATCACTTCCCCCATACTTAAATCTTTTCTTGTCCTCAAGCAAACCTCAGTGCCATGAAATTTAAAAAGATATTGTTCCATACTTAGCATGTTAACTAAATTTATCAAGTGGTATTTACAATCAAAGCAAAATAAATATGTTCTAGAAATTCACTAAGTTAGCTCCTCGTGCTCATGATAAGAGAATCATTCTTAGGGGATGCCCGTTCCATGGTGAGTTAAGTCGTCATCCCATAGTTTTCCTAAGGTTTCCGGCTCTTAGGCACTTACCTGCCCAAAGCGAGGGTCGTTCCCTAGATCTAGCATAAAGTCTCAAAGGCGTGCTCGGTATTGAGAGAAATTTGTAGGTGTTTTCCCAGTAACCTAATTCGGTCTCAAAGGGGCACATAGCCATTTCCACCCACGAAAACTATTTTTATCCCTTTTAATCTTTTCTCTCTCTCTCTTTTTTTCTTTGTTTTCTTTTTCATTTCTTTTTCCCTTTTTCTTTTCTCTCTTTTATTTTTTTCGGTTCACTGGGATTTTGATTTTTGTAAATGGGCTTACACATTCCGAGCATCTCCAGTAACTAAAATGCTAAACCTAGAGTCACCTATGGATTCCAAAGTACTAGACTACTGAGATAAATCATAACTAGGTATGTACTAGATTCTCCCTTTCAGAATGTTCGACATGTGTAAGTGTAAAAATAAAGCTAACCAGTGTAAGTCTAGAACATTCAATAGAGCGAATAAAATAAAATACCATGAGATAAAATGAAGTTAAGCTACCTATGGGAACAACTCATGTAAGCAACTTTCAAAAAATACTACTGAGGCAGCTTTATAGATAACAAAAATTAAGTATGGAAAGAAATGCAACAACCCATGCATGAATAAATGAATGAAAATACCAGAAAAGAAACTACTGCTAGGAAATAAAACAAAATAAAATTTGGGGTCCCCCCAGACTTAAACGAAAATATACCTCTAGTATGGTGGACAAGGCGGAAAGTCTGGGAGCCTCGACATCACTGGATCTAGGGAGAACCTGCTGCTGAGCCGCTGATGCCACATGTATATGTGGTCGATCTGAGAACTAGCGGATGCAGTGGCTGCTCAGTGCTCCTCCTCCCTAGCCCACTGCGTCTATTGGGCATGCATGTGTTGCTGCATCTCCTGGCGGTATGCGACCACATCCTGGCGATGAGCAGCGTCCTCCTGGAAGTATATGCGGGCCTCGTCATAGAACTCAACCCATTGGAAGTGCTCTCGGAAACCCTGGAACTCCACCTGCGTGTAGGCACTCTGCTCCTCCCATTGGTGCCTCTGCGTCTTCTGCTCAGCGTATATGTCATCGAGGCGTGATTGGAACTTTGAGAAATCATAAGTTGACGTACCTGCATCCTGCTCAAAGGTAGAAAATGTGGTGGTGTAGGTGTAGACTCATGTCGGCGTGGACTAGGTGGGCTCCTATGCATGTGTGGACTGAAGGGAGAGTGATGTAAAGGGGGAGAGATGGGCACCGATGTGGGTGGTCCCTCATGTGGAGGGGACTCCACTATTAGGTCTAAGCATCAGTTGGCGCGTGTAGTGATGGTGGTACGATTAGGGTAGGGGAGCCTAAGGGTCGTGAGATTTTTTCTTACAAAGCATAAGGAGTGTTCTTCTCTCACAATCATCTTCATGGCCATGCACACTCCTATGTCGAACCTAGGGCCCTCCTCTATACTCTCTAATGCAGTGTAATCGTACCCCATCCTATGACAAATGTAGGTAAGTAGGCCCCCACATTAATCTCTCCTCGCGCTGCTTTGCCCATCTTCACTAAGTGTCTGATGAAGTGGGACCCTACATCGATGCTACTCCTTTCTTGTACCATGTCTCAAAGGCAAAGCAGCTCGCTAGCTCTAACTACACTGTCACTCTCCCCACGACCAAATATATTACTGGCCATGATGCGGTGGAGGTATCGAAAAATGGAGTTTTGGAGGCGCGACGCTTTGGCCCTAGAAGGGTCATAAGGTCGCTCTCCCGTCAACTCGGTCCAAAATACCCGAGGGTTGAACCCAATAGGGATTCTTCTCTCTCCTCCACTCAGCAAGCTAAAGCATGAATTCCATTGGTGAAGGGTCCATTCATGTTCAATGTTAAAAAGCCTAAAAGTTATCCTACCCTCTTCACTCTCTCTATCCGTTAAAATTTCTGCCTCTAAGGAACTCAAAAATTCTAGAACTATCCTAGGGTAGGTTGGGTGTCTAATTCCCATCATCTCTTCCCACCCCATTTTTGCAAATAGGGCTTGAATATCACCCAACAACCCTAAAGACTCTAGCAAATCTTCATCTAAGTACCTAGTAGCAGTGAGTTTACGAGTAGAAAGTATATTATATCAATCTCTATGTTCATTATTGCGAAAAAGAAGAGTGGGTAGGGCGTTACCCTCCTCCGGAGCTTGAGGGACATCGGCTCTCCTTGTTCGTCGCTCCGAAGCACTGGATCGAGGTGCTACATGCTTGGTCCTCCTCATCCTTGCTTCTTTTGGCTTCCTTTGAGTTTAGAAATGCTTCTAGATGGCGAGGAAGATGAAACCACATGGCTAGGGCAAGAGCACTCAAAGCACATGGTACAAATGGGGTGAAAACACACGACTCACCCCTTTTAACCTTGCGCGACACGACCGTGTGTAAACACACAACCAGGCCGTGTGCGCCTCGGGTCAGTCAGGCACGGTCATGGTAAAACACATGGCCAGGCCGTGTGTCCCCAATTTTCCCCCTATTTTGCATTAGGGTCCGAATTTTCTCATACACATCGCCGTGTAGGCTAATATGGATTTTATTTTTGCCTAGCAAGGTTCTTTTCTAGTCCTAACTCTAAATGGGATGGAAATCAAAACTAAAATTAAATAAATGCATGCAATACAATCAAAGGGAAATCTAAAACTAAACTTTGGTTGTCTCCTAAGAAGCACTTTGTTTAAGGTCGTTTAGCTCGACCACACTCCACTATCAACTTGTCTCTGGAGGTTCAGTGAACTTCCATTCATCCGTCTCGGAAGCTTCATCTGGTGGCTCCAGCTTCATTTTGCTAAATGTGAAGCCATCGAGGTAGGGGACTTTGTGGTCTGAAAGGTTGAAGAGGATGATCTCCCCATCTACCTCCAGGGAGATCTGGTGTGCCTTCACATCTATGCATGCCCCTGCAGTCGCTAGAAAAGGACTTCCCAGAATGATGGAATTCTGGGGATCTGGTCCTGTGTCTAGTATGATGAAGTCCGTGGGTATCATGAAATTCTCAATCACCACAGGCACATGTGCCAACAAGCCGACGAGTTCCTTGACTAAATCATTCCCCATATGAATACCAAGATTCGCTGGTTGGAGCTCGCTCAGTTCCATCTTCAGATAGTATGCATAAAGAATCACACTGATTGATGACCCCAAGTCGCATAGAGCTTCATCGAAGCTCTCCCCATAAATTGAGCAGGGCATAACAAATTCACTGGGGTCCTCAAGCTGTAGTGGAATCTTCTCTTAAATTTTAGCTTGGTCAGGTAGGGTGGAAATCATGACTGTACACCCCTTGGCGAATTTGCTACTCTACCCCACTCCTTCCTCTTTATCTTGACTCACCAAAGAGCTCTTCACAGGTTGAGACACGGTTTGGGCTATCTGGGCCACTAGCGTCTCCAACATCCTGGTGTGACTTGCAAGGTCATCAACGATGACCTTCAAGTCTCTGAGTGATTCTTCAAACTTCTGATGTTGGCGACGAAACTCCTCATTGGCCTTAGTTTGGGTAGCAATGAAGTCCACTTGTGGTCACGCCATTACCCTGCTCTTTCGCCCATACCCCCCTTGATGGTTGTGAGTTTCCCAAGTTATTCTTATAGGAGAAATTTGGGTGATTTCTCCATCTGGGATTATAAGTGTTGGAGTATGAGTTGTTGGGCCTTTGGTCGTAGTCCCCAACCACGTTAATATAATCAATCTGCTCCTCTGAGATTCCCTACCCTCCATAGTGGTCCTCTCGATACGCTACCGCTCCCACTCCAAAGTTAATGGCGCGTATGCAGATGAAGGATTCAAAGATTTAAACTGTCTGCTGAGCGCGTCCATCCTTGCTGCCAGGTGGTCCATGAAGTTGATAGTGTATTGTCCCACTGCAGGTGTAGGTTGTCCACATTCGGAAGCCCATTGATGGTGGTTCTGGGCCACCTCTTCTATCAGCTCCTCTGACTCCTCAATGGTCTTGTTCATTAGTGCTCCTCCTGCAGTAGAATCCAGGGACATCTTCGTGGCGTACACGATCCCATTGTAGAAGATGTGGATCACCAGCCACCTCTCCGTTCATGGTGGGGGCATTGGTAGAGTAGCCCATTATAGCGATCCCAAGCTTCGAATAGAGACTCTCCCTCCTTCTAGTGGAATCTTGTGATGAGATGACGCATGTGAACAGTCTTGCTTGGTGGGAAGTATTTGTTCAGAAACTGCAGCTCGCATTGCTCCCATGTAGTGATGCTCCCCAAAGGTAGAGAGTGGAGCAATGCCTTAGCCTTATCCCGCAGTGAGAACGGGAATAGGCTCAGATGGATCGCGTCAGTAGGGACTCCGTTCAGTTTCATTGTCGAGCAGATTTCTAGAAATGCCTCAAGGTGCCGGTTCGAGTCTTCTGTCGCAGCTCTCCTGAATTGACTCTGCTGGACCATATGTATAAGTGCTGATTTTAGCTCAAAGTTATTTGCCGAAATAGATGGTCCAACTATGCTCGGCCTAAATCCTCTAGCGCTAGGAGTTGCGTAGTCCCACAGAGGTCGGCTACCTATGTTCACTTCGGATGTGGCTTGATCCTTCATCCTTCGCTGCTCTGCTCTCCAGCGATGAAAGGTTCGCTCTATTTCTAAGTCGATCGGAATCAGTCCTTCCGATCCTAAGCATCTAAGCATACGACGAACCAAGCCACAAAAATTTGGAGTGCTACCTAATCCTAAGAGCAGAAAATAAAACAATCTAGCTAATGAAACCTAAGATGAAAAAACAAAATAAAAACAACTACTGCTAAAAATAAAAATTAAAAACTAAATATAAATATGGAAAGTTTAGAACTAAAGTAAATAAGGCAAACTAAAAAGAAAATAAAATAAGTAAATAAATCTAATCCTAAGTCCGATTCAATTTACCACTGTTCGATTTGATATCGAATAGATCAGTCCCCGGCAACGGTGCTAAAAACTTGATGCACGCGATCGCGACCTCAAATCTCACGGTGGATGACATCGAGGAATCGAAGCGCGCACCGCGCTCAACGCCCACAAGTGCACAGATGTCATCAAGTAATAAAAGATTATCGATCCCACAGGGACTGGGATTCGAATATCGATATGTTCAGTGGTTGAAATTGTTCGGACATGAACTCTAAGAGGTTTCAAAAAGTGAGGGCTGTCGATGGACTATACTCTATACGGTGTCACACGGAGGAGGAAGGGAGTGTGATGAGGTCTTCAAAGGTGATTCTAGGACTTCGGTTTCGCTTGTGTGTCACAAAACAATACTGTCAACTGGCGTTGTCTAGATGTTAAGCAATGATTTTGTGGAAGGAACATCATACAATCTCTCAATGAGCCACCGCATCTACCGGGAGCTATCTCCACCTAAAAGGACGTGATAGACTGTACGAGGATGCCGAATCAATCCCTGCGATGAACCGTTTCCAGTTCCATCACATCCTTCTACCCTCGGTTATAGGAGATCAGGTTTACCCCTAGGCTCCTTGTATAAAATCCCCTAAATCTTAGATATGAGGGTTGCCACCCCTCGTATCACCTAAGCACAGCAGGTAGAAAACCAAACACTGATAGATATAGTAAAAACAACTTCCAATTGCCAAATTAAACTCAAAGACATAATTAAACATGAACCAACATGTAATGTGCACACAAGCTACTCCCTAATCCTAGAATCGAAATAACTACTCCATGTATATGAAGGAGGAATCACAAAGCATGTTTATGTTCAAATACATCATAGATAAAGCACAGGAACAAGGGATTACGCTGTCTTCCTTCCTTACAATGTAAGGCGTGGACCTCCATGCTTCCTCCTCCCGCCAGAGTTCTAAGCTTTTAGGCTTCTGCCAAGTGCTGCCCTAACCATTGTGCCTCCCCCCTAGGGTTTGAACAGAGCCATCCTTATATAGACATCACCTTGGACCACTGTAAAATCTGAAAAAAGCCCTAGTCATGCAAATCTGGCGGGCTGCCAAACGATCATGTGTTTTTACATGGCCAGGCCATGTGCGGCCCTGGGGTGTTGATCTCACCCATTGGACACGACCGTGTGTAGCCCACACACCCTAGCCGTGTCCCACTCTGTCTATCTACAAAATGTCCTTCTTTCGCTCCGAAAGTGTATCTTTTTCACCTAAAATGCTAACCTGCACACAAAAGTACAAAGAACAGACCTCCGAACTAGAAAATAGGAAATGTGCACAAAATAGAGTAACATATGCATGAAACTAACATAAAATTTAGTGAGATGTGAGCGAAAAATACTCCTAAAACCCTATATGTTTCGCTCACATCAATTGTACTTAGGTTTATTTATATGCCATGACATCATGATTATTGGCACATGTCTTTATTTATGCTTTCATTATTTGCCATAATCATCATTTTTCATTTTAGGTTAATTAAAATTGATTTAAGGACTATGACATGATTTAAAGTTCCATGAAGAAGGGAATCAAATAGAGTTGCCTAGAAAATGCATGAAACCCTAATAACCAAAAACTCACATCTCACAAGAACATTTGACTTGTGTGTATTTTCATACACCTTACACATGTGAGATGCTAGGAGATGAGTTAAGTTTATGTGCTTATTTAGTACATCATAATGAACTTAGAACTCATTAAACATTAGGGTGGATCATAAGGAAAGCTAATGTGCATGTCATGTGCATTGAGCCCATAGATCATGGTCCAATATAAGGTTTTAAAATTATTTCAAAACTATTTTGAAAAATATTGGTGAAGTCTATCTTTTGATAGTAATCACCGTTGATGAAGTTAATACAAAGCAGACTCAAAACATTGAAGTTATCTTTATTTTTGAACTTTGTATCAATTTCACTATGTAATGGGTATTTTATTTTTTTAAAATATTTTTATTATATGTATGAATTTTCATTATTTTTCAAATTATGTGTATTACTTATGACATTCAAAAATTCTAATTCTGAACTATCGCCTTAGGCGATCAAGTGGCGTTAAGGGCGGTCGTAGTTTCTTTGTCGAGTCGATTGCTAAGGCTGATTTTAGGTAAACAAGGTTCGTTTAGCCCATTTTTAGCCATTCCTAGGTTCTCTAACTTCTCCTAACCCTAGGATATGTTTTGGAAAGCATTGGAAGGGTGAAAATCCATTGAAAATGAATTAGGAGAATTATTTAGGGTGCAAATCGAATTTTAAGGGAGGTGAAAGTTCAATGTTGAATCTTTTCCCTTAATTTCAATTGTTTAGTATTTCTATAGGCTTAAAGACTCTCCAAGGATATTGTTGGGGCAATGGTCAAGGGGGAGCAAGCCTTTAGGGGGAGGTTATCCATCAAGGGATGATAGATGAGTTTTTCCTTATAAGAGAGGAATTGGGAAATGAGGATTGTCTCTCATTTAGTGATATGTGATTTATTACTAGGAAGAGTGAAGACATCCTAGATGTTTTTGTTGGTGCAATCGGCCTAGGTCACGATTGACCAGACTCGAGTTTGACTCGAGTGATGTTTTGATGTTTGACATAGTATGTTTGACATTGATGTCGGTTAATGTTTTGGAGAGATTATTTATACAATCAACCCAGATTATAATTGACCAGACTCGAGTTTGACTCGAGGGAGACTTTGATGGTTGACTAGGGTTGACCATGTGATTATGGGAAAGTCCAAGAATGGGTCTTGGCAAGGTAAAGTCCAAGTCATGGGTACTTGGCATGGAAAGTCCAAGTGAGACACTTGGCATTTGGGAAAGTCCAAGTATAGAGTACTTGGCACAAGGGAAGTCCAAGCATGGGTCTTGGCATTGAAAGTCCAACATAGGTTGGCAAGGGAAAGTCCAAGCTTGAGTCTTGGCATTTGAGAAGTCCAAGGGGTTTGATATTGGCACCGTAAAGTCCAAGGGTGGAGTCTTGGTAGCATAAGTTCAATGGTTGGCGGCGTAAAGTCCAAGCGGAGTCTTGGTGGCGTAAGTCCAATGTGCCTTGGCGGTGTAGACACCGTTAGCATGACATAGCCGATGGAAGCACCTGAAGGCTAGTGTGATGGATGAACAAGTCATGGATGACTTGGAGGGATCCGAGAGGCATGAGGCTGATGGAGGTGGCTAGAAGGCTTAGGTCTAGGCTAAGGGTGGTCTAGCAAGTATGGGGACACCATACTTGGGTTAAAACCTCATCTTTGAGGTTGTCAGTCGACTAGCATTATGGCCGGTTCGACTATCGTGAGTTGACTAGAGCTCGACTGCCATTTAGAGCTGAAATTTCCTTAGCAGTTAACTGCTGGCAGTCGACTGCCATGGATGGTAGTCGACTGTCAGTTGAGTCGCGACCACAGAATGCTTCGTAGCCGACAAGGCAGTCGACTACGGGGCTGGCAGTCGACTGCCAATGTTGGCAGTCGACTGGTGAGAGTCCCGTTGGAACTTTTCCAGCGTGGATTGAGCCGTTGTCTCACAGCTACAGTGTTGGCAGTCGACTGGGGCCTTATGGCAGTCGACTGCCAGGCGAAAATCTAGCCCGACGCAGGATATAAAGGCAGCTCGGATGGAGGGTTTTTGCAGCGTTTTCTTGGGCGATTTGAAGGGGAATAGTTGGTGCTTTTCCAGTCCTTCAAGGCTAGTCCAAGGCAACCAAAAGCAAGCAATCCAAAGAGCATTTGTAAAGTTTTCTTTTCATAGATTGTTGTATTCTTGTTGTATTTTCTTGTCTTACTTTGTATTACTTAGTGTAATATTTGTACGAGGTTTCTCCACCTCCGACGTATTGTCAAGAAGGAGTTTATTATGCTTAGTGGTGTTTGTGACATCGCTAGGGTTCGTACGAATCCAATCCGTGGAGTAGGAACTATTCGGTTCCGAACCACGTTACATCTCGTGTTATTGTGTTTGTTATTGTGTTTCATATTATTGCTTTCATTATTATTATTCCACTGCGCTAACACGATTTGTAGACGCGATCATGATCAAATTCCATCATCGGTACTAGCACACGCTGTTCACCCCCCTCTAGTGTCCAATCGATCCCCTACAAGTGATATCATAGCGAGGCCGCTCTTGAAGCTTAACAACTAAGGGAGCACGCTAGAGGGTGAAGATGGAGTTGGAAGAATGACTAGGTTGGAACATCAACACACTGGTGCCCTACACCCTATATGGACGAGAATGCTTCAATTCTTGGAAGAGAAGAATTGAAGATTTTATTTTGATGAGAGATTTTGAGGAGTGGTCAATTTTAATGGATGAATTTGTATATCCAAAAGGACCAAAGGGTGGTTTTTTCAAGAAGAAGAAATGGAGTGAAGATCAAATCCAAGCCTTCGAGAAAAACATGAAGGTAGTAAAATTTATTTTTGATCTGATCCCTAATGATATTGTGTGTATGTTAGGGGATTATATGGATGCTAAGGAGTTATGGAGCCAAGTGGCAAAGCTTCATGAAAATTCATCATCAGTTCAAGAAGAAGAGGAGTGCTCACCCTCTCAAGCTCAAGAAAGTACATCATCATCTAAAGAGCTTGAGGATTTGGAAGTTGATAGGGAATCAATTTCCGGATCAGTGGAAGAAGCGGAGGAGACCTCCACCTCTAGGATTGAGGGGGAGGAAGTTAGACCATCCACTTCGGAGCAAGAGCCAAGTCAAGAAGAAGCTTCTACTTCCGGTCAAGAAGAAGAGCAAGCTCAAGCTTCCACCATGACCCTAGGTAACTCAAACATATTAATTTGTAATAAAAATCATATCATATGTTTGAGTGTAGGGAAGACGGGAACTACAAGAGCAAGTGCCCAAAGAGAGTAAAGAAAGCTCCTTCGGTGCCTAAAAGTCAACAAAAGTCAAAGGATGCCGGTCCCCCAACACCTAAAAGCAAGGAGCAAGTCATTTGCTTCAAATGCCGACAACCGGGACATTACCAGAATCAATGCCCGAAGGGGGAAAAGAAGAGGCAAAATGGAGCATCACAAGTAGGGGGAGCCACCAAGGCAAACCCTAAGGTAAAATTTATTAATGCACTTTCAATTTCTAGGGATAAGAAGCATGCTAGGAATTATTTTAATAATCTTGCTATTTATCAAAAAGAGCATGCTAGAAATAGGGAATTTTGTTTAGGAGCCAAAAATGTCTACCTTTCAAAGAAGGAGAAATTTGGGACTAATGTCCCTAGAAACATCCTTCCTAGGGAGTCTATTAGGAAAATAAGAGAACACTTAGACCTTAATCCTAAATGGACTAGACATATGCCTAGGAAGTCCCATGCCCAAAGACCAAATCAAAATTCTAAAATTAGGCAATTAGAATTAGAGAACCAAGCCTTGAGATTAAGGCTTGAGAAATTAGAAAAGACCCTCAAGATTATGCAAAATCAAATGCAAGGGTCTAATGGTCAAAGTCAATGGTCAATATCTCAAAGTCAACATCTAGGACCCAAGAAACAAAAGTCAACCAAGGGCAATAATGGTTTGGGTCACAAACCTAAGCCTAAGATGACTTATCATAATGTTCCATTAGATTATGGATCACAATCTAGGTCTAGGAAGACCAAGGTTGCTAGGGAAGTTATCCCTAAGAGTAACCAAAGTTTGTGCCTAGTGGCTAGGGTTTCTAGGAAACCTAGGGTGGCCACTAAGAAGGTTGCAAGGGGAGTTACCCCTAGAGTCAACCTAGGTAAGACTAAAATGACCAAGGTTACCAAGCCTAGGAGGGTCATTAGGAAGGTATCTAGGGAAGTTATCCCTAAGGAATACCTAATTAACCCTAGGAGCTCAAATAGATTTTGGGTTCCTAAGAGCGTGATAGATTCACACTAAATGGGTTTAGGGTGTGCTAACCTTAAATGGAAGGGTAGTTAACCTAACCATGGTAAAGGTGACACTTTAGGTCATTTTCAAGGTTATGGTTACCTTGGGAATGTGTTTTGATAGTTAATCCTAAAATATTTTGGGATGTGCCAATATTAATTGAGAAGTTTGATAAATTGATCAAATTTGCACAACTTAGGGTTTAGAGTCTTAGTGTGCCATTTTGGATTTTTGGCACGCTTGGGGGATAATTTAGGAATATGGCAAAATATAATTAATAAATCAAATGACAATTAATATTGAAATTTAGGTATTGTTATACCTATACTTTTTATATGTCATGCCTTGCTTGCCATATAACATGTCATGACATCATGTTTATTTGTATCATTTATATGTCATGATCATGTTTAAGATTAAGGATTAAATGTCATGTGTTTTTAGATTTCATATTATTCCATGACATCATGATTATTAGCATATGCTTATTTATATAATCATTAATGTCATAATCATTCATGCATTTGATTAAAATTGATCTAAGGACAATGACATGACTTGGAGTCTCATTTATAAGGGAATCAAGTAGGGTTGCCTTAGAAAATGCATAAAACCCTAGATTAAATGAACCAAAACCCGCATCTCACATTAAATTGACATGTATGTGTATGTTATACGCCCTAGATACATGTGAGATGCTAGGATATGAGTTAAGTTCAAGGTGCATAATTTTTGCATCTAGATGAACTAAAACTCATCTAAAATCATAGGTGGATCATTGGGAAAGCTTGTGTACAAGTTATGTACATTGAGCCCAAGGAATATAATCCAAAATAAGATTTTGAAAATATTTTAAAATCATTTTGAAAAACCTTGGTAAAGTCTATCTTTTGATAGCAATCACCATTGATGAGATTGATACAAAGTGAGCTAAAACTTTAAAGTTTTTATTCACTTTTGGATTTTGTATCAATTTCGATATTTTATGGGTAAAATAATTTTCTAACATTTTTCACCCATTGTATTGCTTATAAGTATTATACGTATTAAGTTTCACGATTTTTCAAAATACGTATAATTATTTATGTATTATCAAAGTTTGTTTTTTGAATCTGAAAACTGCATTTTGCAATTATCATGACCGACGGCTTATGATCGATCGATGAAGGGCGCTCGATCGACATTATTAGAGTCGATCGCAGTCCGATTTCGGGTTAAAAGGTTTGTTTAGCCTGATTTCAGCTATGGTAATGTTTCCTAACCACTCCTAACCCTAGGATATGCTTTGGGAAGTATTATAAAGGGTGAAAATCCATTGAATATGGATTAAGAGAGGTGTTAGGATAATGTATCAAATTTAAGGTGGGAAGAGTTCTTGTTTGAACTTTTAATCTTATTTTTGATGGTTTAGAGTTCCTATTGACTTAGGGACTTCCCAAGGACATTGTTGGTGCAATGATCAAGGGGGAGAAAGCCTTTAGGGGGAGGTATCCATCTTGGGATGATGGATGTATTTTTCTTCTTGAAGGGGAGAAGTTATGGGGAGAATGTCATCAATTGGGAAAATTGATGGGATTTTGAGAGACCCAATTTGGAAATTGGGAGTGTATAGGATTGCCTTTCTTGAGTGATATGGAACTTATCACTAGGAAGATGGTAGACATCTTAGGTATTTTTAGTCCAAGGGGGAGATTGTAAGATCTCATTGGAACATGAGACATTGACCTCCTTGGAGAGAACCTTTTTTATGTATGTCAAAAAAGGGGAGAGTAAAATTACCAATTTGGGAAATTGATAAGGGAGTTTGAGTTAGGGGCCTAACTCAAGGTTTGTTTTGTCAAACATCAAAAAGGGAGAGATTGTTGGTGCAATCGGCCTAGGTCACGATTGACCAGACTCGAGTGATGTTTTGATGTTTGACATAGTATGTTTGACATTGATGTCGATTAATATTTTAGGGAGATTGTTTATACAATCGACCCAGGTTATAATTGACCAGACTCGAGTTTAACTCGAGGGAGACTTTGATGGTTGACTAGGGTTGACCATGTGATTATGGGAAAGTCCAAGCATGAGTCTTGGCAAGGTAAAGTCCAAGTCATTGGTACTTGGCATGGAAAGTCCAAGTGGGACACTTGGCATTAGGGAAAGTCCAAGTCTTGAGTACTTGGCACAAGGGAAGTCCAAGCATGGGTCTTGGCATGGAAAGTCCAACATAGGTTGGCAAGGGAAAGTCCAAGCTTGAGTCTTGGCATTTGAGAAGTCCAAGGGGTTTGATATTGGAGGCGTAAAGTCCAAGGGTGGAGTCTTGGCAGCATAAGTCCAATGGTTGGCGGCGTAAAGTCCAAGCGGAGTCTTGGCGGCATAAGTCCAATGTGCCTTGGCGGTGTAGACACCGTTAGCATGACATAGCCGATGGAAGCACCTGAAGGCTAGCGTGATGGATGAACAAGTCATGGATGACTTGGAGGGATCCGAGAGGCGTGAGGCTGATAGAGATGGCTAGAAGGCTTAGGTCTAGGCTAAGGGTGGTCTAGCAAGTATGGGGACACCATACTTGGGTTAAAACCTCATCTTTGAGGTTGGCAGTCGACTAGCATTATGGCCGGTTCGACTGTCGTGAGTTGACTAGAGCTCGACTGCCATTTAGAGCTGAAATTGCCTTGGCGATCGGCGCTCATTGGAAGCGATGGGCTGGCGATCTTCGCCATGGATGGTAGTTGATCGCCGCGATTGAGTCACGAAACACAGAATGCTCGTGGTCATTGGGCAATTGACTCTGGTGATCGGCGATGTTGATCGGGTGAAGTCCGTTGGAACTTTTCCAGCGTAGATTGAGTCATTGTCTCACAGCTACAGTGTTGGCAGTCGACTGGGGCCTTATGGTAGTTGACTGCCAGGCGGAAAATCCAGGCCGATGCAGGATATAAAGGCATCTCGGATGGAGGGTTTTTGCAGTGTTTTCTTGGGCGATTTGAAGGGGAATAGTTGGTGCTTTTTCAGTCCTTCAAGGCTAGTCCAAGGCAACCAAAATCAAGCAATCCAAAGAGCATTTGTAAAGTTGTCTTTGCATAGATTGTTGTATTCTTGTTGTATTTGCTTGTCTTACTTTGTATTACTTAGTGTAATCTTTGTACGAGGTTTCTCCACCTCTAACGTGTTGTTGAGAAGGAGTTTATTGTGTTTAGTGGTATTTGTGACATCGCTAGGGTTCGTATGAACCCAATCCGTGGAGTAGGAATCATTCGGTTCCGAACCACATTACATCTCGTGTCATTGTGTTTGTGATTGTGTTTCGTGTTATTGCTTTCATTATTATTATTCCGCTGCGCTAACACGATTTGTAGACGCGATCACGATCAAATTCCATCATCGGTACTAGCACGCGCTATTCACCCCCCCCTCTAGCATCCAATCGATCCCCTACAGTTTTTAGACCAAGGGAAAGATTGTAAGATCTCATTGGGATTGAGACATTAATACCCTTGGAGAGAGCCTTTTTGATGTATGTCAAAAAGGGGGAGAATTGAAAGAATTCCCAATTGAGAGAATTGGAAGAATTGGATTGGACTGAGTTAGGTGGCCTAACTCAAAGGTTTGTGTGGTTTTTGTCAAACATCAAAAAGAGGGAGATTATTGGTGTAATCGACCCAGATCACGATTGACCAGACTCAAGTTTAACACGAGTAGTATTTTGATGTTAGACAAAACATATGACAATGTGATTGTCAAAGAAATTCCAAGTCTTGTATACTTGACATGGAAAGTCCAAGTCATGTGTACTTTGTTGGGATGTATACTGAAAAGTCTATCTTTTAGATGAACATCTTTATTTTTGAAATAAGAATCACATGATCATCGTTTGCATATTTATGGTTATGCATATTGTCTAATACATTACATTATAGATAACATGGTGTGTAGTGTCACACGGGAGATCATGTTATCAGTTCCTTGTAAAGTATAAGTAAAGACTCACAACCGATATGGTTTTGGACAAACCATTGGTATAGTTGTAGTGTGATTTGGTATTAGTTTGTCTTGACCATAGAATTACACTAGTGCACTTTATGTGTATTGAGCAGGACCGACTTAGAGGTGATTCGATTTATTGCTGTCTACATAATTGAATCGGACCTCGGATATTATGGTGTACATGCTCTTAATCCCGATATAATAACGGACACATATACTTAGTATTTATTTCCTTGATTTACCAATGGGCGAGATTTATAGAGTAAATCGATAGGCTCGGTAAGTTGGGAAATGATATTATTTATATGGTGTGTCGTTGATTATAGGAGGAAACTGTGTCCTATATATTAGGATGATGATGTCCCTTTGAGGATCTCATAAGGTTTATCATGTAAACCCTGCAGGTGGACTTGGTCTGGCATGATGATAAGGTTGAGTGGTACTACTCATGAAGTTAGATGTTGATTAATTAATTGTCAGTAAATTAATTAATTGACGGACATTCGAGATCTTAAACACAGGGAGACATTTGTATAAACAATATATGGAGCCCATATTTATTTATGGGGTTGGTGAGGTAGATCAATGATAATCCTCTAGTGGAATGGATTATCATTAATGGATCGGACTTTATGTGGGTTTGATCCATTGGGTGACCAAGATCCAACTCCTCCTTATGGTCCCTATTGTAGCCTATTAAAACCCTCATGAAGCTTAGATCCGATGGTGGAAAATGAAACTCTAGATCCGACGGTGGAGATTAAATCTCTAGATCCGACGGTGGAGATTAAATCTCTAAATCCGACAGTGAAGATTAAATCTCTAGATCCGACGGTTGAGATTAAATCCCTAGATCCAACGGTGGAGAATAAAAGGAGGCTTATGCCTAACTCTATAAATATGGCTTAAGGGGTGGGCGGCAAGGTGAACTTGGAGATTAAGGCTTTGGCTTTGGGCGGCTAGGGTTAGGGTTTTGGCTTGGGCGGCAACAAGGTGGGAGATTAGGGTTTGCTTCCTTTCTCTTCCTAAGGTGTAGCCGGCGCCCATCAATTTCCTCTCTACCTTGGCCGGTGCTCATCCTCTTCCTTTCTTCATCCTTGGCCGGCGGCAACAAGGGTTAGGGTTCTTCCCTTGGAGCTCTTGGTCGGCACCCACTCCATCTTCTTCATCTATTCCTTGGCCGACGACAACATCAAGTCTCTTGACTTGGTGGTCGGTCCTAGATAGGAGAAGAGTTTCGTGTCATTCTTTTTTTTGTTCAGAGTGAGCAAAGAAGGGAAGAACGTGTTCTAGGAGGCTTCGACTTTTGGAAGATCATTGCCCACACGACGTCCAAAAGGAGGAAGGACATACAATAGAAGATCAAGAGGTATAACAAGAGGTATAATTCTTATTTATGAATCTTTTCTTATTCTATGCACGTTGTATATTTTGTATGTGGCTAATTTACTTGGACCTCGAAGTCAAATACAAAAACTGACGATCCGTACATCGTCTGTTCCGCGGCTAATCGAAGAATAGGGGTAGGTTGCTTGAACAACAAGTTTGTTTAAGTGACCACTCTAATCGAATAACACGACGATGGAACGGTTGCTTGGGTAATCCCTCTTTGTCAAGGATTAATTTTTTTTAATCCGAGGACGTAGACGGGATCGCCATGAACAAGCGACCGAGTTGAAGTGGGAAGCGAAGTTTCCACCCTTCAAGTGGTATCAAAGCTTCGGTTCCGCAAAACCTTCAAGTGGTATTAGAGCCACGATTTTTGGTTTTGTGTGTTTTGGATTCGGTTAATTTTATACACTTATCATATATTGTATGTGCCAGATGATAGTAGGATGTGCATAGGCTAACTTTTTGGTTGCAGGCATAAGATCCAACTATTATGGCCATACGTGTGTGTATGTGATTGCATGTGTGTAATATTATTTTAATCCTCGGGGTTGACGAGGCTAGTATTTAATTTTTGTAATTAAGTACGACATTGTTTAACTACTCCTTTATTTTAGTTTACTTTCGATCTAGATTTTATGTACACTCCTTCATGGAGTATAGGATCGATGGATGTAAATTAAAATAATTTTTCTCAGCTCGGATCTCCGGATGGCTTGTACATGGCGTAGGGAGGAGTGGACAAGATGGCGATACGACGGGAGGCATATTGGAGAACAAAAGCCATAATAGTTGGAAAATATTTTTTTTTCATATTTATTGCTTCTTGTTTGATATGCATGTCGTGTGCTAGGAAAATTCCTCAATTTTAAATTACTAAGTGGGAGAGGGATATTTTTGTAAATTCCCATGGCCTCCATTACGATTTGACATGTGATGCAAACAAACTTGCACGTCAGCTCTGAGTGTCTTCCTCCCCATCGGATGAGTTTGTTTTGCGTATCACAGGGTCGAATATTGTTATAGGAAATTATTAAGGAGCGTGTGTACTTCCCCATCGGAAGGCACATAATCCGAGATAATTACCTTGGTACCGAGTAATGGTGAACACTTAGATGCAAATAAGAGTATCCTTCCCTTCGGAGTCACTGCATTTATTTGTAGGGCCGAAGAGTAACTGTTGGTGCAACAATGCTCCAAGCATTTATATATGTTTTGATGTTTGGATAATCATCTAAGTTAGGCAATATCTTGTGATCTAATTGCGAAAATGTTTAAGTGACAGGGAAGTCCAAGTATGATCTTGGCAAAGGAAGTCCAAGTATGATCTTGGCAAAGGAAGTGCAAGGGATGGACTTGGCAGCGTAAGACCAAGCTTGTAGTCTTGGCAGCGTAAAGTCCAAGTGAACCTTGACAAAGGAAGTCCAAAGTAAAGTCTTGGCAGTGTAAGACCAAGCTTGTAGTCTTGGCGGCGTAAAGTCCAAGCATTTGGCAACCCAAGACATGACAAAACCGAAGGAAGCTCTTGGAAGCAAAGTGAAAAGGATGAACAAGTTGCGGACTCGGAGGGATCCTGAAGGTGCAAGGCTTATTGAGGAGCTAGAAGGTTGAGTCTAGGTCTAGGGTATAAAATCAAGTATGAATTACTCTACGATGTATCATGAAACCTAATCATCACCGATCTTGGGCAGAGCGGGCCGATCGATACTATGATCACCGATCGCTTGGCGAATCACCGATCGATCAAGGGAAATATCATGCACGCGCGTGACTCGATCGCCGCTTGATCACTCGATCGATCACCCCATCGGCCGATCGATGGAGGGATCACCGATCGATCACCGCCGTTAAATGCGGCTATGAATCTCCACGAGATCGCATTTCAGACGTTGGCTTGACGGCAATGATCGATGGCAAGCATCACCGACCGATCGGCCCAACAATGGGAAAAATAGCCCTCTTCTATAAAAAGGGGCCATGGGGAGTAGGTGAAGCTAGTGCTCTTGCTCCAAACTACACCTACGTGCTCACCAAGCTTTCCAAGTGTTTTTAGCAATCCAAAACCTCCTCTTCTCTAATCCTAATCTTCCATCATTGTAAAGAAGAGGAGTGCATTGTAAGATAAGGTTTCTCCACCTTGGTTCATCCAAAGGAGGTTCTAGTGAAGATTGATTAGGGTTAATCCACCTTACGGATTGTCGTGGAGTAGGAGCGTCATCTCCGAACCACGTTACATCGGGTGTTAGCTTTGTTTCTTGTTTTTGTTTGTGCTTTTATTTGTATTGCTTCCGCTAACATTTTTGTAGAAAGAAAGAAAGGCTAATCACCCCCCTCTAGCCATTCCAAGGGTCCTAACAAGTGGTATCAGAGCCCGGATAGCTTGGAAGATCTCAACATCAACCAAGACATCAATGGCTCTTCAAGAGGGATATAGCACCGCTAAGCCACCGCTCTTCGATGGGAGCCATTTTGCGTATTGGAAAGGTAGGATGAAGTACTATCTTATGAGTAATATTGAAATTTGGCATAGTATTGTAGATGGCTTCGAAGAACCGGTGGATGAACATGGACATCTTATTCCAAGCAAGGATTGGACAAGAGAAATAAACAAGAAATTTGAATCAAATGCAAAGGCCGTCCTCACCATCCAATGCGGCGTCACAATGGAGCAACTCAACAAGGTGGGGCCTTTTGAATCCAAGGAGCTATGGGAAAAGCTCATTGAGCTAAATGAAGGTTCCAAGGAATCAAAGAGGGCCAAGAAGGACCTATTAGTTGGACAACTTCAAGCCTTCCAAATGAAGATGCATGAAACCGTAAGTCAAATGCATGGAAGGTTCAAGGAAATTGTGAACGGACTCCATATCATAGGTGAGCGAGTTGACAACCGGGATTTGGTAAGGTATATTTTACAAGCATTTCCTAGAAATTCTTTATGGACTTCTATAGTTGATGCCATTAAGGTAACTAGGGATCTTTCACAAATTAAAATTGATGAATTATTTTGTGAGTTCGAATTACATGAGCAAACTAACATGTCCTCTAAGGAAAAGGGTTTAGCTCTATTTGTTGAGAAGAAAGAAAAGAAGAAGAAGGAAAGAAAAGAAGCATCATCATCATCCGAGTCCGAGAATGAGTCAAGTAGTGATGAAGACTCATCTAGTGAAATGACAAATTTTGTCAAGAAGCTTTATAGAAGGTCAAAAGAGTTCAAGAATAGAGAAGCAAGGAAGGGGTCTCATTCCTCAAAAGGTAAATTTAGTGGTAATTCAAGTTTTAGTAATAATGTGATTTGTCATGCTTGCAACAAGAAGGGACACATAAAGCCGAATTGCCCGGAGCTAAAGAAGAAGGAGGAAAAAGAAAAGAAAAAGAAAGACAAAAAGGAGAAGAAGAAGAAGGAGGCTATGGTGGCTCAAACCACATGGGACACACCAAGCGTTGAAGACTCTTCCTCCGATGATGAGCTTTGCCACATTACATGCCATGTGGCACTCATGGCACTAGGAGATGATTCGGGCACATCAAGCCAAGAAGATTCCTCAAGCGATGAATCGTCATCTAGTGACGATGAGGTAATGAACTCTCCCAAGGTTAAGCTCCTTTATAAGTCAATTGCCTATCTTCAAGAAGCTCTAGATAAGTCTAAATCTAAGGTTAAAAGCATGAAGGTAGAACTAAAGGCTATTAAAAATGAAAAACCTTCACATGTTGATTCTTGCATGCTTAAGGAAGAAAATGACAAACTTAAGGATGAGGTTAGTGAATTAAAAGCATGTTTAGAAAAATTTTCAAATGGCTCAAAGTGTCTTGATATGATTCTTAGTAGGCAAAGAGCGGTTTATAACAAGGCCGGGTTAGGATATAAGCCAAAAGAAAAAGAAGTTGCTTATATTTCATTAATAAATAGGAAAGCAACTATTAAGGGTAAGGTTAAGAAAGCTTGGGTACCTAAGAAGTTTTTACTTAATGTTACCGGTCCAAATGTTTGGGTACCAAAAGCTTGTGTTTTTCATGTGATTTAGGTAGGAGAGCGAGGTATGTGGATTGTGGATAGCGGTTGCTCAACACATATGACCGGGGATGTGAGCAAGTTCTCCACAATTAAATATGTGAAGAAGGGAGCGGTGTCCTTTGGGAATAGTGGAAAACTCAAGATATTAGGTAGAGGAACAATTGAGGTATCCCCCAAAATTGTTATTCACAAAGTCTTGCTAGTTGAAAATATGAAATTTAATTTATTAAGTGTTAGTCAACTTTGTGATGCAAACTATCATGTCTCCTTTGAATCCTCTAAATGCATGATTAGACATAAGGAATTAAATGATTGCATGTTAGTTGGATATAGGAAATCATATATCTATTATGTTGATCTTTCATATGCTTCTAACATTTCTACTAAGTGTTTTGTTGCAAAAGAAGAGGAAAGTTAGCTATGGCATAGAAGATTGGGGCATATCAACATGAAAAACATAGCCAAGGTAGCCAAGATGGAGTTGGTCAAAGGGATACCAAAGATCAAGTATGTCAAGAACAAATTGTGTGATGCATGCCAAGAAGGAAAACAAACAAAGGCATCACACAAAGGTAAAACCCTAACCAATACCTCTTTACCATTAGAATTATTGCATCTTGACTTATTTGATTGCCATAGTACTCCATCTTTAAATGGTAATAAATATTGTTTGGTTATAGTAGATGATTTTTCTAGGTATACTTGGGTCTATTTTATGAAACATAAGGATGATACCTTAGAAATAATCATAGGATTTAGTAAAAGGGTTGAAAATGAAAAGAGTCTCAAAATCAACCGGATCCGTAGTGATCATGGTGGTGAATTTGAAAACCTAAAATTTTCATAATTTTGTTTAGAGCAATGGTACAAGCATGAGTTCTCTTGTCCTAGAACACCCCAACAAAATGGGGTGGTGGAAAGGAGAAATCGTGCCCTATAAGAGGCGGCTAGGACTATGCTTAATGCATATTCTCTACCTAGCTACTTGTGGGCGGAAGCGGTTAATACCGCTTGCTATATCCAAAATAGGGTTCAAATCCATAGATTTTTAGGAAAAACCCCATTTGAATTATGGAATGGGACTATACCCACAATTCATTATTTCAAAGTCTTTGGATGTAAAGTTTATATTCTAAACACCAAAGATAATTTAGGAAAATTTGAATCAAAAGCGGATGAGGGAATCCTAGTTGGATACTCATCCACAAGTAGAGGGTATAGAGTCTACAATAAGAGAACCAAAGGGATTGAGGAGTCTTCCAATGTTCAATTTGATGAAACTACTAGTACCTACCCTAGAAAGTCCTCCATTGATAAGGATATTAATGACAATAATCAAGACATTACCCAAAAACTTCAAAATTTGACCATTAGGGGTAATGATCAAGGGGGAGGAAGAGGAGACTCCGATGATGAAAGAAGGGTGGACGATAACAATGATCAAATTGAAACCCCTTCTAGAAACCTAAAAATTCATCAAGATCATCCACTTGACCAAGTAGTAGGAGATCTATCTCAAGGAGTAAGAACTAGGTCATTTCATAGACCTCCTACTAGTCAAGTTGCTCTTATCTCACAAATTGAGCCCAAATCGATCAATGATGCATTACATGATCCGGATTGGATTTTGGCAATGCAAGATGAATTGGCTCAATTTAAGAGAAGTCAAGTGTGAGAATTAGTACCTAGACCAAATGATAGCACCATAATTACTACAAGATGGGTTTTTAGGAATAAGCTAGATGATCAAGGAAATATCACTAGAAATAAGGCTAGGTTGGTTGCTAGGGGATTCAATCAAGTTGAGGGGCTTGACTATGATGAGACTTATGCCCCGGTTGCAAGGTTAGAATCTATTAGGATTCTCTTAGGGTATGCCTCCTACATGGGATTTAAACTTTACCAAATGGATGTTAAATCGGCATTCTTGAATGGTTTTATTAAGGAGGAAGTATATGTAGAGCAACCACCCGGATTTGAGAACATAGATTATCCAAATCATGTATGTAAGCTTAGGAAAGCATTATATGGGTTAAAACAAGCTCCCCGGGCATGATATGAAAGATTGTCATCATTCTTAATTTCTAAGGATTTTAGAAGAGGTCAAGTAGATCAAACCTTGTTTATAAAGTCAACATTAAAAGATATATTCATAGCCCAAGTATATGTTGATGATATCATTTTTGGGTCAACAAATGATGATCTTCTTCAAGACTTTATAAAAAATATGGAAAATGAATTTGAAATGAGTTTAGTTGGAGAGCTTACCTTTTTCCTAGGTTTACAAGTCAAACAAACAAATGAGGGTATTCATATTTATCAAACCAAATATGCAAATGAAATGATCAAGAAATTTGGTTTGGAAAATGCCAAAATTGTAACCACTCCTATGGCCACTAGCACTAGGATAGATAGTGATCATGAAGGTAAATCAATTGATCTTAAACTATATAGGAGCATGATTGGTAGCTTACTATACCTAACCGCTAGTAGACCCGACATTTTATTTGCGGTAGGTATGTGTGCAAGATACCAATCTTGTGCCAAAGAATCACATTTGGTAGCCGTCAAAAGAATATTAAGATATATTAAAGGCACCCTAAATGTAGGACTTTGGTATCCTAGGACTAAGTCATTTGAATTGCTTGGTTATACCGATTCCGATTATGTGCAAATTGGATAGGAAGAGTACTAGTGGTGGATGCCAATTTCTTGGGTCCTCCCTAGTTAGTTGGAGTAGTAGGAAGCAACATTGTGTTGCTTTATCAACCACCGAAGCCGAATATGTGGCTATGGGTGGTTGTGTAGCTCAATTACTTTGGATGAGACATACTCTTGTGGACTATGAGCTGCACTACTCTAACATTAAAGTTTATTGTGATAATGTGAGTACCATCAACTTGACCAAAAATCTGGTACATCACTCTCGAACCAAGCACATTGAAGTGAAACATCACTTCATACGAGATCATGTGGCAAGAGGGGACATTGAACTCAATTATGTAGAATCTAAGTCCAACCTTGCCGATATCTTCACCAAAGCTCTTCCCGAAGCCGAATTTTCATCATTAAGGAGAGAGCTTGGTATGTGCTTTGTAGAGTAAAATTCTAGGTTTGCATGATCCTATACTTCTATAGCTTCTTTATACCTTGGTGCATCTCACAAAAGCCTTAAGAAACCTTGAATTTTGTATTGAAATACTTAGAAACATGTGAGATGATAGGGAAGGTGTACTTGGCTCATCATGCTTGTTATGATGCATTACTATGAGCCAATGACACACCTAGAGACATAAAACCCTTATGGACCAATCATTGGGAAGGCTTGTATTCAAGTAATGAATACATAGCTCAAAGGACATGGTTGGAAATTCCAAATAATATATATTTTAAACTATGTTCATCATATTTTGACAAATAGGTTTCAATTGGAACACAAAAGTGATACAAAGTTTGCAAAATCTTTAGAACTTTTGATAGGTTCCAAGTTTGTATCAATCTTGTAATCTGGAAAACATATATTTTTCGAATTATTTTTCCTTGATAAAGTATGAATTCAGAAATGTGTACGCAAAATTTCATGATTTTTCGAGGTTTCTGGAATTTCTACCGCATTTCTGATTTTGGGCTGAAAAGGCTGAAATTTCGGTTTCAGACCTAGCAGAATGCGTTCGAAACCGATACAGTGTTTTCTGATAATAAACTCCATTTTCTGATATTTGGTGTATCTTTGATGTCCTAACACTATAGTTTGATAATATTGCGTATAAACAAGATTTAGGACTGACTAATGCAGTGTTTTAGGGGGAGTTTTCATAAATTATATCTTTTTCATCCCCAAAACCATTGTTGGTGCAAAGTTAGGACTTAATTTTTGAATTTTTGGTATGCTTTGCTTCAACTATTGGTTACACATTATAAAGCATATCTTGGATTAAGGGGGAGCTTAATTTCAATATTGTACCTTAGTCCAAGATCTAACACATTAATTCCTTCATGTTTGAATCCTTCTCTTTTTGATGTATGTCAAAGGGGGAGAATGAGTGTTTAAGTTATAATTCATATTGAAAATTTGATTATGTGTGTATTTAAAGACCTAACTCAAATGATTGCCAAACATCAAAAAGGGGGAGATTGTTGGTGCAACAATGCTCCAAGCATTTATATATGTTTTGATGTTTGGATAATCATCTAAGTTAGGCAATATCTTGTGATCTAATTGCGAAAATGTTTAAGTGACAGGGAAGTCCAAGTATGATCTTGGCAAAGGAAGTCCAAGTATGATCTTGGCAAAGGAAGTGCAAGGGATGGACTTGGCAGCGTAAGACCAAGCTTGTAGTCTTGGCAGCGTAAAGTCCAAGTGAACCTTGACAAAGGAAGTCCAAAGTAAAGTCTTGGCAGCGTAAGACCAAGCTTGTAGTCTTGGCGGCGTAAAGTCCAAGCATTTGGCAACCCAAGACATGACAAAACCGAAGGAAGCTCTTGGAAGCAAAGTGAAAAGGATGAACAAGTCGCGGACTCGGAGGGATCCTGAAGGCGCAAGGCTTATTGAGGAGCTAGAAGGTTGAGTCTAGGTCTAGGGTATAAAATCAAGTATGAATTACTCATACTTGAGGAGTATCAGTCGATCGATGTATCGATCGGCGATCGTCGCTTTCGATCGAGTCGATGAAACCCTAATCATCACCGATCGCCTTGGGCAGAGCGATCGACGATACTATGATCGATCAGCCGGCGAATCAGTCGACCGATCAAGGGAAATATTGCCCGCGAATCGATGCGCGCTCATTTCGCTTGATCACTCGATCGATCACCCCATCATCGGGCCGATGATGGAGGGATCGATCGATGATCATCGGCCGTTAGAAATTGCGGCTATGAATCTCCACGAGATCGCATTTGAAGCCGGGTGGCCGGCGATCGGCAGATGGCAAGCATCACCGATCGATCAAGCCAACGGGAAAAACAACCCCTCTTCTATAAAAAGGGGCCATGGGGAGCTGGGTGAAGCTAGTGCTCTTGCTCCAAACTACACCTACGTGCTCACCAAGCTTTCCAAGTGTTTTTAGCAATCCAAAACCTCCTCTTCTCTAATCCTAATCTTCCATCATTGTAAAGAAGAGGAGTGCATTGTAAGATAAGGTTTCTCCACCTTGGTTCATCCAAAGTAGGTTCTAGTGAAGATTGATTAGGGCTAATCCACCTTACGGATTGCCGTGGAGTAGGAGCGTCATCTTCGAACCACGTTACATCGGGTGTTAGCTTTGTTTCTTGTTTTTGTTTGTGCTTATATTTGTATTGCTTCCGCTAACATTTTTGTAGAAAGAAAGAAAGGCTAATCACCCCCCCTCTAGCCATTCCAAGGGTCCTAACAGTAACCAACTATTAATTTTATTTGTCAAAAAGTTAGGTTGACAAGATAGTAAAATTAATGGGTAAAACCTCCTCTTACAAATGTAGAATTCGTATACGTCCACACTATCGTGGCATACGATATTCTCGGTGTTTTGAGGTGTTGGTTGATTTTAAAATTTTATTATTTGAGGAATCAATAATTTTTTGAAATCTAATGTTTTGATCTATGTGATTCTTAGGTTTTTCAAAAATAACTTTCAACCCACTTGCTGTGATACTGAAAGAAAATAAACTTACTGGACTCAATTATGTTGATTGGAAGAGGAATCTTGATATTATCTTGACTGCTGAGGAGTACAAATATGTACTCTTCGAAGAGTGTCCTCCTAAGCCTGCGGATGATTCTGGGGAAAAGGAGAAGTAGAGTTATAAGAAGTGGATAAATGCTAATGAGATGACACGGTGTTACATTTTGGCTTCTATATCAAATGTATTGCAACATCAGCATCAAGCCATGCCCACTGCTTATGACATGATGCTCAATCTCAAAGAGTTTTGGACACGAGGTGACTAGAACTTGATGACGACCACCATGATCGAGGGAACACCCGTGAGGGATCATGTTCTCAAGATGATGGCTCATTTAAATGAGCTGGAAGCCCTTGGAGCTGAGATCGATGGGGAAACTTAAGTCGATATCATTCTCCAGTCTCTACCTAGGAGTTTTGAGCAGTTTTGCCTGAATTACAGCATGAACAAGAGATTGTATTCGTTGGCGGAGCTTCTGACAGAACTCCAAGCGACAGAGGGGCTTTTTTGTCAGAGTGCTCAGGCTCAGGCCATGGTTTCCCAAAAGGTTTCTGTTTCTAAGCCGAAAGGCAAGAAGAAGAAGAAACAAGCTGGGGAAAAGGTGGCGGGAGGATCTCAGGGAGGAGTGAAGAAGCCGAAAGACAAGTGCTTCACTTGCAAGCAGACTGGACACTGGAAGAAAGACTGCCCCAACCGAAAGCAGAACAAAGGTATATCTTTTGGTCTAGTCGTTGAAACATGTTTAGCGGTGTTATCTACCGACACCTGGTGTGTAGATACAGGAGCCACTGATCATGTCTGCAATACTTTGCAGGGGTTCCAGGAAACCAGACGACTGGCTGGGGGGGAGATTACCGTTTACTTGGGCGATGCCACGAATATGGCGGCTATTGAAATGGGAGATGCTTATTTGTCTTTTGAGAGGAATTAAATTTTGGTTTTGAAAAATTGCCTTTATGTACCTTTATTTAGAAAGAATTTGATTTTGGTTTCTAAATTTTTTATGGATGGATATTCTATTTCTTTTAATGACAGAGTTGTTATAAAAAGGAATAGGGAGATTATTTATTCTGGTGCATTGATAGGAAATTTATATACACTTGAACCAAAAGCTCCCACGATGCAAATAGAAGTAAATAACTCATCTTCTAATTCCAATAATAGAAAAGAACCTTCGAAAATGAACCAAACATATCTTTGGCATCTAAGGCTAGGTCATATTAACCTAAGCAAAATTCAAAGGTTGATAGCTGATGGACCTCTCGGTTCATTAGTGGTGGAAGATTTTCCAACCTGTGAATCTTGCTTGGAAGGTAAAATGACCAAGAGGCCTTTCAAGGCCAAGGGGTATAGAGCCAAAGATGTGTTGGAATTGGTTCATTCTGATCTGTGTGGTCCTATGTCTATCCAGACAAGAGGTGGTTTTGAATATTTCATCTCTTTTATAGATGATTATTCAAGATATGGATACATTTACTTGATGCACTGTAAGTCTGAATGCTTTGATAAGTTCAAAGAATTCAAGGCTGATGTGGAGAAACGTCAAGGTAAAAGTATCAAGACACTACGATCTGATCATGGTGGTGAGTACCTCTTGGGAGAGTTTAGGAATTACTTATCAGAGGCTGGGATTCAATCCCAATTGTCTGCACCTGGCACACCCCAGCAAAATGGTGTAGCAGAGCAAAGGAATAGGACTCTTATGGAGATGGATAGATCGATGATGAGTTATTCTGAGTTGCCAAATTCGTTCTGGGGGTATGCTCTAGATACGGCAGTGTATATTCTGAACTTGGTACCATCTAAATCAGTGCCTTCTACTCCCACAGAATTGTGGACTGGGCGAAAGCCTAGTCTGAGACATATTCGAATTTGGGAGAGTCCAGCACATGTGCTGAAGGCATATGCTGGTAAGTTGGAACCTCGTACAGAAGTGCGCATGTTTGTTGGCTATCCTAGAGGGACAAAAGGTGGTTTGTTTTATAGTCCTAGAGATCAGAGGGTGATCGTTAGCACGAATGCCAGATTTCTAGAGGAAGACTATGTGATAAACCACAAGCCCATGAGTAAGATTGTTCTGGAGGAATTGAGAGAGGAAGTCACTACTTCAGTACCATCGGTACAAGAGGATATACCACAAGTGACTGCACCATGTGTCACAAAGGATACACAGGTGATACCTCGTTGTAGTGGGAGGGTTGTTAGATAGCTTGACAGATTTATGTTCTTGGGAGAATCTTCTGATTTGGTCCCTGGCGAACATGAACCTGATCCCTGGACATATGACGAGGCAATCCAAGATAAAGATGCAGTATCTTGGCAAAGTGCAATGAATTCTGAGATAGAATCTATGGATTCAAATCAGGTCTGGGAGCTAGTAGAACCACCCAATGGTGTAAAAGACATTGGATGCAAGTGGATCTACAAAAGAAAGAGAGGAATAGATGGGAAGGTTGAGACCTTCAAAGCGAGGCTTATTGCGAAGGGGTATACTCAGAAAGAGGGCATCGATTATGAGGAGACCTTTTCGCCAGTAGCCATGCTTAAGTCTATTCGGATTCTCTTATGTATTGCTGCTCATATGGATTATGAGGTATGAAAAATGGATGTCAAGATAGCTTTCCTTAATGGAAGTCTTGAGGAAAACATCTATATGAACAACCAGAAGAATTCATTGCAAAGGGCAAAGAACATCTTGTGTGCAAGCTTAATCGGTCCATTTATGGATTGAAGCAAGCTTCGAGATCTTGGAACATCCACTTTGATGAGGTAATCCAGTCTTATGGATTTATTCAAAGTCAGGATGAGTCTTGTGTATATAAGAGATGTGACGGAAACGTAGTGGTATTTCTTGTACTATACTTAGATGACATTTTGTTAATTGGAAACAATGTCAAGGTGTTATCGGACGTAAGGGTATGGTTGTCCAAACAGTTTGATATAAAGGACTTGGGAGAAGTGGGACACATCCTTGGGATCAAGGTTATAAGGGATTGTAGGAAAAGGATGTTGTGCTTATCTCAAGCTTCATACATAGACACCATTATGGATCGTTTTAGCATGCAGAACTCCAAGAAAGGTTTTTTACCTTTTAGGCATGGAGTACCTTTGTCTAAAGAGATGTGTCCTAGAACATCAAAGGAGATAGAGGAGATGAAGGATGTTCCTTATGCTTCGGTAGTAGGAAGCCTCATATATGTCATGCTATGTATGAGACCGGATATCTGCTTTGCAGTGGGCATGGTTAGCAGATATCAGAGTAATCCAGGACAGGGATATTGGACTGTGGTAAAGCATATATTAAAGTACCTGAGAAGGACTAGGGATTGTATGCTAGTTTACCAGGCAGACCAATTACTCCTTGTGGGTTACACAGATTCCGACTTCCAATCAGATAGGGATAACGGTAAGTCTACCTCAGGTTTTGTATTTACTTTGGGAGGTGGAGCAATTGTATGGAGGAGTGTCAAGCAAAAATGCGTGGCGGACTCTACCATAGAAACTGAGTATGTGGCAGCCTCTGAGGCTGCCAAGGAAGCTGTATGGCTCAGGAACTTCTTGATGGACTTGGATGTGATTCCTGGTTTTCCCAAAACTATCATAATTTATTGTGATAATAGTGGTGCAGTTGTAAACTCGAAGGAACCACGATCCCATAAGGCAAATAAACACATAGAGCACAAGTACCGCCTGATACGAGAAATCATAAAGCGAGGATAAGTTGTTGTGGAACAGGTTTCCATAAGAGGATAACCTGGCAGATCCTTTCACTAAGGGCCTTCAAGCGAGAGCTTTTGATAGGCATGTGGAGGGAATGGGAATCAGATGTATGACAGTATGAGGACAACATAGTCTTTTAGTATAAGTGGGAGATTGTTGGGATGTATACTGAAAAGTCTATCTTTTGTATGAACATCTTTATTTTTTAAACAAGAATCACATGATCATTGTTTGCATATTTATGGTTATGCATATTGTCTAATACATTACATTGTAGATAACATGGTGTGTAGTGTCACACGGGAGATCATGTTATCAGTTCCTTGTAAAGTATAAGTAAAGGCTCACAACCGAGATGATTTTGGACAAAACATTGGTATGGTTGTAGTGTGATTTAGTATTGGTTTGTCTTGACCATAGAATTACACTAGTGTACTTTGTGTGTATTGAGCAGGACCGACTTAGAGGTGATTCGATTTATTGCTGACTACATAATTAAATCGGACTTCGGATATTATGGTGTACATGCTCTTAATACCGATACAATAACGGGCACATACACTTAGTATTTATTTCCTTGATTTACCAATGGGCGAGATTTATAGAGTAAATCGATAGACTCGGTAAGTTGGGAAATGATATTATTTATATAGTGTGTCATTGATTATAGGAGGAAACTGTGTCCTATATATTAGGATGATGATGTCCCCTTGAGGAGCTCATAAGGTTCATCATGTAAACCTTGCAGGTGGACTTGGTCCGGCATGATGATAAGGTTGAGTGGTACTACTCATGGAGTTAAATATTGATTAATTAATTGTCAATAAATTAATTAATTGATGGACATTCGAGATCTTAAACACGGAGAGATATTTGTACAAATAATATATGGAGCCCATATTTAGTTATGGGGTTGGTGAGGTAGATCAATGATAATCCTCTAGTGGAATGGATTATCATTAGTGGATCGGATTTTATGTGGGCTTGATCCATTGGGTGGCCAAGATCTAAATCCTCCTCATGGTCCCTATTGTAGCCTATTAAAACCCTCATGAAGCTTAGATCTGATGGTGGAAAATAGAACTCTAGATCCGACGGTGGAGATTAAATCTCTAGATTCGACGGTTGAGATTAAATCTCTAGATCCGACAGTGGAGATTAAATCTCTAGATCCGACGGTGGAGATTAAATCTCTAGATTCAATGGTTGAGATTAAATCCCTAGATCCGACGGTGGAAATTAAAAGGAGGCTTAAGCCTAACTCTATAAATATGGCTTAAGGGGTGGGCGGCAAGGTGAACTTAGAGATTAAGGCTTTGGCTTTGGGCGGCTAGGGCTAGAGTTTTGGCTTGGGCGGCAACAAGGTGAGAGATTAGGGTTTGCTTCCTTTCTCTTCCTAAGGAGTAGTCGGCGCCCATCAATTTCCTCTCTACCTTGGCCGGCACTCATCCTCTTCCTTTCTTCATCCTTGGCCGACATCAACAAGGGTTAGGGTTCTTCCCTTGGAGCTCTTGGTCGGCGCCCACTCCATCTTCTTCATCTATTCCTTGGCTGGTGGCAACATCAAGTCTCTTGACTTGGTGGCCGGTCCTAGATAGGAGAAGAGTTTCGTTTCATTCTTCCTTTTGTTCGGAGCGAACAAGGAAGGGAAGAACGTGTTCTAGGAGGCTTCGACTTTTGGAAGATCGTCGCCCACACGACGTCCAAAAGGAGGAAGGACATACAATAGAAGATCAAGAGATATAATTCTTGTTTATGAATCTTTTCTTATTCTATGCATTTTGTATATTTTGTATGTGGCTAATTTACTTGGACCCCCAAGACAAACACAAAAATCGGCGATCTGTACATCGTCTATTCTGCGGCTAATCGAAGAATAGAGGTAGGTTGCTTGAACAACAAGTTTGTTCAAGTGACCACTCTAATCAAATAGCACGACGGTGGAACAGTTGCTTGGGTAATCCCTCTTTATCAAGGATTATTTTTTTTAATCCGGGGACGTAGACAGGATCGCCATGAACAAGCGACCGAGTTGAAGTGGGAAGTGAAGTTTCCTCCCTTCAAGTGGTATCAGAGCTTCGGTTCTGCAAAACCTTCATACTTGGCATGGAAAGTTTAAGTCATGGGTACTTGGCAATGGTAAAGTCCAAGTTTTGGATACTTGGCATGAAAGTCCAAGCATGGGTCTTGGCAATGGTAAAGTTCAAGTTATGGGTACTCGGCAATTGGAAAGTCCAAGCATGGGTCTTGGCATTTGGAAAGTCCAACATGGAGTTGGCAAGGGAAGTACAAAAATGTGATATTGGCAGCGTAAAGTCCAAGCATGGGTTTTAGCAGCATAAGTCCAATGTTTGGCAGCGTAAAGTTCAAGCATGGAGTCTTAGCGGTGTAAGTCCAAATGGATCTGAGCATTTGGAAAGTCCAAGGGTGTGATATTGACGGCGTAAAGTCCAAGCTGTAGTCTTGGCGGCATAAGTCCAATGTTTGGTGGAATAAAGTCCAAGTGTGTGTCTTGGCAGTGTAAGCTCAAATGTACCTTGGCAATGTAGACCTGATTAGCATGACAATAGCTAATGGAAGCACCTGAAGACTAACGTATGGATGAACAAGTCATGGATGACTTGGAGGGATCCGATAGACGTGAGACTGATGGAGGTGGCTAGAAGGCTTAAGTATAGGCTAAGGGTGGTCTAGCAAGTATGAGGGGATCATACTTGGGTCAAATCTCATGTTTGAGGTTTAATAGTCGATTGGAGGTTTTTCCCAATCGACTGGTCCAGTGTGGTCGACTCCCACTATGTGGCTCAATTTTCACACTGGGTAGTCAGCAGTCGACTGCTATAGGGAGAGCAGTCCACTGGTCTAGTAGGAAGTTGACTCCCACTATGGGGTTCGACATTCAGGCTAAGTGCTCGACACTTGTGGCTCGACATTCAGGCTGAGTGCTCGACACTGTGCAGCTTAGTTTTCACACTGGGTGATCGGCAATCGACTGCCATAGAGGACAGTTGACTGGTGTAAGCGGCCATGAGCACAAAAACTTTGGTAGTCGCGATCCCTTTGCACATGCATCGATTATTACTAGGGTTTGTGATCGTGATGAGCTATCCGCTAGAAACTTTCAAGCGTGGATTAAGCCATTGTGAGACAATCACTACAGGAGCAGTCGACTGCTAGGTATCGACAGTAGACTGCTAGGCAAAAATCATCCCGAGTTGCAGCTTTATAAGGATCTCGAAGAGCAAGATTTTTGTCATGGTTCTTGGGGCGATTTGAAGGGGATTAGTTAGTGCTTTCCAGTCCTTTAAAACCATTCCAAAGCAATCAACAAGCAAGCAATCCAAAGTTCTTTGTTTAAAGTCTTCTTTACTTTTATTTATGTTTTGCTTAGTATACTTGTATTTCATTCTTATTGTTGCAAGAGTTGTGTAAGAGGTTTCTCCACCTCCGGTGTGTCACCGAGAAGGAGTGGTTTGATTAGTGGTGGTGTGCATCACTAGAGCTAGCTATTGAGCTTGCCCCATGGAGTAGGAATTAGGGTTCCGAACCATGTTACATCTTGTGTCTTTGTTCTTGTGTATTCTTGTTTGTATTTGTTTTAATATTTCTATTTCTGTTGCGTACTAACGATTGTAGATAAGCATGATCAAATTCCGAGCGATGACGCAAAATGCTATTCACCCCCCCCCCCTTAGTGCGTCCATCAATCTTCAACACAAATGACATTATTTGATGTCCTAGATAAAGAAATCAAATGAGTATGCCTAGATCTAATGCATGAACCTTTAGATTTAGGAATAAATCAAATCCACATCTCAAAAAGACCATAAGGAGACACGTGTGTATTGATATATCTTAGACACATGTGAGATGTTAGGATAATGAGTTAGGTTCAATGTGCTTGTATGGTACATCAAAATGAACTTAATAAGAAGAAATCATGAGGAAAGCTAGTGTACAAGTCATATATACTTAGCCCATAGACCATGATTGAAATTAAGTTTTGAAAATCATTTTAAAATTCTTTTGGAAATTCTTGATGAAGTCTATCTTTTGAGAGTAATCACCATTGACAATTTTGATACAAGTTAGACAAAAATATTAAAGTTTTAAAATGGTTTTGAACTTTATATCAATCTTTCAAAATAATGGGTATTTTAATATAAAAATATTTTTTACCCATAATGTTTGACATAAGTAACGTACATATGAAGTTTCGTGATTTTTCAAATAATATATAATTACTTATGTTTTTTCAAAAATCTGAACTGAAAGTCTAATTTCTGCAAAATCAGCCTCTAGTCGACTGCTGCATGTTAGCAGTCAACTGGTTATAGTGACAGTCAATTGATCTCTGACATAGTCAACTGTTGTGTCAGATTTTAACTGAACAAAGATTTTTTAGCTAATTATCAACACTCCTAGGTACCCTAACTTCTCCAAACCCTATGATATAATCAGAGAAGCATTTGAAGGGTGAAATTTGTTGGATCGATTAGAGTCGCTAGAGGGGGGTGAATAGTGATAAAGAAACTTTTTGAATCATTCATTTAAAAAAAAAAGTACGGAGAGTAAAGCACAGCAGAATGTAAGTACACAAAAGAATTTTTACTTGGTTCACAGCCTTTCGGCTGCTAATCCAAGGCCCTAGTGGTTCGAGACCATGCACGGAGGACAAAAGCACTAAAATAGTCTCCTCCTCATCGGAGGTAGGAGACAAGCGATTACAAAAAAAGGAGATCAAGGTAGAGGGACACTCCCCCTCTCCTTGTTATGATAAAAGCTCGAAAAGAAAGATGATTTTAAACTGAACAATAAACTAAAAGGTTACCGACGACTTGAAAGACTTGAAAATTAGAGCTCGAGTCGTCGTTTCTACAGCGCTTTGTCGTCGAAAGATCATTGGAATGTCGCAGCGTATCGGAACAACTTGGAGGCTCTTTGAATGATGAAAAAGGGGTGGAGAACCCCTACTTTTATAGCCTTGTGAAACTCTAATCATTGAGATAAGATTTCATGAGGTGATGCCACCTAGCCCTTAAGAAATGGTGATAAGCTTTGACTCTCCTCGAGGTTGATCCTTGACCGGCAGTCGATTGATCAACCCTATCAGTCGACTACTAAAGACATCAGTCGACTAATACAAGCCATCAGTTGATTGATGGTAGGGTTTCCAGCTGCAATGAAGAGTTAGCTCGAAAATGCAGTTAGTATAAGTAAGCTCGATGGTCATTTACCATCCGATCTCGACTTAGACATTCCATAGGAAGTCTTGGTCGGATCGATGCCTAAGGATGTTCCCGTACGGAGGACACGACCTTACTTACACTTACTCACACGAGCTTACCTCAACCTTTACCTTTGAAGCTTTGCTTCCAGTCTTCACTTGAGTTCTTCGGCTTCCTTCGAAGTCCTCCCAGTGTCGCCCGACCATCACGGTTCCCTCCAGGTGTAGCTGACCTTCTGCTTAGCTTAGCAATTCTGCACACTTGTTTTAGCTCGTGAGATAACAAAATGAGCTTAACTTTGTATCGTTTGCTATAATCAAAACTCAAGTTCGACTTAGGTGCCTACTGCACCAACAATCTCCCCCTTTTTGATCTATGGCAAACCCATACAAAGTTAAGGAAATAATATGCATTATCATGAAATTGAAATGAAAAATTTAATTTGAAAATTAAGTAGGAGTAATAGAGACTCTCTTTCAAGTACTCCCCCTTGAGGAAACCTCCCCCTTTACCGAGGGTGAGTTTTTGAAAGAAAGTCTTAACCCTCCCCCTTGATGTTTGCTACTTGGGAAGAGTTTAAGTAATTAACAATTACTTAAAGTTGACCTTAGTATTAAAAATAAGTTTAAGTTAAGAAGATTTCTTAACTTGGCCTTTCTCCCCCTTTTTCAACTAATAGAATTAAGTTTGCTAAAATTAAGTTAAGTAAACATTAACTTTTGGCCATGAGAATATAGATTATGTTACTTAGTTAAGTTATCAAAAATGACCCCTTAACTTTGGCCTTTTCTCCCCCTTTTGTCATAAATCGAAAAGAGTGGGGGGCTTTTAGTTCTAGGTCCAAGCATGTTCCACATAATTTTGAAAATAATATATTAAAAATAAGCTCATCTATTTGTATGTTCAACTCTTTTTGATTTGATTGATATGAAATGATCAATAAGTCCTGATTAGAGTCGGTTAATATAGATGATTATACTCCATGGTTCATGGCGATGCACTAGCTCTACATCTGGAACCAGGAGTAGGGTCCTAACATCTCACGCCCATCTACATGGCTAAGTACACAAACACATTGATCCTATGTGTTGTGAGATGTGTTGGGTCCTTAAATCTATAGGTACATGATATCTATGGTAAGCCCTAAGCTAATTCCATTAACAAGAAAAGTAAATAATAGAGTTATAAGAAGTTATGATTTGTAAATCCTACTCTATTACGCACATGCCCAATTTTCATCTTAATATACTAAATTTGGCTTCGGGTAGGGGTTTAGTAAAAAGATCGGCTAAGTTTGACTTGGATTCCACGTATTTGAGTTGTATGGTTCCATTAGCTACATGTTCTCGAATAAAGTGGTGTTTTATCTCTATATGTTTAGTCCTAGAGTGGCATATGGGATTTTTGGTTAAGTTGATTGAGCTAATATTATCTATGTGAGTTTTAATATTGTTGAAGTTTAAGTTAAAGTCATGGAGAGTGTGCTTCATTTAAAGAAGCTGAGCCACACACTCACCCATCGCGACGTATTCGGCTTCGATGGTAGACAAGGCAATACAGTGTTGCTTCCTACTGCACCAACTCACTAGACTCGAGCCAAGAAGTTGACAACAACCACTCGTGCTCTTTCTATCGAGTTTACTACCGGCATAGTCCGAGTCGGAGTAGCCGATTAGTTCGAACTCGGTAGATCTAGGGTGCCAAATACCTACGCTTAGTGTGCCCTTTAGATATCTAAGAATACGCTTGACTAGGGTTATGTGAGACTCCTTGGCACAGGTTTGAAACCTTGCGCACATACTTACTGTGAATAAAATATCGGATCGACTCACAGTTACGTATAGAAGACTCCCTATCGCACTCCTATAGTATTTTAAGTCGATGGGTTTTCCTTCTAAGTCCTCTCCTATATTGACATTAGTTGTCATGGGTGTATTGATGGTTTTAGTGTCTTGCATTCCAAAATGTTTAATTAATTTCCTAGTATATTTTTGTTGATGTAAATATATTCCATCCTTAGTGTTAAATACTGAAAATTTAAAATATTAAATTTAATGGCCAAAAATTTAGGAAAATAATTCTAGGAATTTTTTTTGGAGAATTTTAGGAATTTTTTTTAGAATTTCTCTGGATTTAAACGGAGTTCATACGAGATTATTACGGAGATAAAATAAATAGGTTTTAGGTGGGGCCTAATTAAAGGGTTAATCGGCGACATTAACCTAAAGTTAACAATACCTAAACCTAAGTTTGGTCTCCCGATCGCGATTTTATTTTCTCCTTTCTCTCAGTTTCTCCACGCGCCGCGGGCAGTTCCTCCTCACTGTCTTTTCTCTCCGCGCCCGCATCTCCGTCGATTTCTCTGTGCGCTCGCTGTCCAGACGACGCGCGCCGACAGATGGCTATCATCGTTCTCCTCTTCCTCGCCGACCTCAACCGTCTGTGCTGACGTTTCTACACTCCGGATCACGCGCCGCCACAACCGCCCGAGCCCCAGACGCGACGGCGGTCGTGGCGCTGCGACCAGAATCGCCGTGGGTGCCCTTTTACCATCGCTGTCGCGCCGTCATTCGCTGTTCGCCACATTCGGTCAGTCTCTCCCTTCTCTGCCAGTGACGACCATCCTCCGGCCAGCCTTCACAGCCGTGATCGGGGAAACTTCTAATTTCCGGTATATATATATCATGTTTTCCTTATTCGAAGTGAATCTGTGATTTGAACCGTAATCGGTGAGTGTTGATGGTGCCGGTGAACAGGGCAGTAGGGAAGGAAACTGTGGTCGGCTGAGAGGGGTTGTGAGGGTTAGGGTTGGAGGTAGTCGTGCAAGAACGGCTGTAAATGGAATGAGTTTGGAGTTGTTGGCCGGTTGTTAAGGGAAGAGGTGGGTATAGAAGGTGTTTCGAGTTGTTCATAGGTTGTGAAAGGCTGTGTTTGGGTTGGTGTCGGTTGTACGATCATAGGTGGTATGATTAGTGAGCTGTGAATGGTTCCGGATGTGTTTTGATATGTGAGGTAGCTATTTGGGTTTTGGTTCCATCTGTGGATGGTGTATTCGAGTGAAGAGGTGTAGTACAAGAGTAATTGGACGAAAAGACCATTATTAGGTGAAAGGGTTAGATAAATTAGTGGAATTGGAAATTGATTTGGGTTAGTTGGTTTATGTACGAAATCGATTAAGTATTCGATTTGTCGGTGGATTGCATTTTTGTGCTTAACAATAGTTATACTGTATGCAGGTTTCGATCGCGAGGTAGGTCCCCGGTCGTGACGATTTCATTCTTTCATACATTTGTATTCAGGCGGGTATTTTGACTTATCTTTTAGATATAGTCATGTTGATATGCTAGTTAGGATAGCTTGCAATAATTTTCATGTTTATATGCCTAGTATATTTTTTTTGTGCCTACTTGATACATGCATTTGATCGGTTATGGTTATACTTTCCCCTGTTTTACTCGGATCATGGATATGCACTTATTGGTTATGCATATTATTCGGTTATGCATTTTAGTTGGATTTACATGCTTTAGTATCATGCACCATTTTGCATGATTGCATGCTGGCTGGATGGGGTTCCTTTATAGTTGAGCCCGCAGCCAGTTACATGGCCTGCACACACTGTCACTCATGGGTTAGTGGTACATCCGGAGGGTATGTGCAGTTGCTCTGTCAGGCTCCGTTAGTCCGCTCATGGGTAGCGATGAGGCAGCATGGTAGCGGAAAGGGATCCCTCCTCTAGTCTATGACACCGGGAGATGAGAGCTTAGCTCCCCCACTTTGTTTGGGGCAGGAGGATAGGTGTACTCCGACAACATCCTGTCCACTCGGTCACTCAGGAGCAGTGATGGCAGAGTGCACAGTTGTCATAGTCCTACCCACTCGGCTTCACCATCATGTGTGAGGCGGCTGACTGGTGTCAGGGGTGACCATGTCATTTGCACGGCATGCACTTTGCATGGATAGCATTTGTATTGTGTTTGCTGCATTTTTATTGATGCCTTGGATGTTGCATATGATTGTCATGCATACATGATTCATATTTGTATATGGTGATGACTTTATCTCTTATAGTATGGCACATGCTCCTGTATCAGGGCAGGAGATTCAGTTAAGTACAGTCCTTTTATATTTCTTGCTTGCATACCCTATTTATATGAGACTGTACTAGCATGATTCTTATTGTTAGCTATATCTTGCTATACATATCGACTATTATCCGCTAAGTTCTTTGAACTTACCCCATTGCTTTACATCTGTTTCAGGTTGAAACTGCCAGGAGAGTCCAGCTGCCAATCCCCCCTCGTTGAAATGGATAGGTTTTATTGGTCTTATGGTTTTGGTTTTTAACTAGATGAAGTGTGTAGGATTTGCGTTTGTTTTAGTTATGTACTTGTGGAGGTTTGGGGATATTTGTTGTGTCCTTATGTTCTATTCGATTGGTTTGGTTGTATATTCCTGCTCAGATGGCAGAAGGGGTAAGTCTAGATATAGTAGACTGTTGTTATTTATTTGGATTGATGGCCTAAGGCCAATTTATTATCTATGTGTGTAGTTTTTTTGTTCCGGTCGTGTTGACCGATGTATAGTGGTCGTGTAGGCCTTGTATGCAAGTTCCATATTGTCACCTGTACAGGAGAGATGCTATCAGATTTTCGTCTGGCGGGGACTCCCCTGGGGCGTGACAATTTATTTGGTATCAGAGCGTAGGTTTCCGAGTTCCTTAGGGTCTTTGGGTTTTCGGAGAGTTTGCCTCGTTTGGCAGGTTAACTGAGGTATTTCGGAGTTGTACGGATTTCCAACGATTTTATGTTTCAGAAATTTGAGGTATTAGTGACGAGGTCAATTTGGGGATTTGGCGACGACTGGACATCTCCAGACGGCTAACAGGTAAATAAATTCTAGAAAATTTTCTAGATTTAGTGCATATTTATATTGGTTATATTGGTTATGTCTAGTCTTGTTTTAACCTTATATATGTTAGACTGTTAGATCTTTAGGTTGTTGGTTTATCGTTAGCATATGGTTATTAATTTCTATTACTGCTATACGTAACTAGTTACCATTGTGATATAAATGATTAGATATTATTGATAGATGTTTACCTATTACTATTTGGACTAGTATTAGGATTGTGCTAGTTGAATAATATGAATAAGATGGATAAATTCGTAGAAGGTATATGTTGAGGTTTTTTGACTCTCTAGATCCTAGTGCATGATGACATGATATTATACCCTAATTAATTTCAGCCATTGATTCCATTAGTATGACTATGCTGTCGTTTATTAGACAGCGTGTTATATGTTTATAGGGTTATGTGTTTTTGCGGTGGATACCATGATTAAGACTAGTATAGATAGAATAACTTAGATGATGTTATTCTGTGGGAGCGGATCTCAGGAATGAAACAACATTAGTAGAACCCTAGGTGTTGGAACCCTAGGCGTAATAATCCGAATGTGCTTAATGATATATGTTTATCCCTTTACTGTTTCAGTGATATGGTGATCGGACTAGTAGAGTTTGTATGGTTAGGATGCGATTAATCCTTACTATATCTCCCATTCTTGGTTGAGAGAGAGAGTCTGTAGTAGAGTCTCTCTATAGGTAGGTGCTTTGTATACACGTGGTCAATCATGCCTCCCAATCATGGTTGAGATGACCTACTGTAAGGTTATATTCTTGCGTTATTCGTTCGGAGTTGATGATAATCGGATTTGTATGACGTCTGTAGCTAGATAGCTACTTTATATCTTAAGTACCCAAGAGATTTGTTCATCATAGCATGTTGTAACATGCATGATTAAACTGGTAGAAATGGTATAATTTAGGCTTAACCCTCTTGTCGGGCTTGTTAGTAGGTTTATTATCCTTATTGGCCTTGATGGGCGTTTCATGTTAGCTGGGACAAAACCTTATGAGCAATCGTCTCGACGTGTTTGTTAGTGGACTTGTGATTTTTATCGACTTTGATAACCGATCATGTTAGAAGGGTTGGAACCCTAGACTTAACCATCTCGACTTATTTATTAATAAGTCGATGATCTTTACTGGCTTTGGTAAATATTTCATATTAGAGGTGTTGAAACCCTCGCTTGACCGCCTCAATGGGTTTAATTATGGATCGATGATCCTTGTCGACGTTGAAAGTCATTTTATGCTGGATGTATTGGATAACCTAGGCTTAACAACCTAAGATAATCGACTGCTCACGCGACCTATTGGTGGTAGTACGCTAGTGTGTGCAGTCAATAATTAGATATCTATATACTGCCTGTCTATCCACGAGTCTCATTCGTGGTAGCATATAGTTGCGCGTAGACCGTTCTATTGATTGTCGGCTCATGGGTTACGTTCGCGGTAGCTCATGGATAGTTCCCTTTTTGTGCGAGAGCCATGAGACTTTGTCGTGGTATCTGGATGTACATTGCTTGTAGATTGCAGGGGTTGTGTATGTTATGGGTATATTTGTTATACCGCCGACCAGGATAGTAGTAGACTGATATTGGTACTCTGAGGGTTGGGTTACTCTAGCTTGTTCCCTGTGACTTCCATTATGTGCATTATGATTATGCACTATTGTCTATACATCCACAGAGTAGTTGTACTCACCCCCTCCTCACTTATCCTCTAGGTTAACTGATAGAGGACGTGTCCTATTGACCTACCTTTGTGTCGCTCAGAGAGTTCCTTGCTGTGCTTGTCTCCCTGCATCGTCGGGATGTCGCTTTATTTATTTTATCGGTATTGCATTTGGTTATGCACTTTGGAGTTTGTCGTAGTTTGATTTGGGGTCATAAAACTATTTTACTTTGATTGATATATGTTTAGTCGTGCATGCATGCAGTTATTAAAATACTAGTATTTCTATAATTATTTCGAGGTTTTTACTAGATCTGGTCCATGTATTTCGGAATATTGTCACTAAGGGGCTCCTTTGTCATTTGGATGACGGATATGCCCCCAGGACGTGACAATTTTATTGGTTTGTGGGTTTTGTGTTTCGAGGATTTTCTTTTCCTTGGATTTTTGGGAGTTCTCATGTTTTGGGACCAGGCAAGCTGAAGGATATCTCTAAACTATAGGAAAAGTATTGTCTTTAGTGGTTACTATACTTTAGTGGTTAGAAAAAGTATAGACATAGTGAAATTTCCCTACTCATGGTCGGGGATGAGGTCGATGACGTATTGACCTTGCGAAACCTAACGATGATTTCAGAAGTACGGACTCTTTAGAGGTGACGACTGATGTCGAATTAGGAATCTAGGGATTTGGCCTGCTAGCCACCAATTTGAAGGATAAGGAGTAAACCCTCAAAGAATATCAGTCCCTACTATTAGTGATTTGGTTATGAATAAGACGTGTATACCTACACTGGTCAAGATGATGAAAGATCGTTTTACCTTATTATAGGAGGTGTTGGATGGGATATTTATCTGTCCCAGTATTTCTTCTAGAGAAGATCCGGAACTCTTTGTTAAAAGAGAGATGAACCTTGGAGGATATGCATTGATTATTGATGATAGAATGCGGTAGTTGGGGAAAGAAATGAGTATCCTTCATTTTGGATAGAGGATCTATTTAGATTCGCTATAGGACACCTGTGCATACTCTAGGATTGATTTATGACTGGTTGGTTGATATTGTAGTGACATGGTGTCATACAATTATCATTGTCATTGTGATGATTGTTATATCATCAGCCTAGAGTAAAGAGAATGCAGTTGTATACTGACGACAATTTCATACTTGGTATGAATTGTATGAGCTTATGATATCTTATCAGACTTATTGACGACTTAGTCATCTAGGGATTTGGGAAGTTGTGTATTCTGGACATGATTGGATTAGTTGTGGTCGTGGGAGTTGCGTAACTTGGTCACTGTTGATGGTGGTAGTTGGAGTTACGCACTCGGCCACCGTAGATGGTGGTTTTTCTGGTATTGATTTTATTATCACCATAGATATGGATAGGATGCTCTAGCGGTACTACATCGCTGACTGGTTAGACCAGGAAGGTGATGGAATTTACTTGGTCTGAAGCTTGTGAAACTAGTTTCAGGGCTCAGACGATGATTGACTTTTATGCCAGTGTTGATTAATCATTCTGGTGTGGATGGAAGGGTAGTGTACATGGATGCATCATTTCGGGGATCGAAGCAATTCCGATGCTATTGAATAAGACGTATCCTAACCTTACGGCAGTTAAAGAACTGCGAGATAAGCCATCATATATATATGATGTGGACTTCGCAGTTATTATGTTGTTTTGAATAGGTGAGGAGCAGAAATGCTCATGGAGTTTTGGCTAGCTACTGGATAGCTACTATAGAGTAGCTGGAACACGAACGGTTGTAACAAGGAAGTTTGGTCACGATAGCCTCCCATGCACTTACAGAGTGTGTGGTGGAGTGGATTTTGGACGGTAGATGGACTATCATCTCTGACTCTGAGGAGAATAATGGTTTCTGGAGTTGCATTAGCTTAAGGAACAGATGCTTCAGGAAATTCTGATTCCGGAATGGAAGTGGAAGTGTATTATTATGAGTTTGGTGGTGGGTTTGCCTAGTTCACGTCAAAGCCATGACGCGATTTGGGTAGTCGTGGACTGACTAACCAAATCCATGCACTTCTTAGCGATTTGGAAGACCGACTCTTTGGATCGTTTGACAGAGTTATATTGTCGGGATATCATCAGGTTGCATGGTATTCCTTTGAGCATTATATCAAATAAAAATCCCCAGTTCACGTCTCGGTTCTGGCAGAGTCTGCAGTAGGCCTTAGGCACACAACTTCATTTTAATACTGCATTCCATCCGCAGATAGGTGGACAGTCTGAGCGGACCATTCAAACTCTAGAGGATTTGCTGAGGTCCTGTGTTATGGATTTTGGGGGCAACTGGGAGGACCACTTGTCATTAGTGGAATTCGCCTACAACAACAGCTATCATTCGGCTATCCAAATGGCCCCGTTTGAAGCATTGTATGGTTGACAGTGTCGTACACCCACCCTCTGGGAGGAGGTTGGGGAGGCTCAATTGTTAGAACCCCAGAGAGCTCAGCATGAGGCAGAGTTGGTCTGTACTATCAGACGTAGGATGACAAAGGCGCAGGATCGCCAGAAGAGTTATGTGGATCAGAGACGAAGACCTTTGAAGTTCTCTATTGGTGATCATGAATTTTTGTGAGTCTCACCCATGAAAGGGGTGAAGAGATTTGGCCTCCGTGGTAAGCTAGCTCCTAGATATATTGGTTCGTTTGAGATTTTGGAGAGGAATGGAGCAGTCACTTACCACCTAGCGCTACCACCATCTTTGACGAGTATTCAAGATGTGTTCCATGTGTCCATGCTGAGGAAGTATGTGCTAGACTCTACACATATTCTGTTAGATGTGTCAGGTTCCATTCAACCTGATGCTACTTACGCAGAGGTTCCGGTACGGATTCTGGATCACAAGGAACGACAGTTGCGAAACAAGATTGTGCGACTTGTCAAGGTTGGGTGGAGTCACCACACCGATGATGAGGCTACATGAGAGCTTGATGAAAAGATCAGAGCTCAATATTCCCACCTGTTTATTTAAGGTACATGAAATATATCTTCCGTACTTGTGGTATTTCTTACTCGTTATGCATATGAGTAGGAAATTTGGGGACCAAATTTTTGTTAGTGGCGGAGAATGCTAAATACTGAAAATTTAAAATATTAAATTTAATGGACAAAAATTTAGGAAAATAATTCTAGGAATTTTTTTGGGGGATTTTTTGGAGAATTTTAGGAATTTTTTTTATAATTTTTTTGGATTTAAATGGAGTCCGTACGAGATTATTACGGGAATAAAATAAATAGGTTTTAGGTGGGGTCTAATTAAGGGTTTAATCGACGACATTAACCTAAAGTTAACAATACCTAAACCTAAGTTTGGTCTCCCGATCGCGATTTTATTTTCTCCTTTCTCTCGGTTTCTCCACGCGCCGCGAGTAGTTCCTCCTCACTGTCTTTTCTCTCCGCGCCCGCATCTCCGTCGGTTTCTCTGCGCACTCGCTGTCCAGACGATGCACGCTGGAAGACGACTCTCGTCGTTCTCCTCTTCCTCGCCGACCTCAGGCGTCTGCGCCGGCGTTTCTACACTCCGAATCGTGCGCCACCACAACCGCCCGAGCCCCAGACGCGACGGCCAGGTCACTAGCCGTGCTACAGTAGGCAACCGCCATGGGTGCCCTTTTCGCCGCTGATCACTTGAGCCGCCGCTGTTCGCCACAGTCGGTTAGTCTCTCCCTTCTCTGCCAACGTCGACCATCCTCCAGCTAGCCTCCGCAGCCGTGATCGGCCCGCACCGAGGAAATACTGCCAAGGGGAAACTTCTAATTTTCAGTATATATATATCATGTTTTCCTTATTCGAAGTGAATCTGTGATTTGAGTCGTAATCGGTGAGTGTTGATGGTGCCGGTGAACAGGGCAGTAGGGAAGGAAACTGTGGCCGGCTGAGAGGGGTTGTGAGGGTTAGGGTTGGAGGTAGTCGTGCAAGAACGACTGTAAATGGGCTGAGTTTGGAGTTGTTGGCCGGTTGTTAAGGGAGGAGGTGGGTATAGAAGGTGTTTCGGGTTGTTCATAGGTTGTGAAAGGTTGTGATTGGGTTGGTGTCGGTTGTACGATCATAAGTGGTATGATTAGTGAGCTGTGAATGGTTCTGGATGTGTTTTGATATGTGAGGTAGCTATTTGGGTTTTGGTTCCGTCTGTGGATGGTGTATTTGAGTGAAGAGGTGTAGTACAAGAGTAATTGGACGAAAAGACCGTTATTAGGTGAAAGGGTTAGATAAATTAGTGGAATTGGAAATTGATTTGGGTTAGTTGGTTTATGTAAGAAATTGATTAAGTATTCGATTTGTCGGGGGATTGCATTTTTGTGCTTAATAATAGTTATGTTGTATGCAGGTTTCGGTCACGAGGCAGGTCCCCGGTCGTAACGATTTCATTCTTGCAGACATTTTTATTCAGGCGGGTATTTTGACTTATCTTTTAGATATAGTCATGTTGATATGCTAGTTAGGATAGCTTGCAATAATTTTCATGTTTATATGCCTAGTATGTTTTTTTTTGTGCCTACTTGATACATGCATTTAATCGGTTATGGTTATACTTTCCCTGTTTTACTCGGATCATGGATATGCACTTATTGGTTGTGCATATTATTTGGTTATGCATTTTAGTTGTATTTACATGCTTTAGTATCATGCACCATTTTGCATGATTGTATGCTGGCTGGACGAGGTTCCTTTATAGTTGAGCCCGCAGCCAGTTACATGGCCTGCACACACTGCCACTCATGGGTTAGTGGTACATCAGGAGGGTGTGTGCAGTTGCTCTGTCAGGCTCCGCTGGTCCACTCATGGGTAGCGATGAGGCAGCGTGGTAGCGGACAGGGATCCCTCCTCTGGTCTATGACACCGGGAGATGAGAGCTTAGCTCCCCCACTTTGTTTGGGGTAGGAGGATAGGTGTACTCCGACAACATCCTGTCCACTCGGTCACTCAGGAGCAGTGATGGCAGAGTGCACAGTTGTCATAGTCCTACCCACTCGGCTTCACCATCATGTGTGAGGCGGCTGACTGGCGTCAGGGGTGACCATGTCATTTGCACGGCATGCACTTTGCATGGATAGCATTTGTATTGTGTTTGCTGCATTTTTATTGATGCCTTGGATGTTGCATATGATTGTCATGCATACAAGATTCTTATTTGTATATGGTGATGACTTTATCTCTTATAGTATGGCATATGCTCCTGTATCAGGACAGGAGATTCAAGTAAGTACAGTCCTTTTGTATTTCTTGCTTGCATACCCTATTTATATGAGACTGTACTGACATGATTCTTATTGTTAGCTATATCTTGCTATGCATATCGACTATTATCCGCTAAGTTCTTTGAACTTACCCCGTTGCTTTACATCTGTTTCAGGTTGAAACTGCCAGGAGAGTCCAGCTGCCAATCCCCCCTCATCGAAATGGATAGGTTTTATTGGTCTTATGGTTTTGGTTTTTAACTAGATGAAGTGTGTAGGATTTGTGTTTGTTTTGGTTATGTACTTGTGGAGGTTTGGGGATATTTGTTGTGTCCTTATGGACTATTCGATTGGTTTAGTTGTATATTCCTGCTCAGATGGCAGAAGGGGAAAGTCTAGATATAGTAGACTATTGTTATTTATATGGATTGATGGCCTACGGCCAATTTATTATCTGCGTGTATAGTTTTTTTGTTCCAGTCGTGTTGACCGATGTATAGTGGTCGTGTAGGCCTTGTATGCAAGTTCCATATTGTCACCCATATAGGGGAGATGTTGTCGGATTTTTGTCTGGCGAGGACTCCCCCGGGGCGTGACACTTAGTTTGTTTAATTTGTAGTCCTAGAAAGAAACTCAATTCACCTATTAAATTCATTTCAAATTCACTTTCCATAAGTGAAATGAACTCGTTTAGTAGGATCGAATTGGTTGTTCCGAAAATGATATCGTCTACGTAGATTTGGGCTATAAAGATTTCCTTACCTACGGTTTTTACGAAAAGGGTTGGATCGACTAGGCCTTGGTTAAACCCTTTTGACATAAGATAAATTGAAAACCTCTCGTACCAAGCTCGTGGAGCTTATTTGAGTCCATAAAGAGCTTTCTTTAGTTTAAGGATATGGCCGGGTTTATCTAGACTTTTGAATCCGGGGGGTTGGTTAACATAAATCTCTTCCTTAATATATCCATTCAAGAATGCTAACTTGACATCCATTTGAAATAATTTAAATCCTCGATGCACAGTATATGCTAACAACATTCGGATGGATTCTATTCTAGCTACGGGGGCATAGGTTTCATCGTAATCTAACCCCTCTACTTGACTAAACCCTTTAGCGACTAATCTCACTTTATTTCTAACTACTTCACCTTTATTATCAAGCTTGTTTTGAAAGACCCACTTTGTTCCAATGATTTTTTTATCTTTAGGTGGTGGTACTAATTTCCAAACTTCATTCCTAGTGAATTGAGCTAGCTCTTCTTGCATTGCAATGATCCAATCAAGATCAAGAAGGGCTTCTTCGATGGTTTTGGGTTCGATTTTAGAAATCAAGGAGATTTGGCTAAGATTTCGGTATGAAGCTCTAGTTCGAACTCCTAGGCTAGGATCACCTATCACTTGGTCGATAGGATGACTCGTTGGACTTGGGTTAGGATTAATACTAGACTCGATCTCAAGGTCGGAGTCAAGTCTGGTATGAATTGGTTCGCTAGTTGGTGTTGCTACGGGGTTTGTAGGTTTGTGTGCTTCATCGAACACTACATTGATGGTCTCTTCAACTCTAAGGGTGTCATGGTTATACACCCTATAGGCTCTACTTATAGTCGAGTATCCTAAGAAGATTCTGGTAGAGGTTTTGGAGGTGAACTTTCCTAGGTAGTCCTTAGTGTTCAGCATATGTACCTTACATCCAAATACCCTAAAGTACTTGATGTTAGGTACTTTGTCGTGATAGATTTCGTACGAGGTCTTAAAGTGCCTTTTTACCATAAGGATCCTATTTTGGACATAGCAAGCCGTACTAACAGCTTCTTCCCAAAACCTATCAGGAAGGTTATATTCGTTTAGCATTGTTCTAGTGGCTTCTTGTAAGGTTTTATTTTTACGTTCGACTAGGACGTTTTATTGTGGGGTTCTAGGACATGAGAATTCATGGTGGTATCCGTTTAGGTTACAGAAATCTATAAACTTATGATTTTCGAATTCACCGCCATGATCACTCCTAAGTCTTTTAATTTTAAGGTTCTTTTCATTTACGATTAGTTTAAACAAACTGATTAGTTGATCTAGGGTATCACTTTTGTATTTGATGAACCTAACCCAGGTAAATCTAGAATAGTCATCAATTATGACTAAGCAAACTTGACTTCCATTAAGTGACTTGGCTCCATGAGAATTGAATAGATCCAAATGAATGAGCTCAAGCACACTTTTTGTTCGTTCTCGATTAGTTAGTTGATGTTGGGTCCTAGATTGTTTACCTTGTTGACAAGCATTACAAATTCTATTGTCTAAGTTGTTAAGGTTGGTCAAACCTCTGACTAAGCCACTCTGACTCATCTTATGGACGAGTCTTGGGTGTGAGTGACCGAGTCATCGGTGCCACAACCAAGATTCCTCTTGCTGTGTCAAAAGACACTCGGTTGAGGAGTTAGGTAGATTAATAGTATAGATATTGCTATTCCTAGTTACTTTAAGGATTATTTTAGAAGTTTCATTTGTTTTAATTATGCATTCATTTTCTAGAAATATGACCTTATAGTTATTATCACACAACTGACTTACGCTAAGTAAATTATATTCGAAATTTTCAACTAGTAAAATATTTTGAATGACAAAGTTTGAGTTGAGCTTAATATCACCTAATCCGATGATTTTGAGCTTGCTATTGTTTCCAAAAGCTATCGATCCTTGTCGTTTGAATTGAAGCTTTGAAAACTTAAGTTGATCCCTAGTCATGTGTCGAGAGAAACCACTGTCCAACATCCATTGATCCTACACACAAGGTAGTTGGATCGGATATTGGAATTTTAAGATTTGGTTGTAAATTATTAGACCTAGATCATCTCACCCATTTCTACATGATCAAACATGTTATCCTTATGTGTTCTTGTGAGATGCCTCCAATTTTACTTGATTTAAATTTAATGATTTGAAACTAGCAAACCTTGTGTTAGATTCGGATTTGACCCTAAGCACATCAAGTCACCTTTTCAAGATCTTGGCTTACAGGTCATGGCGAGGCACAGGGGCCTTCTTTGATCAGAAAAATGACCACTTCCTTAGACAAAGCCAATTTCGATAAAATATTAACTTGACTCACCTATGACCACTTCTTGGTCTAACTAGCATAGTATACGATGAGGTAGCTTCAGCTAGTTTCACTCAGTCAAGTAAACAGAACTAGATATGCCTTATCTAGCTCGAGTACTCAAGACTTTGCTTTCCTAGTGTACTATCATCTCACCGCATCCTGGTACTATGTTATCAAGTATTGATGAATTATACTCCCTATCTAACCATTCTAAAAAGAAAAAGGAAAAAAACTAAGCATGCAATTTCTAAATAATAGCACAAACAAATCTTGTACTGGATCCCCCTGGACCATTAAATCAGTTTAGTCTTTTCACATAGTGGATTTGGTCCTTGGGAACTCAGTATTGGTTAGATCCTAATTGAGAAATCAAAGTGGTCTTAGGGACCCATGCTTGGACAAGTTTTTTATGTCGACTTACAATTGACATATACGACTTGTTAGTTGTATCTGAGCTAAATCCAAGCCCGACCTTGTTGTACACAACCCTTTGCGATCCAAGTAGGAGGTCAAGCCCCTTGGATCCCAAAGTGAACCTTTCCAATGTGTTCCTAAGATCTTCGATTTGACTTTTCAAAAGTGAGTTCTCAACTTCGAGCTTTTCAACTCGAGTTGAGTCCTCCTCTTGAACTTGACTAGTCGAAGAGGTTAGGGAGACCTCGTATTTAAGGAGTTTAACCTCCTCAACTATGGTCTCGATCTTGGACTTGGACTTAGCTAACTTCCTAGTTAGAAACTTAATTGCATTATATAAAGTACTAATGAGGGACCGACTTACCTTGAGTGTATCTCTTGAACCGGATGCGGACCCGTGACTTGTCTTGAATAGTGATTCATAGTCCGACTCGTCCTCGGGTCCAAATTCTTTCTCAGGTTCGGACTCAGGCTCCAATTCGGTTGATTTAGCCATGAAGACAAGGTCATCATCTTCTTTCTCCAATGCCTCTTCCCACGTAGCGTTGAGCGCCTTCTTGAACTTTGGTGCTTTGCTCTTGAGCTTCGGACATTCTGACTTGATGTGCCCAAACTTGTTGCATTCATAACACCTAATGTTAGAACTAGCTTTAGATTTACCTTCCTTGGGTTGAGTGACGGGTCGTTTTTGGCTCTTAATCATCCTCCGAACTAGATTGACTAGTTCGGTCTCCATCTTCGAATCAACCTCCGACTCGTACTCATCTTCTTCTTCCTTCGGGGGTGGCTTACTTGCGGGCTTCTTCTTTGGACCTGCAAAAAGGGCTATACCTTTCTCGGGTACTGAATTAGACTATTCATAGAGTTCGAATTCTGAAAATAATTCATCTAACCTAATTTTTGATAAGTCCTTAGAAACCTTGTAGGCATCGACCATGGATGCCCACAAGGTAGTCCTTGGAAATGAATTCAAAACATACCTTATGAGGTCGCGGTTTTCGACCTTTTGTCTGATGGCGTGCAAATTGTTGACGATGTCTTGTACACGGGCGTGTAGTTGAGTCACCATCTCATGTTCCTGCATTTTTAAATTATATAATTTATTGAAAAGAAGATCCTGTTTGCATACCTTAGCTTCGTCGGTTCCTTCGTGTAGTTCCACTAACTTGGTCCACAAGTCCTTCGCACTGATAAAGGGGCCAACGTGATTGAGCTCCTCCTTGGACAGATCGCATTGGAGGATTTGAGTCGCCTTGGCGTTGGCTTCGACTTGTCTTTTTGTAGCATTGGTCTATTGGTCATAATCTAAGGATTCACCCACTTCATTAGTCGGAAGTGTGAATCCTGCTTGGATTATGATCCACATCTCGATTTGGGTCTTAAGGAAGCACTCCATCCGACCCTTCCAATAGCGGAAGTCATCTCCATTGTAAAATAGAGGTCGGACGGTGCTAAAACCCTTGAGATGGCCATTGAAAAAAAAAACAAGTGAAGAGAGAAAGAAAATCTAGCAACGACAAAAACAACGAAATGTACCAAGACTTGCGTCTTGGATTAGTAGTGCGGGAGAAAATTTAAACGAACCAAAAAAAAACCTCATAAATTTAGAAAAAAATTGTAAAAAAAGGCTAGATTGGTGGTTTCACCAAATCTTAGCGCCCCCAGCTCTGATACCAATTGTTGGATCGATTAGAATCGCTAGAGGGGGGGGTGAATAGCGATAAAGAAACTTTTCAAATCGTTCGTTTAAAAAACAAAGTACGAAGAGTAAAGCATAGTGGAATGTAAGTACACAAAAGAATTTTTACTTGGTTCATAACATTTCGGCTGCTAATCCAAGGCCCTAGTGGTATGAGACCACGCACGGAGGGCAAAAGCACTAAAATAGTCTCCTCCTCGTCGGAGATAGGAGACAAGCGATTACAAAAAAGGAGATCAAGGTAGAGGGACACTCCCCCTCTCCTTGTTATGATAAAAGCTCGAAAAGAAAGACAATTTTAAACTGAACAATAAACTAAAAGGTTACCGATGACTTGAAAGACTTGAAAATAAGAGCTCGAGTCGTCGTTTCTGCAGCGCTTTGTCGTCGGAAGATCGTCAGAATGTCGCAGTGTATCGGAAGCACTTGGAGGCTCTTTGAATGATGAAAAAGGGGTGGAGAACCCCTACTTTTATAGCCTTATGAAATCCTAATCGTTGAGATGAGGTTTCATGAGGTGATGTCACCTAGCCCTTAAGAAATGGTGATAAGGTTTGACTCTCCTCGAGGCTGATTCTTCACCAGCAGTCAACTGATCAACCCTATCAGTCTACTGCTGGAGACATCAATCGACTGATACAAGCCATTAGTCGACTGATGGTAGGGTTTCCAGCTGCAATGAAGAGTTAGCTCGAAAATGCAGTTAGTATAAGCAAGCTCGATGGTCATTTACCATCCGATCTCGACATAGACCTTCCATGGGAAGTCTTGGTCGGATCGACACCTAAGGATGTCCCCGTACGAAGGACACGACCTTACTTACACTCACTCACACGAGCTTACCTCAACCTTTACCTTTGAAGCTTTGCTTCCAGTCTTCACCTGAGTTCTTCGGCTTCCTCCGAAGTTCTCCCAGTGTCGCCCGACCATCACGGTTCCCTCCGGGTGTCATTGACCTTCGGCTTAGCTTAGCAATTCTGCACACTTGTTTTAGCTTGTGAGATAACAAAATGAGTTTAACTTTGTATTGTTTTCTATAATCAAAACTCAGGTTTGACTTAGGTGCCTACTTCACTAACAAAATTTTTATTGAAAATGATTGAGAGAGTTAATTATGGTAAGAATCAAATTTTAAGAGAGGTTAAAGTTCAAGGTTGAACTTTTACTCCTATTTTTTATTGTTTAAATTTACTATAGGCTTAGGAACTCTCCAAGGAAATTGTTGGTGCAATGGTTAAGGGGGGACAAGCCTTTAGGGGGAGTTTTTGTCCATCAAGGGATGATGGATGTTTTTTTTAATTGGGAGAATGAAGGATTGTTTCTCATTTAGTGATAAGGGTTTTGTCACTATGAAGAGTGAAGGCATATAAAATGAATTTGGACCAAGGGGGAGAATGAAAGATCTCATTGGAAGATGAGATATAAAAAAACTTGGTAGACTTTTTGATGTATGCCAAAGGGAGAGAAATGAATGGTTTAAGTTAGGAAGCCTTCATTATGCTTTGGCATATGAAGAGTCAAGTTGGGCTTATGGGATAGTCTAACTTAAAGGTATTGTTAAACATCAAAAAGGGGGAGGTTGTTGGTGCAATCTGCCCCAGGTCAAGATCAACTAGACTCGAGTGGGACTCGAGTGAGGTTTTGATGTTTTCCAGTACGTTTTGACAATGGTTTGACCATATGACTAGTGGATGGTTTATGATATCTAAGGTCGTATGAGGAAGATTACTAGGAGGAGATTGTTGGAGGAATCGACCTCAGGTCAAGGTTGACCAAGTTCGAGTGAGACTCGAGTGGAAGTCCAAGTATGGATACTTGACAATGGAGAAGTCCAAGTTTGGATACTTAGCAATGGAAAAGTCCAAGAATGGAGTCTTGGCAAAAGAAAAATTCAAGGGTGGAGTCTTGACAATAAAAAGTCCAAATATGAATATTTGGCAATGGAAAAGTACAAGGGTGTAGTCTTGGTCGTGTAAGTCCAAGTGTATATTCTTGGCGGCAAAGTCCAAATATGGATATTTGACAAAGGAAAGCCCAAGGGGTGTAATCTTGGTCATGTAAGTCCAAGTGTGTAGTTTTAGCGGCGTAAGTCCAAGTGTGACTTAGCAAAAGTCGACCCGTTAGCATGACAAAGTTAACGGAAGCACTTGAAGGCTAAGGCCAAGGGTGAGGAGTCATGGACTTGAACCAAGGGCTTGAGGCTGACGGAAGTATCTTGAAGGCTTAGGTCTAGGCTCTAGGCTAAGGGTACTTGGTAGCATGAGAAAGTCGATGGAAGTACTTGAAGGCTAGCGCGAAGGGTGAAGGAGTCATGGAGGACTTAGATAGATCCTGAGGGTGTGAGGCTAATGGAAGTGTCTAGAAGGCTTAAGTCTTGACTAAGGGTGAGTATCAAGTATGAGGGGATTATACTTGGGTTAAACCTCTATTTTAAGATTTACTAACTGGGGGTTAAAACAATCAGATAGATTGTTTGGCAGTCGACTGGTCGAGCAGTGGCTTGGCACTCGGACTCGACACTTGAGCAGTTGACTATCGTTGTATGACAGTCGACTGGCCTCTAGATGGTCAAGTTGACTGAAGTGCTCATTCGACTGTGGTGCTCAGGATAGAGCAGTCGACTGCTATGAATGGGCAGTCGACTAGCTTCGGCGGACATGAGTACAAAAGGTTTTCCAATCGGCTAATCGGCAATAATTTGATGTGGATTAGTCCGTTATGAGACAACGACACAGTGCTTAGTCGACTGGTGGGTAAGGCCAGTCGATTGGAAGGCAAAAAATCAGTCCGACAGAAGCTTTAAATGGAGGCTACGGGGAGGATTTGAAGCTATTGGTTCTTAGATCTTTTGGAGGGGAAACACAGCTACTTTCCAGACCTTCAAGGAATTTCAAAGCAACCAAAAGATCAAGCAATCAAAAGTGCACTTGTAAAGTATTTTGTTTTGTATTCTTTCATTTGCTTTGTATTTGGTTGTGTATTCTTCTTGTAATCTTATTGTAAGAGGTTTCTCTACCTTCAAAATTTTTTCGAGAATGAGAAGATTTAGTGGTGGTGTGCATCACTAGAGCTCGGCCGTGGAGTAGGAACTAGGGTTCTGAACCACGTAAAATATTGTGTCATGCTTGTGTTCATTTTTGTATTAGTATTTGTATTTTTGCTACATACTAATGATTGTAGACAAGCACGACGAATCAAATCGACAAAATCGACGAAAATGCTATTCAACCCCCTCTAGTGCACTAACTAATCCTCAATAGGTCTTTCATTATTAGAGTCAAGTCTAACTGCCCCTACATTGGTGTTCTCATTCAAACTCAATCTCTTGAGTTCGAACAAGACTTCATCACTCTCTTCCTAAAAATCAATTTGTGGTTTATTTTCTTCAAAAGCTACATTTGATGATTCCTCCACCAAATTCGTTCTTTTGTTATAAACATGATAAGCCTTACTTGTGAAGGAATATCCCACAAGGATACCTTCATCCGCTTTAACAGTGAATTTTTCTAAATGATCCTTAGTGTTTAAAATAAATGTAGGATATTTGAAGCCGCTAGAAAGGGGTGAATAGCGTAAAGTTCGTTCGTAGATGAAATTCGATCGCGTGTTCGTCTCTACAATTTCATTAGTACGCAGCGGAATAATAATGAAAGCAATAACGAAACAATTAACAACATACAAACACAAATGTTTAATGTGGTTCGGAACCGAACAGTTCCTACTCCACGGATCAGGTTCGTACGAACCCTAGCGATGTCAATCACACACCACTATAATAAATACTCCTTCTCGGAACAATCCGGAGGTGGAGAAACCTCGTACAAGATGATTACAACAATAATCAAAAGCTACAAGCAAATACAATGAAATACAAAGCAAGACTAGTAAAGAAAAATACTTTACAAATGCTCTTGAATGCTTGATCGCTAGGTTGATCGAGTAGCACTTGGAGACCTTGAATTGCAGCAGTAACTCGCCCCAAATCGCCTCAAAGAACCATGCCAATTTCCTCCATCACGAGCTCCTTATAATGCTTCAACCTATGCTGGAAAAAGTCAATCAATCGACTGATCGGGACCATCAGTCGACTGATGCCACTATTGTCGTGAGACAACGGCTAGATCCACACTGGATAAGTCCAACGGATCTACCATCATGCCGATCATACCCATACAATCCTTCGATGGAGTCCTCACTGACGATCGAGTCTCGACTCCATTCTCGTGGCGATTTCGAGCACCAATCGATCACATCACGATCCACCGCCGAGATCACGATCATTAGGCCACTTCGAGAATCCTAGTTGACTCGGTAGATCGCCACATGGCACCAGATCGCACACCTCAAACATGAGGTTTTAGCCCAATGGTTCATACTTGCTAGACCACCCTTTGTAGACTAAGCCTTCTAGCCACCTCCATTGACCTCACGCCTGATCCTCCAGTCATCCATGACTTGTTCATCCATCGCATGCTTAGTCGATGCTTCCATCGGCTATGTCATGCTAACTGTCTACACCGCCAAGGCACATTGACTTACGCCGCCAAGACTTCGCTGACTTTACGCCGCCAACCATTGGACTTATGCGCCAAGACTGCTTGGACTTTACGCCAACCATTGGACTTATGTCGCCAAGACTTGATGACTTTTACGCACTTATCAAACCCTTGATTTCTCAACCGCAAGACTCAAGCTTGGACTTTCGCCAACCCATGTCGGACTTTTATGCCAAGACTCATGCTTGGGTTTCATGCCAAGACCCATGCTTGACTTTCCTTTGCTCCACATGTTGACTTTTCATGCCAAGACCCATGCTTGGACTTTCCAAATGCCAAGTGTCCCACTTGGACTTCCCTTGCCACCATGTTGGACTTTCCATTGCAAGACCCATGCTTGGACTTTTTCTAAATGCAAGTGTCCCACTTGACTTTCCATGCCAAGTACCAAGACTTGGACTTTCCCATGACAATTACATGTCATATGTTTTTTAACATCAAAACATCACTAGAGTCAAACTCGAGTCTGAGATCGTTGACTGGACGATTACCAACAATCTCCCCTTTTTGATGTTTGACAAAACTAAATAAAACATTGAGTTAGAACACTAACTCAAATCCTTACCAATTATCCCAAATTGGTAATCTTAAAATATTCTCCAAATGTTCTCCCCAAATTTTCCCCTTTTTGACTAACATCAAAAAGGTCTTCTGTCCAAGGAGATCAATGTCTCATGTCCCAATGAGATCTTACAATCTCCCCCTTTGTCTAAAAATACCTAGGATGCCTACCATCTTCCTAGTGATAAGTCTCATATCACTCAAGAGAGACAATCCTATTCACTCTCCCAATTTCCAAATTGGGTATCAAAAACCCATCAATTTTCCCAATTGATGATACTCTCCCAATTACTTCTCCTCTTCAAGGAGAAAAACACATCCATCATCCCAAGATGGATACCTCCCCTTAAAGGCTTGCTCCCCCTTGACCATTGCACCAACAATAGGAAGTACCTAAGCCAATAGGAACTCTAAGCTATCAAAATTATGGTTAGAAATTCAACATTGAACTTTCCAACACCTTAAAATTGATACAAACCCTAAATACCTCTCCTAATCTATATCCAATGGATTTTCACCCTTCATCATGCTTCCCAAAGCATATCTTAGGGTTAAGAGTGGTTAGGAACCTTAATCAGTCAAAATCTAAACAACCTTGGTTACCCGAAATCAAAGCATCAATGTGATTCGAATCGATCACCGTACGATCGTGATCATCATCAAAAAACTCGATTTTCGATCGAATGAGTTTTGGAAAATCATAACTAATTATACGTATATTGAATAATCACGAAATTTTATTACGTATAATACTTATGATCAATACAATGGGTGAAAAATGTTTGAAAAATATTTTACCGATAAAATAGTGAAATTGATACAAAATTCAAAAGTGACTAAAAACTTTAAAGTTTGAGCTCACTTTGTATCAATCTCATCAATGGTGATTGCTATAAAAAGATAGACTTCACCAAGATTTTTCAAAATGATTTTAAAATATTTTCAAAACCCTATTTTGGATCATATTCCTTGAGATTTATGTACATGACTTGTACACAAGCTTTCCTAATGATCCACATGTTGAGTTAAGATGAGTTTGGGTTCAACTAGATGCAAAAACTATGCACCTTGAACTTAACTCATATCCTAGCATCTCACATGTATCTAGGGTGTATAAATACACATACATGTTAATTGGATGTGAGATGTGGGTTTTGGTTCATTTAATCTAGGGTTTCATGCATTTCCTAGGCAACCCTACTTGATTCCCTTATAAATGGGACTTCAAGTCATGTCATTGTCCTTAGTTCAATTTTAATCAATTTAATGCATGAAATGATCATGGCAAAAAGATAGCAATAATTAAGCATGGCCAATGATCATGATGTCATGGCATATGATAAAATCTAAAAACACATGACATTTTAAAACCTTAATCCTAAAACATGAACATGACATATACAATGAATAAAAGTAAGCATGATGTCATGACATGTTATATGGCAAACAAAGCATGACATATATAAAATATATAGGTATAATAATACCTAAATCTTAATATTAATTGTCATTTGATATAATTCATCATATTTTGTCATATTTCTACTTTTCTCCCAAGTGTGCCAAAAACCCAAAATGGCACACCAACCTCAAAACCTAAATTGTGCCAATTTGATCATTTTATCACACTTCTCAAATAATATTGGCACATCCTAAAATCTTTTAGGATTAAGACTCAAATGTATTTCCAAGGTAACCCTAACCTTGAAAATAACCTAAAGTGTCACTTTTATTATGGTTGAGTTAACTACCCATCCAATCAAGGTTGGCACACCCTAACCCATCTAGCGTGAATCAATCACGCTCTTAGGAACCCAAAATCTATTTGAGCTCCTATGGTTAATTAGGTATTCCTTAGAGATAACCTCCCTAGATACCTTCCTAATGACCCTTCTAGGCTTATTAGCATTGGTCATTTTGGTCTTGCCTAGGTTAACCTTAGGGATTGCCTCCCTAATAACCTTCTTAGTAGCCATCCTAGGTTTCTTCGAAACCCTAGCCACTAGGCACAAGCCTTGGTCAACTCTAGGGATGACTTCCCCATTGACCTTGGTCTTCCTAGACCTAGTTTGTGTTCCATAGTCAAATGGAACACTATGATAAGCCACCTTAGGCTTACGTTTGTGACTCAAACCTTGCTTGCCCTTGGTTGACTTTAGACTCTTAGGTCCTTGGTATTGACTATGACTTTTGGGCCTTTAACTTTGACCATTAGACCCTTGAAATTGATTTTGCATTTTTGCAAGGGTCTTCTCCATCTTTTCAAGCCTTGACCTCAAGACTTGATTTTCCTTTTCTAATTGCTCAATTTTTGAATTTTGATCTAATCTTTGGGCATTATTTTTCCTAGGCATATGCCTAGTCCACTTAGAGTTGAGACCTAGGTGTTCTCCTATTTTCTTGATAGATTCCCTAGGTAGAATATTTTTAGGGATATTAGTCCTAAATTTCTCCTTATTCCTAAGGTGAATATTTTTGGCACCTAGACAAAATTCCTTATCTCTAGCATGCTCTTTATGATAAATAGTAAGACTATTAAAATTATTCCTAGCATGCTTCTTATCCCTAGAAATTGAAGGTGCATTATTGAAATATACCTTAGGGTTAGCCTTAGAAGCTCCCTCTACTTGTGATGCTCCTTCTTTGGTCTTTTTTCTCCCCCTAGGACATTGATTCCTATAATGTCCTTTTGCATTGCATTTGAAGCATATGATGTGCTCCTTGCCTTTAGATGATGGGAACCGTTTGTTGATTTTAGGCACCGAGGAGCTTTTTACTTTCTTCGGGCACTTGCTCTTGTAGGACTTTCCTACACTCAAAACATATGATATGATTTTTATTACAAATTGATACGCTTGAGTTACCTAACTTCTTCATCTTGACCGGATGTTGAAGTTTCTTCTTGATTGTGTTGATCCATGGTCTCTCCTCAATCACAGGTGGATGCTTCTCCCACCTCTTCTACTTCCTTCTCTGATGTTGATTCCTCACTTTCTTGTGAGGATGATGCTCCTCTTCTTCCAAGTCTTTTGGCATCCCTATAATCTAGACAAAATGTCTAGGTATCAAATTAATGGTTGTCTTGAATTGTCTCTATAATTACTCAATTTATTAGAAAATATTCCATCCTACCTTTCCAAATCTCTCCTTGAATTCCATCTTGTTCCTCTAAGCGATGCCAATCACACACCACTATAATAAGAGAAACCAAGACTAGTAACACTTTACAAATGCTCTTGAATGCTTGATCACTAGGTTGATCGAGTGAGACCAAATCGCCTCAAAGAACCATTCCTTATAAAGCTTCGATAAGTCAAACATGAGGTTTTAGTAGCCTAGACCTAAGCCCTAGCCACCTCCATCGAGATCCTCCAAGTCATCCATGACTTGTTCATCCATCAACTTCGCTTGGACTTTACCTTGGACTTCTCAACTGCCAAGACTCAAGCTTGGACTTTCTCTTGCCAACCCATGTCGGACTTTTTATGCCAAGACCCATGCTTGGACTTTCCCTTGCCAACCCATGTTGGACTTTTCATGCCAAGACCCATGCTTGGACTTTCCCAAATGCCAAGTGCCACTTGGAGTTCCCTTGCCAACTCATGTTGGACTTTCCATTGCCAAGACCCATGCTTGGACTTTACCAAATGCCAAGTGTCCCACTTGGACTTTCCATGCCAAGTACCCAAGACTTGGACTTTCCCATGACAATTACATTGTCATATATTTTTGTCGAACATCAAAACATCACTAGAGTCAAACTCGAGTCCTGGTCAATCGTGACCTGGGCCGATTGCACCAACAATCTCCCCCTTTTTGATGTTTGACAAAAACCAAACAAAACATTGAGTTAGAACACTAACTCAAATCCCTTACCAATTATCCCAAATTGGTAATCTTAAACATTCTCCAAATGTTCTCCCCCAAACATTCTCCCCCTTTTTGACTAACATCAAAAAGGTCTTCTCTCCAAGGAGGTCAATGTCTCATGTCCCAATGAGATCTTACAATCTCCCCCTTGGTCTAAAAATACCTAGGATGCCTACCATCTTCCTAGTGATAAGTCTCATATCACTCAAGAGAGACAATCCTATTCACTCTCCCAATTTCCAAATTGGGTATCAAAAATCCATCAATTTTCCCAATTGATGATACTCTCCCAATTACTTCTCCTCTTCAAGGAGAAAAACACATCCATCATCCCAAGATGGATACCTCCCCTTAAAGGCTTGCTCCCCCTTGACCATTGCACCAACAATAGGAAGTCCCTAAGCCAATAGGAACTCTAAGCTATCAAAATTAAGGTTAGAAATTCAACATTGAACTTTCCAAAACCTTAAAATTGATACAAACCCTAAACACCTCTCCTAATCTATATCCAATGGATTTTCACCCTTCATCATGCTTCCCAAAGCATATCTTAGGGTTAGGAGTGGTTAGGAACCTTAATCGCAGCTGAAATCGGGTTAAACAACCTTGGTTACCCCGAAATCAGGCTATCAGTCGAGTGATTGAATCGATCATTGACCGCCAATGGCCGATCGATTATTGAAAATCTCGATTTTCAGTTATCAGAAATGAGTTTTGGAAAATCATAACTAATTATACGTATATTGAAAAATCACGAAATTTTATTACGTATAATACTTATGACCAATACAATGGGTGAAAAATGTTTGAAAAATATTTTACCCATAAAATAGCGAAATTGATACAAAATCCAAAAGTGACTAAAAACTTTAAAGTTTAAGCTCACTTTGTATCAATCTCATCAATGGTGATTGCTATCAAAAGATAGACTTCACCAAGATTTTTCAAAATGATTTTAAAATATTTTTAAAACCCTATTTTGGATCATATTCCTTGAGCTTTATGTACATGACTTGTACACAAGCTTTCCTAATGATCCACATGTTGAGTTAAGATGAGTTTGGGTTCAACTAGATGCAAAAACTATGCACCTTGAACTTAACTCATATCCTAGCATCTCACATGTATCTAGGGTGTATAAATACACATACATGTTAATTGGATGTGAGATGTGGGTTTTGGTTCATTTAATCTAGGGTTCCATGCATTTCCTAGGCAACCCTACTTGATTCCCTTATAAATGAGACTTCAAGTCATGTCATTGTCCATAGTTCAATTTTAATCAATTTAATGCATGAAATGATCATGGCAAAAAGATAGCAATAATTAAGCATGGCCAATGATCATGATGTCATGGCATATGATAAAATCTAAAAACACATGACATTTTAAAACCTTAATCCTAAAACATGAACATGACATATACAATGAATAAAAGTAAGCATGATGTCATGACATGTTATATGGCAAACAAAGCATGACATATATAAAATATATAGGTATAATAATACCTAAATCTTAATATTAATTGTCATTTGATATAATTCATCATATTTTGTCATATTTCTTCTTTTCTCCTGATGCGGAATGGGTGACGTCTGTTCACTCCTTTCCAATGCAGTGAAGCACGGATGGAGATCTCAGAGGGTTCTCACAGGCCGTAATCAGTAAAGAGTAAAAAGATGAAGTAGATGAAACGCAAAAACCAGCACCAGCAATCGAGACTCAGACACAAGATATAACGTGGTTCGGAATAAGGATTCCTACTCCACGGAGGTGAGTTTTCTCACCGGGGATGATGCCCAAGCACTTTCACTATGAAGATCCTCCTTTCCGGAAAGCGAGTTTCCGAAGGTGGAGGAGAAAAAGCCTTTTACAATAATCTCACCAGACGAGAAAAATACAAGAGATATAATAACGACAGGGCTCTATCCTTCTTCTCCGGTGAAGCGATCGTCCTCCTCTTTCCTCTCCTCTTGCATCTCCTTCTCTCGCTCGCTGGGAATAATTGCTGGCCTCCTTCTTCTCTCTTGCTGGGTTGGAATAATTGCGGATCCTCTTCTTCTCTCTCCCTCCTCCTCTTTTATCTCCCCCTCCTTTCCTTCATCATAACGTCGTGGGTTATCTTCATCGTACACGTGGCCACCCTCTTTCCCTGGAGAATAATTCTGTTATAGATATCAGGAGTGGAGACTCTTTGGAATATTATGTGGGGCCTCCCAGGCCGTTGCCTAACACCCTTTCCCTCCACTTTTCGGGCAACTAGGCTAGACTATCTCCCTCAACCTTCCGTGTTGAGGGAAGCTAGTGTTAGGTCTATAGCCCATGAGCGCCCTAGCCCTAGGGTTCCTCATCAACCCGAACCAATTCCTCTCCTTCCCGTGCCCAACTTCCCTTTGTAGGGATCCGAATGTGCTGGCTTCTTGGCGAAGTGCCCTCCGCCTCTCCGTTGCCGTATCAATTGCTTTCATTACCTCTCTCGTACCAAAGGCTCTCAATATTCGCCTGCGCAATGGCTTCCGAGGTTCGCCTGCGCTAATGGCTTCTGAGGTTCGCCCGTGCCACTTTCTCTCAATATTCGCCCGTGCCAATGGCTTCTGAGGTTCGCCCGTGCCACTGGCTCTCAATATTTGCCCGTGCCAATCTTCCTTTCCTTTTTTAGCTGAGCCGTATATTCTGGGCCGGATCTTAGGTCACCCGCTAACCCCTCTATTGGGGATTATATAAAGAAGATACCAGTAGTATCATTAGTCAACTCCGAAAAATAGTCAAGCGAAGTTATAAGCTTGACTTTCCAATATACATAAAGTTTCTGACCTATTCTTCATTTCTTCGGCTTAAATCCATCTGTTCCCTTATAACTCCCCCCAGTATATTGAAGGAGGCCCACTCCATGGGCCCGCTTTCTCCTTCTCAATTCTGAATCATCGCGGAAAACCTTATATAAACCCTCGCCTTCTCATTCTAGGTATCGGTTAGTGTGCTTGGTAATCCAGCCTGTTCTTCTTCTTTTCCCGTGATTCTCATTGGCGGTGTTGCGGCGACCCTGTTCTTCCTTTCCTCACACGATTCTTCTTTACCCTCCGAGTAAGTGCTCTGCTTCGTTCATACCCATGGCTCCTAGGACCCTCTCTTCACCCGCCTGGTATGAACATACCATAACTCAGTTAGATTGCAATCATTATTTCTTTAACCTAAGGAACAACTACATAGAGCCTTCTATAAAATGTTGTTTTACGACCAAACTGCATCGACCTCATAAACCTCCTCCCGGCTTGACATGCTTTTTTTATGAACAATTTCTTAACGGCCTATCCTTGCCAGTACCACAGGTCTATCTGGACCTCCTAAACTTCTATGGACTACCTCTGAACCAATTCACCCCCAACTCCTTCCGGATTCTATCGGGAACCCATATAGTGTTCCAACATTTGAACCTCTCTTTGACCCCCGAGATATTCCATTGCTTCTTCCAATTAAAGTCTTCTAAGGCAGGCCTCTTCTATCTGTCTAGTCATTTCGACTGCCAATTCCTTGTTAACCTGCCTACTTCCCACAAGGGTTGGGAAGCCTTATATTTCTTTGTTCAACTCCCAGAAGCTTTACCTTACTCCGATACTTGGAAGGTAGACCTTCCTGAATTGCCTTCTTTCCGAGAAATGAGAACCAAATGTCCCTTCCCGGAAGTGTATAGAGTCTTAGGAGAGCTGCATTATTGCTCGAACCACCTGCTAGAAACTTCCCTCTTAAGCCACTTTGGATTGTCTCCTCTACCTTTGACGACTTCGGTTGCTATAGGTAGGGTGACATTTATCCTGCAATGTGACTTCCTTTTTAGGGCATTCATCTTTCTTACCAGTATATCTTGTAGATAATCTGATGCAGAAGGCTTTGGTGGAAGGGGAGTCGATCGAGGCTGCCAAGAAGAAGAAGACCCTGACTAAGAGAGGCAAATCCACAGCGGCTCTGTCATCTCCTCGGAAGAAGTTGCGGCTTGTCAAGAAAGGAGCTTCAAGTTCATCGGCTCTCCTACCCTTGTCTTCCCACCAACCGGAAACTCGACCCTTAATCATTTATGAACCCCGAAGGGAAGGCAACACCTCCCCTGCCTCTTCTCTAGCTCCCCAAGGAGGGATTCTCCTCCCAATTTTGCATTCTTCTCCTCCACACGAATTCACCCGGCCTCCTCATGCGGAATCCTTCAAGCTCCAATGCCGTCAGGCTCGAGAGCAGTTCCTGCCCCTCTCGCACGTGCGGCCCCATCTTCTTTGGAAGGAGAAGACCCTTCCCTTCAGTTTCCTCCTAGGGCCTCTCGGGATCGTTCTTTGAAAATTCGCACCCTTGGAGGTAAAATGGGTATACAAGGCCCGTGTGAGCAAGTGGGCAAACTGCTGGAAGAGGTATTTACTCCCCCTTCTCCTCCTCTTTGCTATGGGTATTTCCCTATGCTGATAATTTTCCTCTCCTTTTAGGCCTCCACTCAACATAACAACATGGTAGTCCACCTGGCCCGATTCCAATCTAGTGTGGAGACTCGCCATTTTGCCGCCGTGTCGCAGCAGAAAGAGCTCGTGCGACGATTAAACGAACAAGAGGCAAAGGAGGCGGACTTTAGGGGTCAATGCGAAGACACCACGATGCAACTAGCCTTGGTTCGAAGTGAGAAAGAGGAACTGCAGTGAAAAAATGAAGAACTAGAACAGCGCCTCTTCTTACAATCTAGTGAGCTGCAGCAGGTAGACATCCTGACTCAAGAACTGAAAGAAGTATAAAAGATATCTTATGGATGTCATGCTCAAGGAGGCTGACTCTGCGGCTACTATCTCACAGCTTCAACAAGAATGCAACCGCCTTAACCTGGAACGTCAAGCCTGGGCCCTTACCAGGGAATCCTGTGTAAAGAAGTGTCAGGAACTTTCCTCTGCGATGCGGCTCTTCCCGAACCTTATCACCGGTGGCCCAAAGAAGAATCCATCTTCCAACAGAGTATCTTGAAGCTCTTTCACCTTTTAGGACAATGAGCTATAAGCGTGCTTGAGAGAGATGTTTTGGCGATCAAATTGGCGGAAAGTCAAACCTGTGGCTCAATATCGGGGCCGACTAAAGGAGCGGAAGCCGAGGCCTCAAGAGGCGTTATGTCAAGAAAGGGTAGATCTCTTTATACTAGGGTTTGAGGGTCTTCATTTCAAAATACCGAAGCGAGGATACCCGCCCCGCACGGATACTAGTTATTTAGATCCTACGAGGCGCTTAGCTAATCGTCACCCAAACTCTTTGAATTGTAATTTATACTATTCTCCTTCTTTGATAATTTTATCAATAGCCTCCATACGCCTTTGAATGATGAATTTATTTATAGGCTTAGTTATCACCTTCTGGGCATGCTTCTTGGACGGGTCGGGAATTCTGGACCCCTTTTAAAACTCCTCCTCCTTCTTGTATAGGATGGTGTAATCACTTCATTGACTCGGGCTTATGGAGGGGATATTAAATGACATTATACACCTCGGCCCCATTTTCGGTTCGGGAATCGAGTATGTTATGCGATATTATTCACACTGTCCGGTTTGATTTGGGAATTCACTCGCAAGGTCTTTACCCGACATCATTCATATCCGCTCCGATTCCGATTCGGGCGACGCTTTAAATAGCTCCTGCTTGTTGATCTTCCTTATTTCTCTTACTGCTTTGGAAATGGTATCAATCTCTTCGTCTTCTTTCCCTTTCCCAGAACCTCGGTTGCCTCTTTCCTTCCATTATAAATCCTTCGTCCTCCATGTCTTCGTCCTGCTATCTTCTTAAGTAGGCATCCCAAGTTTCTTGAAGTCAGAATCTTTTGAACTACAAGACTGGGTCTCTGAGGAATTTGAAGATTCGGAGACCTGCTCAACTGCCACTTCAGCCCTCCGCCCCCTTCCATATCCGCCTCCCCAACCAGCTCCCACCCCTCCGGCAAGGAGGTCCTTCCGCGCTCCTTTCCCCTCCTTCCGCAACCGGGTGTGGAATCCTCCCCTCACGTGGGAGTATACAGTGGGAGATCCTCGTCTTCATTGAACTTCCCCCACTTCCACCAGCACTGACTTTCGTCCCAGTTCCCCCGGCGAAGACTCATCCTTCCTCTTTCGATGAAGGTCCACCAGTTCTTCCTCCCCCTCAAGGCGAGCGCTTCAGAGTCATATTAGCTCCTTCTCCTCCCAAAGAGACATCTCCCGCTTCTTCTGTTAGGAGTAATCATGGAAAATCTTTGTAGATCAAGTTAATGTAATCGTTTCAAATATGTTAATAAAAAATCAGGGAGGCAAATGATATCCGTTCTTGTCTTTTTCCTGTAGAAGTAATGTTTCTGTCTTCCAAAAGGACGGTGATCTGATCTGAACATGCCTTCTTCTATCATGTCTCGGGGATTCGGACCCTCTTAATTACAATTGTAGTCCCGTCAACCTTCCCACTACTGCCCCCACGTTTCCTCTGCTTTACTGGCATTTATGGTCCCTACTTCTCCTACCAATGAATGCACTCTTCCCCTTCGTCGCCATAAAAACCACCGACCTCTACCTGATAGCTTCCCTCATTCTCCTTTTTCCTTTGCTTGCCATGGACAGAATATCGGAGCAGGGCAGCAGTTCCTCGCCTTCTAGAGAACAGATAAATGATCGCCGATACATAGCTACCTTGGAAAAATAGGTGGAGTGTTTACAGCAACAGCTGGAGGAAACTTCCGCCCATAATCGTTCCCTGTGCCAACAACTGATAGGGTCCCAAAAGGAATTGGCCAGGCAGACCTTCCGCAGCCCCACTCCTAGGCCAACTATTGTGCCAACCTCAACCCTACAAGGGACTTTCCTCTGTCCCTCCTAGCAAAGAATTGTAACGCCCGGGATATATAAGGGCTGTTGTTTGTTATTCTTCCTTGTAGATGACTCAGAATATGTAATTCTTTTGCGTCCATGAACTTTCCCAGTTTGTCTTCTTTCTCCAGTATCTTCGGCATTGTATCATACTTTACTTCTTCCGTATCCACATAAACTTACTTATAACGGAGATGTATTTCGGCTCTTCCGCTTTTATAATCTGCTTAGGATATAGAATCATCGAATGAATTAGTTCTGCTATTTTGCAAGGATAAAACAATATAGGGTTAAACAAGGACTTCGACTTCCTTCCCTTTTCGGGGACAAAAAGTGATATATAACTGAGGGGATCTCAGTTCTTCCGCTCCACTACCACACGGGGATAGCTCCCGCTTTGCGGGGATAGAAACTTGTATATAGAATAAATAATAACCGAAGGATATCGGTTCTTCCGTTCCACCACCACACGGGGATATCTTCCGCTCTTCCTTGCGGGGATAGAAACTTGTATATAGAATAAATAATAACCGAAGGATATCGGTTCTTCCGTTCCACCACCACACGGGGATATCTTCCATTCTTCCTTGCGGGGATAGAAACTTGTATATAGAATAAATAATAACCGAAGGATATCGGTTCTTCCGTTCCACCACCACACGGGGATATCTTCCGCTCTTCCTTGCGGGGATAGAAACTTGTATATAGAATAAATAATAACCGAAGGATATCGGTTCTTCCGTTCCACCACCACACGGGGATATCTTCCGCTCTTCCTTGCAGGGATAGAAACTTGTATATAGAATAAGTAATAACCGAAGGATATCTGTTCTTCCGCTTCCACCACCACACGGGATATCTTCTGCTCTTCCTTACGGGGATAGAAACTTGTATATAGAATAAATAATAACCGAAGGATATCGGTTCTTCCGCTTCCACCACCACACGGGATATCTTCCGCTCTTCCTTGCGGGATAGAAACTTGTATATAGAATAAATAATAGCAGAAGGATATCGGTTCTTCCGCTTCCACCACCACACGGGATATCTTCCGCTCTTCCTTGGGATAGAAACTTGTATATAGAATAAATAATAACCAAGGATATCGGTTCTTCCGCTCCACCACCACACGGGATATCTTCCTCTCTTCCTTACGGGATAGAAACTTGTATATAGAATAAATAATAACCGAAGGATATCGGTTCTTCCGTTCCACCACCACACGGGGATATCTTCCGCTCTTCCTTGTGGGGATAGAAACTTGTATATAGAATAAATAATAACCAAAGGATATCGGTTCTTCCATTCCACCACCACACGGGGATATCTTCCGCTCTTCCTTGCAGGGATAGAAACTTGTATATAGAATAAATAATAACCGAAGGATATCGGTTCTTCCGTTCCACCACCACACGGGGATATCTTCCGCTCTTCCTTGCGGGGATAGAAACTTGTACATAGAAAAATAATAACCGAAGGATATCGGTTATTCCGTTCCACCACCACACGGGGATATCTTCCTCTTCCTTGCGGGGATAGAAACTTGTATATAGAATAAATAATAACCGAAGGATATCGGTTCTTCCGTTCCACCACCACACGGGGATATCTTCCGCTCTTCCTTACGGGGATAGAAACTTGTACATAGAATAAATAACAACCGAAGGATATCGGTTCTTCCGTTCCACCACCACACGGGGATATCTTCCGCTCTTCCTTGCGGGGATAGAAACTTATATATATAGCGCCAGGGCAATGAGCATAAAGGAGGTAACGCCTTCATATCATTCCTCTTTGGTTTCCCTCCTTCCTCTCCAAATGAGGGGCTTTAGTACATAATGGGTCATTTAGAAATATAAACCCTTCTTTCCATTTTACCACAGACGAGAGGCCCACTAATGGTCGTAAGCCCATTCCACCCCTTTTATAGGGGTTCTTTGGTCTTAGTTTCTCTGTCCATCCTCCTCCTTCCGCCTTTTGGTCTCCTTCTTCTTCATCTGTTGCTCATGCCGCCAAACCTCGTTCCCCCGATTCTTTCTTCCCAACCCCTCTTTTTCCTTTTCTTTTTCAGACCCCCAAGATGCATTCTAACTTCTTCCAGGAGATAGCGGGCCGCTACCCGAATCACAAACGGGATGCTGGTCAGCCCTCTGCTTCTTCTTCCGCTTCACCTTCCCCAATCACCATCATACCCGATTCACCTCACCGTTCTCCCTTTCCTCCTCCGGTGACCCTCACTACCCCCATCCCGGAGGAAGCCAGGGTCCTTACAAACACTAACTTTCCCATTCTTTCTCCTTCCGCCACCGATGTTCGGAAATCGTCTTCTCCTTCCCGTAGGGATGAACTCGGGAAGGTGTATTCCATGTGAGGATGGATCACCTTGTCTTCCCTTTCCCTACTTAGTCCTTCCTTTACGAACCCATGGCGGTGGATATCCCTTCACGCCAACTTCCCTCGGCTCATCGCTGAATCCCTCCTCCTCGGTGGGCCCCGACTGTGGCTTCTCTACGTCTTGCATCCCTATCGCGGGCTCCTCCAGCCCAATGCTCATCCTCTCGTCGTCTCAAGATCCTTCCTTCGATCAACATCCTTCCGTCTTTCCTTCCACTATCAACCCCCAACCCGGCGAGACACATCTCCTTCCGGCAACTATGGATCTGCCGCCCCCGACTACCACCTCCGTGGGCCATCCAAACGATGTGCTTCCTTCTCAACCGATGGATACCACCCTCCTTCTCTCCTTTATAGGAGAGGTTCCTTCTTCAGCATCTTCCGTCCCATCCTCTTCCCTTTCTCCCCAGAGTCTTCGGATTCTAAACTTGGAGGAAGTGGTTCCTCGCATGGAAGGCCTGCGCCATGCTCTGGACCTGGTATGTTTCTTTACTCAGTTTCCTTAGCTTTGTTTAGCTAATCAATTTCTATTCCCTCGACCGGTATGTAGGCCCTGACCAACCATAAAGAATTGGATCTCTCCCTTCATCAACACCAAGTTCAAGCCCAAGAATGGGAGCGTCAACAACGGGAAAGCTTGGCGGATGCTCAAAATCGAGAACGACTCCTGCTACAATAATTGCACCAGTGCCAAGAGAAATTGGCCGAAGCTCGCCAGCAAATTCAGAGGGATGCTGATACTATTGCAGCCTTAAAGGCGCAACCACATCCGAGGGCAGAGCCACTCGTCCCACAGCAGGAAATCCCATCAGCCTCTCTTGGCGCAGAATCTTCCTCGGCTCAAGAGTTACTACGTCTTAAAGGACAGGTAGCAGAGCTCCTCAAGGGGAAGCAACAAGATTCTAACGCCATTGCTCGTCTTCAGATTCAATATCAGCGAGCATAAGATAAGATAGGGGACCTTCGTACCCGCTTGTGCAAGGAGGTACAAGAAAACTCATCCCTTATAACTTCCCGGGCGCATGCTCATGCCCGTCTACGCAGGCAGGAAACTTCCCTCCAGAGGATGAGCATTGAACTTGCCCGAACCAAATCGTATTCTGAAGCAGTGGAGGGGATTTCGGCTTCCATGCGTCAAAATATGGTGGAGATGACGCACCTTGTACAGCAGGACCAAAGTTCCCGAGCCGATGATGTCTCCATCTTGGCCGATGCTATTATGGAGGTGTCGCGGCTTATGTGGATGTGCGCCAAGTCTTCAAGAGCAAAGAGACATGCGAGAGGTCGATCGAGAGCGGCTCGACCGTCCGAATCGCGAGGAGCGACTCACCATTTTAATGCTCCACCTATCAAGATGGATTTAATGATGCGGTTCGCAATATGCCGCCTAAGGGTTGCCTCCTCCACTTATCCTTCATTTTCTTTAAATTGAAGGTCGCTTTTGCTATCCTCCCGATCGATTTAAGCCGTAATTTAATATCCCATTTTGACATGTGAATGTATTCTCTGCTTTTCCTCTTCTTCCAAGACTTATTAACAATACTGTATTGCTTTTGTAAGTAACCCCTTAATGAAATTTGGAAAATACTTGACCTCTAATGAACGCAATCAATTCAAGGAGTACTTCCTTTGGAGTTTCACAATTTCTCTTCTTCTATCCCATATTTCTCATACAGTATGGAAGAGTTTTAAATGAAGGGCATTCCAAGGTCGTGGAAGCTCTTTGCCTTGGTCATCCTTCATATAATATGCTGACCCCGCTACGCAGCGTGTTATTTCGTAAGGTCCTTCCACTGGCGCTAGCTTTCAGGTCTCCAAATGGGTTGACTTTACGCAAAACCAAATCTCCTTCTTGAAATCTCCGAGGCATCACTTTCTTATTAAAGGCTCACTGCACTTTTTGCTTGTAATATTCCGCCTCCGTGCCATCTCCCGCCTTTCCTCCACCAAGTCCAATTCGGTGCTTCAGATAAGTTGGTTCTGATTTGGTTCATATGCCTTTATCCGAGCGCTATTCAACAAAACCTCTATCGGAATAACGGCTTCCGCCCCGTATACCAAACTAAAGGGAGTTTCTCCCGTTGCCTTGGGTGTGGTCGATAAGCCCACAGATGCCTGTAACTCCTCTACCCAGCTTCTCCGAGCACCCAACTTAGTCTTTAATCCTTGAATGAGGATCCTGTTACCTCCACCTCGCCCATTTGCTTGAGGATGGGCTACAAGTAAAGTCACAATGTTGAGGCTTTGGCACCACTCTTGGATCTTTTTCCTTGAACTATCGCCCATTGTCACCGACTATTTTCCGAGGAATACCATACCGACAAATGATATTTTTCCATAAGAATCAGATATTACGGCATTCTCGCAATTTTGGCTAAGGGCTCGCTTCCACCCATTTGGAAAATAATCCATCTACTAACAAAAACTTCCTTTGTAAAGGTGTCGCCGGCATCGGACCCACTATATCTATTCCCCATTGATCAAAAGGACAAGAAGAGATGACGGCTTTCATTAACTCACCGCCATTCGTAACGGTTATGCTTCGACAAAGCGATGCAGTTTGCACTATATGAGCAAGATCTTGTGAAGAGTAGGCCAAAAGTATCCCGCTAATAAAGCCTTTCTTGCTAAAGCTCTCCTCCTAAATGATTGTCGCAACATCCTTCATGGATTTCTGAGTACCCATTCCGCATCCTCGTTTCTCAGGCATTTTAACAAGGGTCGCCCAAAAGAGGTCGTGTATAGGTCTTCATTTAAGAGGATGAACCGCTTAGCTGGTTTATTAAAGTGGATGCCGCTTATTTTCCCTTCAGGATCTTCCTGTGCCTGACAAATAAGCTATGATGTCGGTCCTCCAATCAAGAGTTAGGCTTGATTCGTGCACGTCTCCTCCACGCCGCATATTGCTAAGGAAGTATGAACGATATGGATTGCTTCCGAGGATTTTATTCCTCCCATAGTGCTAGCCATCCGAGCCAATTCATCCGCCTTTTCCGTTTATGCTCCGCGGGATTTGCTTCAAGAGGACTGATTTAAATTGAGCTTTTTCTTTCTCAAAAGTCTTCAAATACCTATGCAGCCTTTCCTCCCGAACCGCAAAAGAACCCTGAAGTTGTGATATTACCAACTGGGAGTCCGAGTGGATCACAATGGAAGAAGCCCCTACTGCTTTAGCAGCCTGTAGTCCCACTAGAATGGCTTCATATTCCGCTTCATTATTAGATGCCCGATATTCCAAGCGAACTGCTAATCGAGTTTCTTCACCTTCCGGAGAAATTAATAGGATGCCAACGCCGCTGCCGGCAGATCCCGAAGAACCGTCTACAAATATATTCCATGCCTCTAATCCCTCCTCCTTTGCTGCCGAACCCTCTTCTGTGCCGCAAGGTACCTCTGCCAGAAAATCAGCGAGGGCTTGGGCCTTGATAACCGTTCGAGGTTGGTAGTGAATATCATACTCGCTTAGTTCTACTACCCATTTGGCCAATCTTCCAGAGAAATTTGGCTTAGTGACGACCTTACCCAATTCATTTGTGTGTTAGAACGGTGTGGGATGAGCCAAAAAGTATGGCCTTAATTTGCGGCGGTTAGTACTAGGATATACGCCAACTTCTCCACCGTATAGCGAATTCCGCCTTGAGATATGGTTGGTGTAATAAATAGGTTCTTGATGGGAACCTTCTTGTTAATGACAACTCCTTCCGTCTGACGGATACATCCATAATGGTTCTCCGGGTATTGGTTTGGCTAGCGAGGAGTCCACCAAATATTTCTTCAACTTCTGGAAAGCCTGCTCACATTGATCATCCCATTGAAATTTAGCAGCCTTGTGCAAAATCTTGAAAAAGCGTTCTGCCGATCCGCTATAAATCGGGATAAAGAAACAATCCTCGCCACCAACTTTTGGGTCTCTCGCAGACTAGCGGTGACTTCATGTTGCATAGGGCTTGCACTTTCTCAGGTTGGCTTGCGTTCTTCTCCGTCACTATGTACCCCAAGAACTTGCCACTCTTTACCCAACAGCATTTGTTAGGGTTTAGCTTCATATTAAACCGCCTTAATGTAGCGAAGGTTTCATTTAAGTCCTTGACTAAATCCGGAGTGACCTTTGATTTGACCAAGATGTCGCCCACGATACCTCCACATTCTTCCCTTTCGCTCGCAAGATTTTGTCCATAAGGCGCCGATAGGTGGCTCCTGCATTTTTAGTCCGAACGCATTACCACATAAGCATATAACCAAATACAAAGCTAACCCTCTTTGATCTTCTTGAGCCAAAGGTATTTGATGATACCCTTGATATGCATCCATTAGGGATACCACTTCATATCCCAACGAGAATCCACCAATTGGTCAATACGAGGCAAGGTAGCAGTTTTTAGGGCATGCTTTATTCAAATCACGAAAAATCGATACACATCCTCCATTGCCCGAAGGCTTGGGGGAACCAAAACTACATTAGAGACCCATTCGGGGAACTGGATTTCCTTTACATGACCCGCTTTTAGTAGTTTGTCCACCTCTTCTGCTATGACTTTGTCCTTTCTGGTCCAAAATGTCGCCTTCTGGGACGGCCTGGGCTCCTTGAATGATATTGAGATGATGTTCCGCCACATGAGGGTGGATCCCCGTGAGATCATGCACATCCTTTGCAAAGATGTCTTCATTCTCCTTCAGGCAAGCCACCAGCTCTTCTTTGACATCCAGCTGTTGGGCTATTCGGGTGGCCTTTCCTGGAGCGATCTCCACCAGCTCTCCCTCCTCTATTTTATCGACTTTGGGGGGGATTCCTCCAGGACGCAGACATCAGTGATGATGACAGCTTTGCCCTTCAGGTCCTCGGTTCGGGCTTTCTTCTGATCGTCCCGAACCATTTGCACGTAGCAACTCCTGGAGGCCTTCTGTTCTCCACGAACTTCACCCACCGATTGACCTACTGGAAATTTCAGCTTCTGGTGGTATGGAGAAGCCACTGCCTGAAAAAGGGTGAGGAAAGGATGCCCAAGAATAGCGTTATAAGTGGACGGAGCATCCACAATAAGGAAAGGAATTATACTGGTTTTTTGGCTAGGTTTTACACCCAGAGTTAAAGGCAATGATATCTGTCCCTTCGGGTGAACCATGTGCCCTGCGAATTCGAAGAGGGGAGTAGACACGTCTTCTAATTGGGCATTTCCCAACTGCATTTGTCCAAAGGCTTCCTGGAAAAGGATATTAACAGAGCTTCCCGAGTCAACTAGTACCCGGGCCACTTCATAATTGGCCAGGGATACACGGATAACCAAGGCGTCCGTGTGGGGCAGCAGGACACCTTGCAGATCTTCTGGCCCGAACGAAACGGGCGGTGCAACTTGAATAGTCTGGTCGGCGACGATGGCCAAACTCTCCATGAGACGGGCGTACGACTTCCATGCTTGCTTGAGTCCCCGCCGGTGAGGTCCTCCAAATATATAACATGAATAACTCCCCGTGTGGGAATGTCATCTAGATTGGATGAAGGGCCCTCCCCTGATGGGCCTTCTTGAGGGACGACCTCCTGGGATGGCGTTTGGAAAGTGACCCGGGGTTGCTGATTATACGGCCCTGGACGGGTTATATTAGGTCGGGGGCCTCACCGCGCCGGCCCTCCTGCCTGAAACTTGACTTGCGGATATGCAGTATGGAGGTGATCCAATTCTTCTTGTAACTTGAAACATCGGCCACTACTGTGGCCGTATTCTGTGTGATATTGGCAAAAGAACGGGGTTGGGGGATTACGCGGGATCCCCCTGTGTCCCAAGGGTCGTTATAGCAGACCCTGCTGATCGTAAAATTCCATTTCACATTCTTTCCATGTCCTCACAGGAGGAAGCGCTTCAGCAGTCATTATTTGTAATGGTGGGGTAGGGCGAATACCTTGCAGCATCGGACGAGGCCTCGGGACCTCCTGCCGAAAAGGTCTTGTATAGTCCCGCCGAGGGGGGGCTTGAAGAGCAGCGGGACGAACTCTTTCAGTGGGGACTGCTGTGGCAGTCCGTTCGGCTCTCCGTACCTTTAATCCTTCTTCTTCGTGGATAAACTGCTCCACACGGCTCAATAGCTCTTCGTAACTATCCGTAGGTTGTCTTAACAAGGAACTGAGGAAGGGGCCCTCCCGCAGCCCATGCTGAATAGCGCCTCTGAAAGACTCAGATCGGGTGGCGGGGATCCCCCAGGCTGCAGAAGTGAATCGATGAATATACCCCCTAAGGGATTCCGAAGGTCCCTGGGTGATATTCATTAACATAGAGGCATCTTGTTTATATGTCTTGCAGCTGACAAATTCTCGACTGAACATTCTCTGGAAGTCAGTGAAACAGGTGACAGACCCCGGGGGTAGAGTAGTGAACCACTTTTGTGCCGAGCTAGTCAGGGTGGTTTGGAAGACTCGGCACTTGAGAGCGTCTGTATAACAGTGAAGCGAGGCCGCTCCATCAAATTGAAATATGTGCTCGTCAGGATCCGTCGAACCATCATACTTATTGACCTGAGGATTCCGGAAGTAGGATGGGGGGAGCTCCGAAAGAATGTCCATCGTGAAGGGACTGGGCTCGTATACTTCCGGAGGTCTGGTGGATTGACTTTCACCTTGCTCCTCCCGGCGCGTTTGGGTGAAGGGCATAGTATTCTGAGGTGTTCTTCCCCCAAGTCCACCTCCAAGCAATACCTCACCATTGGCGGCTGTACGGGAGGGGGGAGGTATTTCTGGGGGTAGATCTCTGGAAGAAGGTTCCCCGGAATGCGGATGCAGATATCCGGTCCTTTTCCTTTCCCTAGCCAGGGCTTCTGTGATAGCGTCATCCATCAAGGCCTTTAGTTGTGATGGTAGAAGGGTGATGGGGCGCTCCTCCGCAGAGGCATCGAGTTGGTGTATTTCTTGGGTTGCATCTCGACGTCCGGCTCAAATGTTCCCACAGCGGCGCCAACCCGATGCGGAACGGTGACGCATTCACTCCTTTCCAATGCAGTGAAGCACGGATGGAGATCTCAGAGGGTTCTCACAGGCCGCAATCAGTAAAGAGTAAAAAGATGAAGTAGATGAAACGCAAAAACCAGCACCAGCAATCGAGACTCAGACACAAGATATAACGTGGTTCGGAATAAGGATTCCTACTCCACGGAGGTGAGTTTTCTCACCGGGGATGATGCCCAAGCACTTTCACTATGAAGATCCTCCTTTCCGGAAAGCGAGTTTCCGAAGGTGGAGGAGAAAAAGCCTTTTACAATAATCTCACCAGACGAGAAAAATACAAGAGATATAATAACGACAGGGCTCTATCCTTCTTCTCCGGTGAAGCGGTCGTCCTCCTCTTTCCTCTCCTCTTGCGTCTCCTTCTCTCGCTCGCTGGGAATAATTGCTAGCCTTCTTCTTCTCTCTTGCTGGGTTGGAATAATTGCGGATCCTCTTCTTCTCTCTCCCTCCTCCTCTTTTATCTCCCCCTCCTTTCCTTCATCATAACGTTGTGGGTTATCTTCATCGTACACGTGGCCACCCTCTTTCTTTGGAGAATAATTCTGTTATAGATATCAGGAGTGGAGACTCTTTGGAATATTATGTGGGGCCTCCCAGGTCGTTGCCTAACACCCTTTCCCTCCACTTTTCGGGCAACTAGGCTAGACTATCTCCCTCAACCTTCCGTGTTGAGGGAAGCTAGTGTTAGGTCTATAGCCCACGAGCGCCCTAGCCCTAGGGTTCCTCATCAACCCGAACCAATTCCTCTCCTTCCCGTGCCCAACTTCCCTTTGTAGGGATCCGAATGTGCTGGCTTCTTGGCGAAGTGCCCTCCGCCTCTCCGTTGCCGTATCAATTGCTTTCATTACCTCTCTCGTACCAAAGGCTCTCAATATTCGCCCGTGCCAATGGCTTCTGAGGTTCGCCCGTGCCACTTGCTCTCAATATTCGCCCGTGCCAATGGCTTCTGAGGTTCGCCCATGCCACTGGCTCTCAATATTCGCCCGTGCCAATCTTCCTTTCCTTTTTTAGCTGAGCCGTATATTCTGGGCCGGATCTTAGGTCACCCGCTAACCCCTCTATCGGGGATTATGTAAAGAAGATACCAGTAGTATCATCTCCCAAGTGTGCCAAAAACCCAAAATGGCACACCAACCTCAAAACCTAAATTGTGCCAATTTGATCATTTTATCACACTTCTCAAATAATATTGGCACATCCTAAAATCTTTTAGGATTAAGACTCAAATGTATTTCCAAGGTAACCCTAACCTTGAAAATAACCTAAAGTGTCACTTTTATCATGGTTGAGTTAACTACCCATCCAATCAAGGTTGGCACACCCTAACCCATCTAGCGTGAATCAATCACGCTCTTAGAAACCCAAAATCTATTTGAGCTCCTAGGGTTAATTAGGTATTCCTTAGAGATAACCTCCCTAGATACCTTTTTGATGACCCTTCTAGGCTTATTAGCCTTGGTCATTTTGGTCTTGCCTAGGTTAACCTTAGGGATTGCCTCCCTAATAACCTTCTTAGTAGCCATCCTAGGTTTCTTCGAAACCCTAGCCACTAGGCACAAGCCTTGGTCAACTCTAGGGATGACTTCCCCATTGACCTTGGTCTTCCTAGACCTAGTTTGTGTTCCATAGTCAAATGGAACACTATGATAAGCCACCTTAGGCTTAGGTTTGTGACCCAAACCTTGCTTGCCCTTGGTTGACTTTAGACTCTTAGGTCCTTGGTATTGACTATGACTTTTGGGCCTTTGACTTTGACCATTAGACCCTTGAAATTGATTTTGCATTTTTGCAAGGGTCTTCTCCATCTTTTCAAGTCTTGACCTCAAGACTTGATTTTCCTTTTCTAATTGCTCAATTTTTGAATTTTGATCTAATCTTTGGGCATTATTTTTCCTAGGCATATGCCTAGTCCACTTAGAGTTGAGACCTAGGTGTTCTCTTATTTTCTTGATAGATTCCCTAGGTAGAATATTTTTAGGGATATTAGTCCTAAATTTCTCCTTATTCCTAAGGTGAATATTTTTGGCACCTAGACAAAATTCCTTATCTCTAGCATGCTCTTTATGATAAATAGCAAGACTATTAAAATTATTCCTAGCATGCTTCTTATCCCTAGAAATTGAAGGTGCATTATTGAAATATATCTTAGGGTTAGCCTTAGAAGCTCCCTCTACTTGTGATGCTCCTTCTTTGGTCTTTTTTCTCCCCCTAGGACATTGATTCCTATAATGTCCTTTTGCATTGCATTTGAAGCATATGATGTGCTCCTTGCCTTTAGATGATGGGGAACCGGCGTCCTTTGACTTTTGTTGATTTTTAAGCACCAGAGGAGCTTTCTTTACTTTCTTCGGGCACTTGCTCTTGTAGTGTCCGGCTTTCCTACACTCAAAACATATGATATGATTTTTATTACAAATTGATACATTTGAGTTACCTAGGTCAATGGAGGCCGGAATTGAGTTTTGAACTTCTTCATCTTGACCGGATGTTGAAGTTTCTTCTTGATTGTGTTCCGGATCCGGTGTGGATGGTCTCTCCCCCTCAATCACGGAGGTGGATGCTTCTCCCACCTCTTCTACTTCCTTCTCTGATCTGGATGTTGATTCCTCACTTTCTTGTGAGGATGATGAAGCTTCCTCTTCGGTCTCCTCTTCTTCCAAGTCTTCTTGGACCGACTCGGGATTGTCATAGAACTTGACCAACTTGTTCCACAATTCCTTGGCATCCCTATAGCTTCCTAATCTAGACAAAATGTCGTTAGGTATCAAATTAACCAACATTTTTGTTACCTTAATGGTTGTCTTGAATTTTTGTCGTTGCTCCTCGGTCCATCGCTTCATTTTGAGGATTTCGCCGTTGTCTCCTCTCGGAGCATCAAAACCTATAATTACGGCAAACCAATTTTCTATATTCGTCATTAGAAAATATTCCATCCTACCTTTCCAATACGCGAAATTTTTGTGGTCGAAGGAAGGCGGAACATTGATGTCGTCACCCAATCTCTCCTTGAATTCCATCTTGTTCCTCTAGCACCTTGACTCCGGGTTGTTAATCCGTAGAAGAGCCCCAGGCTCTGATACCAATTGTAGGATATTTGAAGCCGCTAGAGGGGGGTGAATAGCGTAGAGTTCGTTCGTAGATGGAATTTGATCGCGTGTTCATCTCTACAATTTCGTTAGTACGCATCAGAATAGTAATGAAAGCAATAACGAAACAATTAACAACACGCAAACACAATTGTTTAACGTGGTTTGGAACCGAACGGTTCCTACTCCACGGATCGGGTTCGTACAAACCCTAGCGATGCCAATCACACACCACTATAATAAACACTCCTTCTCGGAACAATCCAGAGGCGGAGAAACCTTGTACAAGATGATTACAACAATAATCAAAAGCTACAAGCAAATACAATGAAATACAAAGCAAGACTAGTAAAGAAAAACACTTTACAAATGCTCTTGAATGCTTGATCACTAGGTTGATCGAGTAGCACTTGGAGACCCTGAATTGCAGCAGCAACTCGCCCCAAATCGCCTCAAAGAACCATGCCAATTTCCTCCATCTAGAGCTCCTTATAAAGCTTCAACCTGTGCTGGAAAAAGTCAATCAGTTGACTGATCGGGACCATCAGTCGACTGATGCCACTGTTGTCGTAAGACAACGGCTAGATCCACGCTGGATAAGTCCAACGGATCTACCATCAGTCGACTGATCATACCCATCATCGACCGGTCGAGTCTCACTGACAATCGAGTCTCAACTCCATTCCCGGGTCGATTTCGAGCACCACGATCGGTCGGTGATCACATGATCGATCACATGATCTCGAGCCATCGATCAGCCATCCCACCCACCTCCGGCGATCATCGCTAGGCCACTTCCCGTAGTCAAACCCTAGTTGACTCGGTCCAGTCGACTGCCACATGGCACTAGTCAACTGGCACAACTCAAACATGAGGTTTTAGCCCAAGTTTGGTTTCCCCATACTTGCTAGACCACCCTTAGCCTAGACCTAAGCCTTATATCCACCTCCATCAGCCTCACGCCTCTCGGATCCCTCCAAGTCATCAATGACTTGTTCATCCATCGCGCTAGCCTTCAGGTGCTTCCATCGGCTATGTCATGCTAACGGTGTCTACACCGCCAAGGCACATTAGACTTACGCCGCCAAGACTTCGCTTGGATTTTACGCCACCAACCATTTGACTTATGCTGCCAAGACTCCCGCTTGGACTTTACGCCGTCAACCATTGGACTTATGCTGCCAAGACTCCCGCTTGGACTTTACGCCACCAATATCAAACCCTTGGATTTCTCAACTGCCAAGACTCAAGCTTGGACTTTCCCTTGCCAACCCATGTTGGACTTTTTATGCCAAGACCCATGCTTGGACTTTCCATGCCAAGACCCATGCTAGGACTTTCCCTTGCCAACCCATGTTGGACTTTTCATGCCAAGACCCATGCTTGGACTTTCCCAAATGCCAAGTGTCCCACTTGGACTTCCCTTGTCAACTCATGTTGGACTTTCCATTGCCAAGACTCATGCTTGGACTTTACCAAATGCCAAGTGTCCCACTTAGACTTTCCATGCCAAGTACCCAAGACTTGGACTTTCCCATGACAATTACATTGTCATATATTTTTGTTGAACATCAAAACATCACTCGAGTCAAACTCTAGTCCTGGTCAATCGTGACCTGGGCCGATTGCACCAACAATAAACACCTTACAACCAAATACCCTAAGTTGCTTGATTGTTGGTGGTTTTCTAAACTATAGTTCATGAGGTGTTTTTCCTAAGTATCTATGTATCAAAATCCTATTTTGAACATAGCATGGAGTGTTAATAGCTTCGACACACAAATAGCTAGGAAGAACATACTCATTGAGCATACTCCTTGTAGCTTCTTGTAAAGCCTTATTCTTCCTTTCTACAATACCATTTTGTTGTGGTGTTCTAGGGGTGGAGAATTCATGTTTGTACCCTTTTTCTAGATAAAAATTCTTAAACCTCATGTTTTCAAATTCACCTCTATGATCACTCCTAATTATTTTAATTGTTGCATTTTTCTCATTCTCAATTCTTCTACAAAAAGAAATAAAAGTTTCTAGTGTTTGATCCTTATGTTTGAGAAAGAAAGTCCATGTGTATCTAGTATAATCATCTATTATTACCAAGCAATATCTACTACCATTTAGAGATTTAGTTGAGCTACTATCAAACAAATTCATATGCAGTAAACCTAAAGTACTTGACGTACTTACAACATTTTTTCTTTTGTGTGATGCTTTTGTTTGTTTACCTTTCTGGCATGCATCACAAAGTTTGTCTTTCTCGTATTTGAGCAAAGGATGTCCTCGCACAAGCTCCTTCTTAGCCAACTTCTTAATATTCTTCATGTTGACGTGTGTAAGTCTCCGATGCCACAATCATGATTCATCTTCTTTGGATAAGAGACACTTCACATGCATGTTAGTAGCACTATTAAACTAAACTTGATAGATATTCTCCTTTCTAGTTCCTATTAACATGGTAGTGTTGGATTCATTATGTTTAATTAGGCATTGAGTTGAATAAAATTCAACTCTATACCCTTCATCACATAATTGACTAACACTCAGAAGATTAAAAGTCATTCCCTTAACTAGCAGGACATCCTTAATCATAAATTGTTCAAAGATAACAATGTCTCCTACCCCTATGACCTTTAATTTACAACTATTTCCAAAAGAAATAGTACCTCTATTTCTGATTTTAATTGTAGTAAATTTTGATGAGTCCTTGGTCATGTGCTTGGAGCATCCACTAACGACAAATCATATCATCGGACACTCCCCCTTGACCGGTACCTATTCAAATATGAAACACAAGATCTTTTGGAACCTAGATTTTGGGTCCTTTAGCATCTACATCATATTGTTTAGGTATCCATACCTTGGTTACTTTAGCTTTACCAACATGAGTTCTATTAACTAAAATCATTAAGCTAAATTCCTTTTGTTTCGGTTTATATCCTATTTCAACTTTGTTATAGACTGCCCTTGAGCATCCAAAATCATATTAAGGGTTTTATAGCTTGTTGTGAACTTCTTAAGTGTACACTTGAGATCGTCAACCTGTACATTCAAGGTGTTATTCTCTCCTTTGAGTCCCTCAACCTCAAAAATATTTGTCCTGTTTACTTCAAAAAATGAATTAAGCTTCCAAAGTTCCTCCATCTCAGTTTTCAAATCCTTAACCTTACTTTTGGATCTACTTAAAACATTTGTTAAACATGCAATTGTTTCATATAACTTATCAAGTTAATGAGAAGTTACCTCATCATCATCTGATAATGATGATGTTGTTGGTATAATCGACCCAGGTCATGATTGACTAGACTCGAGTTTGACTCGAGCGGTATTTTGATGTTAGACAAAATGTATGACATGTGATTGTCATGGAAAGTCCAAGCATGGGGCTTGGCATTGGATGTCCAACATGGAGTTGGCAAGGGAAGACCAAGTGTGTAGCCTTAGACACGTAAGTCTAAGTGTGTAGCCTTGGCGGTGAAAGTCTAACATGGAGTTGGCATTGGGAAAGTCCAAGCTTGAGTCTTGGCATTTGGCTATCTTGATAAAGCATTGGCAAGTTCATCATCTTATGGCTCGGGTCTTTAAGTTGGTGAAGGATGGCATTGCGGAAGTCGTGCGCTTGGTGCATCCGAGGGACCGCCAGACGAGGAGTATTGGAGTGAAGCCAAAGGAAGCAGACTTTAGGGCAAGATGTGAAGGATGACATTGCGAAGTCGTGCGCTTGGTGCATCTGAGAGATGTAGTCGAACGAAGAGAGCTTCGGTGAGGGACTCTATTGGAGATGAGAGTTGAGCTTGGCCAAGTGGCTGAGATCGAGTGTCGGATGCTCAAACATTGGTGTTTGAGATTTATCCGATGGTGGGATGCTCAAACAAGTGTTTGTTTGAGGTTTTACCCAATACCAGTCGACTGCTATAGATAGCAGTCGACTACTCCAAGTCGATGGCAATCGACTGGTGTGCGACTAGTGGGTTCTAGCCCAGCAATCGACTGCCAAGGGATGACAGTCAACTGATGAAGGTGATCACGAGCACAGAACACTCGGTAGTCGACTATTTAGTCAGCTACGAGGTCAGTAGTCGACTGATGGTATTGGGCAGTCGACTGCCAGTATATCCGTTGGCTGGATGCCGACGTGGATTAAGCTGTTATCTCACAACAGCTACAGGAGCAGTCAACTGGGGCCTTTTGGTAGTCGACTACTAGGTGTGAAATCAGCTCGAGATAAGCATAAAAAGAGAAGCTTGGGGAGGATTTCCACAGCGATATTTGGAGAGATTTTGGAGGGGAATTACTGCTGCATTCTAGACCTTCAAGAGTAAACCAAAGCAAGTTACAAGCAAAGGTTTTAAAGCATTATTGTAAAGTGTTCTTTACTTGTTTTGTTTATTGTCTTGTATTGCGTTGTATTACTTTTGTAATCATTGTACGAGGCTTCTCTACCTCCGACTTGTTGTTGAGAAAGAGTTTGGTTAGTGTCGTGTGCAAAACTCAAGCTCGTTGAACTCACCCTGTGGAATAGGAACCCTAAGGTTCCGAACCATGTATATCGTGTTATATTGTGTGTTCCTTTTATTTATCTCTTGTATTCATATTTGTTATTTGTATTTCCTCTGTGCTAATGAATTGTAGAGAGTGCACGCAAGAATGAACCCCATCGAGCACGAATTGGGCTATTCACCCCCTCTAGCAGGCCACCGATCCTCCAACAAGTGGTATCAAAGCCAAGGCCGCTCTTCAAGGTTTGACCATTGCAAGAGCATCGCTAGAAGGTGAAGAAGAAGACACTCTAATTCCAACAAGTGGTATCAGAGTGAGGAGGTTGTCATCGGACTCACCTCCGTGACAACAACCAAAATGGTCGGCATGAACATCCAACCACCGAAATTCGAGGGAGAATTCTCATGGTGGAGAAAACGGATGGAGATATACTTCGAAACTGATTTCGATACTATGCTAATCATTGGAGTTGGTTTTGAAGTGCCTAGGGATAAAGACAACAAGATAATTGAAAAATCAAAATGGACCGAGGAGGAATGGCAAAAGTTCAAGACAATGATTAAGGTAACAAAAATGTTATTAGATTTGATACCTAACCATATTTTGTCTAGATTAGGGAGCTATAGGGATGCTAAGGAATTGTGGAATAAATTGATCAAATTCTACGAAAATTCGAAACCGGCACAAGCAGAGAAGGAAGCCGAGGAAGAAAGTCCATCAACATCTGGATCCGAGGATGTTGAAGAATTGGAGGAAACCTCCACCTCTAGCATTGAGGGGGAGGAGAGATCTTCTATCCAAGAGCAAGAACGAGAAGAAGCATCTACTTCCTGGAGAAGTGAAGATCAAGAGGCTTCCACCACCCTAGTTAACTCAAATGCAATTCTTAATAATAAAGATCGCATAATTTTCTTTGAGTGTAGGGAGAAAGGGCATTACAAGAGTAAATGTCCAAAATTGGATAAGGAGAAAGCACCGGCACCAAAAGTCAAAAGATGTCAGTGTCCTCGCTAAGAAAAGCAAAGAGCACATTGTGTGCTTCAAATGCAATCAAAGGGGACACTACCGAAGGCAATGCCTTAGTGGGAGAAAGAAGGGGCAAGAAGGGGCTACACAAGTAGGGGGAGCTTCTAAAGCAAACCCTAAAGTATACTTTAATGCACCTTCTAGTTCTAGGGTTAAAAAGCATGCTTGAAGTTGTTTTAATTCACTTGCTATTGTCCATGAACATAAGCATGCTAGTAGGAATAAATATTATTGTTTAGGTGCCAAGCATGTAGAATTACCTAAGGATAAATCTAGGACTAATAACACTAGACCTATCTTACCTAGGAAGAGTATTAGGAGGATAGAAAAAAATTTAGACATTAACCCTAAGAAGGGCCGGCACATGCCTAAGAAGAAGAGTTTTTCCCAAAAGACCAATGAGAAATCAAAATTAGGAAAATTAGAATTGAAAAACCAAGTCTTGAGGTCAAGGCTTGAAAAATTGGAAAAGACCCTAGCAAAAATGACAAATTCATTTAAGGGGTCTAATGATCGAAATTTAGGACCTAAGAGACAAGAACCATCCAAGGGCAAGAGAGGTTTGGGTCACAAACCTAAGCGCTACCACAATGTTTCATTTGATTATGGAACAATATCTAGGTCTAGGAAGACCAAGGTTAATAGGGAAGTTATCCCTAAGATTAACCATGATGTGTGTCTAGTGGCTAGAGTTGATCTAAGTAAGACCCAATTGACTAAGGCTTCAAAGCCAAAAAGGGTCATTAGGAAGGTATCTAGGGAAGTTATCCCTAGTGAATACCTAGTTAACCCAAGGAGCTCCAATAGGTATTGGGTTCCTAGGAGCGTGATCGATTCATACTAGATGGGTTAGGGTGTGTCAACCCTAAGTGGATGGGTAGTTAGCCTAGCCATGATAGAGTTGACACTTTAGGATGTGCCAATATGTTTTGAGAAGTTGAAAATTGATCTAATTGGCACAAATTAGGGTTAGAGATGTGTCATTTTGGGTTTTTGGCACACTTAGAGGATAAGTGGTTATTAAGGCAAAAATGATTTTAATTCTAATAATGGAAATTTGGACTTAACACTTAGGTATTTTATACCTTAGTATTTTATAATTGTCATGCTTTGTTTGCCTTGTCATATCATGACATCATATTTACTTTTATCATATAAAATGTCATGATAATACTTAGGGTTAGCTGAATGTCATGTTATGCTTAAATTAGAATCATATGTCATGACATCATGATACACATGTTTTTAATTCATGTTATCATTATGCCATAATCATCATTCATGCATAAATAAAATAGATTTAAGAACTATGGCATGATTTGAAGTCTCATGCATAAGGGAATCGAATAGTGTTGCCTAGCATATGCATAAGACCCTAAATGAACAAAACTCACATCTCACTAGAGCACTTGACTTGTATGTGTTTCATACACCTAGATACAAGTGAGATGTTAGGAAAAGGAATAAAGGTTTTAAAATCATTTTAAAATCATTTTGAAAAATCTTGGTGAAGTCTATCTTTTGATAGCAATCACCATTGAATGAGGTGATACAAAGTAGGGTCAAACATTGAAAATTTTAATAGTTTTGAACTTTGTATCAATCTCATTAGTTTATGGATATTTTATTTTTCTAATATTTTTCACCCATAATGTTTGTTATAAGTAATGTACGTATGAATTTTCAAGATTTTTCAAAATACATATTTTTACTTATGAATTTCGAAAATTCGATTCTGAAAGCTGAAAATTGCATTTTGTAGTTATCAGTCGGCTGCCATTGTTGGCAGTCGACTGGCATCAACGGAAGTCAATTGATAATTGTCAGAAGTCGACTGCCAGAGCTGATTACGGGTAAATAAGGTTTGTTAGGCCCATGTTAAGCTATGTTAGGGTTCCCTAACTGCTCCTAACCCTAGGATATGCTTTGGAGAGTAATAGAAGGATGAAAATCTATTGGATATGGATTAGGAGATTTATTTAGGGTATGTATCAATTTTAAGGTGTGTGAGAGTTTATTGTTGAACTTGTGCCTTAATTTTGATTGTTTAGCGTTCCTATTGGCTTAGGGACTCTCCAATGCCATTGTTGGTGCAATGGTCAAGGGGGAGCAAGTCTTTAGGGGGAGGTATTCATCATGGGAAGATGGATGTGTATTTTTCCTCATGAGAGAAAAATTGGGGGATTGCCTCTCTTAAGTGATATGGGACTTATCACTAGGAATATTGAAGGCATCTAGATGTTTTTATACCAAGGAGAAGATTGTAAGATCTCATTGGAATATGAGACATTGACACCCTTAAGGAGGACCTTTTTGATGTATGTCAAAAAGGAGGAGAAGTTACCAATTGGAGTTAGTTGGAATTCTCATTGGGATGTGAGAAATGCCAATTGGGGATAATTGGTAGACTTGAGTTAGGTCACCTAACTCAAAGGTATTTGTGGTTTTGTCAAACATCAAAAAGGAGGAGATTGTTGGTGCAATCAGCCCAGGTCATGATTGACCAGACTCGAGTTTGACTCGAGTGGTATTTTGATGTTAGAAAAAACGTATGATATGTGATTGTCATGGGAAGTCCAAGCATGGGGCTTGGCATTGGAAGCCCAACATGGAGTTGGCAAGGGAAGACCAAGTGTGTAGCCTTGGCCACGTAAGTCCAAGTGTGTAGCCTTGGCGGTGAAAGTCCAACATGGAGTTGGCATTGGGAAAGTCCAAGCTTGAGTCTTGGCATTTGGGTAGCTTGATAAAGTATTGGCAAGTTCATCGTCTCATGGCTTGGGTCTTTGAGTCGGTGAAGGATGGCATTGCGGAAGCCATGCGCTTGGTGCATCCGACGGACCACCGGACGAGGAGCATTGGAGTGAAGCCAAAGAAAGTAGACTTTAGGGTGAGATGCGAAGGATGACATTGCGAAGCCGTGCGCTTGGTGCATCCAAGAGACGTAGCCGGACGAAGAGAGCTTCGGTGAGGGACTCCATTAGAGATGAGAGTTGAGCTTGGCCAAGTGGCTGAGATCGAGTGTCGGATGCTCAAACATTTGTGTTTGATATTTAGCTAATGGTCGGATGCTCAAACAAGTATTTGTTTGAGATTTTACCTGACACCAATCGACTGATATAGATAGTAGTTGACTACTCCAAGTCAATGGCAATCGACTAGTGTGCAACTGGTGGGTTCTGGCCCAACAATCGACTGTCAAGGAATGGCAGTCGACTGCTAGACAAGCAGTTGACTACCAAGGGACGACAGTTGACTGATGAAGGTGGTCGCAGGCACATAACGCTCAGTAGTTGACTGATCAGTCGGCTACGAGGTCAGTAGTCGACTGATGGTATTGGGTAATCAACTGCCAATGTATCTGTTAGCTGGATGCCAACGTGGATTAAGTTGTTGTCTCATAACAGCTACAAGAGCAGTCGACTGAGGCCTTTTGGCAGTCGACTACTAGGCGTGAAATCAGTCCGAGACAAGCATAAAAGGAGGAGCTTGGGGAGGATTTCCATAGCGATATTTGGGTAGATTTTGGAGGGGAATTGTTGCTGCATTCTAGACCTTCAAGAGCAAACCAAAGCAAGCTACAAGCAAAGGTTTCAAAGCATTGTTGTAAAGTGTTCTTTACTTGTTTTGTTTATTATCTTGTATTCGCTTGTATTTCGTTGTATTACTTTTGTAATCATTGTATGAGGTTTCTCCACCTCCGACTTGTTATCGAGAAGGAGTTTGGTTAGTGTCGTGCACATAACTCGAGCTCGTTGAGCTCACCCCATGGAGTAGGTACCCTAAGGTTCCGAACCACGTATATCGTGTCATATTGTGTGTGCCTTGTATTTGTCTCTTGTATTCGTATTTGTTATTTGTATTTCTACTGCGCTAATGAATTGTAGAGACATGCACGCAAGAATGAATGCGATCAAGCACGAATTGGGCTATTCACCCCCTTTAGCCGGCCACTGATCCTCCAACAGATGTGTCTTCTGGTGATGTTCTAGTCTTACTCTTATCTTCCTCTGAATATAAATTATTGAGATCCATTAGAGCAGCGTGCTTGACTCCTTTTTCTTCAACTTCTTCCTCAGAGGAGTTGGAAGAGGACTCGTCCCACATCTCCTTCAAAACTTTCTTTCTTCTCGACTTGTCCTCTTTCTTCTTGAGTTCAAGACTTCACTTTTGATGTGCCCCTTCCTATTACATTCAAAACATACCACATCAATTTTACCTTTGAATTTAGCTATTGTCTTACCTTTCTTCTTGTCTGTGAAGATTTTCTTCACGTCCTTCTTGTTGTATTTTCTGCTTGTCCTGATCATTCTCCTCACAAAGTTAGCTATCTCACTGGATGAGGATGAAGATGACTCCTTCTTCTTCTCTTTTTTCTTATCCTCCTTGCATCGCTCACCTGCAATAAGTGTAATATCTTTCTCTTTTGGACCCTTATTAGCTTGTTCATGTACTTCCATTTCACAAAATAATTCATCTAATTTTATTCTTGAAAGATCCCTCGACACTTTGTAGGCATCTACCATAGCAGTTCGGGGGAAGGATTTTAGAACATACCTTATAGTGTCTCGATTTTCTAGACTTTCTCCAAATGAGTGAAGATCGTTTAGGAGTTCCTTGAACCTCCCATGCAATTCACTTACTGTTTCATTGCCCCTCATAGTGAAGTTTTGCAATTGGTTAATGTAGATATTTAGTTTTGCTATTCTTGAGTTTCTTGTGCCTTCATTAAGCTCTATCAGCTTGTTCCAGAGATCTTGAGCGATGTTGAACAAACCAATTTTATTGAGTTGATCCTTTGCTAAGCCACACTGCAGGGTTACGGTGGTATTTGCGTTAGCTTGCGCCTTGCTTTTTTATTCAGCAGTCCATTGTGCAGATTCTAGAACCCTTCCTTTTGCATTCACTAGTGGTGTGAAGCCTTCCATGATGGAGAACCAAATTCTATCTCATTCTTGAGATAGTACTCCATTCGGCTCCTCCAATACTGAAAGTTTGTTCCATCAAAGAAGGGAGGTCGAGTGGTGATGTAGCCCTCTTGCATTGACATTTGAACTTGCTCTTGTAGATATGAGTCCATAGAAGAGCACCTTAGCTCTAATACCACTTGTAGGAATGTTGGCGTCACTAGAGGGGAGGTGAATAGCGTCGATCGTCATCAATCAGAGTTACACATCGAGAAGGACTAGTTCGACGATTAGCAACAGAAACAAAGACAATACAACACACACACAAAGTTGTACACAATCAATTTTTTTTACTTGGTTGACAACCCCCTCCCATGAACTACTATGTCCAAGGTCTACCTCTACACTTTCTCCTTCTCGGAAAAGCTTTGATGTGGAGAAACCTCTTAATGCAACTTTCAAGGATTACATTTAAAACTTGTAGCAAAAATAGTTTGAGAAGAATATGTTTATAGATATGCAGTTAGTAGTTAGGATTTCATTTCTTCACTTCCTTGATTGCCTTTGAGGATAATTGGAGCTTGAAGGAAGAAGGAAAAATGTAGGAGAACAGTTTATAGAAGTTTCGTGAACAGTAGAATCAATATCTGTTGAAGTGGGTCGAAGAAACCCCATTTAGGGCTTTTTCTGCCCATGCAGTCGAGTTGCCTCGATTGGCACCTCGACTGGAGTTTTATTACCATTGCTAATGGTAAGTTTTCCCCATCAATTTTGACTTATCAGCCATTGTAACTTAGGTCCGGTCGAGGTGATGAATCACTACCTCATTGGTAACCCCAGTCGAGATCCCAGTTGAGCTTACCTTGCTTCTGTTCAATTGAATATGGCATTAGTCGAGGTATCGCCTCGACTGAGATGAGATTTTGTTTAAAGTCATGGCATCAATCGAGGTGGCAGTTGAGCTTACCTTGCTTCTGTCCAATTGTGTATACTACCAGTCAAGGTGATGCCTCGACTGAGTAATACTGATGCATCTCGAGCACTAAGTACCGTGACTCGACTTGAGCACTACCCACTTCCAATCGAGGTGCTGCCTCGACTGGGTAATGTTTTGACACGTCCCAAGCTCCGAGCACCGTGACTACCCGAATATCGAGTGTCAACCCGCGCTTCCTGAGTTAGCTGGGTATCAATTGAGGTGTCACCTCGACTGATAAGGTAGGCAGTCGAGATGCTACCTCGACCCTTATCTGTTTCAACCTGTCTAAGGCCAAAACTATGCCTAAGAGGGAGTCTACCCAGTACCCCTTATCTGATTCCTGTGAACCACTTGTTCATAAGTCTTCCGTGACAATAATTGTTAGGGACTGGTGATGACACACTAGAGGGGGGGATGAATGGCAATTTTGCGTCATTGCTCGGAATTCAATCGTTCTTGTCTACCATTGTCATTAGCGCAATGGATTACAAATACAAATAAAATGATAACAATAATACAAGCACAACCACCCAAAAGACAAGATATAGCATGGTTCAGAACCTAGGGTTCCTACTCCACGGGTTGAGCTCAAATGAGCTCTAGCGATGCAAATCACCACTAATCAACACCTTCTCGGAACAATCCGAAGGTAGAGAAACCTCATACAAGTGATTACAACAATAACGAATAAAGATGCAAGCAAATACAAAGTAAATACAACAACAATGCAAGGAGAGCTTTATAAATGTAAGCTTTGAATGCTTAATCTTTGGTTGCTTTTGGAATGCCTTGAAGGTCTGAAATATAGCAGCAATTCCCCTTCAAATACCTCAAGAAATTCTGGACAAAATCCTCCTCTTCGTGCTCCTTATAAAGCTGCAACTCAAGATGATTTTCGTCTAGCAATTGACTGCCCATACCTAGCAGTCGACTGCTCATGTAGAGTCATCTCACAATGGGTTAATCCATGCTAGAAAGTTTCCAATGGATAGGTCATCAGTCGACTGTCAAACCCTTACAGTCAATTGATGCACAGGCAGTCGATTGGATAGTCAGCTACCAAAGTTTCTGTGCTCGTGTCCACATCCATCAGTCGACTGCCCTCCATGACAGTTGAATGTCCAAGGCCAATCGACTATCCAAAGCTGGCAGTCGATTGCTAGTGGCACACGGTCGCAGTCGATCTCTAGTCGATTGGTCATAATCTCAGTCGACTACTCAGAGTCGACCAGGTTGCTAAGTGTCAAACACTTGGCTAGTCAACTGATAAACCTCAAACATGAGGTTTAACTCAAGTATGATCCTCTTATACTTGCTAGACCACCCTTAGCCTAGACCTAAGCCTTCTAGCCACCTCCATCAACCTCACACCTATTGGATCCCTCCAAGTCATCCATGACTTGTTCATCCATACATTAGCCTTCAAGTGCTTCCATCGGCTATTGTCATGCTAATCAGATCTACATTACCAAGGTACATTTGAACTTACACTGCCAAGACACGCGCTTGGACTTTACACCACCAAACATTAGACTTATGTTAAGACATAAGCTTTAACTTTACGCCGCCAATATCACACCTTTGGACTTCCCAAATGCCAAGATCCATTTGGACTTACGCCGCCAAGACTCAATGCTTGGACTTTACACTGCCAAACATTGGACTTATGCTGCCAAGACCCATGCTTGGACTTTACGCTGTCAATATCACATTCTTGGACTTCCCTTGTCAACTCCATGTTGGACTTTTCAATTTCCAAGTACCTATGACTTGGACTTACCATTGCCAAAACCCATGCTTGGACTTTCCACGCCAAGTATCTAAAACTTGGACTTTACCATTGCCAAGTACCCATGACTTGGACTTTCCATGCCAAGTACACATGACTTGGACTTTTCATATGCCAAGATCATTCTTGGACTTTCCATGATAATCACATTGTCATACGTTTTGTCAAACATCAAAATACTGTTCGAGTCAAACTCGAATCTGGTCAATCGTGACCTGGGCCAATTGCACCAACAATAATTGCTTTCAGAACTTCATTTGGCAAGACTTTCATCTAGGACTTCATTTGCCAAGACTTCCGTCCGGGTCTTCACTTGCCAAGACTCTTGTCCGGGACTTTCATTTGCTATAACTTCCATCTGTGTCTTCACTTGCCAATACTTCTATTTGGGTCTTCACTTGATAAAGACTCATCCGAAACTTCATTTGCCAAGATTTCTGTCTAGGTCTTCACTTGCCAAGACTTTCGTCCGGGACTTCATTTTTCAAGACTCTGGCTCCTGTCTTCTTGGACTTTCCCACCTCACATCTGGTCTTCGACCTATAAGAAATTTTTTTGAAAATACATCTCAACCAACCGTGTGAGATAATACATGATTATCACCTTGATTTAAACCCTTGTTAAACACCAAAACATCATTTGAGTCTAATTGCACTGATAATGAATTCAGACTTACTTGTCATAATAACACTCTTTTTCTTGAGTGATTGTGTTGTTAAGTGCTAAATTAATCGAACTGACTAAGTATCTGATATAGCTAAGCGATTGAGCTACTAAGTGTCGAGTTGCCGAGAGGTTGAGTGTCAAGTTAGTTGTGTTGAGTTGGTCGAGCTACTGAGCTAGTTGAGCTATCGAGTGTCAAGCTGATTGAGTTGTTGGGCTACCGAGTGTCAAGTTGGTCGAACTACCGAGCCTAGTTGTCGAACCGAGCTAAGATGTTGAGTGGTCGAGTGGCCAAGTCACCCTATAATTGGATTGTAGATTTGTTAACTCAACCTAGTGGAAAGATATGTTGGGATCTATGTTAGACACAATTTTCTTAAAATATATTCACCCTCTCCAACATCTAGTGGTGCTTCGAGATTACGACAGATATCTATTTTTCAAGATACAACTATATGACTACATACACAACTAAGCACTAGTTGTTCGCGACGAACTAAACATGTACCTGAATGCTATCATAGACGAGTTGCCGAATGAATTGCTTAGTAGGGAGAAAGAGGGCGTGGGGGAGCTAAGTTGGATGGAGAGCTTGTTTTTTATTGTATTTTCCCTGTTCGAGGTCGTAGCCTCTTTATATGGACTCCAAGACACAACATTCAATTAATGGTCGAGTAAAGGTCATTATTGTCTTTGCCTCTTTTGGTCAACTAGTAAGCAAACATATTCTCACAAGAAAGATTTAAAGGCTAAAATCTACCTATTCTATCCAAGACCCAACTGTTAAAAGCTATCACATATCATTTTTTTTTTTTATTCATATAGAGGATTGTTGGAAGTTTGAATGGAAAAAAAAAAAAGGATGAATGGAAGAGGAGGGGCTCCCATATGAAGGAGCTTTACTCTTACATTTGAAGTTGAGAGGAAAATTAGTTGATTTATATTGAATAACAATATTTATGGTTGTGAACATATATAGGTGAGAGACTCTCTCTCATGTGCATGCTTATACGGGCGTACAAATCCATAGCCTTGATTGCATTGAACTCAATTGACTTATATGTAAATGCGACCTATGTGCGTCTAATATCAAACTGATCAAAATATATCTAAGCAGATCAACCTAGATTTTGCCAATCGAATTCATTTTCCTGCCTACTTAAGTGCGTAACGTATGCATTAAAATTACTGATATGAATAGTAAGATAATTAATGGTGATTTTGTAACTGCCTAGACAAAACGACCGACTATTGATGGTCGACGACTAGTGATTTGAGTTGGGTAGACAAAGACAATAAATGATCTTTACTTGACCATTAATTGAATGTTATATCTTGGAGCCTATATAAGGATGCTACAACCTTGAGCAAGAGAAACACACAACAAAAAATAAGCTCTCCGTCCAACTTTACTTTCCCACATTCTCTTTTTCCCCACTGAACCATCCGGTTGACAACTTTTCCATAATAGCATTTGGATATATACTCATTATGCCATGACAACTAGTATTTGTCGAAGCACTACTAGAGAGGACGAATTTGTTTTAAAAAAATTATATCTAATACAGACCTTAGCATCTCTTTCCACTCGGGTGACTCGGTAGCCCATCTCTAGGATGACTTGGTCACTCAGCCACTTAGTGACTCACCCTCTCAGCTTGTCTTTATAGCTCGACAGCTAGGCCAACTCAATAACTTGACACTCAGTCAGCTTGACACTCGACAACTCAGTCAACTCACTAGTTCGATTAGCTTGACACTTGGCAACTCGGAAAGCTCGACTAGATCAACCAACTCAGCTAACTCGAAACTGTTAGTGTTGTTGAAACATAGAATCATTTAGAATTCCAATGTCAATACCATAGTATCTTTCCAATTCATTATACAATGTATATAGTACAAACAAATGATTAAAGAATTGTGTCAAAATACAAGGATGTAAAGATAAAAAAATATATATTATTAATCAATTCCTAGACTATAAAATAGTTGACTCCAAATTGCAATTAGCAAAGTTCATGAACTTTAAATGATTTTGTATGATATTAACTCAAAGAATATAATGTCAAGTAAAATCTTTAGATAATAATTATTATTGAACTATCCGAAATATAAAGAAAATGATATGATCATCAAAGAACTCATTGTTAAATTTCACATTCAAGAAGAAAACAAGAATTTTGACAAAAGAATATTCTCTCAAACAACTATTAAAGCTAGTGTGGTTGAACATAATCAAAACCTTGAAAAGAAAAAATCTCATATCTTCTAAGAGGACAAAAGTGAGATCCAAAGGAGGCTACAACAAAAAGTAGGTTTTTGGGAAATATTATAATTGTGATGGAATTGATTACAAATGCTTAGAATGCAAGAAGTCGAGGAAGAATAGAACAATTTGGTAAATAAGAACAAGCTAGAGTCAGATATGGACTTTTGAATTGTGATTTCAGAGTGAATCTAGAGGGTTCAAACTCAAAACAGTGATGAATTGATATCCTTGCCACTAAGAAATGTTGAGTTGTTTCATAATTTTGAAAAAAAAAAATCAAAGATGAAAACAAATTGATCCACTGGGTGCTAGTAGGTTAGAGCTGGCGAGTGGATCCAAGTAAAATATTTTACGTAAACCAAATTGGTAAGAAAAATAATCGATGAAATTGACCAGCAGCAGCAGCACGATCCGAAATGGCATCCTCATGCAATGGGGCAACCATTCGACCCCACGAGCTTGTGACTGGACTTAAATGACCAGTTGCCCCGATTTGCATTAGGACAAAAATAAATGCAGATTAGGGACATTACATAAATTACGTAAGCACCTAAGAGTGGGGTTTAAACCGTCAGAGTTACGATGCAGCGAATAACAAAGTCATCCTGGAGAGGACTATCGGGATCGTAAGACTTGAAAATTTTGAACATATAATATTTAAATTTTAGAATTCAATATTTAATGCACAATAAAAATATAATTAAATTTTTAAATTTCACTTAGGATTTTAGAATTTAATTTTCAAATCAGGACCGATCCTAATGGTAGAAATTTTTATTCGACTATCAGATATTTACGATTCGATCATCAGTCATAATATATTTATAGAATTTTATTTCAAATGGAATAACACATCAAGAATAATGTAGTTGTTAAGGGTCTCCACGTGAATATTTTTTTAATTTATTCTGATGATCGATAGAATATATTTCACATAAAAATTATTTAACATCTCGTTAGAGATTCAAAAATTTGATCATCTTCGGTATTAATTGGTTCAAATACTTAGATACCTAATACTATAAAAAAAATTGAGATTTAAGCCATCGATTTCTTTGAATAAAACCGTTCAACTTCTAAAATTAATTGGACCGAACTGAACACTTTGGTGGAGTAGCCACCAACTAACTGCAAGTTCTAATTTGGCTTTTTGTTTCAGTTTCATTTAGGCATCAGACAGACGAAGGGGAATTTTAAAGAAATTAATATATTTTTTAATAATTTAAAAAGTAAAATGTATAATTTAGATATTCAGAAAATTTAGTTACGTGGCTAAGTTAATTGCCGAAATAAATAAATAATTTAATTACAAAATATTAACAAATCCAAGGACATTGTCTACGGTAGATTAACAAAACGTCAATGTCACAATGTCGCTAACAAGAATCGTCAATTTACCGATCCATATCGATCTATTCCATGATTATTGTGAGGGAGATAAATTACGGAATATTTTTTTTTTATGAAGGGTAAATATATATCATCAAAGAAAAGCACAATCATACAAAAGCCTAGAACACATGCTCATGTCATGTCTGACGAAGTGTCAGATCTGAGTTGTGTCCTAGGAGGAGGTGTACATGTGCTCTCATGGGTACCTCATCTCTCATGTGTACTAGCTCTCTCATGGGTACATCAAGTCATACACGTCCTGCATCCATGCGTAGCATAAGTGCATCTGTCGTGCTTCTGCCGTGCTACCGCATCTCCCATGTGTACTATCTCTCCATGTGTACCTCCTCGCTCTATCCTCTGTCTCTGTCTTCCCATCCACCTCGCATGGTGTCCCTCCAACACTTGTCCCTTTTGGCAAGTGATCAACCATCAATGGATTTGTCATGTCTTTACCGTAGCCGTTTGCTACGGACTAGATAGGCCTTTCAGGAGGGCTTATTCACCTCTAATAGGCTTATTGGCCAAGCCTCAGCCATAAACGGATTTGCAGCGTCTTTACCGTAGCCGTTTGCTACGGACTAGATAGGCATTATGGGCAGCCTATTCACCCTCAAATTTTTTTTCCCAAACTACCTAGACGCTACAATGCCCTGACCGCAAGGTGCTCAGTCTGCCACTTGGATGAGGTTAGACCGCCTCTTGCTGATAGGCCACAGGTGTCGGTGGCGGCACATTCTGATTGCCATGGCATCGTGCTCCGCCTCTGTGGGCCTTCATGTATAGCCAGCCACCTTGTGCAAGTCCGTCTCTGTGGAAGGGGAGAAGTGCCCTGTCACAGTGCCTTGGCACTGTGACTTGACACAGTGCCCTGCGAGCCTCCCTGCTACTTCACCCATTGGAAGTGCCCTGACGTAGTCGGTTCTTGTTACCTTTAAAAGTGCCCTGGAGCCTCTCTGTGTGGTAGAGTGCCCTGGAGTGCCCTGGACCGGGCGAAGTGCCCTGGATATGGCGAAGTACTCTGGCCCTTCCTTGCTTGAGAGCCAAACTGCCCTGGACAGGCCAAGGTGCCCTGCACCCTTTGTTGCGAACGGTGCTATGGATAAAAAACTGACCTGACTGGCACCCCTGTGGTCCACCCTGTTGCTCCGCCCTGGAGTTGGGGAGACTGCCCTAGCTCTGGTGAAAGTGCCCTGGAGATGCTATAGAACAAACTGCCCTGACATTGAGACTAAGGAAACAAAACTTCCTTGATTTTTTTTCCCTGGCATTTGAGGCTAAGGAAACAAATTGACCTGACTATCCCAGTGCCCTGGCACAGTAAAGTGTCATGACAGAGACCAAGTGCCTTGGCATTTGAGGCTAGGGAAACAAACTGACAAACTTTTTTTTTCCTGCCCTGACTGTCACAGTGCCCTGGCACAGTAAAGTGCCCTGGTAGAGACCAAGTGCCCTGACATTTGAGGCTAAGGAAACAAATTTTTTTTTCCAACTGCCCTGGCATTGAGTCTAAGGAAATGAACTGCCCTGACTGTCACAGTGCCCTGACACAGTAAAGTGCCCTGGCAGAGACCAAGTGCCCTGGCCAAGGGAAAGTGTCCTGGCCAAGGGGGAAAGTGGCCTGGCCAAGAGTGCCCGACCCAAGGGAGAAAATGCCCTGGCCAAGGGGGAAAGGGGGAGTACCCTGTCCAATGGAGAGAGGAGAGTGCCCTGGCTTGAGACACCGTGCCCTGTCCTAGGGGGAAAGGGGAAGTGCTCTGTCCAAGGGCCAAAGTGCCCTGGCCAAGAGGGGGGGGGGGGGGGGGGGGGAGGGGTATATCTTGGGGAGTGAGGAAAGGGCCCTGGCCCTAAGGGAAGTGCCCTGGCCAAGGGGGGAAATGGGAAGTGCCCTGGCCAAGGGGAGAAAGGGGAAGTGCCCTAACCATAAGGGAAGTGCCCTGGCCAAGGGGAAAAAGTGCCCTGGCCAAAGACGAGTGCCCTATCCAGGGGGGAGAAAAGGAAGTGGGATGTGGCCCTGATAGGGGGGGGGTGTCCTGGAGTAAGGCAAAGGAGAGGGGAAACTGCCCTAGGGAAGGTTAGGGGATAAGGGTGTTGGAGATTTGAGGCCGCTAGAGGGGGGGTGAATAGCGTTGAATTCGTACGTAGATGGAAATCATTCGCATTGCTTGTCTACAATCTTGTTAGTACGCAACGGAATAAACAATAACAAATACAAACACAAGATACAATCACAACACGCACGATATAACGTGGTTCGGAACCGTAACGGTTCATACTCCACGGATTGGGTTCATACGAACCCTAGCGATGCCACAAACACCACTAAGCACTAAAGCTCCTTCTCGATAACAAGTCGGAGGTGGAGAAACCTCGTACAATGGATTACAACAAGTAATACACAAAAATACAAGAAAAATATAAGGAAATGTAAAGAACACTTTACAAACTAGGGTTTGAGCGCTTTGCTTGTTGGTTGCTTGGATGAGGTTGAAGGGCCCTGAAATGCACCAGCAAATCGCTTTCAAATCGCCTCAAGTAAGCTCCCAAAGAACTGATTGTTGAGCCTTCCACGAACAGCTGCTTTTATCCTTCATTTGTGGATTTCCTCTAGCGATCATTGCCATAAGTCCCGATCATTGCCCGCCGCTATGTGAGACAAGCGGCTCAATCCACGTTGGACAAGTTCCAAGCGGGACTCTTAGCGATCGGCGCCAACATTAGCGATCGGCCGGCGCGCGTCAATCGCGTGGTCGGCTACGGGCGATTCGTGCTCGACCGAAGGCTGGCGATCGGCTAGGCCCTTGCGTCATTGCGAGCAATTCCGGACTCTAAACTAGCGGTCGAACTCAAGTCGAGCCATAATGCATGAGGTTTTAACTCAAGTATGGTGCCCCCATACTTTCTAGACCACCCTTAGCCTAGATCTAAGCCTTCTAGCCACCTATATCAGCCTCACGCCTCTCGGATCCCTCCAAGTCATCCATGACTTGTTCATCCATCGTGCTAGCCTCTAGGTGCTTCCCTCGGCTATGTCATGCTAACGGTGTCTACACCGCCAAGGCACATTGGACTTACGCCGCCAAGACTCCGCTTGGACTTTACGTCGCCAATATCAATCCCCTTGGACTTCCCAAATGCCAAGACTCAAGCTTGGACTTTCCCTTGCCAACCCATGTTGGACTTTCCATGCCAAGACCCATGCTTGGACTTTCCATTTGCCAAGACCCATGCTTGGACTTCTCATTTGCCAAGACCCATGCTTGGACTTCTCATGCCAAGTACTCAAGACTTGGACTTTCCCAAAAGCCAAGTACCCATGACTTGGACTTTCCATGCGCCAAGTGTCCCACTTGGACTTTTCATGCCAAGTACCCATGACTTGGACTTTACCAAATGCCAAGTGTCCCACTTGGACTTTCCATGCCAAGTACCCATGACTTGGACTTTACCTTGCCAAGACCCATGCTTGGACTTTCCCATAATCACATGGTCAACACCAGTCAACCATCAAGGTCTTCCTCGAGTCAAACTCGAGTCCGGTCAAACATGACCCGGGTCGATTGCTCCAACAATCTCCCCAACATATTAACCGACATTAATGTCAAACATCAATGTCAAACCACTTTGTCAAATTCCTTTGTCAAACATCAAAACATCACTCGAGTCAAACTCGAGTCTGGTCAATCGTGACCTGGGCCGATTGCACCAACAATCTCCCCCTTTTTGATGTTTGACAAAAACCAAACAAATCATCTGAGTTAGACCACTAACTCAAATCCCTTACCAATTATCCCAAATTGGTAAACACTCTCCAAATGTTCTCCCCCAAACATTCTCCCCCTTTTTGACTAACATCAAAAAGGTTTTCTCTCCAAGGAGGTCAATGTCTCATGTCTCAATGAGATCTTACAATCTCCCCCTTGATCCAAAAGTAAATACCTAGGATGCCTACCATCTTCCTAGTGATAATTCACATATCACTCAAGAGAGACAATCCTATACTCTCTCCCAATTTCCAAATTGGGTCTCTCAAAAGCCCCATCAATTTCCCAATTGATGTCATATTCTCCCAATAACTTCTCCTCTTCAAGGAGAAAAACACATCCATCATCCCAAGATGGATACCTCCCCCTAAAGGCTTGCTCCCCCTTGATCATTGCACCAACAATGTCCTTGGGAAGCCCCTAAGCCAATAGGAACTCTAAACCATCAAAATTAAGGTTAGAAATTCAACATTGAACTTTCCACTCACCCTAAATTTGATACTTTGACCTAACACAGCTTCTAATCCATATCCAATGGATTTTCACCCTTTATAATGCTTCCTAAAGCATATCCTAGGGTTAGGAGTGATTAGGAACCTTTTCCATAGCTGAACACGGGCTAAACAAACCTTGTTAACCCGAAATCAGACCTGGCAGTCGACTCTCAGCGATGTCGATCAGCCACTCACATCGATCATTGCCGCAGGCGGTCGATCGATCGAAAATCTCAATTTTCAACTATCAGAAATGAATTTTGAAAATTCATAAATAATTATACATAATTCGAAAAATCGTGAAAATTCATTCGTATAATACTTATGACACATACAATGGGTGAAAAATATTTTAAAATTATTTTACCCATAAAATAGTGAATTTGATACAAAACTCAAAACCATTGAAATTTTCAATGTTTTGGCCCTATTTTGTATCAACTTCATCAATGGTGATTGCTATCAAAAGATAGACTTCACCAAGGTTTTTCAAAATGATTTTAAAATGTTTTCAAAACCTTATTTTGGATCATATTCCTTGGGCTCTATGCACATGACTTGTACACAAGCTTTCCCAATGATCCACAAATGAAACAAGATGAGTTTTAGTTCATCTAGATGCAAAAACTATGCACCTTGAACTCAACTCATATCCTAGCATCTCACATGTATCTAAGGTGTATAAAATATACATACATGTCAATTTAATGTGAGATGTGGGTTTTATTCATCCTAATCTAGGGTTTCATGCATTCTCTAAGGCAACCCTACTTGATTCCCTTATAAATGGGACTTCAAGTCATGCCATAGTCCTTAAATCAATTTAAATCACATTAATGCATGAAATGATCATGGCATAATGATAGCAAAAATTAAAACATGGTCAATGATCATGACGTCATGATATATGATATAAACTAAAAACTCATGACATTAACCTAAACCCTAAACATGATCATGACATTTTATATGATTAAAACTAAGCATGATGTCATGGCATGTTATATGGCAAACAAAGCATGGCATATAAAATATATAGGTATAGTAATACCTAAATTTTAATATTAATTATCATTTCATATAATTAATTATATTTTGCCATATTTCTATTTTTCTCCCAAATGTGCCAAAAACCCAAAATGGCACACTCACCTCTAAACCTAAATTGTGCCAATTTAATTGATTTTTCTTAATTTCAAAAGTGCATTGGCACATCCTAAAATCTTTTAGGATATTGATTCAAGTCTATTTCCAAGGTAACCATAACCTTGAAAATATCCTAAAGTGTCACCTTTACCATGGTTGAGTTAACTACCCATCCAATCAAGGTTGGCACACCCTAAACCCATCTAGCGTGAATCAATCACGCTCTTAGGAACCCAAAACCGATTTGAGCTCCTAGGGTTAATTTGGTATTCCTTAGGGATAACCTCCCTAGATATCTTCCTAATGACTCTTCTAGGCTTAGAAGCCTTGGTCATTTTGGTTTTGCCATGGTTAACTCTAGGGGTGACTCCCCTTGTAACCTTCTTAGTGGCTTCCCTATGTTTCCTAGAAACCCTAGCCACTAGGCACACACCATGGTCAACTCTAGGGATAACTTCCCTATTGACCTTAGTCTTCCTAGACCTAGTTTGTGTTCCATAATCAAATGGAACACTATGGTAAGCCACCTTAGGCTTAGGTTTGTGACCCAAACCTTGCTTGCCCTTGGTTGACTTTTGACTCTTAGGTCCTAGGTGTTGACTTTGACTTTTGGACCTAGAAGTTTGACTAATTGACCCTTGCATTTGATTTTGCATAACCTTAAGGGTCTTTTCAAGTTTTTCAAGTCTTGACTTCAAGACTTGATTTTCCTTTTCTAATTGCCCAATTTTAGAATTTTGATTTAAATCTTGGGCATTGGACTTCCTAGGCATATGCCTAGTCCATTTAGGGTTTAGACCTAGGTGCTCTTACACCTTTCTAATTGTCTCCCAAGGTAAAAGTTTTCTAGAGTTATTTGACCTAGGTTTGTCCTTAGATAAGTTGTTTTTAGGGACATTAGTCTCAAATTTCTCCCTATTATCTAAGTAGACATTCTTAGCTCCTAAGAAAAAATACTTGTTCCTATTAGCATGCTTTTCATAAATTGCAAGTGAATTGAAATCCCTAGCATGCTTTTGCTTGTAAATTGAAGAAGGAGCAAAATTAGAAGTTACCCTAGGGTTTGCCTTAGCTCCCCCTACATATAATGCTCCATTTTGAGTCTTCTTTCTCCCCCTAGGACATTGATTCCTATAATGTCCTTTTGAATTGCACTTGAAGCATATGATGTACTCCTTGCCTTTAGGTGTTGGGGAACCGGCATCCTTGACTTTTGGTGCCGGTGGAGCTTTCCTAATCTTCTTTGGACACTTGCTCTTATAGTGCCCAAATTCCCTACACTCAAAACACATAATATTATTTTTATTTGACATTAGAGTGTTTGAGTTACCTAGGTTAATTGAGACCGGAATTGGATTTTGGGCTTCTTCATCTTGACCGGATGTCGAAGCTTCTTCTTGATGCTCCGGTGTTAAGGAAACTCTAATCTCCTCCTCAATCCTAGAAGTGGATGTTTCTTCCACTTCCTCCACCGATCGGGAAGTTGACTCCCTATCAACCTCCGAATCCTCAAGCTCTTTAGATGATGATGTAGTTGCTTGAGCTTGAGAGGGTGAGCACTCTTCTTCTTCTTCTTCTTCTTGGACCAATGATGAGTTTTCATGGAGCTTTGCCACTTGGCTCCACAACTCCTTAGCGTCCATATAGTCCCCTACCATACACACAATTTCATTAGGGACCAAATCAAGAATAAATTTTACTACCTTCATGTTTTTCTCGAAGGCTTGGAGTTGATCTTCACTCCACTTCTTCTTGAGGAATCCTCCCTTTGGTCCTATTTGTTAGGGCAATCTCTTGCCGTAATATGGTTTTGATGGTGTGGCAAAGGGTTTAAGTTAGTTTGATATGTTGATTTGATATGTGCGTTGAAGTCGTGCAGGACTTAGTAATTCGCACATGGAGCCATGGCGAGTTTCACATCTCATGACTCGTGCCTTGAGTCGGTGAAGGATAGCTTTGCGGAAGCCGTGCGCTTGGAGCATCCGAGGGACCGTCGAACGAGGAGCTTGGAGTGAAGCCGGAGGAAGTAGACTTCGAGGCAAGAGACACGAAGGAGCATTGCTGCGCCTGATGCTGCCGAGGGACGTGGCCGCGAACGAAGAGAACTTCAAAGGCGAGGGACTCTGAGGGATGAGAGTGAGCGATTGTAACCCGGGAAGGGTAGCTCTTAGGTGAAACTTGGTCATTTGGCCAAGTGTCAGATGAGTTTTCCGACACCCGGTCATTGCCATGGCATGGTAGTCGGCGCTCGAGTCGATGGGTCGATCGGTGGTCTAATGTCTGAATCAAGTTGATCGATCATTGCCCGGTATGGGCGGATCGGTGATGTAATCGATCGGCGAGACGACGGTCGGTGATGTCACCGCGTGCGGCCGCAGAATGAAGTTGACCTCGTTGAGGACTCGACTGGTTGACATCAGTCGACTGATGGGTGCCATCAGTCGACTGATGCCAGTACCGTTGGATAGTATCTAACGTGGAAAGCGGCCGTTATTGGGCAACGGCTGGCACGATCGTGATGGGTGCCATCGATCATTGCTCTGTCAGCGGAAGAAACTCTCTTCCTCTATAAAGAGGAAGGGGATGGGGCTTTGGGGTTAATGCTTACACTCTAACACTCTCCCAAAGTTCCCTAAAGCTTTCCATCCTCCTACCCAAGATTATTTTCATTATATTTGTAAGAGGAGTGTTGTTGTAAAGAGGTTACCTCCACGTAGCTTTGTGCAAAGGAGAGATCGAGTGGATAAATTACGGAGTGATTCACCGTGGACGAATCGGACCGTGGATTAGCGGCGTAGCCGTGAACCACGTTACATCTCCGTGTTTGTATTGTCTTTGTTTTATTTCTATTTGCTTGTCTTAGTTTATTGCTTCCGCTTGCGCTAACGTGTTGTAGACGAGCGAATTACGACATCCAACGAACGAGGGCTATTCACCCCCCTCTAGCCGGCCAATCGATCTCCAACAAGTGGTATCAGAGCCAAGGAAAGCTTGTCGAGGACTAACCGCCACAACAAGCAATTTTCAAAATGGCCAGCTCAAACATCCATCCACCGAAGTTCGATGGCGAATTCGCTTGGTGGAAAAAGAGAATGGAGGTATTCTTCGAAACCGACTTTGAAATATTGTTAATTATGGAAAACGGTTTCGAGTTGCCTAGGAACGAAAATGGGGAGCCATTGGAGAAATCAAGGTGGAGCAAGAGACAAAGAGAAGAATACTTGGCGAATTCAAAGGCCAAGCACCACCTATACAATGTCCTCCCCCAACAAGAAGTCAATAGGATAGGGGAATGTTCTAGTGCTAAGGAGATGTGGGAGAAGCTAGTAGAGCTTCATGAAGGTACCTCGGAGGCTAAGCTAGCAAGAAGAGACCTCCTCCGCTCCCAACTATCAAATATTAAGCTTGAAAAGGGAGAAAAGGTAACTTCTCTACATTCTAGATTTAAAGAAATATTAATTGGGCTAACAAGTGTAGGTGAGAAGCTATCAAACCGGGATATGGTAATGAAGGCCATAGATGCCTTTCCCCGGTCCTCAAGATGGAGCTCCATGGTGGACTCATTTTATATCTCCAAGAACTTAGAAGTGAGCACCTTGGAGGAATTCTTCTCAACAATGGAGCTTCATGAAACTAGGCTAGAAGGAATACAAGAAGAGCCTAGAATCCAACCCTCAAGAGGAGTAGCTTTGATAGCAAACAAGGGGAAGAAGAAGATGGAAGTCCCTTCCTCCTCATCCGATGAAGCCTCCACCTCCTCCATGGATAGCACGGAAGAAGCCTACATGGTAAGGAAGGTAAGACGTGCATTTAAGAATCTTAGATTTGATAAATCTCATGATAGGAATAGAAGACCAAGGGGGAAGGTCATATGCTATAATTGCCAAGGAGAGGGACATATAAGGGATAATTGTCCCCTCCTAAACAAGAGCAAGGAAGATAAGAAAAAGAAAGAAGAAAAGAGGAAGAAGAAGGGGAGCAAGAAAAAGGAAGAAGAAAAGAAGGCAAAAGGAAGAGGGAAGGCCATGACACTCAAAGCCAAGACATGGGATGACCTTGCCTCTTCATCCTCATCCGAAGAAGAAGAGCATGTCTACTCCAACCTAGCACTAATGGCTCTTCATGACTCGGATTGTTCCTCCTCCTCAAATGAAGAATCAAACACAAGTGGGGAGAGCTCAAATGAAGGGGGAGCTTCTATATCCTCATCATCCGAAGAAGAAGAAGAAGACATGGAAACTATGGTAACAAATGCTTCTCCTAAGAAAATAGTTTCCATAATCTCTAGTTTAACTAAGGAATTATTTGGCATGAAAAAGAAAAATAAAACCATGCTTAGTCAAATTAAGGCATTGGAAAATAAGCTAGAAAATGCATGCTTAAATGATAATATTTCTTCTAGCTTAAATGATGATGCATGCTCACATGATAATTATGTGCCATTAGATGTTAGTGATGCATGCATAGAGGAAAATAGGGCTTTAAGGGAAAAGGTAGATTATTTAACCAAAGCCCTAGAGAAATTCACAATTGGCTCCAACACATTAAATATGATTATTGGGAGCCAAAGAGCTAGCTTTAACAAGAAGGGCCTAGGATATAAAGAAAAGAAAAATGAAAAGGCCTACAAATGCCTAATAGCTAGGGGACAAGATAAAAAGAAAGTAATAGCTAGAAAATGGATCCCCAAGGAATATTTAGTGAACCCAATAGGAAAGAATTTATTTTGGGTTCCAAAATCCATCCTTAAGGGTTAGAATAACCCTAGGGTAGTCAACCACATGGACCTAACCTATATCATATTTTGGTTGACTTAGGATGACGGGACAACATTTTTTTTTTAGATAGTGTTGGGTGATGATAATGTGCCCATAAATAGATAATAATGCTTAAATCATGATGATTGATGTAATTCCTATGTATATTTACAATCATGATTTATGATTTTAATATTTGGCACGTTATCATAAGAAATAGGTTTGAATCATGCTTTAGGTAATACTTTATTTATTATCATCATATGATACCTAATGCATGACTATTATTTGATGAATACATGAGTTTCATGATCATAATGTAGAATTCATTCATATATGTCTTTATGATCATGAGGATTATTAGGTTGACACTTAACCATGATAGAATTGCATGAATATATTGGTTAAGTATGCAAAAATACCCCCTAGGATGCATCTCACACTCACCATAGGCTACCTTGATTGAAAACTTAGCATGAGTGAGATTTTAGGATGATACAAATGTTCACTAATGCCTATGGCATTTAGATGGTCATTTAAAGTATCAAAATAGCAATAATAGACTAATCATGGGGAAGACTTATATTTAATTCATAGACATATTGCCCAAAGATCATGGTTGGATATTTCATATGTTTTCAAAACAATTTCTTACTTTAAAATATAAGTATTCATGTTTTGAAACAATTGGATGCAAGACTAGGTGTTAAAATGGATACTCTTATGATCAAAAACCTAGTAGTTTTTAAAGATTTTGGATTTTTAGCAAATACGTGGAAATATAATGATTTTTCATGAAAACATATTTTTCACTGATAGATATACTTAAAAGAAATGTGTTCCCCAAATTTCATGATTTTTCAAATTTTCTGTAATTTTTAATGCATTTCTAAAATTCGGTCTGAAAATCAGAAAATCCTGAAATTCACGTGCGGTCATTAGTATATAGAACGATCTCTTGATGGCACGAATATCGAAACCCGATAAAAGGCTGAATTCCGAATTTTAAATCAACTTGTGGTATTTTCTTTCTTTTAGACTTGATGTCATGTGTTTTTAACTTAGTGATAATCTTTTTGATGGTGTCAAAGGGGGAGAAAATATTATGTTTAAGTTAATTATAAAAGGGGGAGAAATTTATGATAGGGAGAAATTTACATAGAGAGTTTCATGGATTAAGGGGGAGTTGCATGTTGCTATATCATGATTATGTTTACATGCTTTCTTTCCTTAAAATTTATATCAAATGTTTTTACCTAACTTAAACGGATTGCCACACATCAAAAAGGGGGAGATTTTTAGGGCAATATCTTGCCGTAATATGGTTTTGATGGTGTGGCAAAGGGTTTAAGTTAGTTTGATATGTTGATTTGATATGTGCGTTGAAGTCGTGCAGGACTTAGTAATTCGCACATGGAGCCATGGCGAGTTTCACATCTCATGACTCGTGCCTTGAGTCGGTGAAGGATAGCTTTGCGAAAACCGTGCGCTTGGAGCATCCGAGGGACCGCCGGACGAGGAGCTTGGAGTGAAGCCGGAGGAAGTAGACTTCGAGGCAAGAGACGCGAAGGAGCATTGCTGCGCCGGATGCTACCGAGGGACGTGGCCGCGAACGAAGAGAACTTCAAAGGCGAGGGACTCTGAGGGATGAGAGTGAGCGATTGTAACCCGGGAAGGATAGCTCTTAGGTGAAACTTGGCCATTTGGCCAAGTGTCGGATGAGTTTTCCCGACACCAATCGACTGCCATGGCATGGCAGTCATTGCCTCAGTCGATGGGTCGATCGGTGGTCTAATGTGGTGAATCAAGTTGATCGATCATTTGCGCATGGGCGGTCGGTGATGGCGATCGGCCGATCGCCGAGGGCGGTCGGCCGATCAGCGTCACCGCAGAATGAAGTCGACCTCGTTGAGGACTCGACTGGTTGACATCGATCGGTGATGGGTGCCATCGATCGGTGATGCCGATCTGGATTGGATAGTATCCAATGTGGGAAAGTTATTGGGCAGCGGCTACGGCGCGATCGGTGATGGGTGCCATCAGTCGACTGCTCCTGTGTCAACGGGAAGAAACTCTCTTCCTCTATAAAGAGGAAGGGGATGGGGCTTTGGGGTTAATGCTTACACTCTAACACTCTCCCAAAGTTCCCTAAAGCTTTCCATCCTCTTACCCAAGCTTATTTTCATTATATTTGTAAGAGGAGTGTTGTTGTAAAGAGGTTACCTCCACCTAGCTTTGTGCAAAGGAGAGATCGAGTGGATAGATTGCGGAGTGATTCACCGTGGACGAATCGGACCGTGGATTAGCGGCGTAGCCGTGAACCATGTTACATCTCCGTGTTTGTATTTTCTTTGTTTTATTTCTATTTGCTTGTCTTAGTTTATTGCTTCCGCTTGCGCTAACGTATTGTAAACGAGCGAATTACGACATCCAACGAACGAGGGTTATTCACCCCCCTCTAGCCGGCCAATCGATCCCCAACACTATTGGATATTGAAATCCCTCCATCAAAATGCCCCACTCTTCAAAGTCCTTCATCATCAAGAATTCTTCAATCCTCACCTTCCATTGATTGAATCCTTCTTGTCTATAAAAGGTATAAGGGATAGGTGTGTTGATATCACATCCAAGCTTGTCTTGGAATTCCATCTTCACCCTCTAGCTTCTTTGTCCTAGCTCCCGGTGATTAGTCCGTAGAAGAGCCCCGGGCTCTGATACCACTTGTTAGAGATTTGAGGCCGCTAGAGGGGGGGTGAATAGCGTTGAATTCGTACGTAGATGGAAATCGTTCGCGTTGCTTGTCTACAATCTTGTTAGTACGTAGCGGAATAAACAATAACAAATACAAACACAAGATACAATCACAACACGCACGATATAACGTGGTTCGGAACCGTAATGGTTCCTACTCCACGGATTGGGTTCGTACGAACCCTAGCGATGCCACAAACACCACTAAGCACTAAAGCTCCTTCTCGATAACAAGTCGGAGGTGGAGAAACCTCGTACAATGGATTACAACAAGTAATACACAAAAATACAAGCAAAATACAAGGAAATGTAAAGAACACTTTACAAACTAGGGTTTGAGCGCTTTGCTTGTTGGTTGCTTGGATGAGGTTGAAGGGCCCTGAAATGCACTAGCAAATCGCCTTCAAATCGCTTCAAGTAAGCTCCCAAAGAACTGATTGTTGAGCCTTCCACGAACAGCTGCTTTTATCCTCCATCGGGCCGATTTGGATTCCTCTAGCGATCATTGCCATAAGTCCCCGATCATTGCCAGATCGTTGTGAGACAACGGCTCAATCCACGTTGGACAAGTTCCAACGGGACTCTTAGCGATCGGCGCCAACATTGGCGATCATTGCCCGGCGCCCGTAATCGGCCCGAGTCGGTCGGCTCTGGGTCGTGCTCGACACAAAGCGCGGTCATTGCGGGCAATTCGACTCTAAACTAGCAGTCGAACTCAAGTCGACTCACGGCAGTCGAACCGGCCATAATGCCAGTCGACTGCCAACCTCAAGAATGAGATTTTAACTCAAGTATGGTGCCCCCATACTTGCTAGACCACCCTTAGCCTATACCTAAGCCTTCTAGCCACCTATATCAGCCTCACGCCTCTCGAATCCCTCCAAGTCATCCATGACTTGTTCATCCATCGCGCTAGCCTCCAGGTGCTTCCCTCGGCTATGTCATGTTAACGGTGTCTACACCGCCAAGGCACATTGGACTTACACCGCCAAGACTCCGCTTGGACTTTACGTCGCCAATATCAATTCCCTTGGACTTCCCAAATGCCAAGACTCAAGCTTGGACTTTCCCTTGCCAACCCATGTTGGACTTTCCATGCCAAGACCCATGCTTGGACTTTCCATTTGCCAAGACCCATGCTTGGACTTCTCATTTGCCAAGACCCATGCTTGGACTTCTCATGCCAAGTACTCAAGACTTGGACTTTCCCAAAAGCCAAGTACCCATGACTTGGACTTTCCATGCGCCAAGTGTCCCACTTGGACTTTTCATGCCAAGTACCCATGACTTGGACTTTACCAAATGCCAAGTGTCCCACTTGGACTTTCCATGCCAAGTATCCATGACTTGGACTTTACCTTGCCAAGACCCATGCTTGGACTTTCCCATAATCACATGGTCAACCCCAGTCAACCATCAAGGTCTTCCTCGAGTCAAACTCGAGTCCGGTCAAACATGACCCGGGTCGATTGCTCCAACAATCTCCCCAACATATTAACCGACATTAATGTCAAACATCAATGCCAAACCACTTTGTCAAATCCCTTTGTCAAACATCAAAACATCACTCGAGTCAAACTCGAGTCTGGTCAATCGTGACCTGGGCCGATTGCACCAACAAAGGGAAACTAGCCTGAGGCGTTAGGGAACAAAGAAAAGAGGGAATCTAGTTAGGAGACTGTCCTGGGGAAAATTTAGGCACTGGGGTGCGGGGAGGAAGGGGCTGTTAGCCGGTGGAAAATTGGCCTGGCTCTGATTGAAAATTCCCCTGGAAGTGGAAGAAAGAAAACAAAAACCGAAGGAAAAGGAAAGGGAATTAGAGAAGAGAAGGGGGTTAAAGGGGGGTGGGGCTTGCCTTCATGTGATTCCCGGTGGAAATTCAATCTTGTTATATTCCACTGCTCTGAAAACATGGATATGCACCTTTCTGAAAATCATATCAGCATCAAATTTTAGCCCTTCAAAGCGACAGGAGTTCCGGCTTCTCCATATCAAATGGATCATAACTACCATGGCAAGGTGGCGAATTCAGTTCATATCGGTGTCTCTTCGATATTGCATTCTGAATGTTCTGAGCATGTTACGGTATGTGCTCATTGCTGGCCTCATCTTCAGCCATCTTCTGACTTGTCCCCATAGCTGCCTAATTGGTGTACATTGGAAGAATATGTGATTCAATGTCTCTTCCTCTTGGCCACAGAAAATACATTGCTTATCCTCCAAAAAAAACCTGTCTGGAACGTACTGGGAGTTTACCCTGAGCTAGCATCCATAAGGTAAAAGCATGACTTGGTTGGATGTCTTTTTGCCATACCGTTTCAGCCCACGATTTCCTTTCACCTACATCCCTGAAAAAGTCATATGCAATCTGCACTCCCTTTTTGTTTTGTCTAAACCAAGAATATAGTAGCTGCTCTGCTCGTTCCAGAGTGCCCACAGTAGTTAGTAATTTATCCTTGATGCAAACTAGTACCTTTATGAGGGGGGAATCCTTGTGCTTGCTCCGCCATTCCCATATTCCACCTCTTTGTATGTAAGTGTGGTGAACCCATCTAATCCATAGTGTATCCTGTTTGTCTTGTATCTACCATAGCACCTTCGCTAGGAGTGCTAAGTTCCAGGCCTTTAATTCATCAGCCCCATTCCCCCTTCCTCTTTCGATTTACACATTTCTGCCCATGCTATTGGAGGGTTTTTGGTTGTCCACATGAGTGCTCTACAGGTGCTGTATATTTTCTCTATGACTCCTACTGGTATTGGTAGTATTGACATCCAATAGCATTCCACTCCTTGGAGGACTGAGGTTATGAGCTGGCATTTCCCTGCATAAGATAGTGTGTTTTTGGGCCATGAATTGATCCGTCTATCCAGGGCATCCATGAGAGCACTATAATCTGAAATTTTCAGCTTCTTCGACGCGATGGAAACTCCCAAATATCTGAACAGCATATCTCCTTCTTAAAAACCAGTGATGGCCAGCAATCTCTCCTTGATTGTTGCGTGAACTCCTGCTAAGTATATGCTGGATTTTGCCATGTTAGCATTCAACCCTGCCATTCCAGCAAACTGCGATAAGCATTCCATTAGCACCTTGACCGTGGATACATCCCCACGTCCCAGAAGAAGAAGGTCATCTTCATAGACTAAATGTGGTATCCGTAACTCTCCACACTTAGGATGGAAATGGAAATCTGATTGGCTGGTTCTTCTTGCTATGAGCCTGGATAGATACTCCATGCACATGCCGAAGAGGTAGGGTGATAGAGGGTCTCCTTGTCTCAGTCCCCGACATCCCGGAAAAAACCCATGCATGTTTCCGTTGATTACTACTGAGAAGGAAGTGCTAGTGATGCATTCCTTGATCCACTGAACAAATCTGGATGAAAATTGCAGTGTTTGGAGGACATCCTAGAGAAAATCCCAGTTCATCGAGTAAAAGGCCTTTTGCAGATCAACTTTAAGTATGCACCTCGAAGATATCCTTTTTCTAGTGTAACTTCGCATTAGTTCCTGGGCCAGGTGAATGTTGTCAGATATGCAGCGTCCCTTAACGAATGTGTTAGTAATATATGAGAGATGTCCTAAGGCAATCGCCTTATGTATGAACCATTTATATGATAAATGAAGATTCACTATTTGAGTATACATATTTTCATGTATTTGATTAGATCTTAAACTCATTTACTGAATGTCCACGATACGACTCACAGCATGAGAGAATTTGTGATTGGATCACAACTAGTGAGTATCTCTACATGTGTAATTGTGATGTATCGGAATTATCCCTAGTCGATGAATTGATGGATTTGGACACCATCAATTCTGTCGAGACTAGCACGAGGTATACTCCTTGGTGTATCCAAGCAGCTGATTCTCACTGGCTGGGGACATTGTGATGTCCGGAGTTAATCGTGGATGCTAGTTATAGTAACTAATTCATTGGAGTGACCAACCGTAAGACTTCATATGGTTCTCTGCATATATAGATATGTCAATGAAGTTCTTACTGTAGCTTAAGTGCGATGTTCCTTTGACTTGCGGTATTCAAGTCATCTTGATCATAAAGACTTATGCTTTGACATCTTAAGCAAGCATCTCTGAGGAGATGTGGACCCGGGATGATTGGATATAAGTCGAAGTGATCGAAGGTGTTTGAATAGCCTATAAAGGATTCACCACTCCTTGCGAGGAGATGTATACCCATGGCCTCTCGTCGGATTGTTACTAAAGTTTTTGGCCAAAGCATTACATGTTTAGAGTAAGGTACTCTTCGATACATGTGCAGTAACTGGAATCCATAGGACGAGGAAATGATACTTGGGCTAGGTGTGACGTAGTCAGCCTAGTGGGGACTGACACTATAGACCATGTCCTAAACCAAGTGGGTATAAGATGAGTGAAGGGAATGGGGCACGATTCATTCGAGCTGCTGAAGGGTTTTAGAAATAGTTTTGGATCAACCGTTGATCTTTTCGGTTAATTGGGGATCATGATGTACTACTAGGTGTCACTCATGATCGTTCTATAATTAATGGTTAATTATAGACGACCAACATAAACCGAGAACCTATTTGGTCACACGCACAACGAGCGTAATCCGAAGGATTTAAAACGAGCTTGAGAATGAGATTCTCATACCGAGAGAAACTAAGTTTGGTTGGACCAAACAAGAAGCGAGCATGAAATCGTTTCAGTCGCAATGGAAGCGTGGATGGGCCGTGTCTTATGAAGACATAATGGATGAACCAAAATGGTTTGGTTCTAATCCAATGGAGGAGAATAAACCAAAGGGTTTGGTTTATTTTAAACGAATGAACCAAAGTTGGTTCGGTTCGTTTTAACTTAAAATAAACCATCATGGTTTGGTTTATTTTAACTTATATTAATGGAGCGGGTTAACGGGCCTTATGGTTATGATCCAATAACTATTAAGAGAATTAGTTCTCTATAAAAGAGGGCTTAAGGGTTTGTTAAGCCCTAATCCAAAACCCTAACCTAATAGTTGCCGCCCACCTCCCCTTGGAGATTTCGGCGCCAACCCTCCTCCTTGCCGCCGCCCACCTTGAAGCTCCTTGGCCGGCGTCCAGAAGGTGCTGACCTTCACTCTTGCCGGCGTCGAGCTGTTGCCGGAGGAGCTCCGGTGATCTCCATTGGGTTTGGCATCAAGGTGAGCTTCATCCTACCTTTTTGGCCGGCCCTAATTCCTCCACCAAAGTTGTCCAGTTTTCTGGACAGTTTGTTTTCCTCTTGTCGGAGCGTCGTTTGGACGACGGTTGGAAATCCGACAGCGCCTAACTTACCGGGGATTCGATCTCCGGTAATCCTCATAGGTGGAGGACGAAGGATTCGTCAAACGATTGACGAATACCTCTCCGGAGAAGCGAGTTTTGAGGACTCATCTTTGGATCCGAATTTGGATTCGGATCGTGATCCTCTCTCGATCACGTCGTCTTCAACACGAGGCTAGTAACCCGTATGAAGACGAAGCTCGTGACTTTGTGAAGTCATCCCGAAGATACTCGGCGTGGATACGGATAGAGACGATTCTAGCGAGGATCGTTCCGGTTGATGTCGTTCCCGCTACATGTGATACGAAAGGTATACGTAGTTAAATTTCCTTTTATTGCAAAATTTAAATTTACGGTTATGTTTACACATGTTGTACTATGCATGCGTGTGATGTGTGTGTTGTAATAAATATAGATTTATTATTTTTATTTCTTCCGCTGTGCACATGTTTGTAAAACATGTTCGAACACACACTCGCCGCGGTGCCGGAAACCCAACAGAATGCAGTCTGCGCCGGGCTTAGGAGATGATATGCAATTTCTTCTAGACGGCTGGATAAGATTTTACTTATGATTTTGTAAATCACCGAGCAGCAAGAGATTGGTCTGTAATCCTGTACTCTACTTGCGTGGGGGGACTTGGGTACTAACACAATAAGGGTATGGTTCCACGATTTGAGTAGTTGACCATTCTCGAAGAATTCTTTGACTGCAACCACTACATCATGTTTGACAGTTTCCCAGGAGTGCTTGAAGAACTTTGAGTTGTACTCATCCGGTCCTGGGGCTTTGAGGTCACCAATTTCAAATAGAGCACTTTTGATTTCCCCTTCTGTGGGAAGTCGGACCATTTGTAGCTGCTGGGCCTCAGTAATCTGCCTTCCAAACTCCATACAATCCCCTTGTCACGCCCCGAATGAGACTCCGCCAGACGAAAATCCGACAACATCTCCCCTTTACGGGTGACAATCCCAATTTACATACAAGGCCTACTCGACCACAATACATCGGTCAACACGACCGGAATCCAAACTCACATGCAGTTATTAAAATAGGCCTCTGGCCATCCACCAAAATAAATGCATAATATCTATCACAACTATACTTACCCCTTCTACCATCTAGGCAGGAATACTCACCAAAACTAATCCAACAAAACCGAATAAAAGTCCATAAGGACACCAAAAATTCAAATACAAAATCAATCTCCAAACCTAAACATGTCCTCTAACCAAAATATCCAAACCATAAAACAAATATCCAACTAAAACATTTACGATGAGTGGGGTCTGGCAGCTGCACTCTCCTGACAGCTTCATCCTGAAATAAATATAAATCAACGGGGTAAGTTCAAAGAACTCAACGGGTATAGTAGATATGCAAAGTAAGGTATAGCTAACAATAAAAATCATGCCAGTATAATCTCACATAAATAGGGTATACAAGTAAGAAATACAAAAGGATTGTACTTACCTGAATCTCCTACCCTGATATAGGAGCATGTGCCTGACTAGAAGTAATAAAGTCCTCACCATATATATAAACATGTATCCTGTATGCATGATAATCATATGCAAATCCAAGGCATCAATAAAAATGCAGCAAACACAATACAAATGCGATCCGTGCAAAGTGCATGTCGTGCAAATGACATGGTCACCCCTGACGTCAGTCAGCCGCCTCACACGCGATGGTGAAGCTGAGTGGGTAAGGCTATGACAACTGTGCACTCTGCCATCACTGCTCCTGAGTGACCGAGTGGACAGGATGCTGTCGGAGTACACCTATCCTCCTGCCCCAAACAGAGTGGGGAAGCTAAGCTCTCATCTCCCGGTGTCATAGACCAGAGGAGGGATCTCTGTCCGCTACCACGCTGCCTCATCGCTACCCATGAGCGGACCAGCGGAGCCTGACAGAGCAACTGCACACACCCTCCTGATGTACCACTAACCCATGAGTGGCAGTGTGTGCAGGCCATGTAACTAGCTGCGGGCTCAACAATAATGGAACCCCGTCTAGCCAGCATGCAATCATGCAAAAATGGTGCATGATACTAAAGCATGTAAATCCTACTCAAAATACCTATCCGAATAATATGTACAATTAATATGTACATATCCCTAATCCATGTACTATGATCCAAATCAAACAGGAAAATATAATCATATTCTATCACATGCATGTATCAAGTAGGCACCAAAAACATACTAGGCATATAAACATGAAAAATTATTGTAAGTTATCCTAACTAGCATATCAACAATGACTATATCTAAGAGATAAGTCAAAATACCCGCATTTTAACAACCTAAGCCAAATAAATAAAATTTAATGACTTTTAATTTATCCAATAATTGTACCAACAAATTTACCCAATTAATTCCTAATCACCTAACCTAATTCATCACCTACAAAAATCCTTAAAATCAAACAATATCACCCAAATCTCATATCCTCCGAATACCATACCGATCAACCGAATAACACCAAAATCAACCCAAGTCGACCACAAATTAGGTCCACAGCCTTTTACACCCTATGAACGTCCCAAAACACCTTCTATACCCACCTCCAACTGTTCGCAGCCTTTATCGGAGACTAAATCTCTGTTTCGCAGCCGACCACATCCTCCCACAACCACCATCTACCCAAACCAAATTAACCAACATACCAACAGTAGATAACCCACAATATACCTGCGGTTGCAACCTCCCAGCCACTTAGTTCACCGGAGAAACAAATCTCCTTCTGCCCTAATTCCCTGGCTACGGCGAACCTCCGGCCAGAATCACAGCAAAGGGGGAAAACAGCGGCGGTCCGGTGGTTGCAGGCGTAATGGGGAAAAGGAGGCTCAGGGCTCGTCGTCTAGGGTAGAGGAGTCCGTCAAAAAGGAGATCGTTAGCGGCAAAAAGGGCGCCGTTACTGGTTGCTGCAAACCCGCGGTGACCTAAGCACCGGAAAAGCGACGCCGGCTGCTGCAGGGAAGGCGACGACCGGAAGAGGGCATCGTCGGTAGGAGCACAACGTGGCATCAGGCGGCGAAGGAGAAGGACGCGCCAGGGCGGTGGCGGCGGTTGTCGGCGAAGCAGAGATCGTCGGCGGAGAAAAGGGCGCCGACAGAGAAGCAAAGGAGGGCATCGAGTACGTGAAGGAACTGCCGAAGGAGGAAGTCGTGGCGGGGAAAGAAAAAGAAAATAAAATTTTAGGTTTTCTATCGTGTATTTATCCCCTTTAAATAGACCCCACAAAAGCCTATTTATTTTATCCCCGTAAAAATCTCGTACGGAGTCCGTTTAAATCCAAAAAAAATCTGAAAAAATTCCTAAAATTTCCTAAAAATCCCGAAAAATTTCCAGGATTGTTTCCTTAATTCTTTGGCCATTTAATTTACATTTTTAAAATTTTTAGTATTTAACACCCCTTGATATTATGTTCTGGTTCCCTGTTCCCCTAACTGCCCTTGAAAATATTTCAGGAATTCCTCCACAACTTCCTCCTGTGAGTTCATAAGTTCTCCACTACTCTTTTTAATTGCTATTACCACCCTCCTCTTGTTATTTCTTTTTACTAATGCATGAAAATATGAGTTATTTCTGTCCACACCTCGAATGTACTCATGCTTGGCATGCTGTAAGTAGAATAAATATTCTGCTTGTTCTAAGTTTTCCACCCCTTTCCTTGTTAGCAGGTAGTCTTCTTCCATCTGGCCTACAGTGTATCCCCTTTATTGCATCTCATTCAATTGTTGCTGGCCTTGTTTAACTCTTTCCTGGATGTGCTGATAGTGCAGTTTGTTAAGCTGTCTGAAATTTGGTTTCAGCCTTGTGAGTTTGTGCCTGAGCTTGTATTACACTGTTCCTTCCAATCTAGCATTGTCACTGCTGTTCCAATTGTCCTCCACTAGCTGGGTGAAATCTTGATGTGCTACCCACATGTTGAAGAATTTGAATGACCTTTTCTATTTTCTCCCAGCTTCTAGTACTGATACTATGCACGAGGTGTGGTCTGAGACTGTTCTCGACGCTCTAAATTCGACAAAACTGTTGCGATCTTGATCCATCCACTCTTTGTTCACCATTGCCCGATCAAGTTTGCTTACTACATGGCCATTTGTCCACGTGTACCGACATCCTATGGAGCGTAGGTCTTCAATTTCTGCTTCAAGTGCAAAATTCTGGATGTCTGATGTTGCATATGTTGTTACCGACAGGCTCCCACATTTGTCAGTTGGGGAGAGGGGGGAGTTGAAATCACCTAGGATTAGCCACGGTATTTGGATATTTTCTGCAATTTGTTTAAGCGCAGCCCACATTGCTTTCCTACTCCCAATGGACAATTGACCATATACAAATGTAACTGCATAGTCTATTCCCGTTACCTTACATTTTATTTTGTCATGTATTATCTGCTCCTCCCACCTTTCAACGCCTAATGAAATGGTTCGGGGGTCCCATATAAGGAGCATTCTACCTCTGGAAAAGTTTCCTAACCATTGTTCTGTCTCCCACTGTTGGAATTTCTTGACCTTCAGTGTTTGGTAAAATTGGTGGGTTAATTTCATCTCTAGGACACAGTATACTTAACTTCTGTTTCTAAAAGAGGTCCACCACCACTTTCTGCTTGAGGCCTTTATTCAGTCCTCGTATATTCCATGTGCCAATCTTCATGATTGCATAGCCGGCTTCTGCCGTCTAGCAGTTATGTTCTTCCCTTTCCTTTCTTGTGCCCTTCCCTTGCCTGATTTCCCTGGCTTCAGTGTCTCTCCTGCTCCTTCACCCCCAAGTCCTATTGTTTCGACTCTTCCTTCGAAATCTGTAGTATTGATTCCGTGTTCCCTCCTTGCTGGTCTACTGCCATCTGTTTTAACCTCCATCATCCTCTTGCTCCAGCTGGCTGCCGAGAGCGCTAGGATGATCAGTGGTGTGGTGTCTTTTTGCACCTTTTGAGTTGTTTGCTCACCGTCTACATTGCCTTCTTGCAGGTTAGGGTTCGTTTTGGCTTCCTGTGCACTTCCAGGGTAGTTGCTATGACTTTGAGTAGTACCTTGTTGGTTGGCGTCCTGCTGCCCTAATCCCTTCCCTTACATTTCTGATATCTGCATTACTCTCTCTGTGTCGTTCTCTGCATTTGGGTTGGCATCCATCTCATCCTCTTTATTGGTCTCCTGTGGCTCAACTATGCTAGCCATTTTATCCTTGATACTACCCTGTTCTTGCGTGCCATTTTCTGTGCCAGTTTCCCTTGTGGCTCCCATTCGTCTCTTTGTCTCCTGTTGGTGGTCCTCCTTTTCTTTTTCTGATTCTTGGCTTAATTGTCCCTTCGCTAAAGGCCCATGATGTGTTTGGTCTCTCCATCTTTTGTTCCTTTTAGTATTGCCCTAATTGCAGTGGTTATTCAATATCACTGTTTTGCTCATTGTATAGCCTATTTGCTTCTTCTGTCGTTGCATTTGCCTTGAATGCATTGTCTGCACTAATATGTATTCCGGTATCCCATTCTCATGATGTCCTTCTCGCAATGTTGCTATTAGGCTTCCATTTTGATCACATCCCTACCTAGCATATGAATTTTCAGTGGATCCAGGTATATGTCCCTGCGTGCCATCTTGCGTGTCAGATTCCATTGTTACTGTGCCACTCCTTTCTGATACACTTGCATAAGTGACCTTTAGACAATCTGATTTACTTCTGGTTACTACTGGCTGCCTTTGCGCTTTGTCATTTCCCTTATGTGATGTGCAGGGTCTTCTTAGTTGCTTCTGGTTATCCGATTGTTCCCTTGTATTAGGAGTGTACTTCTTATCCTACTCTTTCCTGATTTCGTGCATCCCTGCCTACTGCAGAGTCTGCAATTTTGCTGCTTGGGTGATGTCTGTTGGTGTCCTGTTATCAGTGGATGTTAGTGTGCATTGATTTTGGGGAACCCCCTGCTGATAATTTCTGTTTTGCTTGTTTTGTTCCAGCCCTCTAGTGCTTCGCTTATACTCTCCCTGACTGCCGACCTTGTATAGTGTATCAGATTGGTTTGGTGGTTGGTCTGGGTGATACCAGTCCTGGGACTCTGCTACATCTATTTCATCTGTTCCTTGGTGTATCTCTTGCTGGGGTCCTTCCTTATTTCCTTGGTAACCTCCCTTTTCATGCTGTAATTTAGTGTACCCAGGAGGAAATCTTGCCACGTCTTGAGGGTCTTCCCTTACTATTAGCGTGCCATTCCCCATACTTGCTTCCCCGCCTTTAATTGGTGTGGTTACGCTCAAAATTCTCTATTGATCTGTCTGTTCCTCCTCTGCTGTTGTCTGTCATAGGTCCTGCTTTTTAGAATGTCTTCCTTCCGTTTGTGTTCCAATAATGGCACTACCATGCTCATGTGTGCCAGTTCTTGTGCCAGTCTCCATTGTCACTCTTGAAATGGTCCCTGTTTCTGATCGATAGTCCTCCTTTCCTTGACCCAATTGCTTCCCTGCCTCTGATACTATCTCCAGGTTTCCTGTTCCTGTTCTTTGGTGCGATTCAATACCTCCAGAATTGTGCTCCTGTGTACCAGCTAGCGTGCCATTATCCTTAATTGCATTCCCACATTTGCCTGATGTGGTTGTACCCAAGGACCGCTGCCGGTCTGATTTCTCCTTGGTGACTGCTGGCACCCTTTGCCCCTGATTTCCCCTAACGTCATCTGGTTTGTTAGTGGTATGGTCATCTTTATTCTTGTCAAGTTTTGTGCCAGTTTCCATCGTAGTGTTTAGATTACACCTTACTCTTGTTCGATGGTTATCCTCACCTTGACTCAATTGTTTCCCTGATGTTGGCCTACCTACTGTGTGTCTTACTGCATGCCCATTCTGATTTTGCTGTCTCTGTTGATTTGTCTAATTTGTCTGATTTCCTTGATATCCTTGTTTCCTCTGGTACCCTTGACTACCTGGGCTCCTTGATAAGTCTGTTCTCGTCTGTGTTAACTGCATTCGTTCAGTCTAATGTTTCCTCCTTTTACCATTAATTTTCCATCCACTTCTATTGACATTTATATGTTCCCATTCCTGCTCCTCCCCTGATGCGTTTGCAATTGTGCCTGTACCTGTACCAGCTTCACCTTCTTCATCCTTCCCCTTGGCTGCATCGCCCATGTCTATTGTGTATACTACCATTTGGTATCCCACTGCATCTGTAGATGTTGCAGATGATTGTCCTCTTGCATTCATTGGGCAGCATCCCTGGTAGTGCCCCATTTGTTTACAGTAGTTGCATAGCTTCAGGCTGGATTCAAACATGATCTCCAAATCTGTATCTGTGTCTTCCGGTAGGGTATAGAAATTGTTGCAGGCAACTCTTTGGAGATATCTACTTCCACTAAGACTCTAGCATAATTGACCCATTCTCTTACTTTGGTGTATCTATCTGTGTATAGCGGTGTGCCGACTTGTGAAGCTACCTTGCTTAACCCTGAGGTAGACCAACAGTCCAGTGGTAATCCATGAATTTGCATCCATACAGGGATTTGGCCATGAGTTTCCGGCCTGAACGAGAAGCACGCCGGTAAAATCTTGAGGTACAGGGGGCTTCCATATGTAATATATGGTCCTCCTGTTAATACATCATCCTGTAGTTCTTTGCTTGCGAATTTGAACACCATCCATAATGAATTATGTGTAAGGAGCTTGTGCGGTACCTTCCATCTCGCCGTGATCTCTTTCAGGGCTCTCCAACCCGGGAACCTCCCTAAGAACCTACCAATCAGACAGAAACCTACCGATTCCTCCAATGCTTCCAAGTCCTCAGCATCCAATTTCGCACGACCCTCTTGTTTTTGGAATGGTTTCAGGGCAGTATCTGAATCGCATATTCTGTTCTTCTTGAAAAGGTCAACCCATGCTCTTGTCTTCCTGGTGGTGTGCAATGATTTGGGCTATGTATGGCAAAATTCCGCCTCTTTCATTTCTTTCTTCTTCATCCCATCCAGTTTATCAGATCTCCATGATGATAGGTTCCTCTCGCCTTCCTCCAACTCTTCCTCCAAAGGGATCAACGCTTTAGTCATTGCAGGTTCTGGCCGAAGTTCTGTAGTATCCCAAACAGAAGGTCTTCCATCTGCGGCAAGGGCCTTTCCCCCCTCCCCGCATATCTAGTGCCCTAAGTTAAACGGGCTATCGGGTTGGGGTTGCTTTAAGTTAAATAGTTCGGATGCTAGACTTAAGTTAAATGGGCTATCGGTTTCGGAGATTTTGAGGTTATGTGGTCCCGGGCGAAGCTTCTATTGGGTTTGACTCCGTCATTTTGAAATCAAACGTTCTCTTTGTCACCTCGATTGTTGGACCAGACCAGACGGTACGGACACCTGCTCCCCACCTACCGCCTGTCCTTGCTTTCTTCTTCCTCCCGCTGTCGGAAAAAGAAACCCTAAACCCTAACTTGTTTACTGATTGCCGGCGTGTCTTGTGCCAGCCTTCGGGCCGGCTTCCTCACTGGCGTGAGCCCCTCTGTACCACCCTCTTAGTTTCATGCCATCTTCACAGCTCGCCTACCGCTTGCTCTCGTTGTCCCTTACTTCTTAACTGCGCTGGCTGGCTTTCCCTCCAAGCAAACCCTTCATTATGTTCACGTACCTTGCATTGTATCACATCAGGTCCTTTCCTTGCGATGACACGATTAGTGCGAGTTGCTGGTCACGATCCTCAAATCCCGCTTTTCTCAAATCCTGGCGTGGCTTCCCGTTTGCTCACATTGGCCTCCTCCCAGCCAGCCTAGCGGCTGCGCTGGCCTTCCCAGGCTCCGGGAATGAGCTCGCAGATCCACCTATGTGCCCTCCACCGCCGGCCCTTCAAGGTTTCTAGAGAGAAGCCAGAGCTTCTCTCTCTAGCGCGAAAACCCAACTCCCTGACTATCACGGAATATTCTATATGCTTTGATATGGTGGTCAAGACATGTGGGGTCATCTAAATTCAAAAAAAGACTTTAAATCTCCTCCAAAATCAACCCGCGTCATTTCTACAAGTACCGCTGTATATTAACTACCACGTCATCTCCGTAGAAGCTATTACCCATGCTCAATGAAGCTTCGACAATTGAACATTTGTAGTTATTAATTAATTGCCTTATAGTGAGTAGCGATGGCTCATTAAAAAGGAGTTTTAATTGATGTAAAAGATGATTCATTCATTTTTAGTATTTCTGTCAATCGATTCCACAGTGAAATAAATCACGAAAAATATATTATTCAATCTAAGATTAATACAATAGAAGAATGGATATTTTAAAAAATTTACAACTCTCGAAGATTAATTTTCGTGAAGAGGAGACAATTATCACACGATCTTGGTTAATTAGCTAGTGTGATAGTGTTATTATAGATATGAAAGATATTGTTACTTACGTGTGCTTATTTTATTGTGTGAATATTTATTATGGTAGGTCCACTCCACTCACTTTCTTCACTAATATGATACATTGGATTAGAGCATTTCCATTTAATTCGTAAAAGATTAAAATTTATCAATGTCATTTATCGTAAAATACTGACCCCTTTTTAATTATATATCACTCATCTGCCTCTTGTACGATCATTGTCAATATTAAATAATCAAACTCGTATCTAACTTAATAATTTGTCCATTAGGAAATTAATAATTTATTTGCACAAAGAGTATCAGAAAGTGACAACCAAAATATTTGATAATCATTATGGATTATTTTACAAAATAAATGAATATTTTGATAATTTTTGAAAATATGATAAATTCTTTAAAGTAAGATGCTAACTTTGGCAAAATATAATAAATAATATTTAATTTATTTTTATTTCCTCCACGATTATAATTATTAAGTGAATTTAGCTATGAAATTAAATATTTAATTAAACCAAAAAGAATACATGAATAAAAAACATTTGGTCTCGTAGCTACAACAACGATAAAATATTCAATTCGATTTTTATATATTTACAGTTTGATATTGATTTATTCTGATGATAAATAAAATATATTTTATTTAAAAATTATTTATATCCCATCAAAAATTTATGGTACAGTCCCGAATATCCTCATCATTCCGAACACTAATAAAATAAAAATAAAAAACATCTGTACGTTTAGCCAAGACCTCTTCCAGTAATGCCGCAATTGATTGGTTCCTATTGTTGTACCCTATTTAGATCTACAAAGCGATCAACCACGGAAAACTTTCGTGATTGCGTGTTCGTGTTAGATCCACCCATTGGTCAGGCTAAGTGTGCCTCGCCATCTGGCGAGACAGGTGTCCACTCACATAGGATGTCTTCGTATGTTTATATCAGGTCAGTGCCTCCGTCGACCCTCTCTCGTCTCCGCCCTGTTCATCGGAGGTAAGCCATTGGCTCCCCCCTCTTCTTCCTCTCTTCCCCTGCATTTTCTCAAGGGTTCTTTGTCTCTGGCTTTACGTGTCAGCTAGTTTTCATCGATCGACATCAGGATTCTGTTGGATCTGTATTTTTACCGTCTTCATGTTCGTCACTGCTCACCATGTGGAGTGGATACGACGCCAACAAAGCCAATGGGCAGATTGTAGGTACTTTCTGTAAACAAACCTAAAAATTCTGTCTCCGTCTTGGTCATACTTGGTTATCGGACTCGAGTACCATCGTTCCTCAGATCCCTGCCTCTCTCTCTCTTCAGTCGGTGTAACTTTCTCATGTTCTTTCGATTTCTTTATCGTAACATCTTTTTTGTTCCTGCGACATTCGTTCGATCTGGAAGTTTTTTGGAATGATTGTATGCTGGTAATACCATTTTTTTCACTTTTCTTTAAAATGACATGTTACTGTATTTTTGGATCTTTTACAGGTCGAAAAGTCATGGTGGATTTTGTTGTTTCCTTTACGGAGTTTCTTGTCCTTCGTCCTCAGTTTGAAGTATATTATTGCATGTTTCTCTTCCGCAGTTAGACTATCTCCAACCACAAAATCTATTTTGGTGTCATTACAATACTAATTTAGTGTCATTCCAATACCAAATTTTTTTTCAATTCCAACCAATACACACTATTTCCTACACTAAAAAGAATATCTTTAGAATATTATTTTTTTTTCATCTTATAATTTATTATTCAACATACATATTAATTTATTAAATATTTTTATTGTAATCATGATTATTATTAAAATTAATAATTTTATAGTACATAATAACTAAATTTTATGATATTATATTTTTAATTGCAAGAAAATAAATATTAGTACATTCCTTCTTAATTTTGGTGAAAATAATTTAGTAGATATACTATTATTTAAAGACAATACATAATCATAAACAATTAAGATAAAATATTTTAAATATTTTCACAAAACAAATAACATTTCATTGAAAATACATCATTATGAACCTTAATTATCAAAATTACCATATTGTTTCCACAGATGCTCAATCAATGCATTTCTAAGGGCAAAGTGAGCATTTTTATCTTTGATTCCTTCATATCTAGCAAGAAACTCTTGAAATCGGATATTGTCATCTATTGTTGTATCAACATCTGCAGTCGATGGGACTTCACCTTGATCCACAATTGATGCATTCATATCGCGCTCATCTTAAATTATCATATTATGCATAATAATACATGAAATCATTATATCATGTAAAATATTTTTCTGTCAAAAACGTGAAGGTCCTGCAACAATTGCAAAGCGTGATTGGAGCACTCCAAATGCTCGTTTAAAATCTTTTCTACATGCCTCTTGTTTCATTGCAAACAACTTATTCTTTGTACCACGTGGATCATGAATTGTTTGAATAAGTGTAGACCATTTTGGGTATATACCATCAGCTAAATAGTAACTCATGTGGTACTCTTTTCCTTGAATGACATAACGAGCAGGGGGAGCAATACCTTGAGCAAGGTTAGAAAAAAGATTAGAAGACTCCAATACATTAATGTCATTGTTAGATCCGAGTAAACCGAAATATGCATGTCATATCCAAAGATCATAATCAGCAATAATTTCTAGAATAATTGTTGGCTTTCCATTGTGACCAGAATATTGCCCAGCCCATGCTGTTGGGCAATTTTTCCACCTCCAATGCATGCAATCTAGACTACCCAACATACCAGGAAAACCACGTTGCTCATCAATATGAAGAAGTCTAGAAACATCATTAACATTGGGTGATCGCAGATACTGTCCTCCAAATACTTCAACAACAGCATGACAAAATCTTTTCACACTTTCTATGGCAGTTGATTCTCCTATTTTGATGTATTCATCAGTAGCATTTGTCAGTACACCATATGCCAATATTCGAAATGTAGCTGTCATTTTTTGTAAACCTGACAAACCAAGTTTTCCAACTCCATCTCTTTTCTGCACAAAATAATTATCATGATTACTAATTGCATTAAAAATACGCATAAACAAATTTCTTCCCATTCGAAATCTTCTTCGAAACATTGCAGCATTATATGTAGGATTTTCGGCAAAGTAATCATTAAATAGATTACGATCAGCAGGTTCTCTATTGCGATTGATCACTATATAGCCAGGAATAGATCCTCAATGTTTGCCTTTATTGCTTTCTTCACTCAGATGATTCAAAATGACTTGATTGTTGCGGCAAATCGCTTGAGTGATAAGTCTTCTGTGTGCTTCAAATGTTTCATCATCTTCAGAGCTTGAGGATGATAAATTTGACGTACCTTCATATCTAGCATTCATTTTTTGAGATGAAGAATATGGTTGAATTGTTTTCAGTTATGGTATGTATTTATAATGCATAATGCACACAATATTATTATTTTTACAGGCGATAAGACATCACAATGAACACACCATTATCATTATTTTAGGAGATGGGACATCACAATGCACACACAATATTATTTTTTTGCAGACAACAAGACATCACATGCACACACCATTATCATTATTTCAGAAGACGAGACATCACAATGCACACACAATATTAATATTTTTACAGGCGACGAGACATCACAATGCACACACCATTATCATTATTTTAGGAGATGGGACATCACAATGCACACACAACATTATTATTTTTGCAGGCAACGGGACATCACAATGCACATACCATTATCATTATTTCAGAAGACAAGACATCAAAATGCACACACAACATTAATATTTTTACAGGCGACGAAACATCACAATGCACACACCATTATCATTATTTTAGGAGATGGGATATCACAAAGCACACACAACATTATTATTTTTATAAGTGATGGGACATCACAATGCACACACCATTATCATTATTTTAGAAGACGAGACATCACAATGCACACACAACATTAATATTTTTACAAGCGACGAGACATCACAATGCACACACAACATTATTATTTTTGCAGGCGATGAGGCATCACAATCCACACACCATTATCATTATTTCAGAAGACGAAACATCACAATGCACACACAACATTAATATTTTTACAGGTGACGAGACATCACAATGCACACACCATTATTATTATTTTAGGAGATGGACATCACAATGCACACACAACATTATTATTTTGGCAGGCGATGAGACATCACAATGCACACATTATTATCATTATTTCAAAAGACGAGACATCACAATGCACACACAATATTAATATTTTTACGGGCTACGAGATATCACAATGCACACATCATTATCATTATTTTATGAGATGGGACATCACAATGCACACACAACATTATTATTTTTGCAGGTGACGGGACATCACAATGCACATACCATTTGTTAAATAGTGAAAATTTAAAATATTAAATTAAATGGCTAGAAATTAAGAAAAATAATTCTGGAAATTTTTCAGGATTTTTAAGAATTTTTTCGAAATTTTTCTGAATTTAAACGGAGTCCGTACGAGATTATTACGGGGATAAAATAAATAGGTTTTAGGTGGGGTCTATTTAAGGGGGATTAATAGGCGATATTAACCTAAGTTTTTCTATTTCCCCTTTTCTTTCCCCGTCGCACTCGACGCTTTTCCCCTCGCGGCGGTTTCCGCAATAACTCCTTCTTCCCTCGCCGCGCCTGCCTTTCTCTCGCGAACCCTTTCTTCCTTCGACAGTTCTCTCGAACGATCTCTTCTCCGCCGTTGCCGCCCGAACCTTGCGATCTCTTTCCCTTCGCAAGCACCGTCGTCGTGCGCCTCACCCCAGCGTCGCCTCTTTCCCTTCATTTGCCGCCGTCGTGGTCGCCGCCACAGACGTTGCCTCGCCGTAGTTCTCCACCGCTCGACATGAGGCGCGCCGTCATCGCATTCACGCGAACACATCGCGCGCCCGCCGCTTATGCTCGCGCTCGCCGCCATCCATCATATCTCTTCCGACTTCTTCCGCCGTCTCGCTGCTTTTCGATCGTCGTCGCGTTGCTCCTCTCCCTTCATCCTCACGCACCTCTTTGCCGAGTCACCAGTGTTGATTTGGCGAGTGATCTCTGTGGTGGTCACCGGAGCTAGTGAATTTGGGGTTGCCGATGCTGGGGAGTGCTCTGTCGGTGGTTGTCGGGAATAGGTAAGCGTCGATTTTACTTTGATTGAATTGGATCTATGATTGGATAGTTAACCTTGGGACGGTGAACAGGGAATTTCCACGAAAGATTAGGGCAGCGGCTGGCATTGGGTGTTCCGACGAACCAAGCTGTTTGGGGGAGTTGATCGAACTGGTAAGCTTGACCCATCTCCTTCGTTTCTTGTTGTTGTTAAATTGGTCGGCTGTGAAGTTGAATAGGTTACTATCGAGGGAGTCAGTTGTAAGGTTCTCGACCACGAAGTGGGCTGTAAGTTGGGAGTATCGGCTGCCAGTGGGATCCTAGGGCCGGTAAGCACGATTTTAGTGTTATTCGGTTGATCATATTGTATTCGGTGGATATGGGATGAATCTACTTTGTGTTGTGATGAGATTTCAATTAGGGTGATTAGATCCCTAAATTTGTGTAATTGGGAGTTGAGGGTTGTGAAAGGTATTATTTCGTAAAAAATACGAATCAACTTATTACATGAAAGCAGCCCTATTTATATCCAAAATTAGGGCATATTCAAAGGAATAAATCAAAACTCTATCCTAAGAATAAATAAAACTCTATCCTAGAAAACAAATAATTATCCCTAACATATTTACAATATTCTAACACTCCCCCTCAAGCGGGAGCATATAAATTATATGCACCCAACTTGTTACATATGTAGTCAATTCAGGGACCTCTCAGAGACTTAGTAAACATATCTGCTAGTTGATCATGTGAGTTAACAAAACTAGTAGATATTTCTCCAGATATGACTTTCTCTCTGACAAAGTGACAATCGACTTCAATATGCTTTGTCCTCTCATGAAAAACTAGATTTGACGCGATATGCATGGCGGCCTGGTTATCACATATGAGTGACATTTGTGTAACATCTCCAAACCTGAGCTCCCGAAGCAATTGTTTGAGCCATATAAGCTCTTGACTGGCTATGGTCATAGCTCGATACTCTGCCTCCGCACTGGATCTTGCCACAACATTCTGCTTTTTGCTTTTCCAAGAAACAAGGTTACCTCCGACAAATATACAAAAACCAGAGGTGGATCTCCTATCAATTGGAGATCCTGCCCAATCTGCATCAGAATACCCTATGACTCGAGTATGTCCTTTGTTTTTGAACAAAAGACCTTTTCCTGGAGCGCCTTTGATATATCGAACAATGCGAATCACAGCATCCCAATGTTCTTTACACGGAGAGTTGAGAAACTGACTTACTACACTTATGACAAACGAGATATCTGAATGAGTAACAGTAAGGTAGCTTAGTCTCCCTACTAATCGCCTGTATCGTTCGGGATCTGGTAGAGGCTCCCCCTGATTTGGCAGGAGCTTAACATTAGGATCCATAGGGTTGTCAACTGTCTTTGAGATTAACATTCCTATTTCTTCTAGAATATCCATTGCATACTTCCTTTGGGATATAATGATCCCATTTCTGGACTGTGCTACTTCTATCCCCAAGAAATATTTGAGTTTGCCGAGATCTTTTGTCTGAAAATGTTTGAAAAGATGTTGTTTTACCTGTGAAATCCCAAGATGATCACTGCCTGTGATGACAATATCATCAACATAAACCACTAGATAGATGCAACCAGTAGATGAGTGGTGATAAAAGACAGAATGGTCAGTCTCGCTCCGAGTCATGCCTGTTAGGGCAATCTCTTGCCATGATAAGATTTTGATGTGTGTGGCAAAGGGTTTAAGTTAGGATGATATTGTTATTTGATATGTGCATTGGAGTCTTGCAGGACTTAGTAATTCGCACATGGAGCCTTGGCGGGTTCACCCTCACAACCTCGGTCCTTGAGTCGGTGAAGGATGACTTTGCGGAAGTCGTGCGATTGGAGATCTGAGGGACCGCCGGACGAGATGACTTGAAGTGAAGCCAAGGAAGCAGACTTCGAAGGCAAGAGACACGAAGGAGCATTGCAGAGTCGTGCGCCTGATGCTGCCGAGGGACGTGGCCGCGAACGAAGAGAGCTTCGGCGAGGGACTTCGAGTGAGATGAGAGAATGAGTGAAATGTAAGTAGCTCATTAGGTGAACTTGGCCGAATGGCTGAGTGTCGGAGACTTGACCACAAGGGTTAAGGTTTACCCGACCGCCGGAAGCTCAAAACTTATGTTAAGTTTGAGTTTCAGCGACTACCGATCACATGTAATGGCAATGATCGCTTCCGAGTCGAGTGTGTTCGACCGTATCCGATCGATGGGTTTATGCCCGTGATCGCCATGGAATGACAATGACGCTGGAGGATGTCGCGAGACGCCGAGAGCCGATCGGCACGGTGATTGATCGGGAGGTCCATCATTCGATCGCTAAGTGGACTACACGGCCGATCCGACGATTCGGAGTGGCCTTCCTCTCTATAAAAAGAGAGGGAGTGAGACTTTGGGAGGTTAATGCTTGAGCTCTAAACTTCTCCCAAAGTGTCATACATGATTCCCTACTCTTCTACTTGTTCTAATCTCTATTCTATTGTAGAAGAGTGATCCTTGTGTAAAAGAGGTTACCTCCACCTAGCTTTGTGCAAAGGAGAGATCTAGTGGATAGATTTGGAGGAGTGATTCACCTTGGATGAATCGGACCGTGGATTAGCGGCGTAGCCGTGAACCACATTACATCTCGTGTTTGTATTGCTTGTCTATCTTTTGTGTTGTCTTTATTTGTATTTGTATATTCCGCTTGCGCTAACGCTTTGTAGACGAGAGAATCCCGACATCCATCGTAAGAGGGCTATTCACCCCCCTCTAGCCGGCCAATCAATTCCCTACAAGTGGTATCAGAGCAAGGTTGCTTGTCACCGGACTAACCGCCGCAACAAGCTCTACATCAAAAATGGCCGGCTCAAACATCCACCCACCAAAGTTCGACGGCGAATTCTCTTGGTGGAAAAAGAGAATGGAGGTATTTTTCGAAACGGATTTTGATATTATGATTACAATTGAATCCGGTTTCGTTTTACCTAGGGATGAAGAGGGGAAGCCAATAGAGAAATCTAGGTGGACCAAAAAGCAAAGGGAAGAGCACCTTGCAAATTCAAAAGCAAAACATCATCTTTTCAATGTGCTCCCCCAACAAGAGATCAACCGGATTGGAGAATGCCTAAGTGCCAAGGAGATGTGGGAGAAGCTAATTGAGCTTCATGAAGGCACATCCGAGGCGAAGCTAGCAAGGAGAGACCTTCTTCGCTCCCAACTCAACAACATTAAACTAGAAAAGGGAGAAAAGATAATTTCCTTATATTCTCGTTTCAAGGAAATTATAACCGGTTTGTCAAGTGTAGGTGAAAAGCTCTCCAACCGGGATATGGTAATGAAGGCCATAGATGCCTTTCCCCGGTCCTCAAAGTGGAGCTCCATGGTGGACTCATTCTATATCTCAAAGAATTTAGAAGTGAGCACCTTGGAGGAGTTCTTCTCAACAATGGAACTCCACGAAACGAGGCTTGAAGGAATACAAGAAGAGCCAAAAATCCAACCTTCAAGAGGAGTAGCTTTGATGGCAAACAAGGGGAAGAAGAAGATAGAGATCCCCTCCTCCTCCGATGATGAAGCGTCTTCCTCCTCCTCCATGGATAGCACCGAAGAAGCCTATATGGTAAGGAGGGTAAGACGTGCTTTAAAAGGTTTTCATTTTCATAAATCAAATGATAGGAATAGAAGACCAAGGGGGAAGGTCATATGCTACAATTGCCAAGGAGAGGGGCACATAAGGGATAATTGTCCCCTCCTAAACAAGAGCAAGGAAGAGAAGAAAAAGAAAGAAGAAAAGAAGAAGAAAAAGGGGAGCAAGAAAAAGAAGGAAGAGGAGAAGAAGACAAAAGAAAAGGGGAAGACCAAAGCTCTAAAGGCAAGGACTTGGGATGACCCATCCTCATCCTCCTCATCATCATCGGATGAGGAGAATGCTTTTGTCACCAATTTGGCCTTGATGACCTTTGATGACTTGGATTGCTCTTCCTCCGAAAATGAAGGATCAAGCTCAAGAGGAGAGAGCTCAAGTGAAGGGGGAGCTTCTACATTCTCTTCATCCGAAGAAGAAGAAGAAGAGGATATGGAAACTATGGTAACGAATGCCTCTCCTAAGAAAATAGTTTCCATAATTTCTAGTTTAACTAAGGACTTATTTGGAATGAAAAAGAAAAATAAAAGCATGCTTAATCAAATTAAGGCATTGGAAAATAAGCTAGAAAATGCATGCTTAAATGATAATATTTCTTCTAGCTTAAATGATGCATGCTCACATGATCTTTATGTGCCATTAGATGTTAGTGATGCATGTATAAATGAAAATAGGACCATAAGGGAAAAGGTAGACTATTTAACAAAATCCCTAGAAAAATTCACAATTGGCTCCAACACCTTGAACATGATAATTGGGAGTCAAAGGGCAAGTTTCAACAAGAAGGGCCTAGGTTATAAAGAAAAGAAAAATGAAAAGGCCTATAAATGCCTAATTGCTAGGGGACAAGATAAGAAGAAAGTAATTGCTAGGAAATGGATTCCTAAGGAATTTCTAGTGAACCCCATAGGCAAGAATCTATTTTGGGTTCCAAAATCCATCCTTAAGGGTTAGGAAAACCCTAGGGTAGTCAACCATATGGAATTGACCTATATCATATTTTGGTTGACTTAGGATGGCGGGACAACATTTTTAGAATAGTGTTGGGTGATGATAACGTGCCCATAAATAGATAATAATGCTTAAATCATGATGATTAATGTAATTCCTATGTATGGTTGCAATCATGATTTATGATTTTGAAATTTGGCACATTATCATAAGAAATAGGCTTAAATCATGCTTTAGGTGATATTTGTTTATTATCATGATATAATACCTAATGCATGATTATTAATTGATGAATACTTGTGTTTCATGATCATAATGTAGAATTAATTGATATATATCTTTATGATCATGAGGATTGTTAGGTTGATACTTAACCTTGATAGAATTGTATGAATATGATGGTTAAGTATATACAAATACCCCCTAGGATGCATCTCACACTCACCATAGGCTACTTTGATTGAAAACTTAGCATGGGTGAGATGTTAGGACGATACAAATGTCCACTAATGCCTATGACATTTAGATGGTCATTTAAGGTATCAAAATAGCAATAATAGACCAATCATGGGGAAGGCTTATGTTTAATTCATAGACATATTGCCTAAAGATCATGGTTGGATATTTCATATGTTTTCAAAACAATTTCTTACCCTAAAATCTATGTATTCATGTTTTGAAACAATTGGATGCAAAACTAGGTAGTTAACTTGATACTAGAATGATCAAAAACCTAGTGGTTTTTAAAGCTTTTGGATTTTTGGCAAAAACAAGAAAATATAATGAATTTTCATGAAAACCTATTTTTCATTAATAGATATACTTAAAAGAAATATGTTCCTCAAATTTCATGATTTTTTGAATTTTTTGGAATTTTTAATGCATTTCTGAAATTACTTAAAATCGTAATTTGGAATCCATTGTGTGATCATTGCCATATCGATAGCGATCATTGCTCACCTGAAAAATAGTCCAATATTTTCTGATTTCAGATTTTAATCATGTTTTTGGTATTTTCCATCTATTTAACTTGATGTCATGGATTTATAACTTAGTGTTAATCTTTTTGATGGTGTCAAAGGGGGAGAAGTAATTATATTTAAGTAAATTATGATAGGGGGAGAAAAAGTTGAAAATTTGTATGGGGAGTTTCATGGATTAAGGGGGAGTTGCATGTTGCTATATCATGTTTATGTTTACATGCTTTCTTACCTTAGAATTTTCATCAAATGTTTTTACCTAACTTAAACGGATTGCCACACATCAAAAAGGGGGAGATTGTTAGGGCAATCTCTTGCCATGATAAGGTTTTGATGTGTGTGGCAAAGGGTTTAAGTTAGGATGATATTGTTATTTGATATGTGCGTTGGAGTCTTGCAGGACTTAGTAATTCACACATGGAGCCTTGGCGGGTTCACCCTCACAACCTCGGTCCTTGAGTCGGTGAAGGATGACTTTGCGGAAGCCGTGCGATTGGAGCATCCGAGGGACCGCCGGACGAGATGACTTGAAGTGAAGCCAAGGAAGCAGACTTCGGAGGCAAGAGACGTGAAGGAGCATTGCAGAGTCGTGGGTCTGATGTTGCTTAGGGGCGTGGCGTGACGAAGAGAGCTTGAGGCGAGGACTTGAGTGAGATGAGAGAATGAGTGAAATGTAAGTAGCTCATTAGGTGAACTTGGCCGAATGGCTGAGTGTCGGAGACTTGACCGCAAGGGTTAAGATTTACCCGACCGCCGGAAGCTCAAAACTTATGTTAAGTTTGAGTTTCACACGGCACCGATCGGATCATGTAATGGCGATCGGCTCAATCGAGTGTGTTCATTGGTATCCGTGATGGGTTTATGCCCGGTCAGTCATATGGAATAGCGGTCATTACCGAAGGATGTTGCGACGCAGAACCGCTTCGTGGCCGTAGGCGATCGACTACGGAGGCAACGGTCGGTGGTGAGGTCCATCGATCGGCCCGAGTGTTCCGTTGGACTACAACGGTCGAGATCCGACGTGTTCGGAGGCCGTTGGAGTGGCGGCAGTCGACTGGTGGCGGCCAACGGGAAGAAAATCTTCCTCTCTATAAAAAGAGAGGGAGTGGGACTTTGGGAGGTTAATGCTTGAGCTCTAAACTTCTCCCAAAGTGTCATACACGATTCCCTACTCTTCTACTTGTTCTAATCTCTATTCTATTGTAGAAGAGTGATCCTTGTGTAAAAGAGGTTACCTCCACCTAGCTTTGTGCAAAGGAGAGATCTAGTGGATAGATTTGGAGGAGTGATTCACCTTGGACGAATCGGATCGTGGATTAGCGGCGTAGCCGTGAACCACATTACATCTCGTGTTTGTATTGCTTGTCTATCTTTTGTGTTGTATTTATTTGTATTTGTATATTCCGCTTGCGCTAACGCTTTGTAGACGAGAGAATCCCGACATCCATCGTAAGAGGGCTATTCACCCCGCTCTAGCCGGCCAATCGATCCCCTACAATGTCGAACTGTTGAATTACAATACTGAATCTACCGAACCATGCTCTGGGTGACTGCTTGAGACCATATAAAGATTTTCGCAAGCGGCATACAAGACCGGAAGACTCCTCCTGAGCAACAAAACACGGAGGTTGCTCCATGTAGACTTCTTCGAGCAGGTCACCATGTAAGAACGCATTCTTGATGTCTAACTGATAAAGAGGTCAGTGTTGAATCGCAGCAATGGACATGAATAGGCGTATTGAAGACATCTTAGCAATAGGGGAAAAAGTATCCCCATAATCCAATCCAAAGATCTGAGTATAGCCTTTGGCAACAAGACGAGCCTTAAGTCTTTCAACCGTTCCGTCTGGACCAACCTTCACCGTATATACCCATCGACAACCAACAATTGATTTTCCTGGTGGTAGAGGGATGAGGTCCCAAGTCCCACAGCTCCGTAAGGCACTCATTTCGTCCAGCATAGCCTGTTTCCATCCTGGATGGGCAAATGCATCTCCTGCAATTTTCGAAAGAGAAACAAACGACAAGGAGGAAAGACAAGAATAATAGGAAGAAGAAAGGCGATGATAACTCAAAGACACATAATGAGGAGAAGGATTACGAGTTGAACGTATACCTTTGCGAAGTGCAATGGGAATATCAGATTCAGAAGATTGTACCGGAGGAAGGGGCGGAGGATCTAGCTCCAGACATGATTCCACGGTAGAGTCAATGTTGGGCGGCGGCACAGCAGGCTGAAGACGACGCTGATAAACCTGCAACGGAGGAGAAATTGAAGCTGGGGGTGATAGAGAGTCCTCCGGAGGATAAAAGACTGGCGTAGGCACAGAAGGAGGAAACTCGGACGATGACTCTGAAGGTCCAAAGAAAGGAACCGAATCAAAGAACGTGACATCAACAGAGATGAAATACCGACGGAGAGTAGGAAAATACCACTTATACCCTTTCTGAGACCGTGGGTACCCAAGAAAAATACATTTATGCGACCGAGGAGAGAGTTTATCAATGTCAGGATCAAGAGCATGAGCAAAACATGTAGAACCAAAGACCTTAGGTGGTAAAGGATGAAGGGACTGATTTGGATAAAGTACATGATGAGGTATTTAACCCTGTAAAGTAGAGGAAGGCATGCGATTGATAAGATAACATGCAGTAAGTACAACTTCACCCCAAAAATGAAGAGGAACATGAGAGTGATGGAGAAGAGTCCGGGTGGTCTCGAGAAGATGGCGATTCTTGTATTTTGCAACTCCATTCTGTTGGGGAGTATGAGGATAAGATGTCCGATATAATACGCCCTGAGATGCTAAGAAGGTCTGAAACGGAGTAGATAGATACTCACGTGCATTGTCACTTTGCAAGGATCGAAGAGGGATACCAAAATATGTTTTGACTTCATTAAAAAAAGATTGAAAAATAAAAAACAATTCTGAACGATCCTTCATCAGATATAACTAAGTACAATGGGAAAAATCGTCTATGAAGGTAACAAGATATCGTGACCCGAATGTAGAAGAAACACGACTCAGACCCCAAATATCGGAATGAACCAAAGTAAAAGGAGACGTAGCCCGACTTATAATGCGAGGAGAAAACGAACTACGAACATGCTTGCTTAACTGACATGACTCACAAGATAAAGATTTTAAGTGAGAAAGACTATGATATAATTGTTTTAACTTATCAATACTATGATGCCCCAACTGAGCATGAATAACAAGTGGAGATGTCGCCGCTGAACCAACACAAGAGGCCTAGTGAAATCAGTATAGGCCATGAGACTCATATCCGAAGCCAATCATCCTCCCCGTACTTCGGTCATGTAATGACACAGAAGATTTAGTAAACGAGACGACGCAATCAAGAGACCGAGTAAGCTGACTTATTGATAACAAATTAAAGGGGGCTCCGGGAACATAAAGAACATTACGAATGGAAAGAGATGGAGAAGGATGAACAATACCAATACCTTGAGACTGAATTTGAGAACCATTTGCCATGGTGACAAAGGGTAAATAACCAGAAGTAGATAGTGAAGAAAAAAAAGATCTATTACCAGTGATATGATCGGTGGCCCCAGAGTCAAGTACCCAAGGACTCGAAGAGCGAGATATACCAGTAAAGGAATTATCAACTTGTGTAACGGCAACAAGGGAATTAGAACTCCATCGATCCTCATACCATTGCAGAAAGTCATCATAGGAAGGCGATGGAGGCGAATTCGATGTCAATGATAGCAAGTCCTGGTGGAGATTATAAAGATGTCGACGGCTGAATTCTTGGCGCTGCCCCGCATCGTCCCTGCCAAAGGCACTCGAACCCGCCATTTGAGCTCTCAGTATTCCCAGAATTCTAGCGCTCTGTGGTGGAAACTGTTGTGCCTTCTTCACGAACCAGAAAGGCAACGGTCGGGGAAGGGGAACCGCAAGGAAGGGATCGCGCTGCGGGAAGGGCAGCGTTAGGTCTGGTCGATGGAAGGGGCTTCGACAGTGGATGGCGCGGAGGGGGGCGGTAGGGACGGCGCAGAAGCGGTGGTGAAGCAGCGGCGGAGGCTGTAAGAGATCGGATGGCCGGCTAGAGGGGGGTGAATAGCCCTTTTCGTTTGGATGGCGGTATTTTGCTCGTCTACAAAACGTTAGCGCAAGCGGAATATACAAATATAAATAAAGACAAGCAAAATAGAAACAAGCAATACAAACACCAAGATATAACGTGGTTCACGGCTACGCCGCTAATCCACGGTCCGATTCGTCCACGGTGAATCACTCCGCCAAAACCAATCACTATCGGTCTCTCCTTTGCACAAAGCTAGGTGGAGGTAACCTTTACAACCAAGATCACTCTTCTTACAAATAGAATGGAGTAAAAGCGAGTAAGAAGAGTTTAGAGCTTGTGGGGCACTAGGAAGATTGTTTGGAACTTAAGCATTAGCCTCTCAAAGGCTCACACCCTCTCTTTTTATAGAGAGGGCTAACTTCTTCCCGTTGGCCGCCATCAGTCGACTGCCGCCCATGGCAGTCGACTGCCGTCACTACAACGACCTCCGAACACGTCGGATGCCGACCGTTGTTATCAGCGGAACTCTTAGCGATCATTCTGGACCTCACCACGATCATTCTGCGGCCCGCTCAATCGGCCCGATCACGCTACGAGCGGTCTGTGAAAACCCTATTGACCCGATCATTCTTGCCGCCCGGCTGATCATTGGTCTTGCGATCGGCAGCGTATCGATCGGCGCGCAAACCTGGCCGATCGATCGTATACGGTCGAGCTACACTCGACTCGGGCGATCATTGCCATTTCATGGCGATCGGCCCGGTGTCGGGAAAACCCATCCGACACTTGGCCAAATGGCCAAGTTTCACCTAAGAGCTACCCTTCCCTGGGTTACAATCGCTCACTCTCATTTCTCGGAGTCCCTCGCCTTCGAAGTTCTCTTCGTTCTCGGCCACGTCCCTCGGCAGCATCAGGCGCACGGCTCTGCAATGCTCCTTCGCGTCTCTTGCCTCGAAGTCTACTTCCTCCGGCTTCACTCCAAGCTTCTCGTCCGGCGGTCCCTCGGATGCTCCAAGCGCACGGCTTCCGCAAAGCTATCCTTCACCGACTCAAGGCACGAGTCATAAGATGTGAAACTCGCCATGGCTCCATGTGCGAATTACTAAGTCCTGCACGACTTCAACGCACATATCAAATAAACATAACACACTAACTTAAACCCTTTGCCACACCATCAAAACCATATCACGGCAAGAGATTGCCCTAACAATCTCCCCCTTTTTGATGTGTGGCAATCCGTTTAAGTTAGGTAAAAACATTTGATATAGATTCTAAGGGTAAGAAAGCATGTAAAGATAAACATGATATAACAACATGCAATTCCCCTTAATCCATGAAATTCTCTATGCAAATTTTCTCCCCCTATCATATATTTCTCCCCCTACAATATATTTCTCCCCCTACATATATTTCTCCCCCTACATATATTTCTCCCCCTAATGTGATTAACTTAAACATACTTATTTCTCCCCCTTTGACACCATCAAAAAGATTAACACTAAGTTATAAGCTCATGGCATCAAGTATAATGGAGGAAAAATATGTCAAGTTGATTTAAAAATTGGGTACCATTTGTTGATGACATCAAGTATATTTCTACCACTTGTAGGAGGTTTACAAACTGAATTGACCTTCAATATTCTGATTTAGGCCACGATCACATTCTATCGATATGGCGGTCGGTAGCACAAAGGAAGCCGAATTTCTGATTTTCTGGATGAAATTCAGAAATGCATTAAAAATTTTAGAAAATTCGAAAAATCATGAAATTCGAGGAACATATTTCTCTTAAGTATATCTATCAATGAAAAATAGTTTTTCATGAAAACTCATTATATTTTCTTGTTTTTGCCAAAAATCCAAAAGTTCTAAAAACCACTAGGTTTTTGATCATTCTAGTGTCAAGTTAGCTACCTAGTTTTGCATCCAATTGTTTCAAAACATGAATACATGTATTTTAAGGTAAGAAATTGTTTTGAAAACATTAGAAATATCCAACCATGATCTTTGGGCAATATGTCTATTAATTAAACATAAGCCTTCCCATGATTGGTCTATTATTGATATTTTGATACTTTAAATGACCATCTAAATGCCATAGGCATTAGTGGACATTTGTATCATCCTAACATCTCACCCATGCTAAGTTTGCAATCAAGTTAGCCTATAGTGAGTGTGAGATGCATCCTAGGGGAGTATTTGTATATATATACTTAACCAATATATTCAAGCAATTCTATCATGGTTAAGTATCAACCTAACAACCTACATGATCATAATGACATATATCAATTAATTTCACATTATGATCATGAAATACATGTTTTCATCAAATTATAACCATGCATTAGGCATTATATGATGATAATAAATAAAGTATCACCTAAAGCATGATTTAAACCTATTTCTCATGATGATGTGCCCAATATCAAAATCATAAACCATGATTACACATATGCATAGAAATTACATTAATCATCATGATTTAAGCATTATTACCTTTTTATGGGCACGTTATCATCACCCAACACTATCTAAAAATGTTGTCCCGTCATCCTAAGTCAACCAAAATATGATATAGGTCAAGTTCATATGGTTGACTACCCTAGGGGTTTTCTAACCCTTAAGGATAGATTTTGGAACCCAAAATAGATTTTTACCTATGGGGTTCACTAGAAATTCCTTGGGGATCCATTTCTTAGCTATTACTTTGTTTTTGTCTTGTCCCCTAGCTATTAGGCATCTATAGGCCTTCTCATTTTTCTTCTCTTTATATCCTAGGCCTTTCTTGTTAAAACTTGCCCTTTGGCTCCCTATGATCATATTCAAGGTGTTGGAGCCAATTGTGAATTTTCCTAGGGCTTTGGTTAAATAATCTACCTTTTCCCTTAATGCCCTATTTTCTTCTATGCATGCATCACTAACATCTAAAGGCACATAATTATCATGTGAGCATGCATCATCATGGCAAGAAGAAGTATCATTATTATTTAAGCATGCATTTTCTAGCTTATTTTCTAATGCCTTAATTTGATCTAGCATGCATTTATTTTTCTTCTTGCTCTAAACAAATCCTAGTTAAACTAGAAATCATAGAAACTATTTTACTAGGAGGCTTTCGTTACCATAGTTTCCATGTCCTCTTCTTCTTCTTGGATGATGAGGAGGAGGATGATGTGGAGGAGGCTCCCTTCACTTGAGCTCTCCTTTTGTGCTTGATCCTTCATTTTCGGAGGAGGAGCAATCCAAATCGTCAAAGGCCATCAAGGCCAAATTGGCGACAAAGGCATTTTCCTCATCCGATGATGAGGAGGAGGATGAGGAAGGATCATCCCATGTCTTGGCCTTGAATGCTTTGGCCTTCCCTTTTTCTTTTGCCTTCTTCTCCTCTTCCTTCTTTTTCTTGCTCCCCTTTTTCTTCTTCTTTTCTTCTTTCTTTTTCTTCTCTTCCTTGCTTTTGCTTAGGAGAGGACAATTGTCCCTTATGTGTCCCTCTCCTTGGCAATTGTAGCATATCACCTTCCCCCTTGGTCTTCTATTCCTATCATTTGATTTATCAAATCTAAAATTCTTAAATACACGCCTCACCTTCCTTACCATGTAGGCTTCCTGCTATCCATGGAGGAGGAGGAGGCTTCATCATCGGAGGAGGAGGGGACTTCCATCTTCTTCTTCCCCTTGTTTGCCAACAATGCAACTCCTCTTGAGGGTTGAATTCTTGGCTCTTCTTGAATTCCTTCAAGCCTCGTTTCGTGGAGCTCCATTGTCGAGAAGAACTCCTCCAAGGTACTTACTTCCAAGTTCTTGGACATATAGAAGGAGTCCACCATGGAACTCCACTTTGAGGACCGGGGAAAGGCATCTATAGCCTTCATGAGCATGTCCCGGTTCGATAGCTTCTCACCTACACTTGTTAGCCCAATTAAAATTTCTTTAAACCTAGAGTGTAGTGAGGTTACCTTTTCTCCCTTTTCTAGTTTTATATTGGATAGTTGGGAGCGGAGGAGATCTCTTCTTGCAAGCTTGGCCTCCGAGGTGCCTTCATGAAGCTCTACAAGCTTCTCCCACATCTCTTTGGCGCTAGTGCATTCTCCGATCCGGTTGATCTCTTGTTGAGGGAGCACATTGAGAAGATGATGTTTTGCCTTTGAGTTTGCAAGGTGCTCCTCACGTTGCTTCTTATTCCACCTTGACTTCTCTATTTGCTCACCCCTTTCATCCCTAGGCAACTCGAAACCATTTTCCATTATAAGCATAATATCGAAATCGGTTTCGAAGAATACCTCCATTCTCCTTTTCCACCAAGAGAATTCACCGTCGAACCGGTGGGTGGATGTTGAGCCGCCATTTTGATGTAGGGCTTGTTTGCGGTTAGTCCGGTGACAAGCAACCTCGGCCTCGATACCACTTTAAGAGATCGGATGGCGGCTAGAGGGGTGAATAGAGCCCTTTTGGTTGGATGGCGGTATTTTGCTCGTCTACAAAAGCGTTAAGCGCGGAATATACAAATATAAATAAAGACAAGCAAAATAGAAACAAGCAATACAAACACACCAAGATATAACGTGGTTCACGGCTACGCCGCTAATCCACGGTCCGATTCGTCACGGTGAATCACTCACAAAACCAATCACTATCGGTCTCTCCTTTGCACAAAGCTAGGTGGAGGTAACCTTTACAACCAAGATCACTCTTCTTACAAATAGAATGGAGTAAAAGCGAGTAAGAAGAGTTTAGAGCTTGTGGGGCACTAGGAAGATTGTTTGGAACTTAAGCATTAGCCTCTCAAAGGCTCACACCTCTCTTTATAGAGAGGGCTAACTTCTTCCGTTGCGCCATCGATCACCCCATGGCGATCGGCTGCCGTCCTCTGACCTCCGAACACGTCGGATGCCGACCGTTGTTGTCCAACGGAACTCTTGGCGATCACTGGACCTCACCGATCATTCGCGACCGTAGTCGACCGCCACGCCCGAGCGGCTCTGCGCGGCGAAAACCCTATTGACCGATGATCGCCTTCATCGATCGCTGGTCTTGGCGATCGGCGCTAACGATATGCGATCGGCTTCACGCCACAAACCGATCGATCGTATACGGTCGAGCTACACTCGATTCGAGCGATCGTGCCATTTCATGGCTGATCGCGGTGTCGAAAAACCCATCCGACACTTAGCCAAATGGCCAAGTTTCACCTAAGAGCTACCCTTCCCCGGGTTACAATCGCCACTCATTTCTGAGTCCTCGCCGAAGTTCTCTTCGTTCCCACGCCCCCTCGGCGACGCATCGCGGCTGCATGCTCCTTCGCGTCTCTTGCCTCGAAGTCTACTTCCTCCGGCTTCACTCCAAGCTTCTCGTCCGGCGGTCCCTCGGATGCTCCAAGCGCACGGCTTCCGCAAAGCTATCCTTCACCGACTCAAGGCACGAGTCATAAGATGTGAAACTCGCCATGGCTCCATGTGCGAATTACTAAGTCCTGCACGACTTCAACGCACATATCAAATAAACATAACACACTAACTTAAACCCTTTGCCACACCATCAAAACCATATCACGGCAAGAGATTGCCCTAACAGAGGCAGGATGTAGTCAGAGACGCGAAGGCAGGAGAAGGCAGAAGACGATGTCACTGCGGCAGGTTCCGAAGAGCTGCCGTTGCTCTTGTTGTTCCTGCTCGATGATTGACTTCTAACGTCGAAGCTCGAGCACCTTCCGGTGGGAGTTGGAGGAAGGGAACGGTCGGTGGTGCTTCGGGTGGTGGCGTGGAGAGAAAAACCGCCGGCGAAGTACGATTTGGGGAGGACGCTGCATGGATTAGGGAAGAAGAGACTGCTGCGGCTCGCGAGTTTCTGCTGATCATCGCGATGTTGAAGGAACTCCTTCTGCGCATCGCCGGCGACTCCTGTGCGATCCCGCCATCGCTCGCGCGGAAGCAGAAGAGGATGCCATCGTCGCTCGCGAGAAGAAGCTGGGACTGGTGAAGCTGATCGCGAGGCGCGTCTCGCAGTGCGCTCGGGAAAAAAAAATAGTGCGAGAAGGAACGTGAAGGCGCGTCTGCAGCGGCTGGAGAAACTGCTCGCGAAGGCAAGGGACGCGAGTAGCGACGAAAATGTAAAAAAATATGCAAACGGTGGAAACCTAACGCTCTGATACCATGTTATTTCATAAAAAATACTAATCAACTTATTACATAAAAGCAACCCTATTTATATCCAAAATTAGGGCCTATTCAAAGGGATAAATCAAAACTCTATCCTAAGAATAAATAAAACTCTATCCTAGAAAACAAATAATTATCCCTAACATATTTACAATATTCTAACAAAAGGGTTAGATAAATTAGTAATATTGGAAGTTGATTTGGGTTAATTGGTTATGTAAGAAATCGATTAAGTATTTGATTTGTCGGTGGATTGCATTTTTTGTGCTTAATAATAGTTATGTTGTATGCAGGTTTCGGTCACGAGGCAGGTTCACGGTCGTGATGATTTGGTTGTTTTCTCGAGCATTTTATCAAGTGGGTATTTTGACTTATCTCTTAGATATAGTCATGTTGATATACTAGTTAGGATAGCTTGCAATAATTTTCATGTTTATATGCCTAGTATATTTTTGTGCCTACTTGATACATGCATTTGATCGGTTATGATTATATCTTCCCTATTTTACTTGGATCATAGATATATACTTATTAATTGTGCATATTATTTGGATAGGTATTTTTAGTTGGATTTACATGTTTTGGTATCATGCACCATCTTGCATGATTGCATGCTGGCCGAACGGGGTTCCTTTATAGTTGAGCCCACAGCCAGTTACATGACCTGCACACACTGCCACTCATGGGTTAGTAGTACATCAGGAGGGTATGTGCAGTTGCTCTGTCAGGCTCCGCTGGTCCGCTCATGGGTAGCGATGAGGCAGCGTGGTAGTGGGCAGGGATCCCTCCTCTGGTTTATGACACCGGGAGATGAGAGCTTAGCTCCCCCACTCTGTTTGGGGCAGAAGGATAGGTGTACTCTGACAGCATCCTATCCACTTGGTCACTCAGGAGCAGTGATGGCAGAGTGTACAATTATCATAGCCCTACCCACTCTGCTTTATCATCGCGTGTGAGGCGGCTGACTGGCGTCAGGAGTGACCATGTCATTTGCACGGCATGCATTTTGCATTGATAGCATTTGTATTGTATTTGATGCATCTTTTTTATTGCCTTGGATGTTGCATATGATTGTCATGCATACAGGATACATATTTGTATATGGTGATGGCTTTATTTCTTCTAGTATGACACATGCTCCTATATCAGGGTAGGAGATTCAGGTAAGTACAGTCCTTTTGTATTTCTTTCTTGCATACCCTATATATGTGAGACTGTACTGGCATGATTGTTATTGTTAGCTATATCTTACTTTGCTTATTAACTATATCCCCTGAGTTCTTTAAACTTACCCCGTTGATTTATATCTGTTTCAGGATGAAGTAGTCAGGAGAGTCCAGCTGTCAAACCCCTCTCGTCGTGATAGTTTTATTCGTTAGTTGAATTGTGGTTTTTGAATATTTTGATTAGAAGATATGTTTTAGGAATGGAGTTGGATTTATATTCTTGTGGATGTTTTGGTATGTCTTTATGGACCTCTGTTCGGAGTTTTATTTTGGATTGGATTTTGATGAGTATTCCTGCCCAGATGGCAGAAGGGGTAAGTCAAGAGGTGATAGATTTTACTTATTTACTTTGATCGATGGCCTGAGGCCTAATTATTACCTGCGTGGATTGTTTGGATTCCGGTCGTGTTGACCGATGTATAGTGGCCGTGTAGGTCTTGTATAAAAAATTTGTATTGTCACCTGTAGAGGGGAGATGCTATCGGATTTTTGTCTGGCGGGAACTCCCTTAGGGTGTGACAATTTATTTGGTATCAGAGCGCCTAGGTTTTCGAGTTCCTAGGGGTTTTTGGATTTTTCGGAGTTCGCCACATTTGGTAGGTTTTTGCGAGTCAATCTGGAAATTTTTGGATTAGTATGGATTTTCGATGATTTTATGTTTCAGAAATTCGAGGTATTAATGACAAGGTCAATTTGGGGATTTGGCGGCGACGGGACATCTCCTGGCGACAAGATAGGTATGATGCTTAATTTTATATGTTATTAATTGTAGTAACATCTGGTAATAAATTTAACAAATATGAGATGAGGTGGGCGTGCTCCTGCGCCGAGACGTGGTGCAGGGCGGCCACGCAAGAGGACATTGAGATCTCTGGCGATTGAGTTGCCAGAAAGGTCTATAGTGTTATGACACATGTGTAGCCTCGTAGTAGGGGTCGCCCACCAAGGCGACCAGCCGGAGTTGTCGTTAGTGTTTATACTCCAGGTTAGATCGGCTATGTGTTTAGTGGATAACAGGAAATAACATTCAGTGTGTTGGTCACTATTCGTAATCGTAGATGGAGTTGACCACGTGAATGACCTGTTCAGTCTGTGAGTCTTGAACCTGTGTCGAAAAGATGAATTTCCTTTGAGTGGATCTGGAGTCGAATCAGTCAGTAGTCACATTTGTTGTAGAAATCAAAGACTACAGTGTTAGGGATTTTCATTAATTATGCTAGTCAGATTATTACTCTGTGGGGTAATGGACAAGGAATGTATACTATTGTTGATACAGACAATGGAGGTTTAAGTTATGAAGTTTCATAGGGATTTTGATCCTTGAGCTACTTGAGCCTAGATCGATAACGTTGAAGGTACTTTTAAGTACCTAACTTGTGTTTATATAGGGGGAGTGGAGTTAGTTTCTTACTATTGGAATGATCAAGTTGTTACTTGGTGGAATATGTAGAAGAATTTTGGGGAAATAACCCATTACGGGATCACGGGTTCAGGATGTTTTCGAGAGACAATGTTTCCCTATGTTATTTTGTATGACTCATTGTTGGGGAATGCTTGAGTCTTAAGTTGAGTGATCAATTGTTAATGGAGTTCATTATAGAGTTTGTTAGATTTGCAGGGTTTACCCCCACTTAATGGCTCAAGATAGTGATTGAGTTGTTTTCGATCACCCACGATTTATTGGCTTACATTTGGATTAGGATAGTTGGGTCTTCCATCAGTTCCTATCGGGAGGCATTAGGGTGAGTCATATTTATGAAAATGACACTGTAGCAAGTGTCTCAAGATAATGGTGTAGTCGATCTAGTGATAATAACCTACACTTCTGATAAGGCAACCGTAGAAGTCGTGAAGGTGCTCTTCTAGCTAAATTCACGTGGCATTATTTCGTTCCCATGTTGATGCTCGATATTGATCATATCTGTTGTTAGAGATGGTAACTTGATGTTGATGATGGAAGTTTACAACCTCTTGAGTGATTGAGGGATTAGTTGGAATTTTAGTTTATTTTTGGTGGTGATCAAGGCTCTGTCCCGGGAATGGAAGATTGATGAAACACTTCATTTCCTAGCGGAAAGCAGGAATATGGATTAAAGCTTTCACCTTAGATTTACATGGCTATCAGAAGTGGCTTGTGCACTTGTGGAAGATATGAAGTTGGTTGTGTGGTTATTGGAGAAAATGATAGGAAGAGGTGTACACCTAGATTCATACAGTTACCGAATTCTTATTCTAGGTCACTGTGAAATAGGGAATCCGTTAAGAGCAGAAGTTGGATGAGTTTGCATCTTTACTCGAAAGAAGTTGTAGATGGTTGAAGGATTGATCATTGGGGTATTACTATAGTTTACCTTACTTAATGATATATTGAGAGATACTGATAGTTTACATATATCTTTGGTTAAAACATGTATAGATAGGATTAGAAGGATTTCTATATTAAGATCATGTGGATTAATAGTGTTTCCACCGACAGGTGAGATGTTGAGATGATTACCGTGATGATTATCAGAGGGGTATGATATTGATTTTGGATGTTTAGAGGTTGATTGATGGAAATGTTATAGTATGGTGAGAGAGTTGACTTAGTTGAGTTATAGTTAACTTGGTTGATATGATGTGGATATTTGGATACTAACTTGGAGGTTATGATTGTGACATGATGGTATAAGAATGTCTCTCGGATGCCTGTATAATTCGAGAGTAATCAGATGTAGTGTTGGATGAACTTCTAGGCTTGCCACTATATAGGCAAGTAGAGTAGGCGATCGGAGTGATTTTGGAAATAGTTTCGATATCGAAGATCCCCTACTCAGTGATAATTTAATTGATACTGAGGTAATGATATTTTACAAGCCTAATGTTTTTACTTATGATGCGTTGGATGAGGGCTAGTGTAAAGCGCACAAGGTGGTTGAAGCTCGTAATATACTCAAGGTGATGTCATTCAATTGGCTGTGAGCCAAATCGAGTTGCTTAGATACCGTCATCGATCGCTCTTTCAAAGTTGGCAAGGTTGATGATGCCGAGAGGTATTTGTTGGAATGACGATATTACCAAGGGATAATTTTGTTGGTATTAGTGTTGCTTGACACTATGGGAATTGGAAAAATCTAAGTTCCAATTATAGGATGTGTTGCGTGGGATATTTATTTGTCCCAGTATTTTATTTCTTGAGAAGCTCTGGAACTCGTTGTTCAAAGAGAGATGAACCTTTGAGGTTATTCATCTATTAACGATGATGGAATGCGGTAGTGGTAGAAGGAAATGAATATCCTTCATGGTGGATTGAGGATCTATTTAAATCAGCTATATGACACCTGTGTATACTCTAGGATTGATTTATGACTGGTGTTGATTTTGTAGTGACAGAGTGTCATACAATTATCAAAGTCGTAGTGATGATTGATATATCATCAGCCTAGAGTAAAGAGGATGCAGGTGTGAAGCGATGACAATTTCATACTTGGTATGAATTATATGAGCCTATGGATTATCTTATTAGACTTATTGACGACTTAGTCGTCCAGGGATTTGGGAAGTCGTATATTTTGGATCAAGTGTGGTCGTTGGAGTTGCGTAACTTGGCCACTATTGATGGTGGCTGTTGGAGTTTAGCACTCGGCCATCGTAGATGGTGGTTTTCTGGTATTGATTTGATTATTACCATAGATATGGATAGGATGCCCTAGTGGTACTACACCGCTGTCTAGTGATGAAATTTACTTAGTCTGAAGCTTGTGAAACTGGTTTCAGGGCTTAGACGATGGTTAATTTTTACACCAATGTTGTTCGATCATTCTTGATTGGAAGGAAGGGTATTGTATGCGGATGCAATGTTTCAGAGAATGGAGCATTTCTGATGTAGTTGATCGAGACGTATCCCATGTTTACATCAAATGAGGAACTACGAGATGGGTTGTCATATATATGACATGGACTTAGCAGATATTATATTGTTTTGTAGAGGTGAGGAGCAGGAATGTTCATGGGATTTTAGCTAGCTACTAAGTAGTTGCATGGAGTGGTTAGAACAAGGAAAGTTGCAACTAAGGAAATCAGTCATAATAGTCTCCCAGTCACCTCCCGTTTTTGTGCGATAGAATGGATTTTTGAAAGTAGGTTTCTCTTGAGAGAAAATATTTCTCCGTTTCCGAGGAGAATAGTGGGTTACATAGTTGCATTCGAATTTAGGAAGAGTTACTTTTGATTCAGGAACAACAAATAGATTCCTGTTGGGATGATAGAGAGAATCTACCATAGAGTTCTACTCTTGCTCTACCTGTTCGGAGTAAGTGATAGTTGAATTCGTATGTTGTCTGTAGCTAGATAGCTACCTGACATCTTGACTGGCCACGAGTCCATGTCGTGGTAGCATGTCGTTGCCTGCAGATAGTGCCTTTTGTATTACCTCGAGAGCCACGAGGCTTTATCATGATATTTGGATAAGTATTGCTAGTAGATTGCGGTAGGTTATATATGTTGCAGATGTATAGGATTGTATCCGGAAAATAGTAAGTATTGAAACGTTCTCCGTGGTGGAACGACATGCGGAACATAGTTGATTTGGAAGTCTGGTGTTCAGTGTGTCAACTAGTGAAGGTGGTATATAAATAATCAGCAAGGTTCTGTACCGAGATGGAAGTAGGAGCCTAGTATGATGGACAGTGTTGGGAGATTATTTAGAATTCGGAAAGGGCTTGATGCGACTTCGGGTAATCGATGATCGATTAGCTGAGCTCGCTCATTTTCTATTGATCCATAAGATGAGTTTGTTGGATCGCTGGATAGGTTATATTGTGGCGATTTTCAGTTCATGGAGTATCTGTGAGTATCGTAGATAGCGATTCAGGATTTACTTTAGGATTATGGCATAGTCTTTAACAGGTCACGAATATCGAGCTCCACTCTGGTACAGTTAGGTACTTTTGATAGGTGGTCGATATGAAGATACTATTCATACTTTGGAAGGGCTGCTGGAAGCAGGTGTGATAGATTTTGGGCGATATCAGTAACCCCACTTAGTCACTTGAGGTGTGACTTGTCTCCAGATTCCTGAGATGGTTGTTGTGACATCTCGTACTCATACATGAGTGAGAAATTTAGGGATCAAATTTTTATTAGTGGGGGAGAATGTTAAATACTGAAAATTTAAAATATTAAATTAAATGACCAAAAATTAAGAAAAATAATCCTGGGAATTTTTTCGGAATTTTTAGGAATTTTTTTGAAATTTTTTTGGATTTAAACGAAGTCCGTACGAGATTATTACGGGGATAAAATAAATAGGTTTTAGGTGGGGTCTATTTAAGGGGGATTAATAGGCGATATTAACCTAAGTTTTTCTATTTCCCCTTTTCTTTCCCCGCCGTACCCGACGCTTTTCCCCTCGCGGCGGTTTCTGCGATAACTCCTTCCCCCGCCGCGCCTGCCTTTCTCTCGCGAACCCTTTCTTCCTTCGACAGTTCTTCCGCATGATCTCTTCTCCGCCGTTGCCGCCCGAACCTTGCAATCTCTTTCCCTTTGCAAGCACCGCCGCCGTGCGCCTCACCCCAACGTCGCCTCTTTCCCTTCGTTGCCCGACGCCGCGGTCACTGCTCACAGGCAGCGTTCGTCTTCGCCGGCGTCGCTCTCCACTTCGCCGTCTGACACGAGGCCACGCCGCCGTCGCTGTTCATGCGAACGCATCATGCGCTCGCCTTCGTCGTTGCTCGCACCGCCGCCATCATATCTCTTTCTAACTTCTTCTGCTCGTCGCCCATTGCTTTCCGCTCGCTCCTCTCCCTTCATCCTCACGCGCACCTGCTGCCAGGGAGTCGCTGCTGCGTGTTGATTTGGGGCGGAGGCTGTGATCTCTGCGGTGGTCGCCGGAGCTAGTGAATTTGGGGCTGCCGGTGCTGGGGAGTGCTCTGTCGATGGTTGTTGGGAATAGGTAAGCGTCGATTTTACTTTGATTGAATTGGATCTGTGATTGGACAGTTAACCTTGGGCCGGTGAACAAGGGATTGTTAGAGCAATCTCTTGCCGTAATATGGTTTTGATGGTGTGGCAAAGGGTTTAAGTTAGTTTGATATGTTGATTTGATATGTGCGTTGAAGTCGTGCAGGACTTAGTAATTCGCACATGGAGCCATGGCGAGTTTCACATCTCATGACTCGTGCCTTGAGTCGGTGAAGGATAGCTTTGCGGAAGCCGTGCGCTTGGAGCATCCGAGGGACCGCCGGACGAGGAGCTTGGAGTGAAGCCGGAGGAAGTAGACTTCGAGCCAAGAGACGCGAAGGAGCATTGCAGAGCCGTGCGCCTGATGCTGCCGAGGGACGTGGCCGCGAACGAAGAGAACTTCAAAGGCGAGGGACTCCGAGGGATGAGAGTGAGCGATCAGAACCGGGAAGGGTAGCTCTTAGGTGAAACTCGCCATTCGCCAAGTGTCGGATGAGTTTTCGACACCGCCATTGCCATATCATGGTAGTCGATCGCTTCCGAGTCGATGGTTCGATCGACCGGGTCTAATGTGGTCGACGTCGATCCGATCACGCATAAGCATCGATGGCTGATCGATCGACTTCCAAAGGATGGCAATCGATCGATGTCACGCGCACGCACGAATCGGAGTCGACCTCGTTGAGGACTCGACCGGGTTGACATCGATCGATGGGTGCCATCATTCGGTGATGCGATGCACCGCTTGGATAGTATCCAACGTGGAAAGCGGCCCGGTATGGTTGAGACTCAGCCGGTCGGTGATGGGTGCCATCGGACCGATCCTGTGTCAACGGGAAGAAATCCTCTTCCTCTATAAAAAGGAAGGGGGTAAGGCTTTGGGAGGCTAATGCTTACACTCTAACACTCTCCCAAAGTTTCCTAAAGCTTTCCATCCTCTTACCCAAGCTTATTTTCATTATATTTGTAAGAGGAGTGTTGTTGTAAAGAGGTTACCTCCACCTAGCTTTGTGCAAAGGAGAGATCTAGTGGATAGATTGCAGAGTGATTCACCGTGGACGAATCAGACCGTGGATTAGCGGCGTAGCCGTGAACCACGTTATATCTCCGTGTTTGTATTGTCTTTGTTTTATTTCTAATTGCTTGTCTTAGTTTATTGCTTCCGCTTGCGCTAACATTTTCGTAGACGAGCAAAATACGACATCCAACGAACGAGGGCTATTCACCCCTCTCTAGCCGGCCGTACCGATCCCAACAAGTGGTATCAGAGCCAAGGAAAGCTTGTCGAGGACTAACCACCACAACAAGCAAATTTTCAAAATGGCCGGCTCAAATATCCATCCACCGAAGTTCGACGGCGAATTCTCTTGGTGGAAAAAGAGAATGGAGGTATTCTTCGAAACCGACTTTGAAATCCTTTTAATAATGGAAAACGGCTTCGAGTTGCCTAGGAACGAGGATGGGGAGCCATTGGAGAAATCGAAGTGGAGCAAAAGGCAAAGAGAAGAATACTTGGCAAATTCAAAGGCCAAGCACCACCTATACAATGTCCTCCCTCAACAAGAAGTCAATAGGATAGGAGAGTGTGCTAGCGCCAAGGAAATGTGGGAGAAACTAATAGAAATCCATGAAGGCACATCCGAGGCAAAGCTAGCAAGGAGAGACGTTCTTCGCTCCCAATTGTCCAATATCAAACTTGAAAAGGGAGAGAAGGTAAAATCCCTACACTCTAGATTTAAGGAAATTCTAACAGGTTTAACGAGTGTAGGTGAAAAGCTTTCCAACCGGGATATGGTAATGAAGGCCATAGATGCCTTTCCCCGGTCCTCAAGATGGAGTTCCATGGTGGTCTCATTTTACATCTCCAAGAACCTAGAAGTGAGCACCTTGGAGGAATTTTTCTCAACAACAGAGCTTCATGAAACTAGGCTTGAAGGAATACAAGAAGAGCCAAAAATCCAACCTTCAAGAGGAGTAGCTTTGATAGCGAACAAAGGGAAGAAGAAGATGGAAATCCCCTCCTCCTCCGATGATGAAGCCTCCTCCTCCTCCTCCATGGATAGCACCGAAGAAGCATATATGGTAAGGAAGGTAAGGCGTGCATTTAAGAATCTTAGATTTGATAAATCTCATGATAGGAATAGAAGACCAAGGGGGAAGGTCATATGCTATAATTGCCAAGGAGAGGGACATATAAGGGATAATTGTCCCCTCCTAAACAAGAGCAAGAAAGAAGAAAAGAGGAAGAAGAAGGGGAGCAAGAAAAAGGAAGAAGAAAAGAAGGCAAAAGGAAAAGGAAAGGCCATGTCACTCAAAGCCAAGACATGGGATGACGTTGCTTCCGCCTCCTCATCCGAAGAAGAAGAGCATGTCTACTCCAACCTAGCACTAATGGCTCTTCATGACTCGGATTGCTCCTCCTCCTCAAATAAAGAATCAAGCACAAGTGGGGAGAGCTCAAATGAAGGGGGAGCTTCTACATCCTCCTCATCCGAAGAAGAAAAAGAAGACATGGAAACTATGGTAACGAATGCTTCTCCTAAGAAAATAGTTTCCATAGTTTCTAGCTTAACTAGGGATTTATTTAGAGCTAAGAAGAAGAACAAAAGCATGTTAGATCAAATTAAGGATTTAGAAAATAAACTAGAAAAAGCATGCTTAAATAATAATATTTCTTCTAGCTTAAATGATGCATGCTCACATGATGAATATATGCCATTAGATGTTAGTGATGCATGCATAGAGGAAAATAGGGCATTAAGGGAAAAGGTAGATTATTTAACCAAATCCCCAGAGAAATTCACAATTGGCTCCAACACATTAAATATGATCATTGGGAGCCAAAGAGCTAGCTTCAATAAGAAAGGCCTAGGATATAAGGAAAAGAAAAATGAAAAGGCCTACAAATGCCTAATAGCTAGGGGACAAGATAAAAATAAAATAATTGCTAGAAAATGGATCCCCAAGGAATATTTAGTGAACCCAATAGGAAAGAACTTATTTTGGGTTCCAAAATCCATCCTTAAGGGTTAGAATAACCCTAGGGTAGTCAACCACATGGACCTAACCTATATCATATTTTGGTTGACTTAGGATGACGGGACAACATTTTTTAGATAGTGTTGGGTGATGATAACGTACCCATAAATAGATAATAATGCTTAAATCATGATGATTGATGTAATTCCTATGTATATTTACAATCATGATTTATGTTTTTGAAATTTGGCACGTTATCATAAGAAATAGGTTTGAATCATACTTTAGGTAATACTTTGTTTATTATCATCATATAATACCTAATGCATGACTATTATTTGATGAATACATGAGTTTCATGATCATAATGTAGAATTCATTCATATATGCCTTTATGATCATGAGGATTGTTAGGTTGATACTTAACCTTGATAGAATTGTATGAATATAATGGTTAAGTATATACACATACCCCCTAGGATGCATCTCACACTCACCATAGGCTACCTTGATTGAAAACTTAGCATGAGTGAGATGTTAGGATGATACAAATGTCCACTAATGCCTATGACATTTAGATGGTCATTTAAGGTATCAAAATAGCAATAATAGACCAATCATGGGGAAGGCTTTTGTTTAATTCATAGACATATTGCTCAAAGATCATGGTTGGATATTTCATATGTTTTCAAAACAATTTCTTACTTTAAAATATATGTATTCATGTTTTGAAACAATTGGATGCAAGACTAGGTGTTAAAATGGATACTCTTATGATAAAAAACCTAGTAGTTTTTAAAGCTTTTGGATTTTTGGCAAATACGTGGAAATATAATGATTTTTCATGAAAACATATTTTTCACTGATAGATATACTTAAAAGAAATGTGTTCCCCAAATTTCATGATTTTTTGAATTTTCTGGAATTTTTAATGCATTTCTGAAATTCATTCAAAATCAAAATCCCGAATTCATGTGCCAATGACCGTATCCGAACCGGCCGATCGATGGCCTAATATCGCATCAAGAAAGGCTGAATTCCGATTTTTAATCAACTTGTGGTATTTTTCCTTCTATTATACTTGATGCCATGAGTTTATAACCTAGTGTTAATCTTTTTGATGGTGTCAAAGGGGGAGAAATGATTGTTTAAGTTAATTATGATAGGGGGAGAAATGATAGGGGGAGCAATTAAGGGGGAGTTTCATGGATTAAGGGGGAGTTGCATGTTGCTATATCATGATTATGTTTACATGCCTTCTTTCCTTTAAAATTTATATCAAATGTGTTTACCTAACTTAAACGGATTGCCACACATCAAAAAGGGGGAGATTGTTAGGGCAATCTCTTGCCGTAATATGGTTTTGATGGTGTGGCAAAGGGTTTAAGTTAGTTTGATATGTTGATTTGATATGTGCGTTGAAGTCGTGCAGGACTTAGTAATTCGCACATGGAGCCATGGCGAGTTTCACATCTCATGACTCGTGCCTTGAGTCGGTGAAGGATAGCTTTGCGGAAGCCGTGCGCTTGGAGCATCCGAGGGACCGCCGGACGAGGAGCTTGGAGTGAAGCCGGAGGAAGTAGACTTCGAGGCAAGAGACGCGAATGAGCATTGCAGAGTCGTGCGCCTGATGCTGCCGAGGGACGTGGCCGTGAACGAAGAGAACTTCGAAGGCGAGGGACTCCGAGGGATGAGAGTGAGCGATTGTAACCCGGGAAGGGTAGCTCTTAGGTGAAACTTTGGGCCAAGTGTCGATGAGTTTTCTCGACACCCCGATCGCCATGTCATGGTAGTCGATCGCTCGAGTCGATGGTTCGATCGACTTGTCTAATGTGATCAATCAAGTCGATCGGCCGATCACCGGCATAAGCGATCGATGGCTTGATCGATCGGCCGACCTAAGGGACGCATACGATCGATGTCACCGCCGCACGGGCACGTAATGGAGTCGACTCGCTGAGGACTCGATCGTTGACATCACGATCGATGGGTGCCATCACGATCGATGCCGCATGGCTGGATAGTATCCAACGCGTGGAAAGCTACCGCTATCGAGCAATGGTTGCAGACTACCGACCGATGGGTGCCATCAGTCGACTGATCCTGTGTCAACGGGAAGAAACCCTCTTCCTCTATAAAAAGGAAGGGGGTAAGGCTTTGGGAGGCTAATGCTTACACTCTAACACTCTCCCAAAGTTCCCTAAATCTTTCCATCCTCTTACCCAAGCTTATTTTCATTATATTTTTAAGAGGAGTGTTGTTGTAAAGAGGTTACCTCCACCTAGCTTTGTGCAAAGGAGAGATCTAGTGGATAGATTGCGGAGTGATTCACCGTGGACGAATCGGACCGTGGATTAGCGGCGTAGCCGTGAACCACGTTATATCTCCGTGTTTGTATTGTCTTTGTTTTATTTCTAATTGCTTGTCTTAGTTTATTGCTTCCGCTTGCGCTAACGTTTTCATAGACGAGCAAAATACGACATCCAACGAACGAGGGCTATTCACCCCTCTCTAGCCGGCCGTACCGATCCCAACAGGGATTTCCGCGAAAGATTAGGGCAGTGGCTAGCGTTGGGTGTTCCGACGAACCAAGCTGTTTGGGGGAGTTGATCGAACTGGTAAGCTTGACCCATCTACTTCGTTCCTTGTTGTTGTTAAATTGGTCGGTCGTGAAGTTGAATAGGTTACTATCGAGGGAGTCGGTTGTGAGGTTCTCGACCACGAAGTGGGCTGTGAGTTGGGAGTATCGGCTGCCGGTGGGATCCTAGGGCCGATAAACACGATTTTGGTGTTATTCGGTTGATCATATTGTATTCGGTGGATATGGGATGAATCTACTTTGTGTTGTGATGAGATTTCAATTAGGGTGATTAGATCCCTAAATTGGTGCAATTGGGAGTTGAGGGTTGTGAAAGGGTTAGATAAATTAGTGAAATTGGAAGTTGATTAGGGTTAATTGGTTATGTAAGAAATCGATTAAGTATTTGATTTGTCGGTGGATTGCATTTTTTGTGCTTAATTATAGTTATATTGTATGCAGGTTTCGGTCACGAGGCAGGTTCACGGTCGTGACGATTTGGTTGTTTTCTCGAGCATTTTATCAGGCGGGTATTTTGACTTATCTCTTTGATATAGTCATATTGATATGCTAGTTAGGATAACTTACAATAATTTTCATATTTATATGCCTAGTATATTTTTGTGCCTACTTAATACATGCATTTGATCGGTTATGATTATATCTTTCCTGTTTTACTTGGATCATAGTTACTTGGATCATAGATAAGTACTTATTGATTGTGCATATTATTCGAATAGGTATTTTTAGTTGGATTTACATGCTTTAGTATCATGCACCATCTTGCATGATTGCATGCTGGCTGGACGGGGTTCCTTTATAAATGAGCCTACAACAATATACGGCCCGCATAATAATCGCCACTTACGGGTTAGTGGTACATAAGAGGTGTGCAATTGTTCACAAGCCACTTCCGCTCACGGGTAGTAACCCTAGCCTCAGGTGACAGCAATACGTAACCGGAACGAAGTACAACACAGGAGATGAGAGCTTAGCTCCCCCACTCTGTTTGGGGCAGGAGGATAGGTGTACTCCGACAGCATCCTGTCCACTCGGTCACTCAGGAGCAGTGATGGCAGAGTGTACAATTGTCATAGCCCTACCCACTCGGCTTCACCATCACGTGTGAAGCGGCTGACTGGTGTCAGGGGTGACCATGTCATTTGCACGGCATGCATTTTGCATGGATAGCATTTGTATTGCGTTTGATGCATCTTTATTGTTGCCTTGGATGTTGCATATGATTGTCATGCATACAGAATACATATTTGTATATGGTGATGACTTTATTTCTTCTAGTATGGCACATGCTCCTATATCAGGGTAGGAGATTCAGGTAAGTACAGTCCTTTTGTATTTCTTTCTTGCATACCCTATATATGTGAGACTGTACTGGCATGATTGTTATTGTTAGTTATATCTTACTTTGCATATCAACTATATCCGCTGAGTTCTTTGAACTTACCCCGTTGATTTATATCTATTTCAGGATGAAGCGGTCAGGAGAGTCCAACTGTCAAACCCCTCTCGTCGTGATAGTTTTATTCGTTAGTTGAATTGTGGTTTTTGGATATTTTGATTAGAAGATATGTTTTAGGAATGAAGTTGGATTTATATTCTTGTGGATGTTTTGGTATGTCTTTATGGACCTCTGTTCGGAGTTTTATTTTGGATTGGATTTGGATGAGTATTCCTGCCCAGATGGCAGAAGGGGTAAGTCAAGAGGTGATAGATTTTACTTATTTACTTTGATTGATGGCCTGAGGCCTAATTATTACCTGCGTGGGTTGTTTGGATTCCGATCGTGTTGACCGATGTATAGTGGCCGTGTAGGCCTTGTATGAAAAATTGGTATTGTCACCCGTACAGGGGAGATGTTACTGGATTTTTGTCTGGCGGGGACTCCCTCGGGGCGTGACACCATTATCATTATTTCAGAAGACGAGACATCACAATGCACACACAACATTAATATTTTTACAAGTGACGAGACATCACAATGCATACACAACATTAATATTTTTACAGACGACGAGACAACATAATTCACACACCATTATTATTATTTTAGGAGATGTGACATCACAATGCACACACAACATTATTATTTTTGCAAGCGACGGGACATCACAATATACACATCATTATTATTATTTCAAAAGACAAGACATCACAATACACACACAATATTATTATTTTTGTAGGCGACGAGACATCACAATACACACAAATCTTATATAATGCACATAAGTTTTTCCTATATAATGGCATGCTAGACATGACCATCACAATGCACCTTTACTCTTGAAAAAAATGAGTTCATCTCGTTCATCATCCTACTCAGTTGAAGAAGATAAACATTTATGTCATATTTATCTTCATATTTCTCAAAATCCAATCATAGGAATCAACCAAAAGAATGATCAATTTTGGGCAAGAGTTGAGATGGAGTATAATCTAGATCCAAATTTTAAAAATTCAGAGCGACCTAGAAGATCATTGCAAAAGAGAATGAATACCATCATTGCTGTTATTTCCAAATTGAAGGGTTACATACGACAAATTGAAGAATTGAATCCAAGTGGAGCATCAGAGGAAGATATTGTAAGTTGTTATCATTATTTATTTTGTAGACTATATGAATTTTATAATCAATATATAATTTAGTTATTAATTTTGTTTCATAATTATATTATTTTTTTTACAGATGAATCGTGCTCAAATGTTATTAGTGCAAGATCCTAATTACTCAAAGAGATTTAAATTTGGACATGTGTGGAGCATTCTTCAAGGTATTGATAAATTCAATAGTGACAACGTCAAAACTACATCTACAAGAGTGCAACGACAAACTGCTCAAGCTGATTATTCTCAATCTTATAATCTCGAGAAAGATGTTTATTCATCTTCATATCCACGTGTCTCTTTGTTTAATCTTAACATCACTGATTCGGACAGTGGTGATACTTCAACTAAACGACCTATTGGGGTGAAGAAAGCCAAACTGAAGAGAAAAAATAAACAACCACTCACAAAAATGGTTTCACATAATGGCGAATTTGTTGCGGCATTGGATCGAAGTACCGATGCTGCTATATTCAAGGAAGAGAATAAAATTTTATTCAAAGATTTGAATACCATCGTCGATCCGATAATGCGTGAATTTATTCACAGTGAACAAGTCAGAATTATGCAAAAGAGGACTAAAAATCAGAAATCTCAATCAATTCCACATCAATGAGAAGGATCTAAATTCAATTCGTCTCAAGAAGAAGGACAAGAATCTCAAGATCCTTTGAATGACTCCGGTAAATTTCATGATTATTTCGGTGATTTATTAAGAAGTGATTTTCCAGAATACTAAATATTGATTTGTTTAGTATTGCAATATTATTATGGTTATTTTAAATGTATGTTTACTTGTTTGTCGCATCTTTAAATTGTATACTGGGCTATATATATGTTATGTATTTTATATTTATGCATTTTGAAATTTTAAATGTTTAATTGTGTGTTTGTTACGAAAATATCAATATTATAAATTTTAAAATATTTATAATCTTAGTAATATAACAAATATTTTAAATATTACTTATTTAAGTTAATAACTAATATAAATTTATAATATATAAAATTTACATAATAAATTCAATTCAATTAAATAATATTAATTTATAATATTTAAGAATATTTTAAATATAAATTTAATATTATAATATAATTATTTAAAATAAACTATATTTGCATCATTTTGGTGCAAGTGAATAGTGCAGCACCACCATTTTAGTGCAATTTTTAATGTTTCCATTGAAGAAGAAATGATGTTTTCTTTACACTAAAATGGTGTAATGGATATCCATTGGAGATGGTCTTATATCCTGAAACTTGAGCTGTTATTTTTCTTGGTATTTCTGTTTTTTGTTTTTTGCCATTTTATTTTGTTGTTTATCTCAGTTCCTGTTTTTTTTCTTTTCCGTATAACACATAAAAAAAGTTGACTGCTAGATGTCGAAATCTGGAGTTTTGAATATAATCTCGCTTCGGGAATTAGTGGCAATATCAAGAAGGAAGATGTTCGATCTGCTGTTGAACAGTATATTTTTTTTACTCATCTTTATGACTATGTTTGATACGGGATAATCAGACTTGTAATGTAATCGAATTACATTACAAGATAATTTACTTTGTTTGTTAATATTTCAAAGATGTAATGTAATGTAATCGCATTATAAAATAAGAGCCAAGATCCGTAATCTCGATTACGAAGGAAAAGCGATGTAATCCGATTACATTACGGACTCAATATTTGTCTTTATAAATATGTCCTTCTTTTATTTTTTCTAATTGCTTCTCGATGTCGGCCGGCCGATGATCGGCGGCCAGCGATCGGCCATGGCCGGCGATCACACGGCCGGCAACGACGATCGGCCAACGTACGGCCGCCGGCCGGCTGATCGACAGCCGGATCGGCCACGGCCGGCCGGCAGCCGGCACGGCCGGCCGACGGCCGAAGCGACGATCGGCGGCCGGCAACGGCGATCCGGCGGCCGACCGGCTGACCGGCCGACGGCACGGCCGGCGGTGGATCGGCCGGATCAAACGGCCGGCCGTCGACGCGACGGCGATCAAGCGGCGCGCCAGGCTATTTTTGTCATTTTATAATAATATGAATTACATTCCTCATAACAAATATGGATACCAAACAAACGAATATAATCATTTTTGTAATCAAAGATTACACACCAATCGCTAACCAAACACAGTAATGTAATACACATTACATTACAAACTTGATTACATTACAAGGTTGATTACATTACCCCGTACCAAACGTAGCCTATATGTCTTAGGATTACGATCAGTTCTTTCTAAGGCACGTACCCTAGTGAGCATGTTTGAGCTAGTAACTCGTAAATGGGTTTATATATATATATATATAAATATCAACCTTAAAACACAAAATATAGATCATTTCTCAATGCATGTATTGGTTTCTTCTTCTGCATGGATGATCAAATTGCCAAATGCATTATTCATGCGACGCCTTCTTAGGTGGATGATAACTGCAACACGACGAATCAATGGCGGAGCCAGAACTAAATTAAAACCATAGCCCATGACATCAACATTGCTCACTCGGCATGTCTCGATCCTACTGAACTTAAACTAGAAAATAATAAAATAATAATTTAAATATATAAAAACATAAAAGTTTTTGGAAAACAGAAAAATCAGGAAAGTAGAAAAAATTTTTAAAAAAAATAAACCTGTGAATAATTATAGGGAAACTTCAAAAACAAAAGGATTTTTTTTGGATCCTTTTGATAATTTTAGGTAAGTTGACCAAAATTCAAACTGACTGCTTTATTCAAAATAAGAGACATTTTGATTTATTTTTTTTTAAAAAAAAACTTTTTTACCATTGAAATTGCCTCCTATCCTCTTTATCGAAGGTTGTGCTGGGCTTGTTCGCCAGTGGACTGTGCTACACTACCCACCACTCACCCATTTTATGCCGTTGAAATCTTCTATGATTTTTTTTATTAGCATGGATTTTTTCCATAGATCATCGAAGTATAATAGAAAGTATTTGTGTAGAAAATTTCAATAGTTGCAAAATTTAAAAGTTGAGTCAGACATCCTACCGCTGCATCATATAGCTCTAAGGATGATTTCTTTTAAATCAACATCTTATATTTATTCTTCTCTTATGTATTTGAATTTCTCTATGATGTAATCCTTACTTATACGTGACTATCAAAATATCACATGCACCGTTAATATAGTAGTTGAACTCATAGTTGATCATATTTAGCTAGTAAGGACCAAATAGTTACAATCTCACTCCGACTTTAATTAAGCCCGATGAATAAAATTGCTATAACTTTACCTACAATTGCTTTGCCACTTTCTATTCTTCGTTATCCAAGCGATTCCAATAACTTAGTCCGGCCTCCATGAACTTATGTTGTCTCCTCTTTCACCATGGGAGAATATAACAATAGAACTAGTTTTTCTTATAATCTATTTCCTGTTCAAATATCTATTTTTTAGAATTACAATTATCTTGAATTTTGGATACAATTCCATCATATATAGTTGTGAGAAGCAACATTCATCAACTCTAGCTAGAATACAAAAAAAATTCATAAATTAGAGATCGAAATATATTTGATTTCTAATTAGAGATTCTAAATGTTAGTAGATTGCATAGGCAACGTCTCAAAATTATTATACATGTCCTTTGCATGCAATTCTTGACTGTTGTGGCTAAACCTACTCTTTGAATTGAAGTACATTTAGAACTTCTTTCATTTTATCAGATGTGTATTGTCATAACTTCTCATTCTGTATTATAAACAAGATATTTGTGATTACTTGATCTTTTGCATTGTTAGCTGATGTGACGAGGAAAATCTGTTCACTCCTTTTCAATATAATGAAAACACTAAGGGTGCGTTTGGTTCAAGTAATCATACATAACCTTAGTTATGTGATTACCAGGGAATAAAACATAACCTTGGAATAAAGTATAACCTTAGATAAAAACCTTGTTTGGTTGGAGGTTTTAATATATAACTTAGTTTAACATTTTACTAAATTATCCTTTGTCTTTGTTCAATTAATTCGATGACGATGACAGAAATATTAATAACGACGACAGCGATCTGCCATCAGCATTGCCCCACCGTCGGTGGCGATGGCCATCGACGGCGTGTGGTGGTGACCGCCGAGGGCGATGGTCGGCCGGCCGATGGCGGCGAAGGTGGTCAATCGATCGTGGCGGCACGATCGGTCGGCCAAAGAGCGGACGATCGATCGGCCGACGACGGCTTGATCGGCGTCGATTAGCAATGATGCCGCCGCCGTCGGCCGCCGTCAGCGATAAGCGGTGGCGCAGGCGGCGGCAGCGGCGGCGGCGGCGCAGCGATGGCGGCAGCGAAGTGGCAACCGGATGTGCAGTGGCGCGAAGCAGCGATGCGGATGGCGGCCCGGCGCCGGGCGAGCGCAGCGGCGGCCGGCGATCGGCGGGCACAGCAGAAGCGGCAAGCGCGCAGCCCGGATAAGCGGAGCAGCGGCAGCGGCAAGCGGCGGCGGCGGCGGCGGCAGCGGGGCTTTTGACAAATTGACATTTAATATATTACTAGGGGTAATATTGGAAAAAAGTTTCCTTAACCCCAGGAATCAACAAAAACCTTAGTTCTCCAAGGTTTTCCGATTCCTCCTAAAAAGGTTTTTGTTCATAACCAGGTAATGAACAATTACCAGGTAATTATTTATAACCTAAACCAAACAAGGTTTTTGTTGATAACCTAACAAGGTTATCAACAAAAACCCCCAACCAAACGCACCCTAAGGGAGATCTCAGAGGGTTCTCACAGGCCGCACTCAGTAGAGAATGAGAAGATGAAGTAGATGAAACGCAAAAATCGGTACCAGCAATCGAAACTCAGACACAAGATATAACGTGGTTCAGAATGAGGATTCCTACTCCACGGAGATGAGCTTTCTCACCGGGTGCAGTGTCTAAGCACTTTCACTATGAAGGTCCTCCCTTACCGAAAAGAAGTTTCCGGAGGTGGAGGAGAAAAACCTCTTACAGTGATATCACAAGACGAGAAAAAATACAAGAGAGTTAACAACAACAGATCTCTGTCCTTCTTCTCCGACGAGATAGCTGTCGCTCTCCCTCTCCTCTTACCGGGTTGGAATGATTGTGGATCCTCCCCTTCTTCCTTGCTTCCTCCCTTTTATCTTCCTTTTTTTCTCCATCGTGACGTCGTGGGCTGTCTCCATCGTACACGTGGCCACCACCTCCATCTGGAGAATAATTCTGTTACAGATATGAGAAACGAAGGCTCCTTGGAATATTATGTGGGGGCCTCCTAAGCTGTTGCATAACGCCTCTTCCTCTACTTTTCGGGTAACTAGATTAGACTGTCTCCTTCAACCATCCGCTTTAGGTGAAACTAACTTAGGTCTATGGCCCACGGGTGACCTAGCTTTAAAGCTCCTCATCAACCCGAACCAATTCCTCTTTTTTCCGTGCCGAACTTCCTTCGGATCGATTAGGTTGAGTCGATCCTTTATCCATCTCATCTGCTTCTGGGATTCTCTAGCTGAACCAATTCTTGTTCCGCCCTTAGTGAAGTGCCTTCCGTCTCTTCTTTGCCGTGCCAATTGCTTCCGCTAACTCTCCCGTGCCAATTGCTTCGGATATTTGCGCCCGAACCATTCTTCCTTTTCTCCTTTCACTGAGCCAAATATTTTAGCTCGGATCACGTGTTACATGCTAACCTTCTATCTGGAGTATATAGAAAAAGTACCAGTAGTATCATTAGCAATTATCGAGTGTGTTTTTGTACATCAGTTTATCTAACATATGCGGTGTTAGAATTGAGATGGAGTAAGACAAAAAAATAGTTGTAGTAAGCACTCTGGTGAATCTCTGATCTGGTAGATAAACTAGCTAAATCAACAAAGAAGTGGGGCATAAGTCTTCAGATCTTAGCATTTATGTAGGCATTAGATGATCCAATAAGTGTGATGTATGAATCTTGAATTTTTTAGCAATTAAGATTGAATTATCTTGTAGTGCCCTTGCCATTCGGTTTTTGAGAACATAGTCAATACACACTCTCTCTTTATCAGTAACGAAGTTTTTGATGTGAATTATCTGGTTGTGGATTCGTATAGTAACAAAAAAACTTGTATGGCTATCCTTGTTATTTCTATGTGGTTAATATGTTTATTGGACACATAAATTAGCCATTGATGAAAGTCTCCATTCATCCTTTTATATTAGCTTCATGTTCGCTCATTTTCTCAATAGAGTTAAAATTCTTCAATCTTCATATCGCCAAAATTGCAAATCCATTTGGTGTATACGTATATAAATGTTTTCTGGTTAATTGATGCATTAGGTATGAAAAATACCATACATATTACGGAGGGGATGAAGAATTAAGGAAAGCACACTACTCTCATATGGTAGGCTTCATATATCAGTATCGCCTTTTCGTTGCTTACATTTTACAAATTTTGAAAGCTGATCAGTGGCCCATTGTTTGATTATTTTGCTTTGAATATATATGAAAATTTGGTTCTTGATTTAGGGTTACCATGTGTGTATACGATGTACCCATTTATGTGCATGGTTATCAAGTGCCATATATTTGTTGGTTTTTAAAAATTCAAGCTTCCATAATTGCAATATATACCTTTATCATATTTTATCAAACGAATTGAATGATAGCTTTGCATTTTCTTTTATGCATCTCAGGTGAACAAGTATTATGGTCTTGCCACTAGCTTCTATGAATTAGGTTGGGGAGAATCATTCCACTTTGCTAAAAGGTACGCAGTAGCGATTTATTGTTCACCGTTGTCCCTGAAATTATTTGATATTTAACACTGAGATAATGCGGATCCACATGGCGGAGAGAAGATTTGGTCAACATAAAGAACATATCAAATGGATATAGAAGAGTTAGCGGATTACAAGATTAGCTTAGTAGAACTTGACCCAAGATCCCTAATTATTGGGTCGGGCAAATGTCAAAAGGTCGAGATAGATGAGCAGACGACGATGTTTCTCCTAGAGCTAAGGTGGTTGTTACATGCATTAACAGGCGTAATGAACATCAACAGATGTTGGTAAGTGTAGGGCATAGTGTTTGTTCATCTACCCTTAGATTTGTATAAAAAGAGTACTCAAAGGATGAGAAAAGGGGATCGAAAAGCTTTGATTCTAATTTCTAATATACTACTATTTTACTCTTTATTTCTGCTCTACTCTCTCTTTTTCTCCAGTGAATCTAACTTAAATGTCGGAGGAATTTTATCAAGATTTACCCCTTAGCTCCCTCTTAACTCTTCACTATCTGCAGAAAAAAGAATCATTCGCAAAGGCCCAATAAGATTTGTCTTCTTCTTGGATGCATGTCAATAAGCTTACTTGAGCAGTTGTTGATCCATTAAACTGCAAGCTCGAACAAACATCGACTCGAGCAATCGTTGACCCGAACAACAACCAACTCGGGGTGAGATCGCTGATAGTTTGAGACTCACCCACTAAAGAGGACCCATCTAGCTGTGTAAAATACGAAAAAAAAACCGTGATTAAGAAATTATCTTATATAATTTCTCAGGAGTTCATAGAAATTTTTTCGGATTTAAAAGGAGTCCATATGAGCAAGATTTAAGCTTAAATAGATGGTTGGGTTAAACTTAGGCTAGACTTAAGTTAGCTGAACCCATTCCACCGACTTTTAAAAACCACTCGAACCCAAATCCGACCTGCATCCGTCTTCGTCGGCTTCACCCAAATCCCGATCGCGCGATTTCTTCCCTTCTTCGTCGCCGATTCTTTCTCCACCGCGATGCCTTTCCCGATCGCTGCCTTCTCCATCGCAAGCAACGACCTCACTGTCACCGCCTGGTCGTCAGAGGTCGTCGGAGGTTGCCTCGAGCGGAAGACCGTCGACCGTTGACCCTCATGAGTTAGATCTGCCACCGATGCCTGAGCCAGTCGTCAGATCACGTCGCCGTCATCCGGTTCTTTCTCTTCTTCATCCACTGTAGCTTCTTCTTTCACCATTTTGGTGTCAAGGATCTCAACTCGCACAGCCGCCTGCTCACCATCTCGAATAGCTCGGCGGCTGACCACCTCTGCTGCTAGCAGAGACACTGCCATCATTGGATCTCCTTGTGCAAGGTGGGTTGATTGAGCTGGATCACTCGATGCTCTAGTTGTGCCATTTCCGAGCAGCTACCGTTGAAAACGGTTGAGGGCAGATTTTGTGTTCCATCTACTCCGATCAAGGTTGGTCATCACTGCCTAGTGTCGATTGTCTACTGTTGATGTGGAATTTGTAGATCAGAAGCTTTGGAATGGAAGTCGAGCTTGGTTTGGCGGTGATGTTGCTGCAATAGGGAAGGAGAATACCATTACAGTGGTGTCACTTCAGTGATTTGGAGGCTGCAATCTGTGGTGATGCTTGGTATGCCGGTTGTGGGGATTGTAAATAGGTGGATGTTGTTTGGATTGGTGTGATTGCAGATTATATGGTGAGTTTGCATGTTGAATTGAATTAGTAAGGTTGTAGTTCTCTTCGATGATCTTCAATCCATGACATAGTTTCCTAATTTGTGCTGATCAGGGTTGCAAACAATTCAGTGCACCTATCATTTTGCTAGGTGGGGGCTTGGATCTGTGATTGCTTGCTTCTGACCTCGATGATAGTCAAGTGTTCTATTTCATATGGTAATGCTTCAATACCATTAATATGGATCTAACTTGTAGGAGGTCGATATGGCCGGCTAGAGGGGGGTGAATAGCCCTCGTACGTTGGACGTCGTAAATTGCTCGTCTACAAGAACGTTAGCGCAAGCGGAAGCAATAAACTAAGACAAGCAATAAAATGAACAAGCAATACAAACACCGAGATATAACGTGGTTCACGGCTACGCCGCTAATCCACGGTCCGATTCGTCCACGGTGAATCACTCCGCCAAAACCAATCACTATCGGTCTCTCCTTTGCACAAAGCTAGGTGGAGGTAACCTTTACAACCAAGATCACTCTTCTTACAATAGGATTGAAGTAAAGACAAGTAAGAAGAGTTTAGAGCTTGTGGGGCACTAGGAAGATTGTTTGGAACTTAAGCATTAGCCTCTCAAAGGCTCACACCCTCTCTTTTTATAGAGAGGGCTAACTTCTTCCCGGCGCCATCACGATCCCGCCCTTGGCCGATCGTGCCACTACAACGGCCTCCGAACACGTCGGATCCCGACCGTTGTAGTCCAACGGAACTCTTGGCAGTCGACTGATGGACCTCATCAGTCGACTGCTGCCTCCGTAGTCGACTGCCCAGTCGGCTACGAACGGTTCTGTGGCCGAACCCTTATCTACCAGTCCGCTTCGATCGCTTCAGAATGATCAGTTCGGCAATGATCGCCCACGAGGCCGATCTGCACGCCAATCCATCCATCGATACCACCGAACTCACTGATTGAGCGCACCGCCATGACATGGCAATGGCCGACCGTGTCGAAAACCCATCCGACACTTGGCCAAATGGCCAAGTTTCACCTAAGAGCTACCCTTCCCGGGTTACAATCGCCACTCATTTCTCTGAGTCCTCGCCGGTTCTCTTCGTTCGGCCACGCCCCTAAGATCAGGCGCACGGCTCTGCAATGCTCCTTCGCGTCTCTTGCCTCGAAGTCTATTTCCTCCGGCTTCACTCCAAGCTTCTCGTCCGGCGGTCCCTCGGATGCTCCAAGCGCACGGCTTCCGCAAAGCTATCCTTCACCGACTCAAGGCACGAGTCATGAGATGTGAAACTCGCCACGGCTCCATGTGCGAATTACTAAGTCCTGCACGACTTCAACGCACATATCACATCAACATATCAAACTAACTTAAACCCTTTGCCACACCATCAAAACCATATCACGGCAAGAGATTGCCCTAACAATCTCCCCCTTTTTGATGTGTGGCAATCCGTTTAAGTTAGGTAAAAACATTTGATATAAATTCTAAGGTAAGAAAGCATGTAAAGATAGACATGATATAACAACATGCAATTCCCCCTTAATCCATGAAATTCTCTATGCAAATTTTCTCCCCCTACAATATATTTCTCCCCCTAATGTGATTAACTTAAACATACTTATTTCTTCCCCTTTGACACCATCAAAAAGATTAACACTAAGTTATAAGCTCATGGCATCAAGTATAATGGAGGGAAAATATGTCAAGTTGATTTAAAAACTGTAGGAGGCATCAAGTATATTTCTACCACTTGTAGGAGGTTTACAAACTGAATTCGGCCTTCAATATTCTGATTTACAGGCCACCAGTCGACTGCTATCAGTATGGCAGTCGACTGGCACAAAGGAATCCAAATTTTTGATTTTCTGGACGAAATTCAGAAATGCATTATAAATTCCAGAAAATTTGAAAAATCATGAAATTTAGGGAACATATTTCTATTAAGTATATCTATCAAGGAAAAATAGTTTTTCATGAAAACTCATTATATTTTCTTGTTTTTGCCAAAAATCCAAAAGTTCTAAAAACCACTAGGTTTTTGATCATTCTAGTATCAAGTTAGCTACCTAGTTTTGCATCCAATTGTTTCAAAACATGAATATATGTATTTTAAGGTAAGAAATTGTTTTGAAAACATATGAAATATCCAACCATGATCTTTGGGCAATATGTCTATGAATTAAACATAAGCCTTCCCCATGATTGGTCTATTATTGCTATGTTGATACTTTAAATGACCATCTAAATGTCATAGGCATTAGTGGACATTTGTATCATCCTAACATCTCACCCATGCTAAGTTTGCAATCAAGTTAGCCTATAGTGAGTGTGAGATGTATCCTAGGGGGTATTTGTATATACTTAACCCATATATTCATGCAATTCTATCATGGTTAAGTATCAACCTAACATCCTACATGATCATAATGACATATATGAATGAATTCTACATTATGATCATGAAACTCATGTTTTCATCAAATAATAGTCATGCATTAGGTATTATATGATGATAATAAACAAATTATCACCTAAAGCATGATTTAAACCTATTTCTAGTGATAACGTGCCAAATTTCAAAATCATAAATCATGATTTAAAACATACATAGGAATTACAACAATCATCATGATTTAAGCATTATTACCTATTTATGGGTATGTTATCATCACCCAACACTATCTAAAAAATATTGTCCCGTCATCCTAAGTCAACCAAAATATGATATAGGTCAAGTTCATATGGTTGACTACCCTAGGGGTTTTCTAACCCTTAAGGATGGATTTTGGAACCCAAAATAGATTCTTTCCTATTGGGTTCACTAAATATTCCTTGGGGATCCATTTCTTAGCAATTACTTTCTTTTTATCTTGTCCCCTAGCTATTAGGCATTTATAGGCCTTTTCATTTTTCTTCTCTTTATATCCTAGGCCCTTCTTGTTAAAACTAGCTCTTTGGCTCCCTAAGATCATGTTCAATGTGTTGGAGCCAATAGTGAATTTCTCTAGGGCTTTTGTTAAATAATCTACCTTTTCCCTTAAAGCCCTATTTTCATTTATACATGCATCACTAACATTTAAAAGCATATAATCATGTGAGCATGCATCATCATTTAAGCTAGAAGAAATATTATCATTTAAGCATGCCTTTTCTAATTTTTGTTCTAATTCCTTAATTTGTTCAAGCATGCATTTATTTTTCTTCTTTGCCCTAAATAAATCCTTAGTTAAACTAGAAATCATGGAAACTATCTTATGGGGTGAGAGATTCGTTACCATAGTTTCCATGTCCTCTTCTTCTTCGGATGATGAGGATGTGGAAGCTCCCCCTTCATTTGAGCTCTCCCCATTTGAGCTTGATTCTTCATTTTCGGATGAAGAGCAATCCAAGTCATCAAAGGCCATCAAGGCCAAATTTGTGACAAAGGCATTCTCCTCATCCGATGATGATGAGGAGGATGAGGATGGGTCATCCCAAGTCCTTGCCTTGAGAGCCTTAGCCTTTCCCTTCTCCTTTGTTTTCTTCTCCTCTTCCTTCTTTTTCTTGCTCCCCTTTTTCTTCTTCTTTTCTTCTTTCTTTTTCCTCTCTTCCTTGCTCTTGTTGAGGAGAGGACAATTGTCCCTTATGTGCCCTTCTCCTTGGCAATTATAGCATATGACCTTCCCCCTTGGTCTTCTCATCCTATCATTAGATTTATCAAATCTAAAATTCTTAAATGCACGTCTTACCCTCCTTACCATGTAGGCTTCTTCGGTGCTATCCATGGAGGAGGAGGAAGACGCTTCGTCATCGGAGGAGGAGGGGATTTCCATCTTCTTCTTCCCCTTACTTGCCAATAATGCTACTCCTCTTGAGGGTTGAATTTTAGGCTCCTCTTGTATTCCCTCAAGCCTAGTTTCGTGGAGTTCCATTGTTGAGAAGAACTCCTCCAAGGTGCTCACTTCTAAATTCTTTGAGATATAGAATGAGTCCACCATGGAGCTCCACTTTGAGGACCGGGGAAAAGCATCTATGGCCTTCATTACCATATCCCGGTTCGATAGCTTCTCACCTACACTTGTTAGCCCATTTAAAATTTCTTTGAATCTAGAATGCAAAGAAATTACCTTTTCTCCCTTTTCTAATTTGATGTTGGATAGTTGGGAGCGGAGGAGATCTCTCCTTGCTAGCTTTGCCTCGGATGTGCCTTCATGAAGCTCAATTAGCTTCTCCCACATCTCCTTGGCGCTTAGGCATTCTCCTATTCGGTTGATTTCTTGTTGGGGGAGCACATTGAAGAGATGGTGCTTGGCTTTGGAGTTTGCAAGGTGCTCTTCCCTTTGCCTTTTGGTCCTTCTTGATTTTTCGATTGGTTTCCCTTCTTCATCCCTAGGCAAAACGAAACCGGATTCCATTGTAATCATTATATCAAAATCCGTTTCGAAAAATACCTCCATTCGCTTCTTCCACCAAGCGAATTCTCCTTCAAACTTCGGAGGATGGATGTTGGAGCCGGCCATTTTGATGTAGGGCTTGTTGCGGCGGTTAGTCCGGTGACAAGCAACCTCGGCTCTGATACCACTTGTAGGAGGTCGATATGGCCGGCTAGAGGGGGGTGAATAGCCCTCGTACGTTGGACGTCGTAAATTGCTCGTCTACAAGAACGTTAGCGCAAGCGGAAGCAATAAACTAAGACAAGCAATAAAATGAACAAGCAATACAAACACCGAGATATAACGTGGTTCACGGCTACGCCGCTAATCCACGGTCCGATTTGTCCACGGTGAATCACTCCGCCAAAACCAATCACTATCGGTCTCTCCTTTGCACAAAGCTAGGTGGAGGTAACCTTTACAACCAAGATCACTCTTCTTACAATAGGATTGAAGTAAAGACAAGTAAGAAGAGTTTAGAGCTTGTGGGGCACTAGGAAGATTGTTTGGAACTTAAGCATTAGCCTCTCAAAGGCTTACACCCTCTCTTTTTATAGAGAGGGCTAACTTCTTCTCGTTGCGCGCCATCACGATCAGCCCTTGGCAGTCGACTGCCGTCACTACAACGGCCTCCGAACACGTCGGATCCCGACCGTTGTAGTCCAACGGAACTCTTGGCAGTCGACTGATGGACCTCATCAGTCGACTGATGCCTCCGTAGTCGACTGCCCAGTCGGCTACGAACGGTTCTGTGGCCGAACCCTTATCTACCACCGATCGCTTCCTCAAGAATGATCGGTGGTCTTGCGATCGGCCGCCACGATGGCGCCGATCACGCCGCCAAATCCGGTCGATCGTATACGGTCCGAACTCACTCGATTTCGAGAGGCGATCGCCATGACATGGCAGTCGACTGGTGTCGGGAAAACCCATCCGACACTTGGCCAAATGGCCAAGTTTCACCTAAGAGCTACCCTTCCCTGGGTTACAATCGCTCACTCTCATTTCTCGGAGTCCCTCGCCTTCGAAGTTCTCTTCGTTCTCGGCCACGTCCCTCGGCAGCATCAGGCGCACGGCTCTGCAATGCTCCTTCGCGTCTCTTGCCTCGAAGTCTACTTCCTCCGGCTTCACTCCAAGCTTCTCGTCCGGCGGTCCCTCGGATGCTCCAAGCGCACGGCTTCCGCAAAGCTATCCTTCACCGACTCAAGGCACGAGTCATGAGATGTGAAACTCGCCACGGCTCCATGTGCGAATTACTAAGTCCTGCACGACTGATGTGTGTAAATCATGCTATGTTTTCACTACTTTATATATGTGCATTTTATCTCATTTCATATCCTAGGCATGTATTTTATCATGATTCAGTTAAGTTTAGCATATTTTGGGAAGAAGAGACTATTTTTGGGTGTTTTTGTGTTAACAGGGCAAAGGAGAAGGCGTATCAAAACAACACAGCCGTGTTGGGAATCGACACGCCTGTGTCATTAGAGCCAGCGGACAACACGCCCGAGTTCAAAGCGCAACACGCCCGTGTCAGTGAATCCGACACGCCTAGTGCGCGACACGCCCGATTCAAACCGTAACCGCACGCCACGGGAAACCAGCGACACGCTTGTGCCCTCATGTGGCACGGGCGTGTTGGCCTGATTCCAGAATTCCTTTTCTGCGAGCAATCAGATCTTCAATTAAAGGGAAATCTATTGCCTTAATTGAAGAGGAGGCCAAAGCTATAAAGAGAAGATATTCTAACCCTAAAGGGAAGGCGGCGATGGTCAAAAAGGAGGAGAGAAGACGGCAAAGGGATCGACAAGAGGAAGCAAAGAGAAGGAGTCACAGAGGAACGCAGATGGCATCGATTGTATTTTCTTTCTCTAGCAACTCTTGTCAGACTATGGAGTAGTGTCTTGTAATCTTAGGATGGGAGAGTAGCCCTTTGACGATTTACGATGATGATATAATCTATACTACTTAAATTATTGTTTGTGTTGATTTGGTTTTCGTTGGATTCTTATTGACAAACCTAAGGAGCTAAGGGGAAGTACCTAACAGTGAACCCAAGTTCCCGAACCCCGAACCAACTAGGATAAACTCCTGTCAAGTAGCGGTAAGCGTATCACGAGGGCTTGGGGGTCTCGTGACAGTCCCCTTAGTGATTATGGTCCTGTGCAAACCTACCGTGAAAAAGGAAATTTGACTCTAGAGGAACTCTTATGGACTTAATGGATCTATCAAATCCAGCTTTCTACCTAGTGACAGAGGTAAGAATAGGGAGGTTTATGGGGTCTCGTGACAGTCCCCTTAGTCGATTATGATCCCCTATGCTCGAACACCGTGATGTAAATTGAATTTGATAGGTACAACAACAGAGACCTCGAAAGGGGCCGCTGATTTACCTTAGGATAGGTTCCATCAAAACAAACTCTAATAGGGGTAGGAAAGAATCAAATCACCTTATAAATCATCGACGTGGTGAAACCCATATCCTGAGATTCTCCTCAACTATCGACTTTTAGCTCGTTCTTCTCATTCGTTGTTATTGACGCTCGCTTTCTTAGCTTAAACCATACATTGATTTACTAGATAACTTGGTATCATGATCATTCGATTGTTCCAATCCTCGGGATCGATATTTTTATTACTTGACGACAACCGCACTTGCGGAAAATAACACATCAAGTTTTTGGCGCCGCTGTCGGATTGGCACTCAATATTGAATTGAGCGTGATTTAGTTAATCTAGATTTCGCTCAATTCTTGTTCAATATTGATTGTTCCTATTTTTCTTTTGTATCTATTCAATTCTTGTTTTGGGAGCCTCTCTTGTTGTTGCATGCACACTTAATAGGAAATTCTCGATATTGATCCCGAGATAGAGAGAACTTTCCTTGCTAAAGACGATTTCAAAGAACCTCAGAAAACAATCCGACCTGACATGGCCGACTGTAATCTAAAATAAACCCTTAAGGGATTATGCAAAGACCTAGTACAAGGATTGAGATCGAGTATTAGAAGACCCTATTGAAGCAAACAATTTCAATTAAAACCTACACATTACTATCTATGGTCCAACATCAATTCGGAGGAGCACCCATGAAGATCCAAATCTGCACTTGGAAGTATTTTTGGAATTTTATGAGACTTTAAAGCTGAATGGAGCCTCGGTGATGCTATTAGATTGCGCTTGTTTCCTTTCTCATTATGGGACAAAGCAGCTTGGCTACACTCTCTTCCAGCAGATTGTATAACTACAGGATCAAATTTGGAGCAAAGATTTTTAGACAAGTATTTTCCACCCAAAGAAACGCAAGTCTTCGCCATCAAATCACTAATTTTGCAGGATGGAGAAACATTATTTGAAGCCCAGGGCCAGATTTAAGGGATTACTACAACAATGCCCTCATCATGGGTTTGGAGAAGTGGCTCATTGTTCATACTTTCTACAATGGAATCTATGCTACTAAGGTTTCTCTTGATTCTGCTGCGGGAGGAGCTCTTATGAACAAAACATTGGATGAAGCTTTTGAGATCATCGAGAATGTGGCAATGAATTCTCACCAATGGGCTCTGAGCGAGGATATCAAACTAAAATGCGGTAAGTTTGAGGTAAGTACCATTGATCTACTCGGTGCAAAAGTCGATGCATTAACTCAAAAGCTCGAACATTTTAATGTATCGGTAAACTCATCTAATGTCACTTGCGAGATGCGTGGTGTAACAGGACACGTAGCGATGGCTATCAAATCCTACGCACCATCGCCGAAGGATTGAGCAAGTTGATCGTTGAATAATTTTAATCGAAGCCTAATGGTGGCAACCCTTACTCAAACACGTACAATCCGGTTGGAGAAATCATCCCAACTTTTCAGCCCATCAAAATTCTTCCGACAGAACAACTTTGGAGCACCTTGAGATTTCACCGGGACCCAAGTCGAGCTTAGAAAAGATGATGGAAAATTTTATCACGTGTCGAGGAAGATAAATGATGAATTTTGACATATTGTAGAATCAAATAGGCAACATCAAAATAATACCGAGGCAATCAAGCAATTGGGAAGCAAGGTTGATAATTTGACTAATCACACAAGAATCTTTGGAAAATCAAATTTCCCAAATTGCCATTTCGGCCATCGAGGCGCGATTTCACGGAAATTGAGTAAACCCAGTAGAGCATTGTAATTCTATAAGTTTGAGAAGTGGAAGGATTTTAGAAGGAGAGCTAAACAAGCGACCTCGACACGCGGCGTGTCGGAGTTGGAAGATGACAAAGAAGACGCTGGGTTGAGCCGACACACCGACCCGAGCGTGTTGAGCAACACGCTGAGGCCACGCTGGCGTGTCGGTGACACACCCGTGTCGAGTCATTCAGCCGGCCAAACACGCCCGGTGTGCCAAACAACGCAGCGTGTCGAATAGGGAACCAAGAACATATAAGCCCCTATCCCGTTCCCTCGAAAGGTGATTAAGGAAAAATTGGATGAACAATTTGGTAAGTTCCTTGAGGTAATTAGGAAGCTATATATCAATATACCTTTTATAGAAGCTCTTGACAAATGCCTACATACTCTAAGTTCTTGAAGGACATCTTAACCAATAAAAGAAAAGTCGAGGAGCATGTAACAGTGGCTCTTACTGAGGAGTGCAGTGCCTTAATTAAGAACATGGTACCTCCCAAACTAAATGATCCAGGTAGCTTTTCTATACCTTGCATAATTAATGACTCAAATTTTGATAAGGCTTTTTGCGATTTGGGTGCCAGTGTCAATCTGATACCTCTTTCCATATGCAAGAAATTGGATTTGGGAGAAATGAAACTAACTACTATGGCCTTGCAGTTAGCCGATCGCTCAATTAGATATCCTTTGGGAATCTTAGAAGATGTACCAGTGCAGGTGGGAAATTTTATTATTCCTGCCGATTTTGTAGTGCTTGACATGGATGAAGACCCATGCATTCCACTCATTTTGGGGAGACCTTTCTTGGCTACTGCAGGGGCAATGATAGATGTCAAGAACCACAAACTCTCACTTGCATTTGGAAACGACAAAATTGAATTCGACCTTTCAAAAGCATTAAATGACCTTCTATTTTGATGTTTGTTGTAGGATTGATAGTTTCGTCAATAGCACTAGAAGGAACATCGGAACAAACTTATCTTAATAAGCTCGAAGGGGATTTTGAGGATAAAGAGCTGGAGATTTCCGACCCCAACCTAACACCACAGAGCTGGTTGAGGAGGAAGAGGGGCAGAGCACACTCCTCGAGCCATATCCCCAAAACTAGGGAGTAACTGAGGGGTCAAGCTAACGACCTTAAACAAGCGCTTCTTGGGAGGCAACCCAAGCTATTTTCATTTTTCAGTAATTTTATTTTATTTTATTTGATTTTGAGTTTTACATTTTTTTCAGGTTTACAGGACACGACATGTTAAACGTGCCACTGCGTGCCAAATTGACACGACCCTCCTATGCCGAACGACACAGGCGTGTTGAGGTTACCCGAAGACAACAGTTGAGCGTCTTTGTCGAGCACGCCCGTGTCGCGCGTTCTCACAGCGACACGCTGGCTGGATGGAAGCATGCCTATGTCGCGCTTAAAGACCACCTTGAGCTATTTTGTGAGTTTCGATGCACATCCTTTACTGCTTATGCCGTTTCTACTTAGATTTTTAGTTTGGTTATTGCTATTTTATTTGCATCTTTTCATATATCATAACAGTGCATTTTTTATATCATCTAGCGTAATACAACTGAACATTGGTCGGATCATGAAATTCCTTTTTGCCTATTTGATAAGAACCCTATTTCACCTCTAACACGTCTATAGGTGCGAGGTATCCAAAGAAAGATTTAAACCCCATATCGTGAGTACTCGATTTTCCATTGGAGACTTACCTGCGATTTAGTTCTTGGAGAAACACTTTCCTAGAAGTATTGTGAAAAAAAAAAAAAAAAAAAAAGGGAATTCAAGCACCCTTTGAGACAAAGTAGATTCTTGAAACACCTACAAGGTGCCCTTTGAGACTAACTAGTTCGGGAAATACTCTCTAGGAATTGCTTTCAAGCACCCCTTTGAGACCAAGTAGTTACTGGAGAAACACCTAAAAGGTGCCCCTTTGAGACTAACTAGTTACTGGGGAAATGCTCTCTATAATTCCTTTCCTTCTCTCTTCTTAGAAAGTGCTCCTTTGAGACCTTTTGATGATAGGTAAGGATGATCCATGCATTAAGCGCGAGTAAGTGCCTCTATGCAGGAAATAAGAATGCTCTACGATAGAAGGGATGTCAAGTCGGATTGGTGTCCAATGACTTTAGTCCAACTTTTCACGTGCACTATATAGGGATCTTTCGAACTTGGCAACTAGGAATGATTTGAAAAGATTAAGATCAGACTGTATACCCCTAGATGATGCCTAGTATTCCCACAAATAAGTTGTCTTTTGAGTTTTCTTTGCTTGAGGACAAGCAAAGTTTAAGACTAGGGATTTTGATGTGTGTAAATCATGCTATGTTTTCACTACTTTATATATGTGCATTTTATCTCATTTCATATCCTAGGAATGTATTTTATCATGATTGATTAAGTTTAGCATATTTTGGGAAGAAGGCTGCTTTTGGGTGTTTTTGTATTGAGGCAAAGGAAAGGCGTATCAAAACAACACGGCCGTGTTGGGAATCGACCGCTGTGTCATGAAACCGGCGGACAACCGCCCGAGTCAAGAACCACGCCCGTGTCGGTGATTCGGCGGTAAACCGCCCTAGTGCGGCGCGACCGCGATTCAAGCGCGTAACCAGCTGCATACATGAAACGGCGTGCGCTTGTGCCCTCGTGTAACGCAGGCGTGTGCTGATTCGAATCAAATTCCTTTTCGCGAGCAATCGATCTTCGTCTCAATTAAAGGGAAATCTATTGCCTTAATCAAGAGGAGGCCAAAGCTATAAAAGAGAAGATATTCTAACCCTAAAGGAGGACGGGATGGTCAAAAAGGAGGAGAGAAGACCAAAGGGATCGACAATAAGAGGAAGCAAAAAGAGAAGGAGTTTCTATGGAGTGGACTCTTCTAGCATCAGCACATGTAAACTGAACGATGTCCTGTAATCATAGGATGGGGAGTAGCCCTTTGACGATTCGATGATGATATAATCTATACTACTTAAATTATTGTTTGTGTTGATTTGGTTTTGGATTCTTATTGACAAACCTAAGGAGCTAAGGGAAGTACCTAACAGTGAACCCAAGTTCTCAAACCCCGAACCAACTAGGGATAAACTCTGTCAAGTAGCGGTAGCGTATCTACGAGGGCTCGGGGTCTCGTGACAGTCCCCTTAGTGATTATGGTCCGTGTGCAAACCTACAGTGAAAAAGGAAATTTGACTCTAGAGGAACTCTTATGGACTTAATGGATCTATCAAATCCAGCTACCTAGTGACAGAGGTAAGAATAGGGAGGTTTCTCATGGGGTCTCGTGACAGTCCCCTTAGTCGATTATGATCCCCTATGCTCGAACACCGTGATGTAAATTGAATTTGATAGGACTACAACAGAGACCTCGAAAGGGGCCGTTGATTTACCTTAGGATAGGTTCCATCAAAACAAACTCTAATAGGGGTAGGAAAGAATCAAATCACCTTATAAATCATCGACGTGGTGAAACCCATATCCTGAGATTCTCCTCAACTATCGACTTTTAGCTCGTTCTTCTCATTCGTTGTTATTGACTGCTCAGTTTCTTAGCTTAAACCATACATTGATTTACTAGATAACTTGGTATCACGATCATTCGGTAATTGTTCCAATCCCTGTGGGATCGATATTTTTATTACTTGACGACAACCGTGCACTTGCGGAAAATAATACATCAACGACTTCAATGCACATATCACATCAACATATCAAACTAACTTAAACCCTTTGCCACACCATCAAAACCATATCACGGCAAGAGATTGCCCTAACATAACTAGCATTTTGGGCTAATCTGATGATACACTTATTGTAGGAGAAGGGTGATAAGGGTGATTTATGTGTGTACAGGATGTTGATTCGAGATAAACTCTTGGATGTAAAGACAATTGGTGTTCCCATATCAGGTGGGTAATAGCTATCCTGGTCAGGTAGTTTTGATCTAAATCTGGTGCATGAATTTGGACTTATGTAATTACTTTAATCTTAGATCCACTCTTATTTAATCATATGCTTGTACTGCCTTGACCTTTGAGATATATTGCTGTTACTTCATTGATTATCTAGCATGGATAGAAACTATAAACCCTATTATGTGTTAGCTGATGGATGTTTAGTAAGTACAGGTGGTTAGAGTTATCTTTGTGACCTCAGATTGGGTTACTATGTTACATCACTAAGGTTAGGTGATCGATTAGATTATGAAGTCGATTGTTGTATCGTACACCTATTAGTTGTGCATCTATGGTGGATCTAGTTGTTTGTGCATAGATAAGTGTGTGGTTGTCAGTATGTGGCTATGGACTAGAGGTCCTAGCGTGATGCTATATCCATTATGGATCGTGTATCTGTGTGTGGTTATATGGATTGTCGATAGTATATCGCTACGGACTGGAGGTCTTAGCGTGGTTGACTGTCAGATGTGTATGACTCTTTGTGCGATAGAGAGAGTCTTGTGGATTGTAGTCCTTGCATAGTTGACTTTTGGTTGACCAGGACTCCCCATGGGATAGAGAGTGTGGCGAGGATACATGTATGAAGCTATGCATCATTACATTGCATGCATGCTGGCGATTAGGTCTCCCTTGTAGTTGAGAGGATCGTCAGTCATCCTGTCTCCCTGACCACTCGGGATAGTGGTTGTAGGGTTGAGTGTAGATCATTGTTGTGCATGCCGTTCTCAACCACTATGGATGGTGGTAGCTGTAGATGCGCACTTGGCCACTGTGTGGAGTGGTAGTTAGCGCACTCATCCACTATAGACGGTGGTCGTGTGATGTGCAGTTGTCCTGGGTGCGGTGCTCGTCTACTCATGGGTAGGGACGGAGCGCCAGCGAGGACCCCGTGTGAGTAGCATATAGCTCTATGGCGGCTAGCTACTATTTCATACTACCCAACTCGGTCACTCGAGAGTGGTGGCGGCTGGAGTTGGGATAGTTGTCATATCCTGCCACCTAGGCCACACTGGGGTCGTGGTAGCGAGTAGGGGGTGCGCAGACATGACCATGCATATGCATTGTTGATATATATATATGCATGTATTTGATATATGTTTTATATATGCCTATGAGATGCTGCATTTGATTGAGCTATAATTGTTGCATATGCTTGTACATTATGATACATGCCATTTGCATATTATATACTGCTGTATGTTGAGCATTATATATGTGTTGGTCCAAACTGTTGTATGCATTTGATTAGCGTCATGTCATAGTGTGGTATAGACCGGGATGTTATTACATGTGATTATATACTGTTCATATGTCTAAGTGTTGGTCAGGTATGAGATTGACTTTGTACGTTATATGAGTTATGTTATTGTATATATGTTCAGGATGATATAGCTTAGGGTGTTGCAGACCGTCAGGTACGTTGGTACATTACTTCATGTTCAGTTGATCAGTTTAGTATATACATTGAGTATGACTATACTGTGGTTGCTTGTTATTAGATTTGGATAGGATTATATGTCTATTAAACTCATGCTGTATACCTGTAGATCTTCACATGTATACTTGTCGATCTCGTTATCCTATATGTTGTTCATGCACTTTCTATATATTACCCCTGAGTTTATACTCACCACCCCGGACCCTGGATTTCCTGTTGCCCAGGTAACAGGTAGAAGATTCTTTGGACGTTCGGAGCTCCGCCAGCTGATCACATCTCACACCGAACGGATGGATATTTATTCCGTATTGATGTATTCTTATGGATTGATGTTTTTTGGGTTTTATCCTATATCGTTTTCGTATTTGTGATATGCGGATGTGTTGTATGCATTTGACCTTTGATGTGGTTTCTATTATGATTCTTGTCGTGTCAAGTCACTCCGGAGTGCACAGTTGGGTCTTTATATCTTGTTTATCTGTCAGTATGTTTCCGCTGTGTTTAGTATATTAATGTTTGCATATTATGTTGTTGTTGTGGGCCTACGGGTCTTGTATTAACCAGATATGTTGCCACGTACAGAGGAGATGTCATCTGTTTTCTTTTCGACACGGCATACTCTCGGGGAATGACAATTTTATTGGTATCAGAGCCCTAGGTTGCGAAGTCCATTTTCGGATTTTATTTCGTTCGGACATCGAGTTTTGCTTTACTGGATTTTGGTTTTGTGAGTTCTGGGATCTGGCTATTGCGGACATCTCCGAGCTACAAGGTTTAAGGTATGTTAACTGTTATTATATATCCTTCTGTTGGCTATGCATCTAGCTGCTTATAACAGGGATGACTTGTAGGGTGTTGGTTAGTATTCGTAACCGTGGTTTGAGTTGACCACGGAAATAACATATTGAGGTTATTAGACATGTACCTGCTATTGAAAAGGTAATTACCTTTGAGACCCAACTGATACCGAGTCGGAAAGCAGGGGTTAGGTAGTCACATTTCTTGTGGAGATCAAAGATTGCAGTCCTAAGGATTTTTACTAATTATACTTGTCAGATTATTACCTAAGGGGTAATGGACTAAGCGAGTATACTATTGATGATGCAGATAGTAGAAAATTAGTGGATGATATTCATAGGGATTTTGATCCCTGGGTTGGTCATTCTAGGTTGTATAACTTTGAAGGTACTTTTGAGTACTTAACTTGTGTTATACAAAGAAAGTAGTGTTAGTTGAATACCATTATCCGGATCTAGCCGGTACTTGGTGGAAGATGTAGGAAATGACACATCACTTGGTTACAGTGTAATGATGTTGTGAGAGGGTATTTTCCCATGTCATCTTCTTTTGTGAGAGATCGGATGGCCGGCTAGAGGGGGGTGAATAGCCCTTTTCGTTTGGATGGCGGTATTTTGCTCGTCTACAAAACGTTAGCGCAAGCGGAATATACAAATATAAATAAAGACAAGCAAAATAGAAACAAGCAATACAAACACCAAGATATAACGTGGTTCACGGCTACGCCGCTAATCCACGGTCCCCGATTCGTCCTCGGTGAATCACTCCGCTCAACCAATCCACTAAATGGTCTCTCCTTTGCACCAAGCTAGGTGGAGGTAACCTTTGCAATCAAGATCACTCTTCTTACAAATGGAATGGAGTAAAAGCGAGTAAGAAGAGTTTAGAGCTTGTGGGGCACTAGGAAGATTGTTTGGAACTTAAGCATTAGCCTCTCAAAGGCTCACACCCTCTCTTTTTATAGAGAGGGCTAACTTCTTCCTGTTGCCGCCATCACGATCACGCCATGGCGCCGATCGCATTACTCAATCGGCCCGAACACGCCGGATGCCGACCATTGTTGTCCAACGGAACTCTTGGCAATGATCGATCGACTCACTACGATCGCTAACCCCGTAGTCGACGCCTGGCTACGAGCGGTGGCTAAAACCCTATTGACTACCGATCGCCGCTTCATCACCGATCGTTAGTTCGGCCGATCGCTAACGATGGCAATGATCGATCACGCCACAAACCGGGCCAATAGATACCGCCGAGCTACACTGATTAGAGTAATGACCGCCATGACATGGCAGCTGACGTGTCGAAAACCATCCGACACTTGGCCAAATGGGCCAAGTTTCACCTAAGAGCTACCCTTCCCGTTACAATCCGCCACTCTCATTTCTGAGTCCTTCGCCGGTTCTCTTCGCTCGCCACGCCCCTAAGCAAAGATCAGCGACGGCTCGCAATGCTCCTTCGCGTCTCTTGCCTCGAAGTCTACTTCCTCCGGCTTCACTCCAAGCTTCTCGTCCGGCGGTCCCTCGGATGCTCTAAGCGCACGGCTTCCGCAAAGCTATCCTTCACCGACTCAAGGCACGAGTCATGAGATGTGAAACTCGCCATGGCTCCATGTGCGAATTACTAAGTCCTGCACGACTTCAACGCACATATCACATCAACATATCAAACTAACTTAAACCCTTTGCCACACCATCAAAACCATATCACGGCAAGAGATTGCCCTAACAATCTCCCCCTTTTTGATGTGTGGCAATCCGTTAAAGTTAGGTAAAAACATTTGATATAATTTCTAAGGTAAGAAAAGCATGTAAAGATAAACATGATATAACAACATGCAATTCCTCCTTAATCCATGAAATTCTCTATGCAAATTCTCCCCCTATCATATATTTCTCCCCCTACATATATTTCTCCCCCTAATGTGATTAACTTAAACATACTTATTTCTCCCCCTTTGACACCATCAAAAAGATTAACACTAAGTTAAAAGCTCATGGCATCAATTATAATGGAGGAAAAATATGTCAAGTTGATTTAAAACTGTAGGAGGCATCAAGTATATTTCTACCACTTGTAGGAGGTTTTATAAACTGAATTCGCCTTCAATATTCTGATTTAGCCACCGATCATCGATATGGCGATCGCACAAAGGAAGCCGAATTTCTGATTTTCTGGATGAAATTCAGAAATGCATTAAAAATTCCAGAAAATTCTAAAAATCATGAAATTCGAGGAACATATTTCTCTTAAGTATATCTATCAAGGAAAAATAGTTTTTCATGAAAAATCATTATATTTTACAAGATTTGCCAAAAATCCAAACACTTGAAAAAACACTAGTTTTTGAGCATGTTAGTATCCAATTTAACACCTAGTTTTGCATTCAATTGTTTCAAAACATGAATACATGTATTTTAAGGTAAGAAATTGTTTTGAAAACATTAGAAATATCCAATCATGATCTTTGGGCAATATGTCTATTAATTAAACATAAGCCTTCCCCATGATTGGTCTATGATTGATATTTTGATACTTTAAATGACCATCTAAATGCCATAGGCATTAGTGGACATTTGTATCATCCTAACATCTCACCCATGCTAAGTTTGCAATCAAGTTAGCCTATAGTGAGTGTGAGATGCATCCTAGGGGGTATTTGTATATACTTAACCAATATATTCATGCAATTCTATCAAGGTTAAGTATCAACCTAACAACCTACATGATCATAATGACATATATCAATTAATTTCACATTATGATCATGAAATACATGTTTTCATTAAATTATAACCATGCATTAGGCATTATATGATGATAATAAATAAGTTATCACCTAAAGCATGATTTAAACCTATTTCTCATGATGATGTGCCCAAAATCAAAATCATAATTACACATATGCATAGAAATTACATTAATCATCATGATTTAAGCATTATTACCTATTTATGGGCACGTTATCATCACCCAACACTATCTAAAAATGTTGCCATCCTAAGTCAACCAAAATATGATATAGATTAGGTTCATATGGTTGACTACCCTAGGGGTTTTCTAACCCTTAAGGATGGATTTTGGAACCCAAAATAGATTTTTACCTATGGGGTTCACTAGAAATTCCTTGGGGATCCATTTCTTAGCTATTACTTTGTTTTTGTCTTGTCCCCTAGCTATTAGGCATCTATAGGCCTTCTCATTTTTCTCTTTATATCCTAGGCCTTTCTTGTTAAACTTGCCCTTTGGCTCCCTATGATCATATTCAAAGTGTTGGAGCCAATTGTGAATTTTCTTAGGGCTTTAGTTAAATAATCTACCTTTTCCCTTAATGCCCTATTTTCCTCTATGCATGCATCACTAACATCTAAAGGCACATAATTATCATGTGAGCATGCATCATCATGGCAAGAAGAAGTATCATTATTATTTAAGCATGCATTTTCTAGCTTATTTTCTAATGCCTTAATTTGATCTAGCATGCATTTATTTTTCTTCTTTGCTCTAAACAAATCCCTAGTTAAACTAGAAATCATAGAAACTATTTTACTAGGAGAGGCTGCTACCATAGTTTCCATGTCCTCTTCTTCTTCTTCGGATGATGAGGAGGATGATGATGTGGAGGAGGCTCCCCCTTCACTTGAGCTCTCTCCTCTTGAGCTTGATCCTTCATTTTCGGAGGAGGAGGAATCCAAATCATCAAAGGCCATCAAGGCCAAATTGGCGAAAGGCATTCTCCTCATCCGATGATGAGGAGGAGGATGAGGAAGGATCATCCCATGTCTTGGCCTTGAATGCTTTGGCCTTCCCTTTTCTTTTGCCTTCTTCTCCTCTTCCTTCTTTTTCTTGCTCCCTTTTTCTTCTTCTTTCTTTCTTCTTTCTTTTTCCTCTCTTCCTTGCTTTTGTTTAGAGAGGACAATTGTCCCTTATGTGTCCCTCTCCTTGGCAATTGTAGCATATCACCTTCCCCTTGGTCTTCTATTCCTATCATTTGATTTATCAAATCTAAAATTCTTAAATACACGCCTCACCTTCCTTACCATGTAGGCTTCTCGGTGCTATCCATGGAGGAGGAGGAGGCTTCATCATCGGAGGAGGAGGGGACTTCCATCTTCTTCTTCCCTTGTTTGCCAACAATGCAACTCCTCTTGAGGGTTGAATTTTGGCTCTTCTTGAATTCCTTCAAGCCTCGTTTCGTGGAGTTCCATCGTTGAGAAGAACTCCTCCAAGGTACTCACTTCTAGGTTCTTGGACATGTAGAAGGAGTCCACCATGGAGCTCCACTTTGAGGACCGGGGAAAGGCATCTATAGCCTTCATGAGCATGTCCTGTTCGATAGCTTCTCACCTACACTTGTTAGCCCAATTAAAATTTCCTTAAACCTAGAGTGTAGAGAGATTACCTTTTCCCCCTTTTCTAATTTAATGTTGGATAGTTGAGAGCGGAGGAGATCTCTCCTAGCTAGCTTCGCCTCGGATGTGCCTTCATGGAGCTCAATTAGTTTCTCCCACATCTCCTTGGCGCTTAGGCATTCTCCTATTCGGTTGATTTCTTGTTGAGGAAGCACATTGTAGAGATGGTGCTTGGCTTTGGAGTTTGCAAGGTGCTCCTCTCTTTGCTTCTTGGTCCACCTAGATTTCTCTATTGGCTTCCCCTCTTCATCCCTAGGCAAAATGAAACCGGATTCCATTGTAATCATTATATCAAAATCCGTTTCGAAAAATACCTCCATTCGCTTCTTCCACCAAGCGAATTCTCCTTCAAACTTCGGAGGATGGATGTTGGAGCCGGCCATTTTTGATGTAGGGCTTGTTGCGCGGTTAGTCCGTGACAAGCAACCTCGGCTCGATACCACTTGTGAGAGATCGGATGGCTAGAGGGGGGGGTGAATAGCCCTTTTCGCTTGATGGCGGTATTTTGCCTGCCTACAAAACGTTAGCGCAAGCGAATATACAAATATAAATAAAGACAAGCAAAATAGAAACAAGCAATACAAACACTAAGATATAACGTGGTTCACGGCCACGCCGCTAATCCACGGTCCCGATTCGCCCTCTGAATCACTCCGCTCAACCAATCCACTAAATGGTCTCTCCTTTGCACAAAGCTAGGTGGAGGTAACCTTTACAACCAAGATCACTCTTCTTACAAATAGAATGGAGTAAAAGCGAGTAAGAAGAGTTTAGAGCTTGTTGGGCACTAGGAAGATTGTTTGGAACTTAAGCATTAGCCTCTCAAAGGCTCACACCCTCTCTTTTTATAGAGAGGGCTAACTTCTTCCGTTCCGCCATCACGATCCGCCATGGCGGCCGATCCTGTTACTACAACGGCCCGAACACGTGATGCCGACCGTTGTTGTCCAAAACTTGGCGATCATCGACCGACCTCACCTACGATCGCTAACCCAGTCGACCGCCTGGGCCGGCTACGAGCGGTTCTGGGGCTAAACCCTATTGACTACCATCATCGATCTTCGATCGGCCCGATCATATAACGATCGGCTACGATCGCCACAAACCGGCAATAGATACCGGCCGAGCTACACTCGATTCGAGCGATCGCCATGACATGGCAATGATCGTGCGAAAACCCATCCGACACTTGGCCAAATGGCCAAGTTTCACCTAAGAGCTACCCTTCCCGGGTTACAATCGCCACTCTCATTTCTGAGTCCTTCGCCGGTTCTCTTCGCTTCGCCACGTCCCTAAGAAAGATCACGCGGCCGCAATGCTCCTTCGCGTCTCTTGCCTCGAAGTCTACTTCCTCCGGCTTCACTCCAAGCTTCTCGTCCGGCGGTCCCTCGGATGCTCTAAGCGCACGGCTTTCGCAAAGCTATCCTTCACCGACTCAAGGCACGAGTCATGAGATGTGAAACTCGCCATGGCTCCATGTGCGAATTACTAAGTCCTGCACGACTTCAACGCACATATCAAATCAACATATCAAACTAACTTAAACCCTTTGCCACACCATCAAAACCATATCACGGCAAGAGATTGCCCTAACATCTTTGACTTATTGTTAGGGAATTTTTGGAACTTTAGGTTGGGTGATCGTTTGGTAATGAAGGTACCATGCAAAGTCGTTAGACTTGCGAGGGTTATGCCCACCTAATAGCTCGAGAATGTGATCGACATGTCTTAAGCCACCTATGGGTTATCGATTGACATTTTGATCAGGATGTTTGGATCTCCTACCAGATCCTACCAGAAGTCCTTAGACCGAGTCATGTGTATAGAAATGACTCCGTAGCAAGTGTTTTAAGAGTTGGAGATTTGATAAGCAGATATTGCAAGTCAAATTATTGGAATTCGAAGTCTCCAAATGTTGGATAAAAGGAGCGAGATTGGAGTCATGAGTCACCAACGACTATTGGAGAGTTTTCCGACCATAGAAGATCGATTGCAGATCGTCAGCATCTTCTCATGGTTATCAGTGAAATCAGAGGGAAGACTCCGAAGGGAGTGTGTGTGTGCAGTGTGGGTCACGATGAGACACAGAGTCAGATTATCCGATGGATCATTCTATCCGTTTATACTACAAGCAGCAGTACCTACGAGGAGAGTATGTACTTTGAAGACTCAGTTGAAGACTATGGATGAAGCTTTCGAGAAGACGATCCACAACCTCAGAAGTCGAGATCATCACAGAAGATTGGGTTATCACGTCAGCAGCGATCTACTACCTCAGATATAGTTGGACCTTTTTGATACTTTCATTCGGGAGAAGCAATTTACTCAGCAATATCAGCAGAAGACATCTCAGAAGACTCAGACGTCCAGATGACAACTATTACCTTCCCAGGCGTGGTTATGCTTTGTACAGAGGAGAGCTTATACGAAGATGGTCGTATCTATTCTTCATTCTTCAGTTGCAGCTATACTATTTGCAGAGTTGGAGCGTGCTACGATGTTGGCAGTTATTCAGTATTTTGTAGCCGGTGGCATACTCATTACCAGTACAACAGTGTTTACCATCTCCATTGCAGTCATTTTGGGTATTGTATCTCAGTTCAGCAGTTGATTTTAGTTCCTCCATGGTAGTCTTTTGCATCTATATGAGCTCAGTCACCAAGAGCAGAAGTTGGACGAGTTTATATGGTTACTCGGGAAGAGGTATAGAAGACCGAAGAATGGGTCATTTGGGGTATTACCTTAGTTTATCCTATGTGTGGATATATTGAGAGATACTGATAGTTACAGGTAGCTAGGTCTAGAATATTCTTAGATAGGATTAGAAGGGTTCTTATCGACTTGTGGGTTGGTGATTTTTTCTTTACCGTCAGGTGAGATGTTGATCAATGACCAAGAAGTCAAGGGATACCCTTAGCCTTTGCTAGACATACCTTCACTATAAAATATATCCTTACGGATAGTTAAATTATTGAAATGAGGGTATAATGGGTATCTCGGATGTGCATATAATCCGAGAGTATTTGGATGTAGATTCGGAGGAACTCCCGGGCTTGCCACTGCATGGGCAAGTGGAGTAAGCGATTGGAGTGATTTCGGAAATAGTTCCGATATTGAAGACCTCATATTGGGAGATGACTTTATTGGTATCATTGTTGCTAAACACTATGGAATTGGAAAAACGTAAGCGGTGATTACATGAGGTATTGGATGGGAGATTTATCTGTCCTAGTATTCCTTTTGGAGAAGATTCGGAACTCTTGGTTAAAAGAGGGATATACCTTTGTGGTTATGCATCGATTATCGATGGTGGTATGTAGTAGTTGTTGAAAATGGATATCCTTCGTTGAGGATAAAGGATCTGTTTAGCTTAGCTAAATGACACCTGTGTATACTCTAGGGTTGATATACGATTGGTGTGCTGATATTGTAGTGACTTAGTGTCATACAATTATCATTGTTGGTGAGATGATTGATATATCATCAGCGTAGAGTAAAATGATGCAGGTGTGTAGAAGACGACATTTCATACTTGGTATGAATTTTAGAAGATGTTGATAATGTTGTTATACTTATCGACGATTTAGTCATTCATGGATTTGAGGAATCAAGTACTCTTGGAGTATTTGAGATCGATTGTCATCATATATGTGGAGGATATATTTATGGATATATTCCCAATCTTGAGGGAAGTTGTGGTTTCCCTAGATTGATTTGGAATTTACCGTAGATGTGGCTAGGATGCTCTGGCGTTACTATATTGCTGACTTGTTGGACCAAGAAGGTGATGGAAATCACTTGGTCGGAAGTTAGTGAAACTAGGTTTCAAGGCCTAGACGGTGATTGACTTTTGCATCAGTGTTAGTTAGTCCTTCTATTGGGGATGGAAGGGTACTGCACACAGATGCAACATTTTAGGGATTAGAGCGATTCCGATGCGGTTGTATGAGATGTGTCTTATGCCTACGTCAGTTGAAGAACTGTGAGATAAGCTATCATATATATGACGTGGACCTTAACAGTTATTATCTTGTTTCGTAGATGTATGGAGCAGAAGTGCTCATGGAGTTTTAGATAGCTACTGGGTAGCTACTACAGAGTTACTGGAACACGGACAGTTGCGATAAGGAAGATTGATCACTATAGTCTCCTAGTCACTTTCAATTCTGTGTGACAGAGTAGATTTTGAATAGTAGATTGATTTTTCTTGTGAGAAAGGAATTCTCCGTCTTCGAGGAGAATAGTGGGTTACATAGTTGCATTCGAATTAGGAAGAGTTGTTCCAGGAGACTTGTTATTCGAGATTTATGATTTATTCGGAGTGTATCTGGAAATAGCGAGTTTAAGACGTTCTTCGTGGTGGAACGACATATGGGACATGGTTGATTTCGTAGTTTGATGTTGGGTATGCCAACAAGCAAGGGTGGAATATTAGTGACCGGTAGGGTTATGTACCTGGAGAGAAGTGGGAGCTTAGTTTGATGGACTGTATTGGGAGATTATCTAGAATTCGGAAAGGATTTGATGTGATTTGGGTAATCGATGATCGATTAGCTAGGTCCATGGAGTATCCTTGAGTATCATTTCTTATAGTGATTCATGATTCATCTTACGATTCTAGCAAAGTCTCCAACAGGTCATGGATATAGAGCTCCACTCGGGTACAATTATTTACCTCTTAATGGGTTGGTTAAGAGTGTATATAAGAGCTGAAATATAATATTCGAGATCAGTACCTCACTTAGTCACTTGAGGTGTGTGACTTTTCACCGAAAACTTGAGATGGTTATTGTGACATCTCGTACTCGTACATGAGTCAAAAATTTGGGGAGCAAATTTTTATTAGTGGGGGAGAATGTAAAATACAAAAAAAAAATCATGATTAAGAAATTATCTTATATAATTTCTCAGGAGTTCACAGAAATTTTTCCGAATTCAAAAGGAGTCCATATGAGGAAGATTTAAGTTTAAATAGATGGTTGGGTTAAACTTAGGCTAGACTTGAGTTAGCTGAACCCATTCCACCGGCTTTTAAAAACCACTCGAACCCAAATCCGACCTGCATCCGTCTTCGTCAGCTTCACCCAAATCTCGATCGCGCGATTTCTTCCCTTCTTCGTCGCCGATTCTTTCTCCGCCGCGATGCCTTTCCCAATCGCCGCCTTCTCCATCTCAAGCAACGGCCTCGCTGTCGCCGCCTGGTCATCAGAGGTCGCCGGAGGTTTCCTCGAGCAGAAGATCGTCGACCGTTGACCCTCGTGAGTTAGATCTGCCATCAATACCTGAGCCAGTCGCCGGATCACGTCGTCACCATCCGGTTCTTTCTCTTCTTCATCCACTGTAGCTTCTTCTTCTGCCATTTTGGTGTCAGGGTTCTCAACTCGCACAGCCGCCTGCTCACCATCTCGAATAGCTCGGCGGCCGACCACCTCTGCTGCTAGCAGAGACACTGCCATCATTGGATCTCCTTGTGCAAAATGGGTTGATTGAGCTGGATCACTCGATGCTCTAGTTGTGCCATTTCCGAGCAGCTACCGTTGAAAACGATTGAGGGCAGATTTTGTGTTCCATCTACTCCGATCAAGGTTGGTCATCACTGCCTAGTGTCGATTGTCTACTGTTGATGTGGAATTTGTAGATCAGAAGCTTTGGAATGGAAGTTGAGCTTGGTTTGGCGGTGATGTTGCTGCAATAGGGAAGGAGAATACCATTATAGTGGTGTCACTTCAGTGATTTGGAGGTTGTAATCTATGGTGATGCTTGGTATGCCGGTTGTGGCGGCTGTAAATAGGTGGATGTTGTTTGGATTAGAGTGGTTGCAGATTATATGGTGAGTTTGCATGTTGAATTGAATTAGTAAGGCTGTAGTTCTCTTTGATGATCTTCAATCCATGACATAGTTTTATAATTTGTGCTGATCAGGGTTGCAAACAATTCAGTGCAGCTATCATTGTGCTAGGTGGGGGCTTGGATCTGTGATTGCTTGCTTCTGACCTCGATGATAGCCAAGTGTTCTATTTCGTATGGTAATGCTTCAATACCATTAATATGGATCTAACTAGCATTTTGGGTTAATCTGATGATACACTTATTATAGGAGAAGGGTGATAAGTGTGATTTATGTGTGTACAGGATGTTGATTCGAGATAAACTCTTGGATGTAAAGACAACTGGTGTTCCCATATCAAGTGGGTAATATCTACCCTGGTCAGGTAGTTTTGATCTGAATCTGGTGCATAAATTTGGACTTATGCAATTACCTTGATCTTAGATCCACTCTTATTTAATCATATGCTTGTACTGCCTTGACCTTTGAGATATATTATTGTTACTTCATTGATTATCTAGCACGGATAGGAACTATAAACCCTATTATGTGTTAGCTGATGGATGTTCAGTAAGTACAGGTGATTAGGGTTATCTTTGTGACCTCAGATTAGGTTACTGTGTTACATCACTAGGGTTAGGTGATGGATTAAATTATGAAGTCGATTGTTGTATCGTACACCTATTAGTTGTGCATCTATGGTGGATCTAGTTGTTTGTGCATAGATAAGTATGTGGTTGTCAGTATGTGGCTATGGACTAGAGGTCCTAGCTTGATGCTATATCCATTATGGATCGTGTATCTGTGTGTGGTTATATGGATTGTCGATAGTATATCGCTACAGACTGGAGGTCTTAGCGTGGTTGACTGTCAGATGTGTATGACTCTTTGTGCGATAGAGAGAGTCTTGTGGATTGTAGTCCTTGCATAGTTGACTTTTGGTTGACCAGGACTCCCCATGGGATAGGGAGTGTGGCGAGGATACATGTATGGAGCTATGCATCATTACATTGCATGCATGCTGGCGATTAGGTCTCCCTTATGGTTGAGAGGATCGTCAGTCATCCTGCCTCCCCGGCCACTCGGGATAGTGGTTTTAGGGTCGAGTGCAGAGCATTATTGTGCGTGCCATTCTCGACCACTATGGATGATGGTAGTTGGAGATGTGCACTTGGCCACTGTTCGGAGTGGTAGTTAGCCCACTCACCCACTATAGACGGTGGTCATGTGATGTGCAGTTGTCCTGGGTTCGGTGCTGTTCTACTCATGGGTAGGGACGGAGTGGCTAGCAGCAGGGACCCCCGTGTGAGTAGCATATAGCTCTATGGCGGCTAGCTACTATTTCATACTACCCAACTCGGTCACTCGAGAGTGGTGGCGACTGGAGTTGGGATAGTTGTCATGTTATGCCACCTAGGCCACACTGGGGTCGTGGTAGTGAGTAGGGGTGCATAGGCATGACCATGCATATGCATTGTTGATATATATATATGCATGTATTTGATATATGTTTTATATATGCATGTGAGATGCTGCATTTGATTAAGCTATGATTGTTGCATATGCTTGTACATCATGATACATGCCATTTTCATATTATATACTGCTATGTGTTGAGCATTATATATGTGTTGGTCCAGACTATTGTATGCATTTGATTAGCGTTATGTCATAGTGTGGTATGGACCGGGATGTTATTGCATGTGATTATATACTGTTCATATGTCTGAGTATTGGTCAGGTATGGGATTGACTTTGTACATTATATGAGTTATGTTATTGTATATATGTTCAGGATGATATAGCTTAGGGTGTTGCAGACCGTCAGGTATGTTGGTACATTACTTCATGTTCAGTTGATCAGTTTAGTATATACATTGAGTATGACTATACTGTGGTTACTTGTTATTAGATTTGGATAGGACTGTATGTCTATTGGACTCATGATGTATACCTGTAGATCTTCACATGTATATTTGTAGATCTCGTTATCCTATATGTTGTTCATGCACTTTCTACATATTACTCCTGAGTTTATACTCACCACCTCGGACCCTGGGTTTTCTGTCGCCCAGGTAATAGGTAGAAGATTCCTTGGACGTTCGATGCTCCGCCAGCTGATCCCATCTCACACCGAATGGATGGATATTTATTCCATATTGATGTATTCTTGTGGATTGATGTTTTTTTTTGGGGTTTTATCCTATATCATTTCCGTATTTGTGATATACGGATGTGTTGTATGTATTTGGCCTTTGATGTGGTTTTTATTATGATTCTTGTCGTGTCAAGTCACTCCGAAGTGCACAGTTGAGTCTTTGTATCTTGTTTATCTGTCAGTATGTTTATGATGTGTTTAGTATATTCATGTTTGCATATTATGTTGTTGTTGTGGGCCTACGGGCCTTGTATTAACTAGATATGTTACCACTTACAGGGGAGATGCCGTCCATTTACTTTTCGGCACGGCATACTCTCAGGGCGTTACAAGCCGACCTACTCACGAGTAGAGACTCAGTTAGTTTGCTAAAGTGGAAATCCCATCCAGAGGCCCACCTATGAAAGCTCGTCCATAAGTTCACCTAGAAGTCCAGACTACCCACTTCATCCATTGATCTCGGACCATATTGTTAGGATCTGAGCGTCGCTAGAGGGGGTGAATAGCGATTCGAAACTCGCTCTTGATTTGGTACTCGTTCTTGACTACAAAGTGTTAATGTTCAGTGGAAAATAAAACATCAACATAAACAAAATAACACAAGCATAACACCTAAATTTTACGTGGTTCAAAATTCACATTTACTACTTCCTCGCCTAGCTCCTACGATAGTTCTACTATCCTTTCTTCTTCTCGGAAACCTTCCGAAGGTAGAGAAACCTCTTACAACCTAAGCTTTTACAACAAATACAACCAAACACAAAATATACAAGTGAAATGAAAGATTGTGAAGTAAAAAAACTTTACACAATAAATTCTTACTTGACTACTATTTGATTGCTTTGGAATGTCTTGGAAGGTATGTAATACAACAACACTTCCCTTTCAAAGTCACCAAAAATCGACACCTTCAAATGACCACGAAGCTCTCTTTTATAGGGTTGTCATCGGGCTAATTTCTACCTATCGATTGACTGATCTTACCCCTAGTCGATTGGTCTTCGACTGTTGCTCAGACGAAAACTCTAACGACTCAATTCACATTAGATTATGCTCTACTAATCAATTTCCCTTGCCCATCAATTGACTGTTAACCCTTCTATGCGTAGTCATAGTAACACGAGTCGACTGATCGGTCAACTTGCCAACCTTATGTGGCTTGCTACTATGACACTAGTCGACTAATCATCCACATCAATCGACTGCCCGAGCACCCATTACGAGCTTCCTGAGCATCGACTTTCTCATCCCGAGCACCAGCTTCCCGAGTGCTTTCTGATCAAGCACCTGCTTTCTCATCCTGAGCATTAGCTTCTTGAGCACCCGCTTCCGATCACTTGTCCCGCATGCCTGTCCTGAACATCCGACACCAGTCAACTCAACCATCAGTCGATTGCCCAAGCACCAACCTTCATTTCTCATCCTGAGTACCAACTTCCTCATTTTATCGAGCACCCGACACCAGTTGAATGATCAACCATCAGTCGACTGCCCAAATGCCCAATCCTGAGCACCCATCAAAACTTCCCTAGCACCCAAGTCATAACACCACTCGACTGATAAACCCATCAGTCGACTGACCTTAACTAGTCGAGTTGGCAATTGATGCTTGAACACTGTCACCATACACTGATAATCCCTACCAATTGACTGATGTCTCAGTCTCAACTTAATTTCAAGCTCTCTCTCACTTTATCCAGTATCTGATTAACCTCAACCTACTAGAACTTTTCTCATCCAACATCCAATCACCCTTGACCTGTCGAAACCTCTCTTGCTTAGTATCTGTTCAACCTTGACCTGTCGGGACTTCACTTGCTTAGCATCTGGTCATTTTTGAGTAGAGACTCAGTTTGTTTGCTGAAGTGGAAATCCCATCCCGAGGCCCACCTACAGAATCTTGTACATAAGTTCATCTAGAAGTCCAGACGACCCAATCCATCCATTGATCTCAGATCAGATTGTTAGGATCTTAGCATTGCTAGAGGGGTGAATAGTGATTCGAAACTCGCTCTCAATTTCATACTCGTGCTTGACTACAAAGTGTTAATGCATAGTGGAAAATAAAACATCAACATAAACAAAATAACACAAGCATAACAACTGAATTTTACATGGTTCAGAATTCTCAATTCCTACTTCCCAGCCTAGCTCCTACGATAGTTCTACTATCCTTTCTTCTTCTTGGAAACCTTCTGAAGGTGGAGAAACCTCTTAAAACTTGAGCTTTTATAGCAAATACAATCATACATAAAATATACAAGTGAAATGAAAGACTGTGAAGTAAAACAACTTTACACAATAAATTCTTACTTGACCACTATTTGATTGCTTTGGAAGGTTTGTAATGCAACAACACTTCTCCTTCAAAGTCGCCAAGAATCGACACCTTCAAATGACCACGAAGCTCTCTTTTATAGGGTTTCCATCAGGCTAAATTCTACCTATCAGTTGACTGATCTTACCCGTAATCGACTGGTCTTCAATCGTTGCTCGAACGAACACTCCAACGAGTCAACTCACATTAGATTATGCTCTATCAGTTGACTGTCCTTGTCCAGTAATCGACTATCAACCCTTCTATGCCTAGTCACAGTAACACTAGTCGACTGATCGATCGACTTGCCAACCTTATGTGGCTTTCTATTGTGACACCGATCGACTAATCATTGTTGGTGCAATCAGCCTAGGTCACAATTGACCAGACTCGAGTTAGACTCAAGTAGTATTTTGATGTTTGACATTGATGTCTGACAAGTGTTAGGGAAATTGTTGGTGCAATCGACCCAGGTTATGATTTTGATGTTTGACAATGGTTTGACCATTGTCATGAAAAGTCCAAGTAATGGGTACTTGGCATGGAAAGTCCAACATGGGTTAACAAGGAAAGTCCAAGCATGGGTCTTGGCATGGAAAGTCCAAGCATGGGTCTTGGCATGGAAAGTCCAAGCATGGGTCTTGGTAAGGGAAAGTCCAAGCTTGAGTCTTGACAATTGGAAAGTCCAAGGGGAATATTGGCGCCGTAAAGTCCAAGCGGGAGTCTTGGCGGCGTAAGTCCAATGTGCCTTGGCGGTGTAGACCACATTAGCATGACAATAGCCGATGGAAGCACCTGAAGGCTAGCATATGGATGAACAAGTCATGGATGACTTGGAGGGATCCGATAGGCACGAGGCTGAAGGAGGTGGCTAGAAGGCTTAGGTCTAGGCTAAGGGTGGTCTAACAAGTATGGGGACACCATACTTGGGGTTAAAACCTCATGGATGAGGTTATCAGTTGACTGATATTATGGTCAGTCAACTGATGGGAGTCAACTAGAGTTCGATTGCTGGAATTGGCCTAGCAGTCAACTGCCAGCATTGGGCAATCAACTGATCTCTAGATCAGTCAACTATTGGTCGAAAATTCAGGGACAAAAAGTTCCTAAGTCGACTGTTAGGGTTTGATAGTCGAGTGATGACCCTATCAGTCGATTGATGGGCATGATCAATCGACTGATGGTCTATCTGTTGGAACTTATCCAACATGGCTCATGTCGTTGTGAGACAATGACTACAAGAGTAGGCGACTGATGGTCCCGATCAGTCGACTGCTAGATGAAAATCAGCCCAAATGTAGGTTATAAAAGCATTTCATGGGGAGGATTTTTTGGCAAGATTTTCTTGGGTGATTTGGAGTGATTTGCTTGTGCAAATTAAGGTCTTCAAGGCTAGTCCAAGGCGATTAACAAGCAAACATTCAAAGCAATCATTTGTAAAGTTTTTTTTACGCTAGTTGTTGTATTACTTTATATTTACTTGTTGTATCTTGTATTACTATTGTAATCATTATAAGAGGTTTCTCCACCTCCGACTTGTTGTCGAGAAGGAGTTTATTTGATTAGTGGTGTGTGTTTGCATTGCTAGGGCTCTTTCGAGCCCAATCCATGGAGTAGGAATCTACGGTTCCAAACCACGTTATATCTCTTGTCGTGTGATTGTGTTTATGCCTTTTGTTTTTGTTATTATCATTATTCCACTGTGCGCTAACACAATTTATAGAAACGAACGAATTTCGATCGAACGATGACATGCTATTCACCCCCCTCTAGCGGGCACACAAATTCTAACAATTGGTATCAGAGCAGGTCGTTCTTCATCGGCTTCGCATCCGAGGGAGCAAACTCGCTAGAGGGAAGAAGATGGATTTCCAAGAAAGATTGGGTGACGAAATCAACATTCCACCGTCCTTCAACCGTGAAGATTTCACATATTGGAAAGGTAGAATGATGCACTTACTTATGTGTGACTTTAACAATTGGATTAGTGTCTCAGTAGGTTTCGACACTCCAAAAGATGAAGAAGGAAGAAAAATCAAGAAGAATAATTGGAGCCAAGACCAACTCCGATATTACAACATCAATAATAAGGTAATGGGTATATTGCTCAATGTAATTCCTAATGATATTTTGATCAAGATAGGAGATTGCAAAGATGCCAAAGAGATATGGAACAAATTGGCAAAATTCCATGATGAGCCTCACTCAATCCAAGAAGATAAGGAAGAGGAGGAAGAGAGCTCATCCTCACAAAAAAGTGAGGATTTAGAGGTTGAAGAATTTTCGACATCCGAGGAGGAAGAGAAGGTAGAAGTAGAGGAACCCTCCACCTCTAGGATTGAGGGGGAGGAGATATCACCTTTCATGCCAGAGCAAGAAGAAGAGCCATCTACCTCCGGTCGAGGAGATGAAGAATCAACTCCGGTTCCCACCATTGACCTAGGTAACTCAAGCATTTCGGTTAATATTAAAAATTATATTATATGCTTTGAGTGTAGGGAAGAATGACATTACAAGAGTAAATATCCTAAAAGAGTCAAGAAAAGTCCTCCAACACCAAAAGTCAACAAAAAAGTCAAGGATGTCGGTGCCCCAATGAGAAAGAGCAAGGAGCACGTAGTGTGCTTCAAGTGTTACCAAAGAGGGCATTATAGGAGTCAATGCCCTAGGGGGAGCAAAAAGGTCAAAGAAGAGCATCACAAATAGGGGGAGCCTCTAAGGTAAACCCTAAGGTATATTTAAATAATGTTCATTCTTTAAGTTATAGGCAAAAGCATGCTAGAAATTTTAGCAATCTTGCTATTGTACATGAAGAGCATGCTAGAAATAGACACTATTGCTTAAGTGCCAAATCATACAATATTAAGAATAAGGAGAAATTTGGGACTAATGTCCCTAAGCAAATTTTACCTAAGGCAAGTATTAGGAAAATAGAAGATCACCTAAGTCTTAATCCTAAATGGACTAGGCATATGCCTAGGAAAAATAATTCCCAAAGGAGATATGAAAATTCAAAAATGAGAAGATTAGAAAAGGAAAATCAAGTCTTGAGGTCAAGACTTGAGAAAATGGAGAAGACCCTTAGGATTATGTAAAATCAAATGCAAGGATCAAAGGATAAAAAATCTAAGTCTAAGAGTCAAAACCTAGGTTTTAGGAAGCAAGGACCATCCAAGGGCAAGCTTAAGCCCAAAAATTCCTATCACAATGTTCCATTCGATTATGGAATTCAAGTTAGGTCTAGGAAAACCAAGGTCAAAAGGGAAGTCATCCTTAAGGTTGACCAAGATAGATGCCTTGTGGCTAGGGTTTCAAAGAAACCTAGAGAAGCCACCAAGAAGATTACAAGGGGAATCACCCCTAGAGTTAACCTAGGAAAGACCACAATGACCAAGGCTACTAAGCCTAAGAGGGTTATTAGGAGGGTATTGATGCACACAGTCGCGACATTAAATCTCACGACGGAGATCGTCGAAGACTCAAAGTACGCTCTCGCACTCAACGCCTACAAGTGCACGGGTGTCGTCAAGTAATAATAAATTATCAATCCCACAGGGACTGGGATTCGAGTACCAATACACTAAGTGGTTGCGATTTTTCGAACGAAATCTCAGAGAGAGTTGGTTGGTGAGGACTATCGAAGGACCCTACTCAGTGCGGTGTCACACGAAGGAGAAAAAGAGTGTGCCGGGGTCTTAAAAAGGCGATTCTAGGACTTCAGTTTCACTTGTGTACCATATAACAACGTTGTCAATTGGCGTTGAGTGATGATCCTATCAGTCGACTGATAGGCATGATCAATTGACTGATGGTCTATCCGTTGGAACTTATCCAACGTGGCTCATGCCGTTGTGAGACAATGGCTACAGGAGTAGTCGACTGATGGTCCCGATCAGTTGATTGCTAGACGAAAATCAGCCTGAATGCAGGTTATAAAAGCATTTCATGGGGAAGATTTTTTGGCAAGATTTTCTTGGATGATTTGGAGTGATTTGATGGTGCAAATCAAGGTCTTCAAGGCTATTCCAAGGCAATCAACAAGCAAGCATTCAAAGCAATCATTTGTAAAGTTTTTTTTACGCTAGTTGTTGTATTACTTTATATTTACTTGTTGTATCTTGTATTACTATTGTAATCATTGTAAAAGGTTTCTCCACCTCCGACTTGTTGTCGAGAAGGAGTTTATTTGATTAGTGGTGTGTGTTTGCATCGCTAGGGCTCTTTTGAGCACAATCCATGGAGTAGGAGTCTACGGTTCCAAACCACGTTATATCTCTTGTCGTGTGATTGTGTTTATGCCTTTTGTTTTTGTTATTATCATTATTCCACTGTGCGCTAACACAATTTATAGAAACGAACAAATTTCGATCGAATGACGACATGCTATTCACCCCCATCTAGCGGGCACACAAATTCTAACAATTGGTATCAGAGCAGGTCATTCTTCATCGACTTCGCATCCGAGGGAGCAAACTCGCTAGAGGGAAGAAGATGGATTTCCAAGAAAGATTGGGTGACGAAATCAACATTCCACCGTCCTTCAACCGTGAAGATTTCATATATTGGAAAGGTAGAATGATGCACTTACTTATGTGTGACTTTAACAATTGGATTAGTGTCTTAGTAGGTTTCGACACTCCAAAAGATGAAGAATGAAGAAAAATCAAGAAGAATAATTGGAGCCAAGACCAACTCCGATATTACAACATCAATAATAAGGTAATGGGTATATTGCTCAATGTAATTCCTAATGATATTTTGATCAAGATAGGAGATTGCAAAGATGCCAAAGAGATATGGAACACATTGGCAAAATTCCATGACGAGCCTCACTCAATCCAAGAAGATAAGGAAGAGGAGGAAGAGAGCTCATCCTCACAAAAAAGTGAGGATTTAGAGGTTGAAGAATTTTCGACATCCGAGGAGGAAGAGAAGGTAGAAGTAGAGGAACCCTCACCTCTAGGATTGAGGGGGAGGAGATATCACCTTTCATGCCAGAGCAAGAAGAAGAGCCATCTACCTCTGGTTGAGGAGATGAAGAATCAACTCCGGTTCCCACCATTGACCTAGGTAACTCAAGTATTTCGGTTAATATTAAAAATTATATTATATGCTTTGAGTGTAGGGAAGAATGACATTACAAGAGTAAATATCCTAAAAGAGTCAAGAAAAGTCCTCCAACACCAAAAGTCAACAAAAAAGTCAAGGATGTCGGTGCCCCAATGAGAAAGAGCAAGGAGCACGTAGTGTGCTTCAAGTGTTACCAAAGAGGGCATTATAGGAGTCAATGCCCTAGGGGGAGCAAAAAGGTCAAAGAAGAGCATCACAAATAGGGGGAGCCTCTAAGGTAAACCCTAAGGTATATTTAAATAATGTTCATTCTTTAAGTTATAGGCAAAAGCATGCTAGAAATAATTTTAGCAATCTTGCTATTGTACATGAAGAGCATGCTAGAAATAGACACTATTGCTTAAGTGCCAAATCATACAATATTAAGAATAAGGAGAAATTTGGGACTAATGTCCCTAAGCAAATTTTACCTAAGGCAAGTATTAGGAAAATAGAAGATCACCTAGGTCTTAATCCTAAATGGACTAGGCATATGCCTAGGAAAAATAATTCCCAAAGGAGATATGAAAATTCAAAATTGAGAAGATTAGAAAAGGAAAATCAAGTCTTGAGGTCAAGACTTGAGAAAATGGAGAAGACCCTTAGGATTATGTAAAATCAAATGCAAGGATCAAAGGATAAAAAATCTAAGTCTAAGAGTCAAAACCTAGGTTTTAGGAAGCAAGGACCATCCAAGGGCAAGCTTAAGCCCAAAAATTCCTATCACAATGTTCCATTCGATTATGGAATTCAAGTTAGGTCTAGGAAAACCAAGGTCAAAAGGGAAGTCATCCTTAAGGTTGACCAAGATAGATGCCTTGTGGCTAGGGTTTCAAAGAAACCTAGAGAAGCCACCAAGAAGATTACAAGGGGAATCACCCCTAGAGTTAACCTAGGAAAGACCACAATGACCAAGGCTACTAAGCCTAAGAGGGTTATTAAGAGGGTATTGATGCACACAGTCGCGACCTTAAATCTCACGACGGAGATCGTCGAAGACTCAAAGTACGCGCTCGCACTCAACGCCTACAAGTGCACTGGTGTCGTCAAGTAATAATAAATTATCAATCCCACAGGGACTGGGATTCGAGTACCAATACACTAAGTGGTTGCGATTTTTCGAACGAAATCTCAGAGAGAGTTGGTTGGTGAGGACTATCGAAGGACCCTACTCAGTGCGGTGTCACACGAAGGAGAAAAAGAGTGTGCCGGGGTCTTAAAAAGGCGATTCTAGGACTTCAATTTCACTTGTGTACCATATAACAACGTTGTCAATTGGCGTTGAGTGATGACCCTATCAGTCGACTGATAGGCATGATCAATTGACTGATGGTCTATCCGTTGGAATTTATCCAACGTGGTTCATGCCATTGTGAGACAATGGCTACAGGAGTAGTCGACTGATGGTCCCGATCAGTTGATTGCTAGACGAAAATCAGCCTGAATGCAGGTTATAAAAGCATTTCATGGGGAGGATTTTTTGGCAAGATTTTCTTGGATGATTTGGAGTGATTTGATGGTGCAAATCAAGGTCTTCAAGGCTAGTCCAAGGCAATCAACAAGCAAGCATTCAAAGCAATCATTTGTAAAGTTTTTTTTACGCTAGTTGTTGTATTACTTTATATTTACTTGTTGTATCTTGTATTACTATTGTAATCATTGTAAAAGGTTTCTCCACCTCCGACTTATTGTCGAGAAGGAGTTTATTTGATTAGTGGTGTGTGTTTGCATCTCTAGGGCTCTTTTGAGCACAATCCATGGAGTAGAAATCTACGGTTCCAAACCATGTTATATCTCTTGTCGTGTGATTGTGTTTATGCCTTTTGTTTTTGTTATTATCATTATTCCACTGTGCGCTAATACAATTTATAGAAACGAACGAATTCTGATTGAACGATGACATACTATTCACCCCCTCTAGCGGGCACACAAATTCTAACAATTGGTATCAGAGTAGGTCGCTCTTCACCGGCTTCGCATCCGAGGGAGAAAATGCGGTAGAGGGAAGAAGATGGATTTCCAAGAAAGATTGGGTGACGAAGTCAAAATTCCATTGTCCTTCAACTGCAAAGATTTCACATATTGGAAAGATAGAATGATGCACTTTCTTATGTGTGACTTTGACAATTGGATTAGTGTCTTAGTAGGTTTCGACACTCCAAAAGACGAAGAAGGAAGAAAAATCAAGAAGAATAATTGGAGCCAAGACCAACTCCGATATTACAACATCAATAATAAGGTAATGGGTATATTACTCAATGTAATTCCTACTGATATTTTGATCAAGATAGGATATTGCAAATATGCCAAAGAGATATGGAAAAAATTGGAAAAATTCCATGACGAGCCTCACTCAATCCAAGAAGATAAGGAAGAGGAGGAAGAGAGCTCATCCTCACAAGAAAGTGAGGATTCAGAGGTTGAAGAATTTTCGACATCCGAGGAGGAAGAGAAGGTAGAAGTAGAGGAACCCTCCACCTCTAGGATTGAGGGGGAGGAGATATCACCTTTCATTCCAGAGCAAGAAGAAGAGCCATCTACCTCCGATCGAGGAGATGAAGAATCAACTCCGATTCCCACCATTGACCTAGGTAACTCAAGCATTTCAGTTAATATTAAAAATCATATTATATGTTTTGAGTGTAGGGAAGAAGGACATTACAAGAGTAAATGTCCTAAAAGAGTCAAGAAAAGTCCTCCGACACCAAAAGTCAACAAAAAAGTCAAGGATGTCGGTGTCTCAATGAGAAAGAGCAAGGAGCACGTAGTGTGCTTCAAGTGTCACCAAAGAGGGCATTATAGGAGTCAATGCCCTAGGGGGAGCAAAAAGGTCAAAGAAGAGCATCACAAATAGGGGGAGCCTCTAAGGTAAACCCTAAGGTATATTTAAATAATGTTCATTCTTTAAGTTATAGGCAAAAGCATGCTAGAAATAATTTTAGCAATCTTGCTATTGTACATGAAGAGCATGCTAGAAATAGACACTATTGCTTAAGTGCCAAATCATACAATATTAAGAATAAGGAGAAATTTGGGACTAATGTCCCTAAGCAAATTTTACCTAAGGCAAGTATTAGGAAAATAGAAGATCACCTAGGTCTTAATCCTAAATGGACTAGGCATATGCCTAGGAAAAATAATTCCCAAAGGAGATATGAAAATTCAAAATTGAGAAGATTAGAAAAGGAAAATCAAGTCTTGAGGTCAAGACTTGAGAAAATGGAGAAGACCCTTAGGATTATGTAAAATCAAATGCAAGGATCAAAAGATAAAAAATCTAGGTCTAAGATGTTGGTGCAGGGGCACTAGATAATCGAACCTGTGTTTTGATTATGGCAAAGACACAAAGTTACGTTTACATCGTTATCTCATGAGCTAAATCGAGTGTGCAGAAAAGTACTAAAGCTGGAGCTGAAGGCTAGCGACACCTGGAGGAAGCCGCGGTGGTCGGGCGAAACTTGAGTGACTTCGGAGGGAGTCGAAGGAATCAAGTGGAAGGCCGGAAGTGAGAGCTACATGGTAGTATCAAGGAAAGCTCGTGTGAGTGAGAGATTGTAAGATTGTGTCCTCTTTACGGGGACGACCGTAGGCGGCGATCCGACTAATATTTCCTGTGGAAAGTCTTGGTCGAGATCGGACGGTTAGAAATTATCGCATTTATCATTTTCCGAGCTAATCTCTTACTGCAAGGAAGTGGCGGTGCAATGATCGTTGGACGGCGATCGATCGATGCTCATCACCAATCGATGGGAGGCATCAGTTGACTGATGGCGACGAATCAACCTTTGCGCTAGGTCAAAACGGATAAGGTTTGGTGCGGCCACTTCGCGATAAAATTTATACAACTTCATGATCTGTTCCGAAAAAAGGGGAGACATATTCAGAGGCCAAAATCTATAAAAGGAGGGGAGGATTCCAACTCCAATTATCATAAAGTTTATTCTCAAGTGCTCCTACAACGTCATTGCTCCAACACCGTCATAACGCCGACGCGACGACAAGTTCAAATCTCCTTCGTCGACAGCAGTAGCAAGTAATTGTTTTTATTGTATTCTTTGTTTTAATCGTAACGAGGTGAGGTAGGCTTGTTGCCTCATCCTCGTACTTCCGGTTTTGTGATCGTTGTCTCCTACCTCCAATGAGGAGGAGATGTTATAGTGTTTTTCCCTCCGTACGCGGTCTAGGACCGTTAGGGCCTTGGAGTAGCAACCGCTGGGTTGTAAACCAAGTAAAAATAAACGTGTCTCTTTATTTTCCACTGCTCTTACTCGTGTATCGAACGAACGAAAAAGAAAAGATTTACACTTGCTATTCACCCCCCCTCTAGCGACGCTTCTCGATCCAACATAAGAGTCAAAACCTAGGTTTTAGGAAGCAAGGACCATCCAAGGGAAAGCTTAAGCCCAAAAAGACCTATCACAATGTTCCATTCGATTATGGAATTCAAGTTAGGTCTAGGAAAACCAAGGTCAAAAGGGAAGTCATCCCTAAGGTTGACTAAGATAGATGCCTTGTGGCTAGGATTTCGAAGAAACCTAGAGAAGCCAACAAGAAGATTACAAGGGGAATCACCCCTAGAGTTAACCTAGGCAAGACCACAATGACCAAGGCTACTAAGATTAAGAGGGTCATTAGGAGGGTATTGATGCACACGGCTGCGACCTTAAATCTCACGATGGAGATCGTCGAAGACTCAAAGTACGCGCTCGCACTCAACGCCCACAAGTGCACGGGTGTCGTCAAGTAATAATAGATTATCAATTCCACAAGGACTGGGATTCGAGTACCAATACCCTAAGTGGTTGTGATTGTTCAAACGAAATCTCAGAGAGAGTCGATTGGTGAGGACTATCGGAGGACCCTACTCAGTGCAGTGTCACACAGAGGAGAAAAAGAGTGTGTTGAGATCTTAAAAAGGTGATTCTAGGACTTCAGTTTCACTTGTGTACCATATAACAACGTTGTCAATTGGTGTCGTCTAAATGTCTACCTACGGTTTTGGAGAAGGGACATCATACACTCTCCCGCAGAGCCGTCGCATTCATCGGGAGCTATCCTCGCCCAAAAGGATGGGATAGAGGGTACGAGGATGCCAAAACAATCCTTGCAGTGGACCATTTCTGATTCCACCGCTCCCTTCTCCCCGTAGTTACGGGAGGTCAAGTTTACCCCTAGGTTCCTTGATCAAACCTCCTAAATATAGATTGCGAGGGCTGTCACCACCTCGTATCACCTAAGCACAGTGAAAAGAAAGCCAAATTCATGCAAGTATAATAGAGAACAACTACCAATTGTCAAATCAAACTTTTGGCTAGAATTTAATATGAACCAACATTGTATATGAACACAAGCAACTCCCTAATCCTAGAATCAAAAGTACTACTCCATAAATATGAAGGAAGAATCACAAAACATGTTTAAGTTCGAGTACAATAGAGATAAAGCACTGAAAAAGAGATATACAATGCGTTGTGATCTTCTCTCCGACGTTGGATTGCAAGTTGTGGACCTTCGGCGTCGTTCCTCCTCCCCGCGGTGAGTTACCGAAGATTTTTAGGGCTTCGATGTGCCTCCTAGCCATCGTGCCTCCCCCCTAGGCTTTGGGTGAAGCCATCCTTATATAGACGTCGCCTCGGACTGCTGCGAAATCGGGAAAAAACCTAGTCGCGCAACTCCATCGGGCCACCACACGACCGTGTGTTTCCACATGGTCAGGCCATGTGCGGCCATGGTGTGCTGATCTTTGCCCATCGGACACAGCCGTGTGAATCCACACGCCCTGGCCGTGTCCCACTCTGTGTCTAATGTGAAATTTCCTTCTTTCGCTTCGAAAATGCATCTTTTCCGTCCGAAAAGCCAACCTGCTGACAAAAGTACAACGAGCAGTCCTCTGAACTAGAAAATAGAAAATGCATGCGAAAATAGAGTAACATATGCATGAAACTATCACAAAATGAAATAAGATGTGAGCCAAAACTACGCCTAAAACCCTATATGTTTTGCTCACATCACTTCCCCCAGACTTAAATATTTGCTTGTCCTCAAGCAAACCTCAGTGCCATGAAATTTTAAAAAGATACTGTTCCACACTTAGCATGCTAACTAAATTTATCAAGTGGTATTTGCAATCAAAGCAAAACAAATATGTTCTAAAAGTTCACTAAGTTAGCCTCTTGTGCTCGTGCTAGGTGAATCATTCTTAAGGGATGCCCGTTCCATGGTGAGTTAAGTCGTCACCCCATAGCTTTCCTAAGGCTTCCGGCTCTTAGGCACTTACCTGCCCAAAGCGAGGGTCGTTCCCTAGATCTAGCATAAAGGCTCAAAGGCGTGCTCGGTATTGAGAGAAATTGGGAGGTGTTTCCCCAGTAACCTAACTCGGTCTCAAAGGGGCACCTAGCCATTTCCACCCATGACAACTGTTTTTTTTATCCCTCTCAAAATTTTTTTTTTCAGATCACTGGGATTTGATTTTTCCAAATGGGCTTACACAATCTGAGCATCTCTAGTAACTAAAATGCTAAACCTAGAGTCACCTACGGATTCCAATGTACTAGTCTATTGAGGTGAATCATAACTAGGTATGTACTAGATTCTCCCTTTCAGAATGTTCGATATGTGTAAGTGCAAATCCAAAGCTAACCAGTGTAAGTCTAGAACATTCTATAAAGCGAATAAAATAAAATACCACAGGATAAATGAAGTCAAGCTACCTATGAGAACAACTTATGCAAGCAGATTTTAAAAATACTATTGAGGTAACTCTATAGACATAAAAATTTAAGTACTGAAAGGAACTAAACAACTCATGCATGCATGAACAAATGAAAATAATAGAAAAGAAACTACTGCTAGGAAACAAAACAAAATATAGTTTGGGGTCCCCCCAGACTTAAACAAAAATATACCTCTAATAAGGTGGACGAGGTGGAAAGTCTAGGAGCCTCGGCATCTCTGGATCCTGGGAGAACCTACTGGTGAGCCGCTGATGGCACATATACATGTGGTCAATCTGGGAACTGGTGGATGCAGCGGCTGCTCGATGCTCCTCCTCTCTAGCCCACTGTGCCTGCTGGACGTGCATATGCTGTCGCATCTCCCTGCGATAGGCCGCCTCATCTTGACGACGAGCGGCCTCCTCCTGGAAGTATATGCGGGCCTCGTCGTAGAACTCCTCCTCCCGCTGGAAATGCTCTTGGAATCCCTGGAACTCTGCCTGTTAGTAGGCGCTCTGCTCCTCCCATCGCTGCCTCTGCGTTTGCTGCTCAGTGTAAATGTCATCGAGGCATGATCCGAACTCCGAGAAATCATATGCCGACGTACCTGCATCTTGCTCAAAAGTAGAAAAAGATGGTGGTGCAGGTGTAGGCTTCTATCAGCGTGGACTAGGTGGGCTCCTATGCATGTGTGGACTAGAGGGAGAGTGATATAAAGGTGGAGAGATGGGCGCTGATGCAGATGGTCCCTCATGTGGAGGGGACTCCACTATCAGATCTAGGCGCCAGTTGGCGCGTATAGTGATGGTGGTACGATCCGGGTCAGGGAGCCTAAGGGCCGTAAGATTTTTTCTTACAAAGCATAAGGAGTCTCCTTCTCTCACAATCATCTTCATGGCCACGCATACTCCTAGGTCGATCCTAGGGCTCCCCTCTATACTCTCCAATGTTGTGTAATCATACCCCATCCTATAGCAAATGTGGGTAAGTAGGCCTCCCACATTGATCTCTCCGCGTGCTGCTTTGCCCATCTTCACTAAGTGTCTGATGAAGTGGGACACTACATCGATGCTACTCTTTTCTTGTAGCATATCCCATAGGAAAAGCAGCTCGCTGGCTCTAACTACATCGTCACTCTCTCCATGACCAAATATAGTACTGTCCATGATGCGGTGTAGGTATCGAAAGATGAGGTTTTGGAGATGCGATGCTTTGGCCCTAGAAGGATCATAAGCATGCTCCCCCGTCAACTCAGTCCAAATCAAACGAGAGTTGAACCCAATAGGGGTTCTTCTCTCTCCCCTCTTGGCAAACCAAAACATGAGTTCCATTGGTGAAGGGTCCACTCATACTCAATGTTGAAAAGCCTAAAAGTTATCATACCCTCCTCACTCTCTCTACCCGTTAACACTTCCGCCTCTAATGAACTTAAAAATTCCAAAACTATCCTAGGGTAAGTTAGGTGCTTTATTCCCATGGTCTCTTCCCACCCCATTTTTACAAATAGGGTTTGCATATCACTCTCTCTACCTAGTAGCAGTAAGTTTGTGAGTAGAGAGCATATTGTACCTATCCCTATGTTCATTATTACGAAAAAGTAGAGGGGGTAGGGTGTTACCCTCTTCCGGAGCTTGAGGAGCATCAGCTCTTCTTGTTCGTCGCTCCGAGGCGCCGGATCGGGATGCTACAGTCTTGGTCCTCCTCATCTTTGCTTCTTTTGACTTTTTGAGAGGTTAAAAATGCTTCTAGAGGAAGGGGAAAACGAAATCACACGGCTAGGGCAAGAACTTTTAAAGAACGCGATGCAAATGAGGTGAAAACACACGGCTCACCCCTTTTAACCTCACGCACCACAGTCGTGTGAAAACACATGGCCAGGCCGTGTGCGCCTCTGGTCAGTCAGACACGGCCATGGGAAAACACATGGCCAGGCCGTGTGTCCCCATTTTTCACCCATTTATGCACCATGGCCCGAATTTGTTCATACACTTCACCGTGTAGACTAATATGGGTTTCATTTTCGCCTAGCAAAGTTCTTTTCTACTCCTGACTCTAAATGTGATGGAAATTAAAAACTAAAAATCAAACAAATGCATGCAATGAACTCAAAAAGGAAAATCTACAACTAAACTTAGGTTGCCTCCCAAGAAGTGCTTTGTTTAAGGTCGTTTAGCTCGACTGCACTCTTCCATCAACTCGGCTCCGGTGGTTCAGTGAACCTCTATTCATCCATCTTGGGATCCTCGTATGGAGATTCCAGCTTCAATCTGCTAATCGTGAAGCCGTCAAAGTAGGGAGCTCTGTGCTCCGAAAGGCTGAAGAGGATGATCTCCCCGTCTACCTCCAGGGAGATCTGGTGTGCCTTCACATCGATGCACACCCCTGCGGTTGCTAGAAAAGGCCTTCCCAGAATGATGAGATTCTGGGGATTCGGTCCTGTGTCCAGTATGATGAAGTCCGTGGGTATCACGAAATCTTCTATCATCATAGGAACGTATGGTAGCAGGCCAACGGGCTCCTTCACTGAATCATCTCCCATGCGAATACCTAGATTCGTTGGTTGGAGCCCGCTCAATCCCATCCTCAGATAATATGCATAGGGCATCACACTGACTGATGACCCCAAATCGTATAGGGCTTCGTTGAAGCTCTCCCCATAAATCGAGCAGGGGATAATGAATTCACCAGGGTTCTCAAGCTATACTGGAATCTTCTCTTTGAATTTAGCTTGGTCAGGTAGGGTGGAAATCATGGTTGCACACCCCTTAGCGAATTGGCTACTCGGTCCCGCTCCTTCCTCTTTTCCTTGGCTCGTCAGAGAGTTCTTCAAAGGTTGTGACACAGATTGGGCTATTTGGGCCACTTGTGTCTCCAATATCCTGGTATGACTCGCAAGGCCGTCAACGGTGGCCTTCAAGTCTCTCAGTGCTTCTTTAGACTTTTGATGCTGGCGACAGAATTCTTCATTGGCCTTAGTTTGGGTAGTGATAAAGTCCTCCATCATCTGTTCCAGTCTGAACTTCTGTGGTTGTTGCCCATTGCCCTGATGTTGCCCATACCCTTCAGACGGTTGGGGGTTTCCCGAGTTATTTTTGTAGGAGAAATTTGGGTGACTCCTTCATCCAGGATTGTAGGTATTAGAATATGGGTTGTGGGGCCTTTGATCATAATCCCCAATTGTGTCACAATGCTCAATCTGCTCATCTGAGGTCTCTTGCCCTACAAAGTGGTCCTCACGATACGCTGCCGCCCCTTCTCCAAAGTCAATGGCTGTGCATGCAGATGAAGAATTCAAAGAGTCGAACCATCTGCTGAGCGCGTCCATCCTTGCTGAAAGATGTTCCATGGAGTTAACAGTGTATCGTTCGGTTGCAAGCGTGGGTTGACCACATTCGGAGGCCCATTGATGGTGGTTTTGTGCTACCTCTTCGATAAGCTCCTCTGCCTCCTCGATGGTCTTGTTCATTAAGGCTCCTCCTGCGGCAGAATCTAAAGACATCTTCGTGGCGTAAGTGATCCCATTATAGAAAATGTGGATTACCATCCACCTCTCCAGTCCGTGGTGTGGGCATTGATAAAGTAGCCCCTTGTAGCGATCCCATGCTTTGAACAGGGACTCCCCCTCCTTTTGGCGAAAGCTCATGATAAGATAGCGCATGTGGAAAGTCTTACTTGGTGGTAAGTATTTATTCAGAAACTGCTGCTCACACTGCTCCCATGTGGTGATGCTGCCAGAGGGTAAAGAGTGAAGCCAAGCCTTAGCCTTATCTTGCAGTGAAAACCGAAACAGGATGAGGCGGATCGCGTCAGAAGGGACTCCGTTCAGTTTCATGGTTGAGCAGATTTCAAGAAAAGCCTCAAGATGTCGGTTCGGGTCTTCAGTCGCAGCTCCCCCGAATTAGCTCTGCTTGACCATATGTATGAGTGTCGGCTTCATCTCGAAGTTATTCGTCGATATGGATGGTCCAACTATGCTCAGCCTGAATCCTCTAGCACTAGGAGCTGCGTAGTCCCACAGAGGTCGGCTTCCCATGTTCACCTCGGAAGCAGCTTGATCTTCCATCTTTCGTTGTTCTGCTTTCCGACGGTGAAAGGTTCGCTCTATCTTTAAATCGATCGTAATTAGACCTTTCGAACCTAGACTTCTAAGAATACGATGAACCAAACCACAAAAGTGAGAGTGCTAACCTAGCACTAAAAGCAGAAAGTAAATAAATCTAGCAAATAAAAATCTAAGATGCAATAAGTAAAAAAGGAAACTACTACTGCAAATAAAAGCTAAATCCAAATATGGAAACTAGAGCTAAGAAGATAAAATTAATCTAAAAAGAAAAATAAAGCAAGAAAATTAAACTAATCCTAAGTCCAATCCAATCTACCACCGTTCGATTGATATCGAATCGATAGTCCCCGGCAACGACGCCAAAAACTTGATGTGCATGGTCGTGACCTTAAATCTTGCGACGGAGACCGTCGAAGACTCAAAGTATGCGCTCGCGCTCAACGCCCGCAAGTGCATGGGTGTCGTCAAGTAATAATAGATTATCGATCCCATAGGGACTGAGATTCGAGTACCAATACACTAAGTGGTTGCAATTGTTTGGACGAAATCTCATAGAGAGTCGGTTGGTGAGGACTATCGGAGGACCCTACTCAGTGTGGTGTCACACGGAGGAGGAAAAGAGTGTGCCAGGGTCTTAAAAAGGCGATTCTAGGACTTCAGTTTCACTTGTGTACCATATAACAACGTTGTCAATTGGCACCGTCTAAATGTCTACCTATGGTTTTGGGGAAGGAACATCATATACTCTCCCGCAGAGCTGTCGCATTCACTGGGAGCTATCCTCGCCCAAAAGGACAGGATAAAGGGTACAAGGATGCCAAATCAATCCTTGCGGTGGACCGTTTCCGATTCCACCGCTCCCTTCTCCCTGCAGTTACAGGAGGTCAGGTTTACCCCTAGGTTCCTTGATAAAACCTCGTAAATATAGATTGCGAGGGCTGTCACCACCTCATATCGCCTATGCACAGCTAAAAGAAAGCCAAATTCACGCAAGTATAATAGAGAACAACTACCAATTGTCAAATCAAACTTTTGGCCAGAATTTAATATGAACTAACATTGTATATGAACATAAGCTACTCCCTAATCCTAGAATCAAAAGTACTACTCCATAAATACGAAGGAAGAATCACAAAACATGTTTAAGTTCGAGTACAATAGAGATAAAGCACAGCAAAAGAGATATACAATGTGTTGTGATCTTCTCTCCGGTGTTGGATTGCAAGTTGTGGACCTCCGACATCATTCCTCTTCCCCGCGGTGAGTTATCGAAGCTTTTTAGGGCTTCGGCGTGCCATCCTAGCCGTCGTGCCTCCCCCCTAGGGTTTGGGCGGAGCCATCCTTATATAGACGTCGCCTCGGACTGCTGCAAAATCGGGAAAAAACCCTAGTCGCGCAACTCCATCGGGCCGCCACACGACCGTGTGTTTCCACATGGCCAGGCCGTGTGTTTCCACATGGCCAGGCCGTGTGCGGCCATGGTGTGCTGATCTTCGCCCATCGAACACGGTCGTGTGAATCCACATGCCCTGGCTGTGTCGCACTCTGCATCTAGCATGAAATATCCTTTCGCTCCGAAAATGTGTCTTTTCTACCCGAAAAGCCAACCTACAGACAAAAGTACAATGAGCAGACCTCCGAACTAGAAAATAGAAATGCATGCGAAAATAGAGTAACATATGAATGAAACTATCACAAAATAAAAAAAGATGTGAGCGAAAACTACGCCTAAAACCCTATATGTTTTGCTCACATCAGGTATCTAGGGAAGTTATCCCTAGTGAATACCTAGTTAACCCAAGGAGCTCCAATAGGTATTGGGTTCCTAGGAGCGTGATCGATTCACGCTAAATGAGTTAGGGTGTGCCAACTTTAAATGGATGGGTAGTTGACCTAACCATGGTAAAGGTGACACTTTGGGTCACTTTCAAGGTTATGGATACCTTGGAAATAGGTTTGAATCATAATCCTAAAAGATTTTAGGATGTACCAATATTATTTAAGAAATTTGATAAATCAATCAAATTTGCACAACTTAGGGTTAGAGGTCATAGTGTGTCATTTTGGGTTTTTGGCACACTTGGGAGATAAACTAATAATATGACAAAATGAATTTAGTAATAACAAATGACAATTAATATTAAAACTTAGTTATTATTATACCTTTACATTTTATTTGCCATGCTTGATTTGTCATATAACATGTCATGACATCATATTCATTTAAATCATATAAATGTCATGATTATGTTTAGAGTTTATCTTTTAATGCCATGTATATTTAGATCATATCTTATGCCATGACATCATGATTATGAGCACATGCTTACTTATATCATCATTAATGCCATAATCATTCATGCATTAATAAAAATTGAGTTAAGGACAATTGACATGACTTGAAGTCCCATGTATAAGGGAATCAAGTAGTGTTGTCCTAGAAAATGCATGAAACCCTAGTTTAGGAGAACAAAACCTATATCACATCACATTGACATATGTGTGTATTGATACACCCTAGACACATGTGAGATGTTAGGAAATGAGTTAAGTTCAAGGTGCATAGTTTTTGTATCTAGATGGACTCAAACTCATCTTATATTGTTGTTGGATCATTGGGAAAGCTTATGTTCAAGTCATGCACATTGAGCCCAAAGAACATGATCCAATATAAGGTTTTAAAATAATTTGAAAATAATTTTGAAAAACCTTGGTGCAATCTATCTTTCGATAGAAGTCACCATTGATGATATTGATACAAAGAGGGCTCAAACAATGAAGTTTTTCTTCACTTTTGAACTTTGTATCAATTTCACTATTTTATGGGTAAATTATTTTTCACATATTTTTCACCCATTGTATTTCTTATAAGTAATGAACGTATGAATTTTCATGATTTTTTAAAATGCATAAAATTACTTATGAATTTCCAAAATTCATTTTTGATAATTGAAATTCGAAAATTTCAGTTATCAGTCGACTGCCGCTTGATGGCAGTCGATTGATTATTGTCAGAGTCGACTGCTAAAGTTGATTTCGGATAAACAAGGATGTTTAGCCCATATTTCAGCTATGTTAGGGCTTCCTAATTGCTCCTAACCCTAGGATATTCTTTGGAAAGTATTAGAAAGGGTGAAAATCCATTGGATATGGATTAGGAGAGTTGTTAGGGTGATGTATCAATTTTAAGGCATGTGAAAGCTCAATGTTGAACTTTGGACCTTAATTTTTGATGGTTTAGTGTTCCTATTGGCTTAGGGACTTCCCAAGGGCATTGTTGGTGCAATGGTCAAGGGGGAGCAAGCCTTTAGGGGGAGGTATATATCATGGGATGATGGATGTATATTCTTCCTCATGAGGGGGAGAAATGGGAATTTGAGATGCCCAATTTGGAAATTGAGAGAGTTCATAGGAGTGCCTCTCTTGAGTGATATGGGGCTTATCACTAGGAAGAGTGAAGACAACCTAAGTGTTTTGGACCAAGGGGGAGATTGTAAGATCTCATTGGGATATGAGACATTGACCTCCTTGGGGAGAACCTTTTTGATGTATGTCAAAAAGGGGGAGAATGTATAGAATTATCAATTTGGGAAAATTGGTAGGGGAATTTGAGTTAGGGGCCTAACTCAAAGGTGTTTGGTTTTTGTCAAACATCAAAAAGAGGGAGATTGTTGGTGCAATCGACCTAGGTCACGATTGACCAGACTCGAGTTAGACTCAAGTAGTGTTCATTAATGTCTGACATTGATGTTTGACAAGTGTTGGGGAGATTGTTGGTGCAATCGACCCAGGCTATGATTTTGATGTTTAACGATGGTTTGACCATTGTCATGGAAAGTCCAAGTCATGGGTACTTAGCATGGAAAGTCCAACATGGGTTGGCAAGGAAAGTCCAAGCATAGGTCTTGGCATGGAAAGTCCAAGCATGGGTCTTGGCAAGGGAAAGTCCAAGCTTGAGTCTTGGCAATTGGAAAGTCCAAGGGGAATATTGGCGGCGTAAAGTCCAAGAGGGAGTCTTGGTAGCATAAGTCCAATGTGCCTTGGTGGTGTAGACCACATTAGCATGACAATAGCCGATGGAAGCACCTGAAGGCTAGCATATGGATGAACAAGTCATGGATGACTTGGAGGGATTCGATAGGCGCGATGCTGATGGAGGTGGCTAGAAGGATTAGGTTGTTAGTGAAAGCCCTAGAGTCGATCATGTGATGATTATTGTATGGACTTGTTGTATCATATTCCTATATATATTTATAAAGGCATTGCTTTATAGTTATTATACTTACTTGTATTGGTGCCAAATAACTAAGTATAATAGCGTCCTTGAGTAGAAGGTTCTTATCTATATCAATCGATTGGTTGAATCGATAATGAGATGATATAGAGAATACTACTCTTAATCATTCCTAGTCAAGTATTAATATTCAGGGACAATGTTAATGCGAAGAGACTACCATGTAGGTCAACTCGATGACTTGATCTCACAAGTCATGGATATGAGATATCAAGTTGACACATGGGTATGCATTGGAGAATGTATACTGAATGACCCGCCATGAGAAAGTATCATGGATTGTTATATGAGTGTCATATACTTTCTCATGTGACTATCAGTATAACTATTAGTCCTTGGACCTGAAGTCACCATGGTTCCCTACATAAGGAGTTGCATACTTTGACTTCGTCAAATGTCACCCGTAAATGGGTGGACTATAAAGGCGATTACTGGGTATGTAACAAATTATGCGGAGGGATATGAGTGATGTAGATAGGATCTATCCCTCCTATATGACGGGAGTGATATCATGATTCTTGATAGAGTGAGACCACTAAGTGCATGACCATGTCCAAATGAGTCAATATGAGATATTGAGCTCATTTGATTAGAGTGAGTCTACTTGGAGTTTAAGATATAGATTGTACAGAGGATGACACGGTCTATGCCTCAATTGATCAATCTAGATGTCAAGGATAGAGGGACATTGTCACATATTGTGAGAGTCACAATTAGTAGTCACAATGGTGATGTTGGATCTCAACATTCTTGTAACTTGGGTGGAAATGATGTGTTGCTAGATACCGTTCATTGTTTATGTTTCTAAATCAGGTTTAGGAGCATTTCCAACGTTACAAGAACCTATAGGGTCACACACAAAGGGCAATTAGATGGAGATTAGATTCATATGATGGACCAAGAGGATTAGGTTCATGTGATGAACCAAATTGGATTAAGAGTAATCCAAATTAGACTCATTGAGTTGGACTCAATTTGATTCAAGTGTTGAATGAGTCTAATTTAGATTTGATTCATTGAGTCAATTGAAACTAATGAATAGAGATTCATTAAATTAAATTGACTTGAATCAAAGGTTAGATTTCATCAATCATGGGAGATAAGAGGTCAAGTTTGACTTGACTTGAGAGGGAAGATGAAGGGTCAAGTTTGACTTGACCAAATGCCACTTCATGGTGACTTGGCATAGGGCCGGCCAATGATGATGTTCCACATCATCATGGACATATCATGGTGTACCACCTCATGAGAAAGACCAAGAGTCATGGCTCTTGGTATTACATGGATGTATTTAACCCTCCTTAATGTGACAGACCAAGTGATTGATGAAGTGAATTGAATCCTTTCTTCTTCTCTCCCTCTCCTCCTCCATTGTCGAGACCTCCCAAGGGTGCTAGCACACTCTAAGTGGTTCTCTCCACCTTTTTTCCATGTGGATACATGTAGAAGAGTGTACACTTGACACTCTATGAGATCCGACAATCGTTTGGACGAGTGGGATAAGCGAAGGGCATCGCTACAAGGGTAACACTCTTCTCATGTAGATCTAAAGTAGATCTAGTGTAGATAAACATGAACATTAATTAATTTTGTTTATCTTCGCACGGATCCGTGGTCGGCTTCTGAGGTTTCTGCAATGAAGAAAAGCAATTTTTGCGGCTCGGAGAGTCCAACATAGGTCTAAGCTAAGGGTGGTCTAGCAAGTATGGGGACACCATATTTGTGGTTAAAACCTCATGGATAAGGTTATTAGTCGACTGATATTATGGTCAGTTGACTGATGAAAGTCGACTAGAGTTCGACTGTTGGAATTGGCCTAGAAGTAGACTACCAGTATTGGGCAGTCAACTAATGGCTTGAGCAGTCGACTGATCTCCAGATCAGTCGACTGTTGGTCGGGAATTCAGGGACAGAAAGTTCCTGAGTCGATTGTTAGGGTTTGACAGTCGAGTGATGACCTTATTAGTTGACTGATGGGCATGATCAGTCGACTGATGGTCTATCTGTTGGAACTCATCCAACGTGGCTCATGGTGTTGTGAGACAACGACTATAGGAACTGTCGACTGATGGTCCCGATCAGTCGACTGCTAGGCGAAAATTAGCTCAAATACAGGTTATAAAAGTAGTTTGTGGGGAGGATTTTTGGAAAGATTTTCTTGGGTGATTTGGAGCGATTTACTGGTGCAAATTAGGGTCTTCAAGGCTAGTCCAAAGCAATCAACAAGCAAACATTCGAAGCAATTATTTGTAAAGTTTTCTTTACGCTAGTTGTTGTATTTACTTTATATTTGCTTGTTGTATCTTGTATTACTGTTATAATCATTGTAAGAGATTTCTCCACCTCTGACTTATTGTTGAGAAGAAGTTTATTGGATTAGTGGTGTGTGTTTGCATCGTTAGGGCTCTTTCGAGCTCAATCAGTGGAGTAGGAACCGTACGGTTCCGAACCACGTTATATCGCTTGTCGTGTGATTGTGTTTGTGCTTTTTGTTTTTTTAATTATCATTATTCCATTGCGCGCTAACACAATTTGTTGAAACGAATGAATCCTGATCGAACGACGACACACTATTCACCCCCTCTAGCGGACACACAAATTCTAACGATCATCCACATCAATCACTGCCCGAGCACTGACTTTCTCATCCTGAGAACCAGCTTCCCGAATGATTTCTGATCGAGTACCTGCTTTCTCATCCTGAGCACTAGCTTCTCAAGCACTCGCTTCCAATCACTTATTTTGCATACCTCTCTTGAACGCCTGACACCAGTCGACTGATCAACCATAAGTCGATTGCCCAAGCACTGACCTCGATTCCTCATCCTGAGTACCGACTTCCTCATTTTATCAAGCACCCAGCACCAGTTGAATGATCAACCATCAATTGATTGCCCAAGTGCCCAATCTTAAGCACTCGTTAAAACTTCCCTAACACCCAAGTCATAACACCACTCAACTAATAAACCCATCAGTCGACTGGCCTTAACCAGTCGAGTTGGAAGTTGATGCTTGGACACGATCATGATTCGACTGATAATCCCTACCAGTTGACTGATGTCTCAGTCTCAGCTTAATTTCAAGATAACTCTCACTTCACCTAGTATCCAATTAATCTCAACCTACTAGGACTTTTCTCGTCCAATATCCGATCACCCTTGACTTGTCAGAACCTCTCTTGCCTAGCATTTGTTCAACCTTGACCTGTCGAGACTTCACTTGCTTAGCATTTAATCAACCTTGACTTATCGGGAGTTCACTTTCCTTGCATCCAATCACCTTGACCTGCCAGGACTCACTTGTCTAGCATATAGTTATCTTAACTTGCTAGGACTTCACTTGCACCAAGCATTCACTCCTCCTTGACTTGCCTGGACTTTTCTTGCCTTACATCTGGTCTCCAGACCTACAAGGACTTTTCCAATACCAAACATCCAGTCCTCCTTGATCTACTTGGACTTTCCACTTTGTGCTAAGTGTCCGATCAACCTTGACCCACTTGGACTTCTCACTAATGTCAAGTGGTTGGTCAACAATGACTCACTTGGCCTTCACACTTGCCAATTCTCTGTTAGACTTCCGACCACTAAGTGTCTGGTTCTCCTTGACCCACTTGGATTTCACACTTTCCAACTTTTTGTTGGACTTTTTAACATCCATCCATCATGGTCATCCTAACCCAATGATGATTACACCAAACTCTCCTTCATACAACCTCAGATGTCCCATATGATCCTTTATCTATAGTCATATTGTCAAATATTGAAACTCAACTCGAGCCTCACTCGAGCTTGGTCAATCTTGACCTGAGATTGATTGCACAAAAAATCTCTCCCTTTTTGATGTTTGATAATATCTTTAAGTTAGGCTAGCCCATACGCCTGACTTGCCTCTTCCTATGCCAAAGCATAATGAAAGTTTCCTAAATTAAATCCTTCATTCTCCCCTTTGACATACATCAAAATATTTCTTATAAGCCTCTATACATCATTCTCTATTAAACCCTTTTATTCTCTCCCTTTGATAAATCAACCATCAGATCTTGATGAGCAACTTCTCCCTAAAGACTTGCTCTCTCTTAACCATTGCACCAACAATGTCTTTGGAGAAGTCCCAACCTATAGAATAACTAAAACTCCAAAGATGAGGGCAAAAGTTCAACTTTGAACTTTAACATCCCTTTAAAGTTTGATTCTTGCCCTAATTAACTCTCTTATTTATTTTCACTGAGAATCTTTTCCTTTTAATATTTTTCCAAACATATTAGAGAGTTAGGAGTAGTTAAGTTACCTAGGGTCATTGCTAAATGGATAGACCATTCATGTTCATCCAAAAACAACTCTAATAGTCTAATCAACTAGTTTCTGAATTTTTAGAAACTGAGTATTTAGACCAATTTGGAAAATGCATAAGTAATTCTATGTTTTTCAAAAATTTTAACACTTCATACATATATTACTTATATCAAATATCATGGGAGAAAAATAGTTTTCTATGAGAATACCCATCATTTTCGAAGAATGACACAAAGTTGAAAGTCATTGAAAACTTTAATGTTTCATTCTAACTTTGTATCAATATGTCATCTTAATCATGGCGACTTAAGCTTTTACTTCTTCGTAACCATCTCTATAGAAGGTGTGACTCCGGGTTGATTGAGTATATGTCAAAGTGATCGAAGATATTTGAATATCTAACAGAGGTTTCACCACTCCTATTATAAGGAGATGTATATCCTAAGACTCTTGTCAGGATTTTTACTCATAACTCTTTGGCCAAATCACACATGTCAAGAAGAATTGTCTTCTTGGACACAAGTAGGGAGTAACTTCAAGCCATAGGACAAGAAACTATACTTGGGCTAAACGTGACATAGTCAGTCTATTGGGGACGAGCACATAGACCATGTCTTCAACCAAGTGGGTATAGATGAGTGAAAGGAACAAGGAACGAACAACTGTAGCTGCTGAAGGGTTCAAAAACATTCTGAAGTCGATATTGGACTTTCTGATTAATTAGAGATCATGATGTACTGCTAGGTGCTACTTATGATCTATTCATAACTAATGGATTAATTGTGAATGACCAACATAATCGGGAACCTATTGGATCACACGTAATATGGGTGATCTAGAGATATAAAATAAGTCTGAGAATTAGATCCTTAAAGAGAGAGGATATACCTGGTTGGACCAAGCCATAACGGTGTGAAACAGGGGTTATAGAACCTCTCATGGCTATGTCGGGGCTTAGCATGGCCATATCACACTTAGATGAATCGAAATGGACAATACAGAGCCTTACACAGTCATGCTTAACTAGACACTAGTCATGCCTAGCCCTGCCCAAAAATGGTCAGGGCTAAGGTTGTGCCCAGAGGGACACACGGTCTAGCCATGTGTCCAAGCACGGTCATGCCCAGGAGACACGGTCGCTCCCATACATGACTATGTTGCGATTTTGTCAAATTTGCTTTGATCGAATTTAGAAATTTCCTGGGTTTTCTTACCTTAATTATGGAATAATTATGGTAAGATAGGTTCCGTTTAAGCCTCCTAAGATGCCTTAATCAAGAGAACTATAGATAGGTCTCTTGATAATCTTTAAAGGAGAAATCCAAGATTCTTTTTGGTGGTTGTCTTTTTTCCTCTCTCTCCTTCTCGTCTCTGCCAGTTGGCTAGCACCAATTGGAGATGAAGACTTTCTGCTTGGAGTTGACTCTAGATATCTCTGCGTGGATACCGATAGAGGCAAGACTTGTTGGTCTTACTCATGGTTTTGACAGATTCAAATAGAATCTCGAATGTATGATAACTTCTCTCCATCTTTCTCTTTTACATATGTTTATGTCATGCAAGTGATCCTGGCCCAGGGGATGCCTAGGAAGAAATATGAAAATTATTATTTTTTATTTCATTATTCCGCTTCACAAGCTCCTAGAATTCCCAACAAGTGGTATCAAAGCTACCTTTTTTTGGCATAGTTCATATGTTTAGGTTATTGATTGTGTATAATTTGTATTATATGATAATTACGATTGTATATGCATGTAACCTAGAGAAAGAGACCAAGGATGCACCTAGAAGCACCATTAATGTTGGTCGCATGGCGTGAGGTCGGAGCATAGGCGATTCAAGCATTGGAATAGGCTACATGTTGTGTGTGCCAAATTCCAGACAGTTGGATGTGCAACCAATGCTTGGTCAACGTACACATTTGGAAACTATGGCCTTGGATTTTGATAATTGGGACATAGCTTTTCCTTTGAACAAATTTATGACAAACATAGTATGCAATGCATGTAAGTTTGCTTTATGATTATTTGTATAAGCTTGCCATGTAAACGGTTTACAAAACACATAGACTTACCTTGTAATTTAGAATTAATGAGACCTAGTATAACAATGAAATCCCTCATGCAAATATTAAGGCAAACACTTTCCATTAATATGGTCGAACTAGAGTTCTTTTTCGTGTTCAGGTTGTTGGACTCCCTTCAAGCTTGACATAACATCGAACATGTTCAATTCATTTGAGATTTGATATTCACTTTAGATAGTAAGGACATGAGTTTAGGCTTCAAGTTTGGGTTGTTGGACTCCCTCCAAGCTTGACTTGAAAATTGGATGTGTTTGGATCATTTAAATTTGATCTCACGATTAATGGGTCAACCCTAACTGAAAGCATTGATTTGTTGGTCTCTCTCCAAGGTCAATGTGGACAGAGGTGCAATTAGGTGATATGCATAAGGTACATATATGTTAATGAGTTAACAACCTAATGTATATGTGAACATTTAATTAGTTTATAGTATAAAATGATAGTTATATAATTGGTACTGTTGATACCTTCCATCAGGACTAAGAATGATTTGTTGGACTCCCTCTATGGTTGTTCTTAGTCATATTGAATATCAACCCACTAAGAGATAACTTACCATCTCTCGAATTCAAAGTGAGGGCTCTTGAATTTGACAAAAATAGTGGGAGTTTATTGTTAATATAAATTGTTTGCATTACAATAAATTCATCTCTCTTATACACTTTTTGTCTAGGTTATTAAGTTAGAACAACATGCCAACTTCCATTAACTTATGTTTAATTTTGGACAACAACAAACTGACTGGGTCAAAATTCTTGGATTTACTTCACAATCTGAGAATTGTTCTCAAGGCTAAGAAGTTAGTTTATGTCCTTGAAGAGATTCTTCCCCAACCTCTTGCAGACAATGTATTTGGTGACCAAAAGTTGGTTACCAAAAACATATTGCTGACTTTGACATGGCAAGATGCATTATGTTATGTTCGATGTCTCCTGAGTTGCAAAAGCAACATGAGCATATAGATACTAATAGAATTGTCTTTTATCTTCATGAGTTGTTCGATGAGTAGGCGAGATTTGAAAGGCTCGAGATCATCTGTCTCCTTTTTTACTCAAAGATGCAGGAGGGTTCATTTGCAATGTAGTATAAACATTGGAAGAGAAACTACAAGTAGTATCTGAAGTCACTGAAGCAGAAGAGGGCATCTGATGTCTAACCTACTTCAGGTATATACATTATTAAACGTCATACTATTTCTCCAAACACCTGGGTATTAGATACTAGGTGTGATTTACATATATGTAATGATATATAGGGGTTAAGGAACAGAAGAAGATTGGTTAAGGGAGAAGTAGATCTAAGGGTTGACAATGGAGCAAAGGTTGTCATTGTAGCCAAAGGAACTTATATGTTGCAACTCCCTACAGAACTAGTTTAGAGTTCGATGATTGTTTTTATATTCCTGCATTAATAAAAAAAAATATTATTTCTATTTTTTGTTTGAATAAGAAAGATTATCATTTGACGTTTAGTAATAATTATTGTTACATTACGTTAAATGTTGTTCTTTATTCTACTGCAATGTTGAATAATGGAATCTACACGTTAGATACATCCAACGAGATATTCAATATTGAATCGGATAGCAAACACGCTAAGTCAGATAATCAATTAATCTCGTGATTGTGGCATTATTGTCTTGGTTATATAAGAAAATATTGCATGTCCAAACTGCATAAGCTTGACATTTTGGAGTCTTGTGAATTAGATTCATTAGACACATGTGATTCATGCTTAAAAGGAAAGATGACTAAGTTACCTTTTAAGGGAAAAGATGAATCAACAGTTGAGATATTGAGCCTTATACATACCGATGTATGTAGACTAATGTCAACTCATGTCATAGGAGATTATAGCTACTTTGTTATCTTTATTGATGATCACTCACAATATAAGTATTTGTATCTGTTGAGATACAAATCTGAAATCTTTTGAAAAGTTTAAAGATTTGAGAAATGAAGTAGAAAAACAACTTGAGAAAAGTATTAAAATACTTCAATCAAATCGAGGTGGTGAATACTTAAGCTAAGAGTTTCAAGATTATCTAAGGGAGAATGACATCTTGTCCTAAAGGACTCCACCTTACACGCTACAATATAATGGTGTAGCTGAAAGGAGAAACCGAATCTTGTTGGGCATGGTTAGGTCAATGATGCAGCATGCAAATCTTCCAAAGTCATTTTGGAGTTACAGACTCGAGATCATTGTTTACTTGTTAAATAGAATCTCAACAAAGGCAGTCTCTACTACTCCATATGAGATAGAAAAATTTAAAACCTCATTTATCTTACTTGAAGATATGAGATTGTTCTACATATGTAAAGAAGACAGTGTCAGACAAGCTAGATATTAAGTCTGATAAATGTCTATTTATTGGTTACCCTAAGGAAACAAGGGATTATCAATTCTATGATTCCTTGGGACAAAAGGTATTTGTTTCAAGGCATGTTATATTCCTAGAGAAGGAGTTTCTCTTATAGGAAAACAGTGGGAGTGAGGTTGAACTAAGTGTAGTTCAAGAGACTCTGATAGACACAAAAAGATGCCTAGTCAAGAACTACAACTAATTACTCATTCGGATGAGGTAATAGCTGAACCTGATGATACACCACCTCCTCGTGGATATAGTAGGACATATAGAATTCCTAAGAGATACAAATTTCTCATAAGTGAATCTAATGACGTATTACTCATTGAGAATGAGGAGCCTACTAGTTATGAAGAGGTTATGTATAGTTCAGATAAGGATAGGTTGCTAACAACCATGAAATCAAAAATGGATTCCATGTTTGAAAACCAAATTTGGAACTTGGTGGACCCACCCGAATGCCTATAGGGTGTAAATGGGGTTTCAAGAAGAAAATCAACATGGATGATAATGTTATTACCCATAAAGCTAGATTAGTGGCAAAACACTATCGTTAAAGACAAGGTATTGACTATGATGAAACCTTTTCAACAGTAGCTATACTTAAATTCATTTAGATACTTTTGTCCATATCGACTCATTTTGATTATGAGATATGACAGATGAATGTAAAAATAACTTTCCTTAACGGAAATCTGTCTGAGGATGTATATATGATACAACATAAGGGTTTCACATTTATTGACAAGAATAAAAGTATGCAAGCTTCAACGATCCATTCATGGATTAAAACAAGCATCTAGGAGTTAGAATATTCATTTTGATGAAGCAATCAAACAGTCCGATTTCTCACAAAATCCTGAGAAGCCCTGTGTGTATAAGAAGGTAAGTGGGAGTGCAATTATATTCCTAGTATTATATATTGATGACATATTAATCATAGGAAATGATATTCTTATTTCGCAAACAGTTAAGGTTTGGTTGTCCAAAATATTCTCCATGAAAGATATGGAAGAAGCAATCTATATTTTGGAGATTAAGATCTATAGAGATAGATCAAATTAGTTTCTTGGTCCTTCGCAGTCTACATACATAGATAAAATACTATAACAGTTTAGCATGGATGAATCCAAGAAAGATTTCATTCCCATAAGGCATGATATTCACCTTTCGAAGTCTATGTGTCTGCACACTGAAGATGAGAGGATTCGCATGAGTCAGATCTCATATGCGTCGGCTATAGGATCGATCATGTATGTTATGTTATGCATGAGGCCCAATGTATCATGTGCTTTGAGTGTTACGAGCAGATACCGGTCGGATCCTAGTATGGATCATTGGGTGGCTCTCAAGGTAAACTTTGAGTACTTGAGAAGAACTAAGGATTTGTTCTTGGTATGTAGAGGAGGTGATATGGTAGTAAGCGGGTATACTGATATCATCTTCTAGACGGATAAGGATGATTCCAAATCCAGTCTGGATATATATTCATCTTGAATGGAGGTGCAGTAAGTTAGAAAAATTCTAAACAAACACTGTTGTTGATTCTACCACGGAAGCAGAGTAGCTTCTAAAGCAGCAAATGAGGTGGTATAGATCAAGAAGTTCATCACTGAACTTGGTGTGGTTCCAAGCATTGTTGAAGCATTATCAGTGTACTGTGACAATAATTACACCATTGCACAGGCAAAGGAACCAAGGTCTCATTAGCGATCTAAGCATGTACTTCGTCGATATCATTCGATCATAAGTAGAAGAGATGTGCAAATTGAGAATATTCCCACAGAAAGGAACCTAGCATATCCTTTAACAAAGCATCTTCCCCAAGAAATGTTCGAGAGCCATTTAGAGGCCTATAATATTAGATACCAAGGTGATTTGCTTTAGGTTAAGTAGGAGTATGATGTATTTGAGAGGTGTCCTAAGGCAATTGCCTTAGACATTTGATAATTGATCAATATATTCACTATTTTGAGTGTACATTCTATATGTATTTGATTAGGTCTTAAACTTATTTACTGAACTCCACAATATGATACATAACATGAGAGAAATTATGATTGGATTATGATTAGTGAGTATCTCATCATGTGGAATTTTATAAGTATTGAAACAATCCCTAGTCGATGAATTGATGAGATTAGACATCATCAATTCTGTGAGACTAGAACATATTATACTCCTTGGTTTATCCAAGCATTTGGTACTCCCTGAATAGAAGCATAGAAATGCTGAGAGTGAACATGTGGATGCTAGTTAGGGTAACTGTAGGAACTTCGATGAAGCACTAGAGGGGGGTGAATGGCGCATTTGTTGACGTAGATAGAATTTGGTCACATGCTTGCTACAATTGGATTAGTATGTAGCGGAATATGGAAATACAATATGAAAATAGATACACAAGAACAATCACAATACACAAATATAACGTGGTTCAGAACCTTAGGGTTCCTACTCCACGAGTTGAGCTTAAATGAGCTTTAGCGATGCCAAATACCACTAATCAACCTCTCCTTCTCAGAAAACACTTCGAAGGTGGAGAAAACCTCTTACAAGAGATTACAAAAGTAATACAATAACAACACAAGTAATTACAAATGAAATACAACAAATGATGTAAAGAAAAATTTACAAAATATCTTTTGAATGCTTACTTGTTTGGTTGCTTGGGCTACACTTGAAGACTCTAAATTGCACTAGCAAATTGCCCTAAATCGCCCTAAGAACCATGGCCAAAAACCTTCCCTTCGTGCTCCTTATAAAGCTGCAACTCGGGCTGATTTTCACCTAGCAATCTATTGCCCATACTTAGCAGTCGACTGCTCATGTAGTCATTGTCTCACAATGACTCGATCCATGTTGGAAAAACTCTAACGGATAGCTCATCAGTCGACTACCAAACCCTATCAATCGATTGATACACAGACAGTCGATTGATCAGTCGACTACCAGATGTTCTATGCTTGTGTCCACTTGAAGTAGTCGACTGCTATACCCTACCAGTTGATTGATGGTGAAATCATTTGACTGATATACCCTATCATTCGATTGATGGACCACAGAAAAATAGTCGAGCATCAGTCGACTCCTGCCAGTCGACTGCTCATAACCCCAGTTGACTGATCAGTGTCGACTCGATTGTCAAGTGCCAAAACACTCGACTAGTCGACTGATACACCTCAAATATGAGGTCTTAACTCAAGTATGATTCCCTCATACTTTCTAGACCACCCTTAGCCTAGACCTAAGCCTTCTAGCCACCTCTATCAGCCTCATGTCTATTGGATCCCTCCAAGTCGTCCATGATTTTTTTATCCATACGTTAGTCTTTAGGTGCTTCCATCGACTATTGTTATGCTAACGGTGTCTATACTGCCAAGGTACATTTGGACTTATGTTTCCAAGGCACACGCTTGGACTTTACGCCGCTAACCATTACACTTATGTTGCCAAGACACAAGCTTGGACTTTACGCCGCCAATATCACACCCTTGGACATCAAAAATGCCAACTCCATGTTGGACTTTCCATGCCAACTCTATGTTGGACTTTCCCATGCCAAGTACACAAGACTTGGACTTTCCCATGCTAAGTACACAAGACTTAGACTTTCCAATGCCAAGTATCCCACTTGGACTTCTCCATTATATGGTTAACCCCATGTTAACTGTTGGGGCAATCTCTTATCGTGATATGATTTTGATGTGTGTGGCAAAGGGTTTAAGTTAGGTTGTTATTGTGATTTGATATGCGCGTTGGAGTCTTGCAGGACTTAGTAATTCACACATGGAGCCTTGGTGGGTTCACCACTCACAACCTCGTGCTTGAGTCGAAGAAGGAGGATTACAGAGTCGTGCGCTTGATGCTGCCGAGGGACCGCCGGACGAGATGACTTGAAGCGAAGCCAAGGAAGCAGACTTCGAAGGTAAGAGACGCGAAGGAGCATTGCAGAGTCGTGCGCCTGATGCTGCCGAGGGACGTGGCCGCGAACGAAGAGAGCTTCAGCGAGGGACTTCGAGTGAGATGAGAGAATGAGTGAATTGTAAGTAGCTCATTAGGTGAACTTGGCTGAATGGCTGAGTGTCGAAGGCTCGACCGCAAGGGTTGAGGTTTACTCGACCGTCGAAAGCTCAAATGAATGTTAAGTTTGAGTTTCACACGGCACCAGTCGAACTCGGTTCGACTGGTATCCGACTGATGGGTTTATGCCTAGTAGTCGACTACCATGGATGTCGCGGGCACAGAACCTCTCGTACTCGACTGGGCAGTTAACTACGGAGGCAGCAGTCGACTGATGGATACATCAGTCGACTGCCAAGTGTTCTGTTGGACTACAACGGTAGGGATCCAACATGTTCGGAGGTCATTATAGCGGCGGCAGTCAACTGCCAAGGGCAGCAGTCGACTGGTGGCGGCCAACGGGAAGAAATCATCCCTCTCTATAAAAAAAAGAGGGTGTTGGGCTTTGGGAGGCTAATGCTTATGCTCTAAGTGATCATCCAAGTGCCCCGCAAGCTTCCAACTCCTTCTCCTAGTTTTCTTTCACATCTATTGTAAGAGAAGGGGTGTTCTCATTGTTGTAAGGGTTACCTCCACCTAGCTTAGTGCAAAGGAGAGACCAATAGTGATTTGGTTGTGGAGTGATTCACCGAGGACGAATCGGGGACAGTGGATTAGCGACGTAGTCGTGAACCATGTTATATTTCGGTGTTAGCATTGTTTGGTATTTCTATTTATATTTACTTGTCTTGTTTTGTTTCCGTTGCGCTAATTAGTTTTGTAGACAATAGAATTACGTCATTGAATGAAAGAGGGCTATTCATCCCCCTCTAGCCGACCATCCACACTTCACGATCGACCCTAAAAGTGGTATTAGAGGCAAGGAAAGCTTGTCGAGGACTAACCGCCACAACAAGCACATTCAAGAATGGCCGGCTCCAACATTCACCCACCGAAATTTGAAGGAGAATTCGCTTGGTGGAAGAAGCGAATGGAGGTATTCTTTGAAACCGATTTCGATATTATGCTTATAATGGAAAACGGTTTTGAGATCCCTAGGGATGAAGAGGGGAGAATACTAGACAAGTCAAGGTGGACTTAAAAGCAAAGAGAGGAACACCTTGCAAATTCAAAGGCTAAACATCATCTCCTCAACATACTTCCCTAACAAGAGATCAACCGAATTGGGGATTGCTCTAGTGCCAAGGAGATGTGGGAGAAGCTAGTAGAGCTTCATGAAGGTACTTCGGAGGCCAAGCTTGCAAGAAGAGACCTCCTCCGCTCCCAACTAGCCAATATCAAGCTTGAAAAGGGAGAAAAGGTAACCTCCTTACATTCTAGATTCAAAGAAATTTTAATTGGTCTAATGAGTGTAGGAGAAAGACTTTCAAACCGGGACATGCTCATGAAAGCAATTGATGCCTTTCCCCGGTCATCAAAATGGAGCTCAATGGTGGACTCCTACTACATGTCCAAAAATTTAGAAGTGAGCACCTTGGAGGAGTTCTTCTCAACTATGGAGCTCCACGAAACAAGGCTCGAAGGAATAGTAGAAGAGCAAAGGTTTCAACCTTCAAGAGGAGTAGCCTTGATGGCTAGCAAAGGGAAGAAGAAGATGGAGAACCCCTCCTCCTCTGATGAAGCATCCTCATCCTCCTCCATGGATAGCACGGAAGAAGCCTATATGGTAAGGAGGGTAAGGCATGCATTAAAAGGTTTTAAATTTAATAACTCTAATGATAGGAGAAGAAGACCAAGGGGGAAGGTGATTTCTTATAATTTCCAAGGAGAGAGACACATAAGGGACAATTGTCCCCTCTTGAACAAAAGCAAAGAGGAGAAGAGAAAGAAGGAAGAAAAGAAGAAGAAGGGGAGAAAGAAGAAAAAGGAAGAAGAAAAGAAGGCCAAGGAAAAGGGGAAGGCAAAGGCATTAAAAGCAAGGACATGGGATGATCCCTCTTCATCATCATCATCATCCGAAGAGGAAGAACATGTCTACTCCAACCTTTCCCTAATGGCATTTGATGATCTCTCCACCTCCTCCTCCGATGGTGAAGAAGCAAGCTCAAGTGGAGAGAGCTCAAGTGAAGGGGGAGCCTCCTCTACATCCTCATCATCGGAAGAGGATTTGGTAAGTGAGGTAACGAATCTACCCCCTAAGCAAATAATGTATGCTTAGGGCAAAGAAAAAGAATAAATGCATGCTAGATCAAATTAAGGACTTAGAAGAAAAACTATAAAAAGCATGCTTAAATGATAATGAAAATATTTCTTCTTGTCATGATGATGCATGCTCACATGATAACTATATGCCATTTGATGTTAGTGATGCATGCATTGAGGAAAATAGGGCTTTAAGGGAAAAGGTAGATCACTTGACCAAAGCCCTAGAAAAATTCACTATAGGCTCCAACACCCTTAACATGATCATAGGGAGCCAAAGAGCAAGCTTTAACAAGAAAGGCCTAGGTTATAAGGAAAATAAAAATGAAAAGGCCTATAAATGCTTGATTGCTAGGGGTCAAGACAAAAAGAAGGTAATAGCTAGAAAATGGATCCCTAAGGAGTATTTAGTGAACCCAATAGGAAAGAACTTATTTTGGGTTCCTAAATCCATCCTAAAGGGTTAGGAAAACCCTAGGATAGTCAACCATAAGGATTTCACCTATATCATATTTTTGGTTGACTTAGGATGGCGGGACAATATTTTTGAAATAGTATTAGGTGATGATAATGTGCCCATAAATAGATAATAATGCTTAAATCATGATGAAATTGCTATGTATGAAATCATGATTTATGATCTTGATATTTGGCACATAGTCATGGGCTTTAGGGTTTAAAATCATGCTCTAGGTAATATTTGCTTATTATCATGATGTTATACCTAATGCATGATTATTATTTGATGAATACATGTGTTTCATGATCATAATGTGAAATTAATTCATATATGTCTTTATGATCATGTTGGATGTTAGGATGATACTTAACCTTGTATAGAATTGCATGAAAATAATGGTTAAGTATATACAAATACCTTTAGGATACATCTCACACTCACCATAGGCTACCTTGATTGAAAACATAGCATGAGTGAGATGTTAGGATGATACAAATGTCCATTAATGCCTATGACATTTAGATGGTCATGTAAAGTGTCAAAATAACAATAATAGACCAATCAAGGGGAAGGCTTATGTTTAATTCATAGACATATTGCCCAAAGATCATGGTTGGATATTTCATATATTTTCAAAACAATTTCTTATTTTAAAATCTGTGTATTCATGTTTTGAAACAATCCAAAGCAAAACTAGGTGTTAAAATGGATACAAACTTGATCAAAACACTAGTTGTTTTTAAAGCTTTTGGATTTTTGGAAAATCTTTGAAAATATAATGTTTTTTTCATGGAAACCTATTTTTCATTGATAAAGAACCCTAAAAGAAATGTGTTTCCCAAATTTCACTATTTTTCGAATTTTCTGGAATTTATAATGCATTTCTGAAATTCGTCCAGAAAATCAGAAATTCAGATTTCTTTGTGCCAGTCGACTGCCATACTGATAGCAGTCGACCGATGGACTGTAAACAAGCACAGTAAACTAATTTTATAAGGTTTTTGAGTGATTTTGATTCTTGGTTCTCTCTAGACTTGATGCCATGATATATATACTTTGTTTAATCTTTTTGATGGTGTCAAAGGGGGAGAAGGATGTATGTTTAAGTAAGGGGGAATATATTTAGGGGGAGTTTCATGTATTAAGGGGGAGAGTTGCTAATCATGTTATTCACAAGCTTTCTTTCCTTAATAGTTTATCAAATGTTTTACCTAACTTAAACGGATTGCCACACATCAAAAAGGGGGAGATTGTTAGGGCAATCTCTTGTCGTGATATGGTTTTGATGTGTGTGGCAAAGGGTTTAAATTAGGTTGTTATTGTGATTTGATATGTGCGTTGGAGTCTTGCAGGACTTAGTAATTCGCACATGGAGCCTTGGCGGGTTCACCACTCACAACCTCATGCTTGAGTCGGAGAAGGAGCATTGCAGAACCGTGCGCTTGATGCTGCCGAGGGACCGCCGGACGAGATGACTTGAAGCGAAGCCAAGGAAGCAGATGTTAGGGCAATCTCTTGCCGTAATATGGTTTTGATGGTGTGGCAAAGGGTTTAAGTTAGTGTGTTATGTTGATTTGATATGTGCGTTGAAGTCGTGCAGGACTTAGTAATTCGCACTTGGAGCCTTGGTGGGTTCACCCTCACAACCTCGGTCCTTGAGTCGGTGAAGGATGAATTTACGGAAGCCGTGCGCTTGGAGCATCCGAGGGACCGCCGGACGAGATGACTTGAAGTGAAGCCAAGGAAGCAGACTTCGGAGGCAAGAGACGCGAAGGAGCATTGTAGAGCCATGCGCCTGATGCTGCCGAGGGACGTGGCCGCGAACGAAGAGAGCTTCGGCGAGGGACTTCGAGTGAGATAAGAGAATGAGTGAAATGTAAGTAGCTCATTAGGTGAACTTGGCCGAATGGCTGAGTGTCGGAGACTTGACCGCAAGGGTTAAGGTTTACCCGACCGTCGGAAGCTCAAACTTATGTTAAGTTTGAGTTTTACAGACACCGATCGGCCAAGTCATGGCGGTCATTGCTCTTAGTCAGTGGGTTTGGTAGTATCCGTGATGGGTTTATGCCCAGCCGATCGGCCATCGCCATGGAATGATCATTGCCGCGAGATCTCAGCGAACCTGGACAGAACGCTCGTGGCCGGGCAGTCGACTACGGAGGCAGCAGTCGAGTGATGAGGTCCATCAGTCGACTGCCAAGAGTTCCGTTAGACTACAACGGTCGGGATCCGACGTGTTCGGAGGCCGTTGTAGTGACGGCGATCGCCAAGAACCTTGATCGTGATGGCGACAGCAGGAAGAAATCAGCCCTCTCTATAAAAAGAGAGGGTGTAAGCCTTTAAGAGGCTAATGCTTATGCTCCAAGTGATCTTCCTAGTGCCCCACAAGCTCTAAACTCTTCTTACTTGTTTTTACTTCATTCTATTTGTAAGAAGAGTGATCTTGATTGTAAAGGTTACCTCCACCTAGCTTGGTGCAAAGGAGAGACCAATAGTGATTGGCTTTGGAGGAGTGATTCACCTCGGACGAATCAGGATCGTGGATTAGCAGCGTAGCCGTGAACCACGTTACATCTTATTGTTAGCGTTTGTATTTTCATTTATTGCTTTGTCTTTATTGTTTATGCTTCCGCTTGCGCTAACGATTGTGTAGACGAGCAAACGAATGCGAGAATTCCAACATCCATTGGAAGAGGGCTATTCATCTACTGCATCGATCCCCTACAAGTGGTATCATAGCCGAGGAAAGCTTGTCGAGGACTAACCGCCACAACAAGCAACTCTCAAAATGGCCGGCTCCAACATTCATCCTCCGAAGTTTGAAGGAGAATTCGCTTGGTGGAAGAAGCGAATAGAGGTATTTTTCGAAACGGATTTTGATATTATGATTACAATGGAATCCGGTTTCGTTTTGCCTAGGGATGAAGAGGGGAAGCCAATAGAGAAATCTAGGTGGACCAAAAGGCAAAGGGAAGAGCACCTTGCAAATTCAAAAGCCAAGCATCATCTCTTCAATGTGCTCCCCCAACAAGAAATCAACCGAATAGGAGAATGCCTAAGTGCCAAGGAGATGTGGGAGAAGCTAATTGAGCTTCATGAAGGCACATCCGAGGCAAAGCTAGCAAGGAGAGATCTCCTCCGCTCTCAACTATCCAACATTAAATTAGAAAAGGGAGAAAAGGTAACTTCTTTGCATTCTAGATTCAAAGAAATTTTAAATGGACTAACAAGTGTAGGGGAAAGGCTCTCCAATCGCGATATGATAATGAAGGCCATAGATGCTTTCCCCCGATCATCCAAGTGGAGTTCAATGGTGGACTCATTTTACATTTCAAAGAATCTAGAGGTAAGTACTCTAGATGAATTTTTCTCTACTATGGAATTACATGAATCTAGGCTTGAAGGAATACAAGAAGAGCCAAAAATACAACCTTCAAGGGGAGTAGCATTGTTGGCAAATAAGGGGAAGAAGAAGATAGAGATCCCCTCCTCCTCCTCCGATGATGAAGCCTCGACCTCCTCCATGGATAGCACGGAAGAAGCCTACATGGTAAGGAAGGTAAGGCGTGCATTTAAGAATTTTAGATTTGATAAATCTCATGATAGGAATAGAAGACCAAGGGGGAAGGTCATATGCTACAATTGCCAAGGAGAGGGGCACATAAGGGACAATTGTCCCCTCCTAAACAAGAGCAAGGAAGAGAAGAAAAAGAAAGAAGAAAAGAGGAAGAAGAAGGGGAACAAGAAAAAGGAAGAAGAAAAGAAGGCAAAGGAAAAGGGAAAGGCTAAAGCTCTCAAGGTAAGGACTTGGGATGATCCATCCTCATCCTCCTCATCATCATCGGATGAGGAGAATGCCTTTGTCACCAATTTGGCCTTGATGGCCTTTGATGACTTGGATTGCTCTTCATCCGAAAATGAAGGATCAAGCTCAAGTGGGGAGAGCTCAAATGAAGGGGGAGCTTCTACATCCTCCTCATCCGAAGAAGAAGAAGAGGATATGGAAACTATGGTAACGAAAGCCTCTCCTAAGAAAATAGTTTCCATAATTTCTAGTTTAACTAAGGACTTATTTGGAATGAAAAAGAAAAATAAAAGCATGCTTAATCAAATTAAGGCATTAGAAAATAAGCTAGAAAATGCATGCTTAAATAATAATGATACTTCTTCTTGCCATGATGATGCATGCTCACATGAATATATGCCATTTGATGTAAATGATGCATGCATAGAGGAAAATAGGGCCTTAAGGGAAAAGGTAGATTATTTAACAAAAGCCCTAGAAAAATTCACAATAGGCTCCAACACCTTGAACATGATCTTAGGGAGCCAAAGGGCAAGTTTCAATAAGAAAGGCCTAGGATATAAGGAAAAGAAAAATGAAAAGGCCTACAAATGCCTAATTGCTAGGGGACAAGATAATAAGAAGATAATAGCTAGAAAATGGATTCCCAAGGAGTATCTAGTGAACCCAATAGGAAAGAATCTATTTTGGATTCCAAAATCCATCCTTAAGGGTTAGAAAACCCCTAGGATAGTCAACCATATGGACCTAACCTATATCATATTTTGGTTGACTTAGGATGACGGGACAACATTTTTTAGATAGTGTTGGGTGATGATAACGTGCCCATAAATGGATAATAATGCCTTAAATCATGATGATTAATGTAATTCCTATGTATGGTTGCAATCATGATTTATGATTTTTGAAATTTGGCACTTAATCATGAGAAGTAGGGTTGAATCATGCTTTAGGTGATACTTTGCTTATTATCATCATATAATACCTAATGCATGATTATTGAGTGATGAATACATGTATTTCATGATCATAATGTAGAATTCATCCATATATGCCTTTATGATCATGATGATTGTTAGGTTGATACTTAATCTTGATAGAATTGCATGAATATATTGGTTAAGTATACACAAATACCCCCTAGGATGCATCTCACACTCACCATAGGCTACTTTGATTGAAAACTTAGCATGGGTGAGATGTTAGGATGATACAAATGTCCACTAATGCCTATGACATTTAGATGGTCATTTAAAGTATCAACATAGCAATAATAGACCAATCATGGGGAAGGCTTATGTTTAATTCATAGACATATTGCCCAAAGATCATGGTTGGATATTTCATATGTTTTCAAAACAATTTCTTACTATAAAATACATGCACTCATGTTTTGAAACAATTGGATGCAAGACTAGGTGTTAAAATGGATACTCTTATGATCAAAAACCTAGTAGTTTTTAAAGCCTTTGGATTTTTGGCAAATACGTGGAAATATAATGATTTTTCATGAAAACCTATTTTTCACTGATAGATATACTTAAAAGAAATGTGTTCCCAAAATTTCATGATTTTTTGAATTTTCTGGAATTTTTAATGCATTTCTGAAATTCGCCCAGAAAATTAGAATTTCGGAATCCATTGTGTCAGTCGACTGCCATACTGATAGCAGTCGACTGATAACCTGAAAAACAGCCCAAAATATTTTTTGATTTCAGATTTTAATCAAGTTTTTGGGTTTCTCTTTCTACTATACTTGATGCCATGAGTTTATAAATTAGGATTAATCTTTTTGATGGTGTCAAAGGGGGAGAAATGTATGTTTAAGTAAAGGGGAACATATTTAGGGGGAGAAATGATTTTGCTTATGATAGGGGGAGAATATTTTTATGGGGAGTTTCATGGATTAAGCGGGAGTTGCATGTTGCTATATCATATTTATCTTTACATGCCTTTCTTACCTTAGAACTTATATCAAATGTTTTTACCTAACTTAAACGGATTGCCACACATCAAAAAGGGGGAGATTGTTAGGGCAATCTCTTGCCGTAATATGGTTTTGATGGTGTGGCAAAGGGTTTAAGTTAGTGTGTTATGTTGATTTGATATGTGCGTTGAAGTCGTGCAGGACTTAGTAATTCGCACTTGGAGCCTTGGCGGGTTCACCCTCACAACCTCGGTCCTTGAGTCGGTGAAGGATGACTTTGCGGAAGCCGTGAACTTGGAGCATCCGAAGGACCGCCGGACGAGATGACTTGAAGTGAAGCCAAGGAAGCAGACTTCGGAGGCAAGAGACGCGAAGGAGCATTGCAGAGCCGTGCGCCTGATGCTGCCGAGGGACGTGGCCGTGAACGAAGAGAGCTTCGGCGAGGGACTTCGAGTGAGATGAGAGAATGAGTGAAATGTAAGTAGCTCATTAGGTGAACTTGGCCGAATGGCTGAGTGTCGGAGACTTGACCACAAGGGTTAAGGATTACCCGACCGCCGGAAGCTCAAACTTATGTTAAGTTTGAGTTTTACGGCACCGATCGCCAAGTCATGGCGATCGGCGCTCTTAGTCGAGTGGGTTCGAGGTATCCTGATGGGTTTATGCCCGATCGCCAGAGGATATCGGGCACGAGCCGCTCGTAGTCATCGGGGCGATCGACTACGGAACAACGATCGTGATGAGGTCCATCAGTCGACTGCCAAGAGTTCCGTTGGACTACAATGGTCGGGATCCGACGTGTTCGGAGGCCGTTGTAGTGACGGCAGTCGACTGCCAAGGGCGGCAGTCGACTGATGGCGGCCAACGGGAAGAAATCAGCCCTCTCTATAAAAAGAGAGGGTGTAAGCCTTTAAGAGGCTAATGCTTATGCTCCAAGTGATCTTCCTAGTGCCCCACAAGCTCTAAACTCTTCTTACTTGTTTTTACTTCATTCTATTTGTAAGAAGAGTGATCTTGATTGTAAAGGTTACCTCCACCTAGCTTGGTGCAAAGGAGAGACCAATAGTGATTGGCTTTGGAGGAGTGATTCACCTCGGACGAATCGGGATCGTGGATTAGCGGTGTAGCCGTGAACCACGTTACATCTTATTGTTAGCGTTTGTATTTTCATTTATTGCTTTGTCTTTATTGTTTATGCTTCCGCTTGCGCTAACGATTGTGTAGACGAGCAAACGAACGCGAGAATTCCAACATCCATTGGAAGAGGGCTATTCACCCCCCTCTAGCCGGCCGTACCGATCCCCTACAGCAGACTTCGAAGGCAAGAGACGCGAATGAGCATTGAAGAGCTGTGCGCTTGATGCTGCCGAGGGACGTGGCCACGAACGAAGAGAGCTTCGGCGAGGGACTTCGAGTGAGATGAGAGAATGAGTGAATTGTAAGTATCTCATTAGGTGAACTTGGTCTAATGGCTGAGTGTCGGAGGCTCGACTGCAAGGGTTGAGGTTTACCCGACCGCCGGAAGCTCAAACGAATGTTAAGTTTGAGTTTCACACGGTACCAGTCAACTGCCATGGAATGACAGTCGACTGCTCTGAGTCGAACTCGGTTCGACTGGTATCCGACTGATGGGTTTATGCCCAGCAGTCGACTGTCAGAGGATGTCACGGGCACAGAACCTCTCGTAGCCGACTGGGCAGTCGACTACGGAGGTAGCAGTCGACTGATGGATACATCAGTCGACTGCCAAGTGTTCCATTGGACTACAACGGTCGGGATTCGATGTGTTCGGAGGTCGTTGTAGTGGCGGCAGTCGACTGCCAAGGGCAGCAGTCGACTGGTGGCGGCCAACGGGAAGAAATCAGCCCTCTCTATAAAAAGAGAGGGTGTTGGGCTTTGGGAGGCTAATGCTTATGCTCTAAGTGATCATCCAAGTTCTCCACAAGCTTCCAACTCCTTCTCCTAGTTTTCTTTCACATCTATTGTAAGGGAAGGGGTTTTCTCATTGTTGTAAGGGTTACCTCCACCTAGCTTAGTGCAAAGCTGAGACCAATAGTGATTTGGTTGCGGAGTGATTCACCGAGGATGAATCGGGGACCGTGGATTAGCGGCGTAGCCGTGAACCACGTTATATTTCAGTGTTAGCATTGCTTGGTATTTCTATTTATATTTGCTTGTCTTGTTTTGTTTCCGTTGCGCTAATTAGTTTTGTAGACAAGCGAATTACGTCATTGAACGAAAGAGGGCTATTCACCCCCCTCTAGCCGACCATCCACACTTCACGATCGACCCTACATTAACCATATAGACAATCCATTGTCAAACAATGGTCAACTCATTGTCAAACAATAAAATACTACTCGAGTCAAACTCGAGTTCGATCAATCATGACTTGGGCCCTAAACCATTATCAAACATCAAAATACTGTTAGTAATATATGAGAGATGTCCTAAGGCAATCGCTTTATATTTGAACCATTTATATGATAAATGAAGATTCACTATTTGAGTATACATGTTTTCATGTATTTAATTAGATTTTAAACTCATTTACTGAATGTTCACGATGTGATTCACAGCATGAGAGAATTTGTGATTGGATCACAACTAGTGAGTATCTCTACATGTGTCATTGTGATGTATCGGAATTATCCCTAGTCGATGAATTGATGGATTTGGACACCATCAATTCTGTCGAGACTAGTATGAGGTATACTCCTTGGTGTATCCAAACAGTTGATTCTCACTAGCTGGAGACATTGTGATGTCCAGAGTTAATCGTGGATGCTAGTTATGGTAACTAGTTCATTGGAGTGACCAGCTGTAAGACTTCATATGGTTTTCTGCATATATAGATATGTCAATGAAGTTCTTACTGCAACTTAAGTGCATTGTTCCTTTGACTTGCAGTATTCAAGTCATCTTGATCATGAAGACTTATGCTTTGACTGAAGGTAGGAAACTTCGCTTCCCACTTCAACTCGATCGCTTGTTCATGGCGATCCCTTCTACGTCCCCGGATAAAAAAAAATTATCCTTGACAAGAGGGATTTCCCAAGCAACCTTGTCATCGTCGTGCTATTCGATTAGAGTAGTCACTTGAACAAACTTGTTGTTCAAGCGACCAACCTCTATTCTACGAATAACCGCAGAATAGACGATGTACGGATCGTCAGCTTTTGGGTTTATGTTCGGGGTCCAAGTTATATTTAGCCACAAAACAGAATATATCATGCATATATAATTGAAAAACAATTACAAACATGTTACATATGAGGATAGATAAGTGTTATACCTCTCGATCTTCTATTGTATGACCTTCCTCCTTTCGGACGTCGTGTGGGCGACGATCTACCAAAAGTTGAAGCTCTTAGATCACCAATCTTCCTTCCTTGCTCGTTCCGAGCAAGAGAAAGAATAGAAACAAGACCCTTCTCCTTCCTTTAGTCAACTAACAAGCAACAAGCAAGTTGTTTGCCATCGGCCAACAAGGAAAAGGGGGAGAAAGATGAATACCAGCCACAAGCTCTAAGGGAAGACCTTAAGCTATGTTTCCACCGGCCAAAGAGAGGAGAAGAGGCTTGTTTGGATGCCAGCCAAGGGCTGGAAAAGCTGTATGGGCGCCGACCACCTTGAGGAAGAAGAAGATAAGGAAAGAGTTTCCTTATTTGGTGCCGCCAACTCCCTATGCTCCTTGCCTCCCAAAACCCTAGCCTCTCCCCTTGATTCTTATTCTCCACACCAACCCTAAAGCCTCCTTTTATAGAGTTTAGGGATAAGCCTTGTTTTAATCTCCACCATTGGTTCTAGGGATTTAATCTCAACCGTCGGATCTAGAGATTTAATCTCAACCGTCAGATCTAGAGATTTAATCTCTACCTTTGGATCTAGAGTTTTGATTCCATCCATTGGATCTAGGCTTCATGAGGTATTAATAGGCTACAATAGGGACCATGAGGAGGAGTTGGATCTTGGCCACCCAATGGATCAAGCCCACATAAAGTCCGATCCATTAATGATAATCCAATCCACTAAAGGATTATCATTGATCTACCTCACCAACCCCCATAAGTTAATATGGGCTCCATATATTATATGTAAATTTTCTTCCCGTGTTTAAGATCTCGAATGTCCGTCGATTAATTAATTTACTGGCCATTAATTAATCAACATCTAACTCCATGAGAAGTACCACTCAACCTTTTCATCATGCCAGACCAAGTCCACCTGCAGGGTTTACATGATGAACCTTATGAGCTCCTCAAGGGGACATCATCATCCTAATATATAGGACACGATTTCCTCCTATAATCAACGACACACCATATAAATAATATCATTTCCTAACTTACCGAGCCTATCGATTTAATCTATAAATCTCGCCCATTGGTAAATCAAAGAAATGAATACTAAGTATATGTGCCCGTTATTATATCGGTATTAAGAGCATGTACAATATAATATCTGAGGTCTGATTCGATTATATAGTCAGCAATAAATCGAATCACCTCAATGTCGGGCCTGCTCAATACACACAAAGTGCACTAGTGTGATTCTATGATCAAGACAAACCAATACAAAATCACACTACAACCATTCCAATGGTTTATTCAAAGCCATCTCAGTTGTGAGCCTTTACTTATACTTTATAAGGAGCCGATATCATGATCTCCCGTGTGACACCACACACCATGTTATCTATAATGTAATGTATTAGACAATATGCATAACCATAAAAATATACAAACAATGATCATGTGATTCTTATTTCAAAATAAAGATGTTCATACAAAAGATAGACTTTTTAGTATACATCCCAACATTGACATCTTAAGCAAGCATCTCTTAAGAGATGTGGACTCGGGATGATTGGGAATAAGTCGAAGTGATCGAAGGTGTTTGAATAGCCTATAAAGGATTCACCACTCCTTGTGAGGAGATGTATACCCATGATCTCTCGTCGGATTGTTACTAAAGTCTTTGGCCAAAGAATTACATGTTTATAGTAAGGTACTCTTGAATACAAGTGCAGTAACTAGAATCCGTAGGACGAGAAAATGATACTTGGGCTAGGTGTGACATAGTCAACTTAGTGGGGACTGACACTATAGACCATATCCTGAACCAAGTGGGTATAAGATGAGTAAAGGGAATGGGGCACGATTCATTGTAGCTGCTGAAGGGTTTCAGAAATAGTTCTGGATCAATCGTTGATCTTTTCGGTTAATTGGGGATCATGATGTACTACTAGGTGCCACTCATGATCGTTCTATAATTAATGGTTAATTATATACCATCAACATAAACCAAGAACCTATTTGGTCACACGCACAATGAGTGTAATCCGAAGGAATTAAAACGAGCTTGAGAATGAGATTCTCAGACCGAGAGAAATTAGGTTTGGTTGGACAAAACATGGAGCGAGCATGAAATTGTTTCAGTCGCAATGGAAGCGTGGATGGGTCGTGTCTTACGAGGACATGATGGATGAATCAAATTGGTTTGGTTCTAATCCAATGGTGAAGAATAAACCAAAAGGATTTGGTTTGCTTTAAACGAATGAACCAAAGTTGGTTCGGTTCGTTTTAACTTAAAATAGACCAAATCGGTTTGGTTTATTTTAACTTAAATTAATGGAGCGGGTTAACGGGTTTTTGGTTATGAACCAATAACCATTAGGAGAATTTGATCTCTATAAAATAGGGCTTAAGGCTTTTGAGAAAACCCAACCCTAAAGTTGCCGCCCCTCTCCCTCTTCTCCTTGTGTAGCTGGCACCCAAGCCCTTGTCGCTGCCCAGCCTTGTGCCGCTGTCCAAGATGTTGCTGACATCCAAGCTCCTGCCGGTGATCCTCCGGCGACCCTCCGGTGATCTTCCTTGGCTCCGGCGACAAGGTGAGCACCTAGCTTTCCTTATTTGGCTGGCGCAACATCCTCCACCAAAGCTGTCCATTTTTCTGGACAGCTTGTTTCCTTCTTGTCGGAACATCGTTTGGACGACGTTTGGAGCTTCGACAGTGGCTACCTTGCCGGGGATTCGATCTCCGATAATCCTCATAGGTGGAGGACGAAGGATTCGTCAAACGGTTGATGAATACCTCTCTGGAGAAGCAAGTTTTGGGGACTCGATTTTAAATCCGAATTTTGATTCGGATTGTGATCTTCTCTCGATCACATCATCTTCGACACGAGGCTAGTGACTCGTATGAAGACGAGGCTCGTGGATTTGTGAAGTCATCCCGACGATACTCGGCGTGGATATGGATAGAGGCAATTCTAGCGAGAGTCGCTCCTGATGATGTCTTTCCCGCTACATGTGATACGTCAGGTATACGTAGAATAATTTCCTTTTATTGCAAAATTTGAAACTGCGGTTATGTCTACACATGTTGTACTATGCATGCGTGTGGTGTGTGTGATGTAATAAATTAGATTTATTGCTTTTTATTTATTCCGCTGCGCACATGTTTACGAAACATATTTGAACACACACTCGTCGCGGTGCCGGAAATCCAACAGTGGTATCAGAGCCCAGGTTGTGTTTTGACATAATCGTAAAATTGTTTTGTGATAGTCGTAATTGTATTTATGGAAATTTTCAACTTTTGGAAAGTTAGAAGTATTTATGAAAATTTTAATTTTGGAAAGTCTAGAAGTATTTATGGAAATCTTCTACTTTTGAAAAGTTAGAAGTATTTATGGAAATTAATATTTTTTAGAAATAAAATATTTAATTAGATTTGAAAATTTATTTCCTAATTTAATCATGATTTGATTTGGGAATCAAATCTTAAATATATTTTATTTCCATAAATAGTTTTGACAATTTAGGAAATTTGTTTTCTAAATTAAATTTGACTTTCCTTAATCAATACTTTCCACGAATAAAATATGTGATTAGATTTGGAAATTTGTTTCCTAATCATGATTTGATTTGAAGAATCAAATCTCAAACATATTTTATTTCCATAAATAGTTATGACATATAAGGAAATTTTGTACATGCCATAATTGTATGTCATGTAATTGCATTAGATGCATATCATTATGTCATGTGTGTCGTGACATGTAGATGTATGTCATGCCATGTAGATAATAGTTATTTGCATGCAAAGAGGATGAGACATAAAAACCCTTACACAATATTAAAGCCTACACCTTCCATTAATATGGTTAGAATCAGAGTTCCGTTTCTTGTTTGGGTTGTTGGACTCTCTCTAAGCCCGGCTCGAACCCGAACATGTTCAAACCATAGAATAGTTTGATACTAATATGGTAAGAGTCAGAGGTCAATCGTTAGCTTTGGTTGTTGGACTCTCTCCAAGCCGGGCTAATTGGTTGAATGTACTCTAACCATATTAAAACTATTTCTCGATTAATGGGTTGGGTTTAACCTGGAGCATCGGCTTGTTGGACTCTCTCCAAGGTCGATGTGAAGGGAGGTGAAGTTGGGTGTTATGCATATGATACATACTTGTTAATGAGTTAACAACCTGATGTATGTGTGAACATTCAATTAGTTGATAGCACATTATGATAGTTTCATATATGTGATGAAATCGGTATATTTGATACCTACCATCGTAGCTATTAATAGTTTGTTGGACTCTCTCCAAGGTTGTTATCTATGATGGATATTAGCCCATTCGGAGATGAACCTACGATCTCCCGAAGTGATTTTGGGGTTTTTGAAATTCGGAAAAATGAATGAGATTTATGAATGTATATTGATGCATTTTAAATCATCTTTCTCATATATGCTCGTTTTGTATTTCTAGGTTAATCGATTGATCATGACGTCTTTGAATTTGCGCACTATTTTGGATTCAAACAAATTGACTGGGCCTAACTTCCTGGACTGGCTTAGAAACTTGAGAATTGTTCTCAAGGTAAAAAAGCTAGCGTATGTCCTTGAAGAGCCTCTTCCCAACCGTCCTAGGGACGATGCAACTCCAGACCAATTGTTGGCCTATCAGAAACATGTGACAGATTCTGAACTAGCGAGTTGCATCATGCTAGCTACGATGGTACTTGAGCTGCGAAAGTAGCATGAGCATATGGATGCTAATACCATAGTCTTTCATCTTCATGAGTTGTTTGATGAGCAAGTGAGATCCGAAAGGTTCAAAGTCTCCAGGCTCCTCTTCACCTCTAATATGCAAGAAGGTTCGTCTGTAGTGCAGTTTGTGCTAAAGATGAATGGGTACATCGAGCGACTGGCCACCCTCGGGTTTGTGATGGATCATGAATTAAGTATTGACTTAATTCTGTATTGTTTGCCCAAGAGTTTCTCACAATTTGTGATGAACTATCGGATGAACAAATTAGAATCCACTATTCCTGAGCTCCTCAATATGCTGAAGACTGTGGAGCCTTCTATGAAGCATGAGGAGAAGGCGGTTCTGTTAGTTGATTCCTCAAAGAAAGGTTCTAAGAGGAAGGCAAAGGAACAAAAGAAAGGGAAAATAAGAAGGCTAAGAAGGTAGAACTAGCACAAAAGGGCACTTGCCATCATTTTGGCAAGGAAGGCCATTAGCGAAGAAATTGCAAGATTTATCTTGAGTCCGTGAAGAAGAAGAAGGCATTCGATGCCCCATCCTCTTCAGGTATCTTCGTTATTGATTGTCATTCTATTTCCTTAGACACTTGGGTATTGGATACTAGGTGTGGCTCACATATATGTAATGACATACAGAGGCTAAGGAATAGAAAAAGACTCGTCAGAGGGGAGTCAAATTTGTGAGTTGGCAATGGAGCAAAGGTTGCTGCGGTCACCATCAGAACTTATTTGCTGAAGCTCCCTAGTGGACTAGTCTTAGAATTAGACAATTGCTATTGTATTCCTTCTCTAATAAAGAATATTGTTTCTATTTCCTGCTTAAATAGAAATGGTTACCATTTGACGTTTAGTAACAATTATTGTTATATAACATTGAATGGCGTACTTTATGGGACTGGAACCTTGAGCAATGGTATTTATACGTTGGACGTATCTAGTGACATTTTCAATATTGAAGCGAGCAACAAGCGTGCTCGAAAGGATAATCAATTAGACTCCTACATGTGGCATTGTCGTCTTGGCCATGCAAGCAAGAAACGCATGTCCGAATTACACCGATGTGGAATTCTGGAATCATTTGAATTGGATTCATACGATACATGTGAATCATGTTTAAAAGGCAAGATGACTAAGTTACCTTTTACAGAAAAAGGTAAACGAGTGGGAGAGTTGCTAGGTCTGATACATACTGATGTATATGAACCTATGTCAACTCAAGCTTTGGGAGGCTATAGCTACTTTATTACCTTCACAGATGATCACTCACAGTTTGGGTATGTGTTCTTGATGAAACACAAGTATGAAGCCTTTGAAAGGTTCAAAGAATTCAGAAATGAAGTAGAGAAACAACATGACAAGAGTATTAAAATACTTCGATTGGATCGAGGTGGTGAATACTTAAGTCAAGAGTTTCTAGATTATCTAAGAGACAATGGTATATTGTCTCAATGGACTCCGCCATATACACCACAGCATAATGGTGTATCTGAGAAGCGTAACCGGACCTTATTGGACATGGTCAGGTTAATGATGAATCATGCGAATCTTCCCAAGTCCTTTTGGGGCTATGCACTTCAGACAGCTGTTTACTTGTTAAACAGAATGTCAACCAAGGTAGTCTCTACTACTCCATATGAGATATGGAATAGTAAGAAATCTCATGTATCTTACTTGAAGATATGGGGTTGTCCTGCTTATATGAAGCGGACTGTATCAGACAAATTGGATGCTAAGTCTGATAAATATCTATTTATTGGATACCCTAAGAAAACAAGGGGTAACCAATTCTATCATCCTGTGGAACAAAAGGTGTTTGTTTCAAGGCATGTTGTGTTTCTAGAGAAAGAGTTTCTCTTGCAAGAAAACAGTGGGAGTGTCATTGAGCTTGAGGAGGCTCGAGAGTCTCAAATAGACATTGATGAGATACCTGGTGAAGCATCACAGCCATAGTGATGAGCCATCGGCTGGACCTATTGAGACACCACATCTTCGTAGATCTGGTAGACACGCAATATTTCTGAGAGATATGGATTTCTCATAAGTGAATCGAATGACGTGTTACTCATTGATTATGAGGAGCCTACCAGTTATGAAGAAGTTTTGAAAAGTTCAGAAAGGGATAAGTGGCTTGAAGCCATGAAGTCGGAAATAGATTCCATGTATGAAAACCAAGTTTGGAACTTGGTTGACCCACCCGAAGGCATTAAGCCTATAGGGTGAAACTGGGTTTTCAAGAAGAAAATCGACATGGATGGTAATGTGATACCTATAAGGCTAGATTAGTGGCGAAAGGATATCGTCAAAAATAAGGTGTTGATTATGATGAAACCTATTCGCCTGTAGCTATGCTTAAATCCATTCGGATGCTCCTGGCCATAGCGGCTCATTATGATTATGAGATATGACAGATGGATGTGAAAATAGCTTTCCTTAATGGAAACCTACTCGAGGATGTGTATATGATACAACCTGAGGGTTTCACATCGGTTGATAAAACCAAGGTATGCAAATTGCAACGATCCATATATGGACTGAAGCAAGCATTCAGGAGTTGGAATATCCATTTTGATGAGACAATCAAAAGGTTTGATTTCTCACAAAATCTTGACGAACCTTATGTGTACAAGAAGGTTAGTGGGAGTGCAGTCGTGTTCCTAGTATTATATGTCGATGACATATTACTTATAGGAAATGATGTTTCTATCTTACAGTCCGTTAAGATTTGGTTGTCCAAGACATTCTCCATGAAAGACCTAGGAGAAGCAACCTACATCCTAGGGATTAAGATCTATAAAGATAGATCGAAATGGTTGCTTGGTCTTTCACAGTCTACATATATAGACCGAGTGCTAAAGAGGTTTAGCATGTCGGAATCCAAGAAAGGTTTCCTACCCATCAGGCATGGGATACACCTTTCGAAGTCTATGTGTCCGCGCACAGAAGATGAGAGGATTTGCATGAGTAAGATTCTCTATGCATCCGCAATAGGATCTATCATGTATGCTATGTTATGTACGAGACCCGATGTATCATATGCTCTGAGTGTCACGAGTAGATACCAGTCTGATCCAGGAATGGATCATTGGGCGGCTGTTAAGACGATCCTTAAGTACTTGAGAAGAACTAAGGATGTGTTCATAATATATGGAGAAGGGGACATGGTGATACGCGGGTATACGGATGCCAGCTTCCAGACAGACAAGGATGATTCCAGGTCTCAGTCTGGGTATGTGTTCACCTTGAATGGGGGCGCAGTGAGTTGGAAAAGTTCCAAACAAGACACTGTAGCGGATTCTACCACTGAGGTAGAATACGTTGCAGCTTCGGAAGCAGCAAAGGAAGCGGTTTGGATCAAGAAGTTCATGTATGAACTTGGTGTGGTTCCAGCCATTGTTGAAGCAATACTGGTCTACTGCGATAACAATGGAGCAATTGCACAGGCGAAAGAGCCAAGGTCGCATCAACGATCCAAACATGTGCTTCGCCGCTATCATTTGATCAGAGAGATCATTAGTAGGAAGGAAATACAAATCGAGAAGATCCCCACTGAAAGGAACTTAGCGGATCCTTTGACTAAGGCATTACCTAGAAGTAAGTTTGAGGGTCATATTAGAGCTTATGGTATTGGATACCGTAGCGATTGACATTAGGTCAAGTGGGAGTTTGTTAGTAATATATGAGAGATGTCCTAAGGCAATCGCCTTATGTTTGAACCATTTATATGATAAATGAAGATTCACTATTTGAGTATACATGTTTTCATGTATTTGATTAGATCATAAACTCATTTACTGAATGTCCACTATGCGATTCACAGCATGAGAGAATTTATGATTGGATCACAACTAGTGAGTATCTCTACATGTGTCATTGTGATGTATCAGAATTATCCCTAATCGATGAATTGATGGATTTGGACACCATCAATTTTGTCGAGACTAGCACGAGGTATACTCCTTGGTATATCCAAACAGCTGATTCTCACTGGCTGGAGACATTGTGATATTCGGAGTTAATCGTGGATGCTAGTTATGGTAACTAGTTCATTGGAGTGACTAACTGTAAGACTTCATATGGTTCTCTGCATATATAGATATGTTAATGAAGTTTTTACTGCATCTTAAGTGTGATGTTCCTTTGACTTGCGGTATTCAAGTCATCTTGATCATGAAGACTTATGCTTAGACATCTTAAGCAAGCATCTCTGATGAGATGTGGACCCGGGATGATTGGGAATAAGTCGAAGTGATCAAAGGTGTTTGAATAGCCTATAAAGGATTCACCACTCCTTGCGAGGAGATGTATACCCATGGCCTCTCGTCGGATTGTTACTAAAGTCTTTGGCTGAAGCATTATATGTTTAGAGTAAGGTACTCTTGAATACAAGTGCAGTAACTAGAATCCGTAGGACGAGGAAATGATACTTGGGCTAGGTGTGACGTAGTCAACTTAGTGGGGACTGACACTATAGACCATGTCCTGAACCAAGTGGGTATAATATGAGTAAAGGGAATGGGGCATGATTCATTGTAGCTGCTGAAGGATTTCAGAAATAGTTCTGGATCAACCATTGATCTTTTCGGTTAATTGGGGATCATGATATACTACTAGGTGCCACTCATGATCGTTCTATAATTAATGGTTAATTATAGATGACCAACATAAACCGAGAACCTATTTGGTCACATGCACAATGAGCGTAATCCAAAGGATTTAAAACGATCTTGAGAATGAGATTCTCAGACCGAGAGAAACTAGGTTTGGTTGAACCAAACATGGAGCGAGAATGAAATCGTTTCAGTCGAAATAGAAGCGTGGATGGGCCGTGTTTTACGAAGATATGATGGATGAATCAAATTGATTTAGTTCTAATCCAATGGTGAAGAATAAACCAAAAGGGTTTGGTTTGTTTTAAACGAATGAACCAAAGTTGGTTTGGTTCGTTTTAACTTAAAATAGACCAAATCGGTTTGGTTTATTTTAACTTAAATTAATGGAGCGGGTTAACAGATTTTTGGTTATGAACCAATAACCATTAGGAGAATTTTTTCTCTATAAAATAGGGCTTAAGGGTTTTGAGAAAACCCAACCCTAAAGTTGTTGCCCCCTCTCCCTCTTCTCCTTGTGTAGCTGGCGCCCAACCCCTTGCCGTCGCCCAGCCCTTGTGCCGTCGTCCAAGCTATTGTCGGCATCCAAGCTCCTGCCGGCGACCCTCTGGTGATCTTCCTTGGCTATGGCAACAAGGTGAGCACCTAGCTTTCCTTATTTGGTTGGCGCAACATCCTCCACCAAAGCTATCCAGTTTTCTGGATAGCTTGTTTCCTTCTTGTCGGAGCGTCGTTTGGAGCTCCGACAGCGGCTACCTTACCGGGGATTCGATCTTCGGTAATCCTCATAGGTAGAGGATGAAGGATTCATCAAACGGTTGACGAATACCTCTCCGGAGAAGCGAGTTTTGGGGACTCGATTTTGAATCCGAATTTTGATTCGGATTGTGATCTTCTCTCGATCACATCGTCTTCGACACGAGGCTAGTGACTCGTACGAAGACGAGGCTCGTGGCTTTGTGAAGTCATCCCGATGATACTCGGCGTGGATATGGATAGAGGCGATTCTAGCGAGAGTCGCTCCGATTGATATCTTTCCCGCTACACGTAATATGTCAGGTATACGTAGAATAATTTCCTTTTATTGCAAAATTTGAAATTGCGGTTATATCTACACATGTTGTACTATGCATGTGTGTGGTGTGTGATGTAATAAATTAGATTTATTGCTTTTTATTTATTCCATCGTGCACATGTTTACAAAATATGTTCGAACACACACTCGCCGCAGTGCTGGAAACCCAACAAATACAACTCGAGTCAAATTCGAGTCAGGTCAATCGTGACCTGAGTCGATTGCACCAACAATCTCCCCCTTTTTTATATTTGACAAAAACCAATGCCTTTGAGTTAAGCCACCTAACTCAATCCTGTTGGAATGTATACTGAAAGCCTAGCTCTTTTTGTATGAACATTTTATTTTGGAATAAGAATCACATGATCATTGTTTGCACTTTATATATTTATTATATATGTGTGCATATTGTCTAATATTTTACATTGTAGATAACACGGTGCTTGGTGTGGCACAGAAGATCATGTTATCAGTCCCTTGTAAAATATAAGTAGAGGCTCACGACCAAGATGGTTTTGGACAAACCATTGGCATGGTTGTAGTGTAGCTTGGTATTATTTTGTCTTGAACATAAAGTTACACTAGTACACTTAGGTGTATTGAGCAGGACCGACATAGAGGTGATTCAATTTAGTACTGACTACATAATTGAATCGGACCTCGGATATTATGTTGTGCATGCTCTTAATCCCGATATAATAACGGGCACATGTACTTAGTATTTATTTCTTTGATTTACCAGAGGATGAGATTTAGATGGATTAAATCAATATGCCCGGTAATTTGGGAAATGATATTATTTACATGGTGTGCCGTTGATTATAGGAGGAAACCGTGTCCTATATATTAGGTTGATGATGTCCCCTTGAGGAGCTCATAAGGTTCATCATGTAAACCCAGCTGGTTGACTTAGTCAACATGATGATAAGGTTGAGTGGTACTACTCGAGGAATTAGATGTTAATTAATTGATGGTCAGTAAATCAATTAATTGACGGACATTCGATATCTTAAACACGGGGAGATTAATGTACGAATAATATATGGAGCTCATATTAATTTATGGGGGTTGGTGAGGTAGTTCAATGATGATCCTCTAATGGAATGGAACATCATTGATGGATCAAGTTTGTGTGGTTCCGATCCATCGGGTGGCCAAGATCCAACTCCTCCTTATGGTCCCTATCGTAGCCTAATATAATCCTTGTGAAGTCTAGATCCAAGAATGTAAAACAAAACCTAGAACCAACGGTTGAGATTAAATCCCTAGATCCGATGGTTAGGATGAAACCCTAGAACCAACGGTTGGGATTAAATCCCTAGATCCGATGGTTAGGATGAAACCCTAGAATCGACGGTTGGGATTAAATCCCTAGATCCGACGGTTGGGATAAAACCCTAGATCCGATGGTTGGGATAAAACCCTAGATCCGACGGTTGGGATGAAATCCTAGATCCGACGGTTGGGATGAAACCCAAGATCCGACGGTTGGGATAAAACCCTAGATCCGACGGTGGAGATTAAATCCCTAGATTCGACGGTGGAGATTAAAGGAGGCTTAAGCCCAATTCTATAAATAGAAGGCTTAAGCTTGGGCGGCAAGGATAATTGAATTGGAGTTAGGGTTTGGCTCTTCTCAAAGTGGGCGGCTAGGGTTTGGAGCAAAAGCTTGGGCGGCAACCATCTTCCTTCTCCTTGTTGCCGGCGCCCATCTTCCTCCATCAAGACTTGGCCGACGCCCATCCTCTAGGCCTCTCTCTTATTCCTTGGCCGGCGGTTCTCCTTCCATTGGTGGCCGGCGTTCACTCCTCCATACTCTCCAAAGTGGCCGGCAGTTCTCCTTCCATTGGTGGCCGGTGCCTCATCCACTTGTTCCTTGGCCGGCGGTTGTATCAAATTCTCTAATTTGGTGGCCGGTTCTAGAAAGGATAGGTATTTGTTGGTTCTTCTCTTTGTTCGCAGTGGACAAGGAAGGGAAGAACGTGATCTAGAAGGCTTCTACTCGTGGAGGATCTTCGTCCACACGTCGTCTACGAGAAGGATAGGACATACGGTAGAAGATCGTAAGGTATAAAGTTTTATAACTTTATTTTCAGATCTGAGCATGTTCCTTTTAGTGTTGATTATACATGTGTGCGTATGTATATATATTGTATAATCATGGACCCCGAAGACAAACACAAAAACCGACGATCCGTCCGTCGTCTCTTCCGCGGCTAATCAACTAGAAGAGTTGTGTTGCTTGAACAACTAGTTTGTTCAAGCGACCACTCAAGTTGTTAGCACGACGACGAATAGGTTGTGCTAAGGAAACTCATCCCATCCGGATTAATTCTTTCATTAGTGAAAATTTTAATCCGGGGACATGGGAGCCAATGAGCCTCCGAAGCAACCCCCCCTACAAGTGGTATCAGAGCCACGGTTTCCGGTTTTGTGTGTTTGAGATTCGGTTAATTTTTATGCACTTTTTCATATATTATATGTGCCGGATAATAGTAGGATATGCGTAGTTTAACTCTTTGGTTGCAGGCATAAGATCCGACTATTATGGCCATATGTGTGTATGTGATTGGATGTGTGTAAATATTTATTATTTGAATCCTCGGGGTTGACGAGGCTAGATTAGTATTTAATTTTTGTAATTAAATACGACATTGTTTAGCCGCTCATTTTAGTTTACTTTCGATCTAGATTATTTGTACACTCCTTCGTGGAGTATAGGATCGATGGATGCAAATTAAAATAGCTTAATCTCGGCTCGGATCTCTTTGGTGACTTGCACACGGGAAAAGATGGAGCGGACAAGGTGGCGACACGACGGGATGCATATTGGAGGACAATGCCATAATAGTTGGAAAAATTATGTTTTTTCCATATTTATTGCTTATTTGTTTTATACGCATGTTGTGTATGTTTTAAAATTCCTCATTTTCAATTTACTAAGTGGGAGAGGGACATTTTAATTAATTCTCGCGGCCTCCATTACAATTTGACGTGTGATGCAACAAACTTGCGCGTTGGCTCTGAGTGCCTTCCTCCCCATCGGATGGGTTTGTTTGCGGATCACTAGGTCAAATAATGGTTATAGGAAATTATTAAGGAGCATGTGTACTTCCCCATCGGTAAGGCACATAATCCGAAATAATTCCCTTAGTATCGTGTAATGGTGCACACTTAGATGCAAATAAAAAGTGTCCTCCCCATCGGAGTCACTGCTTTTATTTGTAGAGCCAAAGAGGAACCAACTATTAATTTTATTTGTCAAAAAGTAATGTTGACAAGATAATAAAATTAATGGGTAAAACCTCCTCTTACAAATGTAGAATTCGTATACGTCCACACTATCGTGGCATGTATTCTCGGTGTTTTGAGGTGTTGGTTGATTTCGGAATTTTATTGTTTTTGAGGAATCAATAATATTTGAAATCTAATATTTTGATCATTGTGATTTTTAGGATTTTCAAATGGCTTTCAACCCACTTGCTGTGATTTTAAAAGAAAACAAACTTACTGGACCAAACTACATTGATTGGAAAAGAAACTTGGATATTGTCTTAACTGTGGAGGAGTACAAATTTGTACTCTTCGAGGTCTGTCCTCCTAAGCCCTCCGATGACTCTGATGAAAAGGAGAAAGAACGTTATAAGAAATGGGTCAAGGCAGATGAGATGGCGCGGTGTTACATTTTGGCATCTATGTCAAATGTGCTGCAACATCAGCATCAGGCCATAGCCACAACTTATGACATGATGTTCAATCTCAAGGAACTTTTCGGACATCAGAGTAGGGCGGCTAGGCAGGAGGCAATGAGAAACTTGATGACGACCACCATGATCGAGGGAACACCCGTTAGGGATCATGTTCTCAAGATGATGGCTCATCTTAATGAGATGGAAGTCCTCGGAGCTGAGATCGATGGGGAAACCCAGGTCGATATCATTCTCCGATCTGCCTAGGAGTTTTGAGCAGTTCCGCCTCAACTACAACATGAACAAGAGGTTGTATTCGTTGGCGGAGCTTCTGACAGAACTCCAGGCGGCAGAGGGGCTTTTTCGTCAAAGTGCTCAAGCCATGGTCGCTCAGAAGGTTTCTTCCTCTAAACCGAAAGGTAAGAAGAAGAAGAAGCAAGGTGGAGCGAAGAAAGTGGCAGTGGGACCTCAGGCAGGAGTGAAGAAGCCGAAAGGTAAGTGCTTCACTTGCAAGCAGACTGGACATTGGAAGGCGGACTGTCCTCGCCGAAAGAACAAAGGTATATCTTCTTGTTTAGTTGTTGAAACATGTTTAGCGGTGTTATCTACCAGTGCCTGGTGTGTAGATATAGGAGCCACTGATCATGTCTGCAATACTTTGTAGGGGTTCCAGGAAACCCGACAACTAGTTGAGGGAGAAATTATCGTCTTCATGGGCAATGCTTCAAAGGTGGCGGCTATTGTAGTGGGAGACGTTTATTTATCTTTTGATAGGAATAAAGTTTTGGTTTTGAGAAATTGTCTTTATGTACCTACTTTTAGAAAGAATTTAATTTCAGTTTCTAAATTGTTTATGGATGGATATTCTGTTTCTTTTAATGACAAAGTAGTTATAAAAAGGAATAGGGAGATTATCTGTTCTGGTACATTGGTTGGCAATTTATATACTCTTGAACCGAAAACTCCCACGATGCATATAGAAGTAAATAACTCATCATCTAAATCTAATAAGAGAAAAGAACCTTCGCAGATGAACCAAACATATCTTTGGCATCTAAGGCTTGGTCATATTAACCTAAGTAGAATTCAAAGGTTGATAGCTGATGGACCTTTGGGTTCATTAGTGGTGGAGGATCTCCCAACCTGCGAATCTTGCTTGGAAGGTAAAATGACCAAGAGGCCTTTCAAGGCCAAGGGGTATAAAGCCAAAGATGTGTTAGAATTTTTTCATTCTGATTTGTGCGGTCCTATGTCTATCCAGGCAAGAGGTGGTTTTGAATATTTCGTCTCTTTTATAGATGATTATTCAAGATATGGATACATTTACTTGATGCGCCGCAAGTCTGAATGCTTTGACAGGTTCAAAGAATTCAAGGCTGATGTGGAGAACCGTCAAGGTAAAAGTATCAAGACATTACGATCTGATCGTGATGGCGAGTACCTCTTGGGAGAGTTTAGGAGTTACTTATCAGAGGCTGGGATTCAATCCCAATTGTCCGCACCTGGCACACCCCAGCAGAATGGTGTGGCGGAGCGAAGGAATAGGACTCTTATGGAGATGGTCAGATCGATGATGAGTTATTCTGAGTTACCTGATTCGTTCTGGGGGTTTGCTCTGGAAACAACAACACATATTCTGAACTTGATTCCATCTAAGTCAGTACCCTCTACTTTCACAGAGTTGTGGACTGGGCGAAAGCCTAGTCTAAGACATATTCGGATTTGGGGTAGTCCAGCACATGTGCTGAAGGGAGATGCTGGTAAGTTGGAATCTCGTACAGAAGTACGCTTGTTTGTTGGCTACCCTAAGGGAACAAAGGGTGGTTTATTCTATAGTCCTAGAGATCAGAAGGTGATCGTGAGTACGAATGCCAGATTTCTAGAGGAGGACTACGTGATGAATCACAAGCCCACGCGTAGGATTGTTCTTGAGGAGTTAACAGGGGAAGTCCCGACTTCAGTACAACCGGTACAAGAGGAGACACCACAAGTCACTGCACCGCGTGTCACAGAGTATACACAAAAGGTGCCTCGTCGTAGTGGGAGGGTTGTTAGACAACCCGAGAGATTCATGTTTTTGGGAGAGTCTTCGGACTTAGTCCCTGGTGAACATGAACCGGATCCCTGGACATATGACGAGGCACTCCAAGATAGAGATGCGGTATCTTGGCAAAGTGCGATGAATTCAGAGATAGAATCTATGGATTCTAATCAGAGTCTGGGAGTAAAAAGCCATTGGATGCAAGTGGATCTACAAGAGAAAGAGAGGAGTAGGCGGGAAGGTTGAGACCTTCAAAGCTAGGCTTGTTGCGAAAGGGTATACTTTAAAGAGGGTATCGATTATGAGGAGACCTTTTCACGATAATATGCTTAAGTCTATCCGGATTCTCTTATCTATAGCATTTGCTCATATGGATTATGAGATTTGGATGGATGTCAAGACAACTTTCCTTAACTAAGTCTTGAGGAGAACATCTATATGCGGCAACGGAGGATTCATTGCTAAAGGCAAAGAGCATCTTGTATGTAAGCTTAATCGGTCCATTTATGGATTGAAGCAAGCTTCTAGATCTTGGAACATCCTCTTTGATGAGGTAATTCAGTCATATGGATTTATTCAAAGTCCGGATGAGCCTTGTGTATACAAGAGATGTGACGGAAACGTAGTGGTGTTTCTTGTACTATATGTAGATGACATTTTGTTAGTTGGCAACAATATCAAAGTGTTATCAGACGTAAGGGTATGGTTGTCCAAACAGTTTGATATGAAGGACTTGGGAGAAGTGGGACACATCCTTGGGATCAAAGTTATAAGGGATCGCAAGAAAAGGATGTTGTGCTTGTCTCAAGCTTCATACATTGACACTATCCTTGCTCGTTTTAGCATGCAGAACTCCAAGAAAGGTTTTCTACCTTTTAGGCATGGAGTTCCTTTATCTAAAGAGATGTGTCCCAAAACATCAAAGGAGATAGAGGACATGAAGGCGGTTCCTTATGCTTCGGCAGTAGGAAGCCTCATGTATGCTATGCTGTGTACGAGACCGGATATCTGCTTTGCCGTGGGCATGGTTAGCAGATATCAGAGTAATCCTGGACAGGGACATTGGACTGCGGTAAAGCATATATTGAAGTACCTGAGAAGGACTAGGGATTATATGCTGGTTTACCGGGCAGATCAATTAGTCCCTGTGGGTTACACGGATCGGATTTCCAATCAGAAAGGGACAAGAGTAAGTCTACCTCGGGGTTTGTGTTTACTTTTGGAGGTGGAGCCAAAGTATGGAGGAGTGTCAAGCAGAAATGCGTGGAGGACTCTACCATGGAAGCTGAGTATGTGGCAGCCTCTGAGGCAGCCAAGGAAGCTGTATGGCTCAGGAACTTCTTGATGGACTTGGATGTGATTCCTGGTTTGCCCAGAACTATCACAATCTATTGTGATAATAGTGGTGCAGTTGCAAACTCGAAGGAACCACGAGCCCATAAGGCGAGTAAACACATAGAGCGCAAGTACCACCTTATACGAGAGATCGTAAAGCGAGGAGAAGTTCTGTCGCCAAGATTGCATCAGAGGATAACCTGGCGGATCCATTCACTAAGGCCCTTCCAGCGAAAGCGTTTGATAGGCATGTGGAGGACATGGAGATCAGATGTATGGCAGAGTGATGATGGCATAGTCTTTTAGTATAAGTGGGAGATTGTTGGAATGTATACTGAAAGCCTAGCTCTTTTTGTATGAACATTTTATTTTGGAATAAGAATCACATGATCATTGTTTGCACTTTATATATTTATTATATATGTGTGCATATTGTCTAATATTTTACATTGTAGATAACATGGTGCTTGGTGTGGCACAGAAGATCATGTTATCAGTCCCTTGTAAAATATAAGTAGAGGCTTACGACCAAGATGGTTTTGGACAAAACCATTGGCATGGTTATAGTGTAGCTTGGTATTGTTTTGTCTTGAACATAAAGTTACACTAGTACACTTAGGTGTATTGAGCAGGACCGACATAGAGGTGATTCAATTTAGTACTGACTACATAATTGAATCGGACCTCGGATATTATGTTGTGCATGCTCTTAATCCCGATATAATAACGGGCACATGTACTTAGTATTTATTTCTTTGATTTACCAGAGAGTGAGATTTAGATGGATTAAATCAATATGCCTGGTAAGTTGGAAAATGATATTATTTACATGGTGTGCCGTTGATTATAGGAGGAAACCGTGTCCTATATATTAGGTTGATGATGTCCCCTTGAGGAGCTCATAAGGTTCATCATGTAAACCCAGCTGGTTGACTTAGTCAACATGATGATAAGGTTGAGTGGTACTACTCGAGGAATTAGATGTTAATTAATTGATGGTCAGTAAATCAATTAATTGACGGACATTCGATATCTTAAACACGAGGAGATTAATGTACGAATAATATATGGAGCCCATATTAATTTATGGGGGTTGGTGAGGTAGTTCAATGATGATCCTCTAATGGAATGGAACATCATTGATGGATCAAGTTTGTGTGGTTCCGATCCATCGGGTGGCCAAGATCCAACTCCTCCTTATGGTCCCTATCGTAGCGTAATATAATCCTTGTGAAGTCTAGATCCAAGAATGTAAAACAAAACCTAGAACCAACGGTTGGGATTAAATCCCTAGATCCGATGGTTAGGATGAAACCCTAGAACCAACGGTTGGGATTAAATCCCTAAATCCGATGGTTAGGATGAAACTCTAGAATCGACGGTTGGGATTAAATCCCTAGATCCGACGATTGGGATAAAACCCTAGATCCGACGGTTGGGATGTAGGTGGTTGCTTCGGAGGCTCATTGGCTCCCATGTCCCTGGATTAAAATTTTCACTAATGAAAGAATTAATCCGGATGGGATGAGCTTCCTTAGCACAACCATTTCATCGTCGTGCTAACAACTTGAGTGATCGCTTGAACAAACTAGTTGTTCAAGCAACTCAACTCTTCTAGTTGGTTAGCCGCGGAAGAGACGACGGACGGATCGCCGGTTTTTGTGTTTGTCTTCGGGGTCCATGATTATACAATATATTTACTAATTTACACATGCATAATCAAAACATAAAAGAACAAGCTCAGATCTGTAAATAAAGTTAAAATAACTTTATACCTCACGATATTCTACCGTATGTCCTATCCTTCTCGTGGACGATGTGTGGACGAAGATCCTCCACGAGTAGAAGCCTTCTAGATTGCTTTCTTCTCCACCTTGTCCGCTGCGAACAAAGAGAAGAAACAACAAATACCTTCCTATCTAGAACCGACCACCAAATTAGGGAATTTGGTGCAACTGCCGGCCAAGGAACAATTGGATGATGCACCGGCCAACTTCAGAAGTGTTGCCGCCGACCACTCTAGGATGAAGGGAGGAAGATGAATGCCGGCCACCTATGGAAGGAGAACCGCCAGCCAAGAAAGAAGGGAGAGGCCTCTAGGATGGGCGTCGGCCAAGTGTTGATGGAGGAGGATGGGCACCGACAATCAACTAGAAGGAAGAGTTGTCGCCCACTTGTTTTGCTCCAAAACCCTAGCCACCCAAAAACCCTAGCCACCCACTTTTGGATGAGCCAAAACCCTAATTCCTCAATTAATTCTTCATTGCCGCCCAACCCTAAGCTTTCCTTTTATAGAGTTAGGCTTAGGACTCCTTTAATCTCCACCGTCGGATCTAGGGATTTAACCTCCACCGTCGGATCTAGGGTTTTATCCCAACCTTCGGATCTAGGGTTTTAATCTCAACCGTCGATTCTAGGGTTTCATCCTAACCATCGGATCTAGGGATTTAATCCCAACCGTTGGTTCTAGGGTTTCATCCTAACCATCGGATCTAGGGATTTAATCCCAACCGTTGGTTCTAGGTTTTGTTTTACATTCTTGGATCTAGACTTCACAAGGATTATATTAGGCTACGATAGGGACCATAAGGAGGAGTTGGGTCTTGGGCACCCGATGGATCGGAACCACACAAACTTGATCCATCAATGATGTTCCATTCCACTAGAGGATCATCATTGAACTACCTCACCAACCCCCATAACTTAATATGAGCTCCATATATTATTCGTACATTAATCTCCCCGTGTTTAAGATATCGAATGTCCATCAATTAATTGATTTACTGACCATCAATTAATTAACATCTAATTCTTCGAGTAGTACCACTCAACCTTATCATCATGTTGACTAAGTCAACCAGCTGGGTTTACATGATGAACCTTATGAGCTCCTCAAGGGGACATCATCAACCTAATATATAGGACACGATTTCCTCCTATAATCAATGGCCCACCATGTAAATAATATTATTTCCCAACTTACCGGGCATATTGATTTAATCCATCTAAATCTCACCCTCTGGTAAATCAAAGAAATAAATACTAAGTACATGTGCCCGTTATTATATCGGGATTAAGAGCATGTACAACATAATATCTGAGGTCCGATTCAATTATTCAGTCAGCAATAAATTGAATCACCTCTATGTCGGTCCTGCTCAATACACCTAAGTGTACTAGTGTAACTCTATGTTCAAGAAAAAACAATACCAAGATACACTACAACCATGCCAATGGTTTGTCCAAAACCATCTTGGTTGTGAGCCTCTACTTATATTTTACAAGGGAATGATAACATGATCTTCTGTGCCACACCAAGCACCATGTTATCTACAATGTAAAATATTAGACAATATGCACACATATATAATAAATATATAAAGTGCAAACAATGATCATGTGATTCTTATTTCAAAATAAAATGTTCATACAAAAAGAGCTAGGCTTTCAGTATACATTCCAATAATAAAACCCTAGATCCGATGGTTGGGATGAAATCCTAAATCCGACGGTTGGGATGAAACCCTAGATCCGACGGTTGGGATAAAACCCTAGATCCGACGGTGGAGATTAAATCCCTAGATCCGACGGTGGAGATTAAAGGAGGCTTAAGCCCAATTCTATAAATAGAAGGCTTAATCTTGGGCGGCAAGGATAATTGAATTGGAGTTAGGGTTTGGCTCTTCTCAAAGTGGGCGGCTAGGGTTTGGAGCAAAAGCTTGGGCGACAACCATCTTCCTTCTCCTTGTTGCCGGCGCCCATCTTCCTCCATCAAGACTTGGCCGGCGCCCATCCTCTAGGCATCTCTCTTATCCCTTGGCCGGCGGTTCTCCTTCCATTGGTGGCCGGCGTTCACTCCTCCATACTCTCCAAAGTGGCCGGCGGTTCTCCTTCCATTGGTGGCCGGCGCCTCATCCACTTGTTCCTTGTCCGGCGGTTGCATCAAATTCTCTAATTTGGTGGCTGGTTCTAGAAAGGATAGGTATTTGTTGGTTCTTCTCTTTGTTCGCAGCGTAAAAGGAAGGGAAGAACGCGACCTAGAAGGCTTCTACTCATGGAGGATCTTCGTCCACACGTCGTCTACGAGAAGGATAGGACATACGGTAGAAGATCGTAAGGTATAAAGTTTTATAACTTTATTTTCAGATCTGAGCATGTTCCTTTTAGTGTTGATTATACATGTGTGCGTATGTATATATATTGTATAATCATGGACCCCGAAGACAGACACAAAAACCGACGATCCGTCCGTCGTCTCTTCCGCTGCTAATCAACTAGAAGAGTTGTGTTGCTTGAACAACTAGTTTGTTCAAGCGACCACTCAAGTTGTTAGCACGACGACGAATAGGTTGTGCTAAGGAAACTCATCCCATCCGGATTAATTCTTTCATTAGTGAAAATTTTAATCCGGGGACATGGGAGCCAATGAGCCTCCGAAGCAACCCCCCTACAAATCCAATCCTCCCAATTCTCTAAATCGAGAATTCCCAACTTCTTACTAACATTCTCCACCTTTTTGAGATACATCAAAAAGGCCTCCCAAGTGTGTCAATGTCTCATATCCCAATGAGATCTTACAATCTTCACCTTGGTCTAAAAATATCTAGAATGCCTTTACTCTTCCTAGTGATAAGTCCCATATCACTAAAATGAGGCAATCCTCCAATTTTCTCAATTCTCCTTCCATGAGGAAAAATACATCTTTCATCCGTTGATGAATGACCTCCCCCTAAAGGCTTGCTTCCCCTTGACCATTACACCAACAATTTCCTTGGAGAGTCCCTAAGCCTAAAGGAATACTAAACCATCAAGATTAAGAAAAAAAGTTCAATCTTGAACTTTCACACCCCTTGAAAATTGATTTCCACCCTAAACACTTCTCCTAATCCATTTCCAATGGATTTTCATCCTTTCAATATTTTCCAAAGCATATCCTAGGGCTAGGAGACATTAGGATACTTGGGGATGTCTGAACATAGGCTAAACAACTCTTATTTACCTGAAATCAGACCAGCAGTCGACTTTATCAGCAAACAATCGACTGCTATTAGCATCAGTCGACTGATATACTGAAACAATCGACTGATAGCTATTTTTCAGAAATCAGAAATGAACTTTAAAAATGTATAAGTAAATATACATATTTCGAAAAATCTTGAAACTTCATACACACATTACTTACATGAAATATAGTGGGTGAAAAATAGTTTGAAAATAGAATACCCATTAAAATAAGAGATTAATATAAAGTTCAAAACTATTGAAATTTTCAATGTTTTTGACCTACTTTGTATCAACTTCTTCAATGGTGATTGCTATCAAAAGATAGACTTCACCAAGGTTTTCTAAGAGGATTTTAAAATATTTTTGAAATCCTATTTTGAACCATGGATTATAGGCTAGATGTACATGACTTGTACATTAGCTTTCCTCATGATCCATATTTATGAGTGGAATGAGTTTGAGCTCATCTAGATGCAATATCTATGCACCTTGAACTTAACTCATTTTCCTAATATCTCACATGTATTTAAGATGCATAAAAACACACGCAAGTCAATGTTATTGTGAGATGTGGGTTTAAGGATATTAGAGTTTCATACATTTTCTAGGCAATTCTATTTAATTCCCTTATACATAGGACTTCAAATCATGCCATTGTTCTTAAATCAATTTTAATTTACCTTAAATGCATGAATGATGATTATGGCATATAATGATAGTATAAATAAACATGTGCCAATAATCATGATGTCATGGCATATGAATATAGTATAAAATTTAACCCTAAGCATTATCATGACATTTTACATGAATAAAATGAAGTATGATGTCATGACATGACATAATGGTAATACAAGACTATACACATCAATACACACATCAACCACATAGTAGAAAATAAATGACACACATTTTGCAAAAAAAAAAAACATTTCATTAATCTTAAAATTAGTTCTACACCCAACAAACTCCTCACTACGAAAATAAAAATAGACACCAGCCGCTCACTACAAAAATAAAAATAGATATATAACGTGCACCTAACTACCATCCACTAGAGTCATCTCTTGGAGGTGGTTGAGGTTGCTGACTCAGCATCTAGCTCCGCATCATCTCGAACATCTCGTGCTGACGCTGCTCTATCTGACCTAGCTAATGGTCAATAGAGGACTTCTCAAAGCTGAGCTCCTCCAATCGCGTGTCAACCTCCTCATGGAAGTCCTCAAATCCGGCCTCTAAGCGTGCAAAGTGCTCTGAGAGACCCTTTGCCAGTTCATCTAGTATCATGGGATCATCCTCCTCAGCAGCTATCCCCTCATACTTTGCAGCAGGCTCTCCAGGCTCCCCAGTTGGCGGAGGTTGAGCTGGCCACACCATCCTCCCAAGCCTTGTCCACATGTCGGCTATTGCAAAGTTTCGCATAGTGATGAGATCATACAAGTCGAACAGTGGCCTCAGTGACCCCCTAGAAATGTTTATGCCTATAGATGCTAGCCATGCAATAATGATATGTCCAAAAGGCATATGGACCTTCCCTTGTACAGGGGTCACAAAGTGGACTATGCAATAAAAAATGTTTAATGCGATATTGATGTCCAATAAGTGGCGCATCGCATACATGAGAAATAGATGGGGAGGCCGGATCTTGGCTTGACCCCATGTCACAATAGACAAAATACACCCAATAATGACTTTATAAAGTACATTGTTAGGGGCAGATAAGGCATTGATCGAAATTGTTTTTGACCTAATGGACGAGGTTGATGGAAAAAGTGCTCATGCATAGAGTCTAGAGAAATATGATCAAATGGAGCTGGAAATAGCTCATTAGGAGTAGGATAAAATACAAAAGAGTCATCATATGACCTACACTCCAAAAACTCCTGTAGGATCACAGGAGTGAACTCTAGATCGCATTTTGCAACACGAGTAGAATATGTTGGACCATCGCCAACTCTCCTAAGGTTGGAGTAGAACTCCTTGAGCAAGTCAATATTGATGGGATGCATGCAATAGACTACTTTCATTAACTGATAATGTCATATGATTTGGATAACATCCCCACAATAAGATTGGAAAAATAGCTCATCTAAGTATCTGACGAACATAGGCTGGTATGACAATAATGAACCTTTAGTAGGCTCTATCCTACGTTGTTTTTTATATGAATGTGATGAATGCAATGCAATGGCACAAAGAAATGTGGTTAAAATAAGGCACTGCATAAGAAAAAAAACTTAGGATTTGAGTTAAAAAGTTACTTAGGTTCCATTTGATCGGAGGTTGAAGGAGATAATCAGATGTTGGAGAAAGGCGTCGGAGGACCACCAGTGAAAGCTGGCAGGAACCCTAGTTCGTGGAAGAGGGAGATAGGAAGCAAGGGAAACCTCCATTAGAATAATAGGAAGCCAAGAATCGAGCAAAACAAGTTAGGTTTCAAAACTAAGGCTTACCTAGGGCTGGAGTCACCGGCGTGCACTCGAACACGAAGAGGTGAGGTCGTCGAGGAGGAGAAATCGTGTGAAGAAGTCGAACCCTAAGGGTTCGGCCTTATAAAATCGCGGCAATCAATCGACTAATGAGCTTGATCAGTCAACTAATCATGGTTCTGCAATCGGTTCACAATGCTAGCAGTCGATTGCTGGGTTCGGCAATCGACTATTGAACCTTCTATGCTGATCTATAGTAGCTTCAGTCGACTGATGTGTGACATCAGTCAACTAATCAACCAGTAATTGATTACTGGGGTTCGACACTCGACTGCTGATCTCTTTGTGTCGTGCTATAGTATATTCAGTCGACTGCTCAACTGAAGCAGTCGACTGATATCTGATTTTCTGTTTGGAAATTATGTAAATTTGATTTCTTCACTTAATTTTGTTTCATTTTAGTGTGTTTATGAATATATATTGAATATATCAGTATTATGCTTGTGTTTGTGTATTTATTAATGTGTTTTGGTATTTTTATTCCATTTTCACAAACATTAACATCCAAGATTTTTATTCCTAGCATCTTACCCTTTCTAAATGTTTGAGATACACAATCAAGGTGAATCATATATTTTGTGAGATGCAATACACCATAAGCATACCTTCCATGCAAACATATGATAAGACATATGAAACATGACAAGAGTATGACATGTCAAGGTATATAATACCTAAGTGTTAAGCCATTTCTAAATTTAGGATAATTTTCCTTAATAAATTAATCTCCCAAGTGTGCCAAAACTCAAAATGGAACACCAAGACCTCTAAACCTAAATTGTGTCAATTTGATCAATTTTTTAAACTTCTCAAATTCTATTGGCACATCCTAAAGTCCTTTAGGATATAAATTCAAACTTATTTCCAAGGTATCACACAACCTTAAAAATGACCTAAAGTGTCAACTTTGCTACGGTTAAGTTAACTACCCACCATTCAAGTTGACACCTCTCATCCCATTTATCATGATGGAATCACACTCTTAGGAATCCAATATCTATTGGATCTCCTTGGATTTACTAGGTACTCACTGGGGATATCCTTCCTAATGACCCTCCTAGGCTTAGAAGCCTTGGTCAATTGGGTCTTGTTAAGGTTAACTCTAAGGGTAACTCCTCTTGTAACTTCTTAATGGCTTCCCTAGGTTTCCTTGAAACCCTAACCACTAGACACACACCATGGTTAGCCTTAGGGAGGCTTCCCTAGTAACCTAGGTTTTCCTAGACCTAGGTCTTGTTCCATAGTCAAATGGAACATTATGGTAGGTTTGTATGGTTTTCTTGAGCTTAGGCTTGTGACCCAAACCTTCCTTGCCCTTGAATTGAATTTTCCTACCAACACTTAGGTTTTTCCCGATAGACCCTCATTTTTGATCATTTGACCTTTAATTTGATTTTGCATTTTCCTAAGGTTCTTCTCTAATTTTTCAAGCCTTGACCTCAAGGCTTAGTTCTCTAATTCTAATCTTCTCAATTTTGATTTTTCATTAATCCTTTGGGAAGGATTCCTCATAGGCATATGTCTACCCTTCTTAGGGTTAATATCTAAATTTTCTTCTATTCTCCTAATACTCTCCCAAGGTAGAATAGGTCTAAAATTATTGTTTCTAGATTTATCCTTAGTCCTAGTATTACAACTCTTAGCACCTAAACAATAGAATTTGTTATTTCTAGCATGCTTTTCAAGAACAATAGCAAGATTATTAATATTACTCCTAGCATGCTTTTTGACATTAAAATTTGAAGGTGCATTAATAAATGATATCTTAGGGTTTGCTTTTGAAGCTCCCCCTACATGTGATGCTCCTTCTTGGTTTTTCTTCCTTCCCTTAGGACATTGACTCATATAATGCCATTTTTTATTGCATTTGAAGCACACCACGTGCTCCTTGCTCTTTTGTATTGTGGCACTGACATCTTTGACCTTTGGTGTCGGTTGAGCCTTCTTGACCTTCTTAGGACACTTGCTCTTATAGTGCCCATATTCCCTACACTTAAAACACATAATATATTTTTTTTATTGTTAATTAAGGTTCTTGAGTTACCTAGGTCAATGGTGGCCGAAATTGGTTCTTCATCTCTCTCGGAGGTTGAAGTCACTTCTTGATTTTGCTCTAGCTACAGTGATCTAATATCCTCCCCCTTAATCCTAGAGGTGGAGGCTTCCTCCAATTCTTTCTCTTCCTCCGATCCGGATGTTGATTCCCTTTCAACCTCCAAATCCTCAAGCTCTTGGGATGACGATGATGTGCTTGTTGGATCGAGAAGTGTCGCTAGAGGGAGGGGGTGAATAGCGAGCGTAAAATCTTCGTTTCTTTTCGTTCGTTCGATTAAGAATATGAGTAATGCAGTGGAAACATAAATATGACAAATTTATTTTTACTTGGTTCATAATCCAATGGTTGTTACTCCAAGGCCCCGTGATCCTTGACTGTGTACGAAGGGGAAAATCACTATAGAGTCTCCTCCTCGTTGGAGGTAGGAGACAACGATCACAAAAATGAAAACTCGAGGATGAGGCAACAAGCCTACCTCATCTTGTTTACGAAAAAAACTTCAAATACAATGTAACGAAATAACTAACTGAGCTACTGACTCTTAAGGAGTTGAAACTTGGTGCGACATCGACGTTATGATGTTGTAGCATTGATGCAGAATCTTGGCGTTGTGGGAGCACTTAGGAGCAAATTGATGATCTTTGGGTTCGAGTCCTCCCCTCCTTTTATAGACTCATGCCTTGGAATTAGTCTAATTCCAGATCCTCAATTTGTGGAACTTATCATGAGTGGCACCTTATCTTATCACGAAGAGGCGACATCAAACGTTATCCAGTTTGACCTAGTGCATAAGGCTAATTCATCGCCATCAGTCGACTAATCCACTTCATAGTCAACTGATGTGCAGCAGTCAACTGCTAGCTTGGTCACTTCCCTAAAGCAAAGGATTAGCACGAGAAATGGTAAATGCGACGATTTCTTACCGTCCGATCTCGACCTAGACCTTCCACTGGAAGTCTTAGTCGGATCGCTGCCTAGGGTCGTCCCCGTACAGAGGACACGACCTTACCATCTCTCTTCGCACTCGTGCTTACCTCTGGTCCTTTATGACCCGTCGCTTTGCTTTCGGACTTCACCTGGGTTCTTCGACTCCCACTAAGTTCTCACGGTGTCGCCCGACCACCACGGTTTCCTGACTCGGGATTCTCCAGGTGTCACTGACCTTCGACTTAGCTTAACCATTTCCTGCACACTTAATTCAACTCATGAGATAACAATATGTCCTTAACTTTGGATTTTTGCCATAATCAAAACCTAGGTTCGATTATCTAGTGCCCCTACACCAACAATGCTTTCTTCTTGAGCTTGGGAGGATGGGCACTCCTCTTCTTCCTTATCCTCTTGGACGGAGTGAGGCTCCTAATGGAATCTTGCCAACTTGCTCCATAGATCCTTGGCATCCATGTAATCACCTAAACTACACAAAATGTCATTAGGAATTAAGTCAACCAAGAATTTTATTTCTTATTTTTCTCAAATTCTTGGCGTTGTTCCTCGGTCCACTTCTTCATCTTGAGGAATCCTCCCTTCGGCCCTCTTGGATATTTGAATCATTTCGTCAAGATATCCCAATCTTCGAAGTCCCTCATCATTATGAATTCTTCAATCCTTTCTTTCCATTGATTGAAGTCTTCTCATCCATAGAGGGTGTATGGGATTAGCGTGTTGATGTCCCATCCTATTTTTTCTTCAAACTCCATCTTCTTTCCTCTAGCAGTGTTCCCTTGGTTGTCAAACCTTGAAGAGCAGCCTCGCTCTGATACCAATTGTAGCAACTTCGGTGAAGCACAAGAGGGGGGAGGGTAAATGGCGCATTCGTTGATGTATGTGGAATTTTATCGCATGCTTGCTACAATTGGATTAGTACACAACGGAATATGGAAATACAATATGAAAATAGATACACAAGCACAATCACAACACACAAATATAACGTGGTTCAGAACCTTAGAGTTCTTAATCCACGGGTTGAGCTCAAATGAGCTCTAGCGATGCCAAACACCACTAATCAATCTCTCCTTCTCAGAAAACACTCCGAAGGTAGAGAAAACCTCTTAAAAGGGATTACAAAAGTAATACAATGAAAATACAAGCAATTACAAATGAAATACAATAAATGATGTAAAGAAAACTTTACAATAGATCTTTTGAATGCTTGCTTGTTTGGTTGCTTGGGTTGCACTTGAAGACCCTTAATTGCACTAGCAAATCACCCCAAATCGCCCTAAGAACCATGTCCAAAAACCTCCCCTTCATGCTCCCTATAAAACTGCAACTCGGGCTAATATTTGCCTAGCAGTCGATTGCCCATACCTAGCATTCGACTGTTGGGTTTCCGGCACCGCGGCGTGTGTGTGTTCGATCACGTTTCGTAAACATGAACACAGCGGAAGCAATAAAAATAATAAATCTACATTTATTACAAAACACACAACACACGCATGCATATTACAACAAGTGTAGACATAACCGTAAATTTAAATTTGCAATAAAAGGAAATTTATCTACGTTATACCTTTCGTATGATGTGTAGCGGGAACGGCATCAACCGGAACGATCCTCGCTAGAATCATCTCTATCTGTATCCACGCCGAGTTCCTCGGGATGACTTCGCTAAGCCACGAGCTTCGTCTTCGTACGGGTTACTAGCTTCGTGTTGAAGACGACGTGATCGAGAGATGATCACGATCCGAATCCAAATTCGGATCCTAATACGAGTTCTCAAAACTCGCTTCTCCGGAGAGGTATTCGTCAACCAATTGACGAATCCTTCATCCTCCACCTCAGAGGATTACCGGAGATCGAATCCCCGGTAAGTTAGCCGCTGTCGGAGCTCTAACCATCGTCCAAACGATGCTCCGACGAGAGGAGAACAAGCTGTCCAGAAAACTGGACAGCTTTGGTGGAGGTGATAGGCGCCGGCCAACCAAGGGAGATAGAGCTCACCTTGATGCCAAACTTGAAGGAGATCACCGGAGCACTAACCGGCAGTAGCTCGACGCCGGCGAGGGGGAAGGAAGCAGCCTTCTGGACGCCGGTTGGAGGAGCTTTGGGCGGCGGCAATAGGTTGGCGCCGAGAGCTCCAAGGAGGAGGTGGGCGGCAACCTTAGGGCTAGGGGTTTTTGGATTAGGGATTAATTATCCCTTAAGCCCTCTTTTATAGAGAACTAATTCTCTTAATGGTTATTGGATCATAACCATTAGGCCCGTTAACCCGCTCCATTAAGATAAGTTAAAATAAACCAAACCATGATGGTTTATTTTAAGTTAAAATGAACCGAACCAACTTTTGGTTCATTCGTTTAAAATAAAACAAACCCTTTGGTTTATTCTCCTCCATTGGATTAGAACCAAACCATTTTTGGTCATCCATTATGTCTTCATAAGACACGGCCCATCCACGCTTCCATTGCGACTGAAACGATTTCATGCTCGCTTCATGTTTGGTCCAACCAAACCTAGTTTCTCTCAGTTTGAGAATCCCATTCTCAAGCTCGTTTTAAATCCTTTGGATTACGCTCGTTGTGCGTGTGACCAAATAGGTTCTCGATTTATGTTGGCCGTCTATAATTAACCATTAATTATAGAACGATCATGAGTGACACCTAGTAGTACATCATGATCCCCAATTAACCGAAAAGATCAACGGTTGATCCAGAACTATTTCTGAAACCCTTCAGCAGCTCGAATGAATCCGTGCCCTATTCCCTTCACTCATCTTATACCCACTTGGTTCAGGACATGGTCTATTGTGTCAGTCCCCACTAGGCTGACTACGTCACACCTAGCCCAAGTATCATTTCCTCGTCCTACGGATTCTAGTTACTCCACATGTATCGAAGAGTACCTTACTCTAAACATGTAATGCTTTGGCCAAAGACTTTAGTAACAATCCGACGAGAGGCCATGGGTATACATCTCCTCGCAAGGAGTGGTGAATCCTTTATAGGCTATTCAAACACCTTCGATCACTTCGACTTATACCCGATCATCCCGGGTCCACATCTCCTTAGAGATGCTTGCTTAAGATGTCAAAACATAAGTCTCTATGATCAAGATGACTTGAATACCGTAAGTCAAAGGAACATCACACTTAAGCCACAGTAAGAACTTCATTGACATATCTATATATGCAGAGAACCATATGAAGTCTTACGGCTGGTCACTCCAATGAACTAGTTACCATAACTAGCATCCACGATTAACTCCGGACATCACTATGTCTCCAGCCAGTGAGAATCAGCTGCTTGGATACACCAAGGAGTATACCTCATGCTAGTCTCAACAGAATTGATGGTGTCCAAATCCATCAATTCATCGACTAGGGATAATTCTGATACATCATAATTACACATGTAGAGATACTCACTAGTTGTGATCCAATCACAAATTCTCTCATGCTGTGAATCGTATCGTGGACATTCAGTAAATGAGTTTAAGATCCAATCAAATACATAAAACATGTATACTCAAATAGTGAATCTTCATTTATCATATAAATGGTTCATACATAAGGCGATTGCCTTAGGACATCTCTCATATATTACTAACAGACTCCCACTTGGCCTAATGCCAATCGCTACTGTATCCAATACCATAAGCTCGAACATGACCCTTAAACTTATTTTGAGGTAATGCCTTAGTCAAGGGATCCGCTAAGTTCCTTCGGTGGAAATTTTCTCATTTGTATTTCGCTCCTACCGATGATCTCTCCGATAAGATGATAGCGGCGGCACATGTTTGGATCGTTGATGAGACCTTGGCTCTTTCGCTGTAATTGCTCCATTGTTGTCGCATGAGACCGGTATTGCTTCAACAATGGCGAATCACACCAAGTTCATGAGCGAACTTCTTGATCCAAACCGCTTCCTTTCCGCTGCCGCAATGTATTCTGCCTCAGTGGTAGAATCCGCTACAGTGTCTTGCTTGGAAGTTTTCCAACTCACTGCACCCCCATTCAAGGTGAACACGTATCCAGACTAAGACCTGGAATCATCCTTGTCTGTCTGGAAGCTGGCATTCGTATACCCGCGTATCACCATGTCCCCTTCTCCATATATTAGGAACACATCATTAGTTCTTCTTAAGTACTTAAGGATCGCGTCTTAATAGCCGCCAATGATCCATTCTGGATCGGATAGTATCTGCCGTGACACTCGTGAGCGTACTACATCGGGCCTCGTACATAACATAGCATACATGATAGATCCTATTGCGGATGCATAGGGAATCTTACTCATGCAAATCCTCTCGTCTTCTCTGCGCGGACACATAGACTTCGAAAGGTGTACCCCATGCCTGATGGGTAGGAAACCTTTCTTGGATTCCGACATGCTAAACCTCTTTAGCACTCGGTCTATATATGTAGACTGCGAAAGACCAAGCAACTGTTTCGATCTATCTCTATAGATCTTAATCCCGAGGATGTAGGTTGCTTCTCCCAGGTCTTTCATGGAGAATGTCTTGGATAACCAAACCTTCACTGACTGTAAGATTGAAACATCGTTTCCTATAAGTAGTATGTCATCGACATACAATACTAGGAACACGACTGCACTCCCACTAACCTTCTTGTACACACAAGGTTCGTCTGGATTTTGTGAGAAATCAAACTTTTTGATTGTCTCATCAAAACAGATATTCCAGCTCCTGGATGCTTGCTTCAATCCATAAATGGACCGTCGCAATTTGCATACCTTGGTTTTATCAACCGATGTGAAACCCTCAGGCTGTATCATATACACGTTCTCGAGCAGGTTTCCATTAAGGAAAGCTGTTTTTACATCCATCTGCCATATCTCATAATCATAATGAGCCGCTATGTCCAGGAGCATCCGAATGGATTTAAGCATAGCTACAGGTGAATAGGTTTCGTCATAATCAACACTTTGCTTTTGACGATATCCTTTCGCCACCAATCTAGCCTTATAGGTAATCACATTACCATCCATGTCGGTTTTCTTCTTGAAAACCCACTTGCACCCTATAGGCTTTATGCCTTCAGGTGGGTCAACCAAGTTCCAAACTTGGTTTTCATACATGGAATCCATTTCCGACTTCATGGCACCAAGCCATTTATCCCTGTCTGAACTTGTCAGCACTTCTTCATAACTGGTAGGCTCCTCATCATCAATGAGTAACACGTCGTTCGATTCACTTACGAGAAATCCATATCTCTCAGGAATATTGCGTGTTCTACCAGATCTACGAAGATGTGGTGTTATAATAGGTCCAGCCGATTGCTAATCACTATGAGTTGTCGGCTGTTGTGCTTCACCAGGTATCTCATTAATGTCTATTTGAGTCTCTCGAGCCTCCTCAAGCTCGACGACACTCCCACTGTTTTCTTGCAAGAGAAACTCTTTCTCTAGAAACACAGCATGCCTTGAAACAAACACCTATTGTTCCACAGGATGATAGAATTGGTAACCCCTTGTTTCCTTAGGGTATCCAACAAATAGACATTTATCAGACTTAGCATCCAATTTGTCTGATACAGTCCGCTTCACATAAGCAGGACAACCCCATATCTTCAAGTAAGATACATGAGGTTTCTTACTATTCCATATCTCATATGGAGTAGTTGAGACTACCTTGGTAGGCATTCATTTAACAAGTAAACGTGTCAAGTGCATAGCCCCAAAAGGACTTGGGAAGAGTCGCATGATTCATCATTGACCTGACCATGTCCAACAAGGTCCGGTTATGCCTCTCAGATACACCATTATGCTGTGGTGTATATGGCGGAGTCCATTGAGACAATATACCATTGTCTCTTAGATAATCAAGAAACTCTTGACTTAAGTATTCACCACCTCGATCCGATTGAAGTATTTTAATACTCTTATCATGTTGTTTCTCTACTTCATTTCTGAATTCTTTGAACCTTTCAAAGGCTTCAGACTTGTGTTTCATCAAGAACACATACCCAAACCGTGAGTGATCATCGGTGAATGTAATGAAGTAGCTATAGCCTCCTAATGCTTGAGTTGACATAGGTCCACATACATCAGTATGTATTAGTCCTAGTAACTCTCCCACTCGTTCACCTTTTCCAGTAAAAGGTAACTTAGTCATCTTGCCTTTTAAGCATGATTCGCATGTATCGTATGAATCCAATTCAAACGATTCCAGAATTCCACATCGGTGTAATTCGGACATGGGTTTCTTGCTTATATGGCCAAGACGACAATGCCACATATTGAAGTCTATTTGATTATCCTTTCGAGCACGTGTGTTGCTCACTTCGATATTGAAAATGTCACTGGATACGTCCAACGTATAAATGCCATTACTCAAGGTTCCAGTTCCATAAAGTACGCCATTCAAAGTTATATAACAACAATTGTTACTAAACGTCAAATGGAAACCATTTCTATTTAAACAGGAAATAGAAACAATGTTCTTTATTAGAGAAGGAACATAATAGCAATTGTCCATTCTAAGACTAGTCCACTAGGGAGCTTCAAAGAAATAAGTTCCGATGGCGATGCAAAGAACCTTTGCTCCATTGCCAACTCGCAAATTTGACTCCCCTCTGACAAGTCTTCTTCTATTCCTTAGCCCCTGTATGTCATTACATATATGTGAGTCACACCCAGTATCCAATACCCAAGTTTCTAAGGAAATAGAATGATAATCAATAACGAAGATACCTGAAGAGGATGGGGCATCGGATGCCTTCTTCTTCTTCATGGACTCAAGATAAATCTTGCAGTTTCTTCGCCAGTGGCCTTCCTTGCCACAGTGATGGCAAGTGCCCTTTTAATCGGGTTCTCGCCTTCTTTGCCTTTTTCTTCTTTCCTTTCTTCTGTTCTTTTGCCTTCCTCTTAGAACCTTTCTTTGAGGAATCAACTAACAGAACCGCCTTCTCCTCATGCTTCACAGAAGGCTCCATAGTCTTCAGCATATTGAGGAGCTCCGGAATGGTGGATTCTAATTTGTTCATCTGATAGTTCATCACAAATTGTGAGAAACTCTTGGGCAAACAATGCAGAATTAAGTCAATACTTAACTCATGATCCATCACAAAACTGAGGGTTGCTAGCCGCTCGATGTACCCGTTCATCTTTAGAACAAACTGCTCTACAGATGAACCTTCTTGCATCTTCGTGGTGAAGAGGAGCCTAGAGACCTCGAACCTTTCGGATCTCGCTTTCTCATCGAACAACTCATGAAGATGGAAGACTATAGTATTAGCATCCATATGCTCATGCTACTTTTGCAGCTCAGGTACCATCGCCGCTAGCATGATGCAACTCGCCAGCTCAGAATCTGCCACATGCTTCTGATAGACCAACATTTGGTCTGGAGTTGCATCGTCCTTAGGACGGTCAGGAAGAGGCTCTTCAAGGACATATGCAAGCTTTTCCGCCTTGAGAACAATTCTCAGGTTTCTAAGCCAGTCCAGAAAGTTAGGCCCAGTCAGTTTGTTCGAATCCAAAATAGTGCGCAAATTCACAGACGTCATGATCAATTTATTGACCTAGAAATACAAAACGAGCATATATGAGAAAATGATTTTAAAATGCATCAATATACATTTATAAATCTCATTCATTTTTTGAATTTCAAAAACCCCAAAATCACTTCGGGAGATCGTAGGTCCATCTCCGAATGGGCTGATACCCATCATAGTTATGAACAACCTTGGAGAGAGTCCAACAAGCCATTCATAACTACGACAGTAGGTATCATCTATACCGATTACATATCACGTATATGAAACTATCACAATGTGCTATCAACTAATTGAATGTTCACACATACGTTGGGTTGTTAACACATTAACAAGTATGCATCATATGCATAGCACCCAACTTCACCTCCCTTTACATCGACCTTGGAGAGAGTCCAACAAGCCGATGCTCCAGGTTAAAGCCAACCCATTAATCGAGAAATAGTTTTAATATGGTTAGAGTGCATTCAACCAATTAACCCATCTTGGAGAGAGTCCAACAACCAAAGCTAACGATTGACCTCTGACTCTTACCATATTAGTATTAAACTATTCCATGGTTTGAACATGTTCGGGTTCGAGCCGGGCTTGGAGAGAGTCCAACAACCCAAACAAGAAACGGAACTCTGGTTCTAACCATATCAATGGAAGGTGTAGGCTTTAATATTTTTTAAGGATTTTATGTCTCATCCTCTTTGCATGCAAATAACTATTAACTACATGGAGTGACATACATGGCATACATCTACATGTCACGACACGCATGGCATAATGTTATGCATCAAATGCAATTACATTGCATACAATTATGTCATGTATATATTTCCTTATATGTCATAACTATTTATGGAAATAAAATATGTTTAAGATTTGATTCTCCAAATCAAATCATAATTAAATTAGGAAACAAATTTCCAAATCTAATCACATATTTTATTTATGGAATTATTTGATTAAGGAAAATCTATTTAGAAAACAAATTTCCTAAATCATTAAAACTACTTATGGAAATAAAATATTTTAAGATTTGATTTCCCAAATCAAATCAAGATTAAATCAGGAAAAAAATTTCCAAATTCTAATCAAATATTTTATTTATGGAAAATATCAATTTCCATAAATACTTCCAACTTTCCAAAAGTGGAAGATTTCCATAAATACTTCTAGACTTTCCAAAATTGAAAAATTTCCATAAATACTTCTAAATTTCCAAAATTAGAAAATTTCCAGAAATAACATTATGACTATCGCAAAACCATTTTACGATTATGTCGAAACACAACCTGGGCTCTGATACCACTGTTGGGTTTCCGGCACCGCTGCGTGTGTGTGTTCGATCACGTTTCGTAAATATGAACACAGCGAAAGCAATAAAAATAATAAATCTACATTTATTACAACACACACAACACACACATGCATATTACAACAAGTGTAGACATAACCGTAAATTTAAATTTGCAATAAAAGGAAATTTATCTACGTTATACCTTTCGTATGACGTGTAGCGGGAACGACATCAACCGGAACGATCCTCGCTAGAATCGTCTCTATCCGTATCCACGCCGAGTTCCTCGGGATGACTTCGCTAAGCCACGAGCTTCATCTTCGTATGGGTTACTAGCCTCGTGTTGAAGACGACGTGATTGAGAGATGATCACGATCCGAATCCAAATTCGGATCCTAATACGAGTTCTCAAAACTCGCTTCTTCGGAGAGGTATTCGTCAATCAATTGACGAATCCTTCATCCTCCACCTCAGAGGATTACCGGAGATCGAATCCCCGGTAAGTTAGCCGCTGTCGGAGCTCTAACCGTCGTCCAAACGACGCTCCGACGAGAGGAGAACAAGCTGTCCAGAAAACTGGACAGCTGTGGTGGAGGTGATAGGCGCCGGCCAACCAAGGGAGATAGAGCTCACCTTGATGCCAAACTTGAAGGAGATCACCGGAGCACTAACCGGCAGCAGCAGCTCGGCCTTGAAGGAAGCAACCTTCTGGACGCCGGTTGGAGGAGCTTTGGGCGGCGGCAATAGGTTGGCACCGAGAGCTCCAAGGAGGAGGTGGGCGGCAACCTTAGGGCTAGGGGTTTTTGGATTAGGGCTTAATTATCCCTTAAGCCCTCTTTTATAGAGAACTAATTCTCTTAATGGTTATTGGATCATAACCATTAGGCCCGTTAACCCGCTCCATTAAGATAAGTTAAAATAAACCAAACCATGATGGTTTATTTTAAGTTAACACGAACCGAACCAACTTTTGGTTCATTCGTTTAAAATAAACCAAACCCTTTGGTTTATTCTCCTCCATTGGATTAGAACCAAACCATTTTGGTTCATCCATTATGTCTTCATAAGACACGGCCCATCCATGCTTCCATTGCGACTGAAACGATTTCATGCTCGCTTCATGTTTGATCCAACCAAACCTAGTTTCTCTCGGCCTGAGAATCCCATTCTCATGCTCGTTTTAAATCCTTTGGATTACGCTCGTTGTGCGTGTGACCAAATAGGTTCTCGGTTTATGTTGGCCGTCTATAATTAACCATTAATTATAGAACGATCATGAATGACACCTAGTAGTACATCATGATCCCTAATTAACCGAAAAGATCAACGGTTGATCCAGAACTATTTCTGAAACCCTTATGCAGCTCGAATGAATCGTGCCCCATTCCCTTCACTCATCTTATACCCACTTGGTTCAGGACATGGTCTATAGTGTCAGTCCCCACTAGGCTGACTACGTCACACCTAGCCCAAGTATCATTTCCTCGTCCTACGGATTCTAGTTACTCGACATGTATCGAAGAGTACCTTACTCTAAACATGTAATGCTTTGGCCAAAGACTTTAGTAACAATCCGACGAGAGGCCATGGGTATACATCTCCTCGCAAGGAGTGGTGAATCCTTTATAGGCTATTCAAACACCTTCGATCACTTCGACTTATACCCAATCATCCCGGGTCCACATCTCCTTAGAGATGCTTGCTTAAGATGTCAAAGCATAAGTCTCTATGATCAAGATGACTTGAATACTGCAAGTCAAAGGAACATCGCACTTAAGCCACAGTAAGAACTTCATTGACATATCTATATATGCAGAGAACCATATGAAGTCTTACGGCTGGTCACTCCAATGAACTAGTTACCATAACTAGCATCCACGATTAACTCCGAACATCACTATGTCTCCAGCCAGTGAGAATCAGCTGCTTGGATACACCAAGGAGTATACCTCGTGCTAGTCTCGACAGAATTTATAGTGTCCAAATCCATCAATTCATCGACTAGGAATAATTCCGATACATCACAATTACACATGTAGAGATACTCACTAGTTGTGATCCAATCACAAATTCTCTCATGCTGTGAATCGTATCGTGGACATTCAGTAAATGAGTTTAAGATCCAATCAAATACATAAAACATGTATACTCAAATAGTGAATCTTCATTTATCATATAAATGGTTCATACATAAGGCAATTGCCTTAGGACATCTCTCATATATTACTAACATCGACTGCTCCTGTAGCTATTGTCTCACAATGACTCAATCCATGCTGAAAAAACTCTAACGGATTTGGGGGAGTCTAGCACATGTGCTGAAGGCAGATGCTAGTAAGTTGGAACCTCGTACATAAGTACGCATGTTCGTTGGGTATCCTAGAGGAACGAAGGGTGGTTTGTTTTATAGTCCTAGAGATCAAAGGGTGATCATTAGCACGAATGCCAGATTTCTAGAGGAAGACTATGTGATGAAACACAAGCCTAAGAGTAAAATTGTTCTGGAGGAATTAAAAGGGAAAGTCACTTCTTTAGTACCACTGGTATAAGAGGATATACCATATGTCACTGCACCGCGTGTCACAGAGGATACACTGGTGATACCTCATCGTAGTGGGAGGGTTGTGAGACAGCCTGATAGATTCACGTTCTTGGGTGAATCTTCTGATTTGGTCCATGGTGAACATGAACCTGATCCCTGGACATATGATGAGACAATCCAAGATAAAGATACAACATCTTGGCAAAGTGCAATGAATGCTGAGATTGAATCTATGGATTCAAATCAGGTCTGGGAGCTAGTAGACCCACCCGATGGTGTAAAAACCATTGGATGCAAGTGGATCTACAAAAGAAAGAGAGGAATAGATGGGAAGGTTGAGACCTTCAAAGCGAGGCTTGTTGCGAAGGGGTATACTCAGAAAGAGGGTATCGATTATGAGGAGACTTTTTCGCCGGTAGTCATGCTTAAGTCTATCCGGATTCTCTTATGCATAGCAGCTCATATGGATTATGAGGTGTGGCAGATGGATGTCAAGACAACTTTCCTTAATGGAAGTCTTGAGGAAAACATCTATATGAAGCAACCAGAGGGATTCATTGCTAAGGGCAAAGAGCATCTTGTATGTAAGCTTAATCGGTCCATTTATGGATTGAAGCAAGCTTCGAGGTCTTGGAACATCCGCTTTGATGAGGTAATCCAGTCTTATGGATTTATTCAATGTCCATAAGAGTCTTGTGTATACAAGAGATGTGAAGGAAATGTAGTGGTATTTCTTGTACTATACGTAGATGACATTTTGTTGATTGGCAACAATATCAAGGTGTTATCGGACGTAAGGGTATGGTTGTCCAAACAGTTTGATATGAAGGACTTGGGAGAGGTGGGACACATCCTTGGGATCAAGGTTATAAGGGATCATAGGAAAAGGATGTTGTGCTTATCCCAAGGTTCATACATAGGCACGATTATGGATCGTTTTAGCATGCAGAACTCCAAGAAGGGTTTTCTACCTTTCAAGCATGGAGTTCCTTTATCTAAGGAGATGTGTCCTAGATCATCTGAGGAGATAGAGGAGATGAAGGCGGTTCCTTATGCTTCGGCAGTAGGAAGCCTCATGTATGCGATGCTATGTATGAGACCAGATATCTGCTATGTCATGGGCATGGTCAGCAAATATCAGAGTAATCCAGGAAAGGGATATTAGATTGCGGTAAAGCATATATTGAAGTACCTAAGAAGGACTAGGGATTATATGCTAGTTTACCAGGCAGACCAATTACTCCCTGTGGGTTACATGGATTCTGACTTCCAATCTGATAGGGATAACAGTAAGTCTACTTTAGGTTTTGTGTTTACTTTGGGAGGTGGAGCCATTGTATGGAGGAGTGTCAAGCAGAAATGCGTGGCGGACTCTACCATGGAAGCTGAGTATGTGGCAGCCTCTGAGGCGGCCAAAGAAGCTGTATGACTCAGGAACTTCCTGATGGACTTGGATGTGATTCCTGATTTGCCCAAAACTATCATAATTTATTGTGATAATAGTTGTGCAGTTGCAAACTCGAAGGAACCACGAGCCCATAAGGCTAGTAAACACATAGAGCGTAAGTACCACCTGATACGAGAAATCGTAAAGAGAGGAGAAGTTGTTGTGGCCAAGATTGCATTGGAGGATAAGCTGACAGATCCTTTCACTAAGGCCCTTCCGGCGAGAGCTTTTGATAGGCATGTGGAGGGAATGGGGATCAGATATATGACAGTTTAAGGACAGCATAGTCTTTTAGTATAAGTGGGAGATTGTTGGGATGTATACTGAAAAGTCTATCTTTTGTATGAACATCTTTATTTTGAAATAAGAATCACATGATCATTGTTTGCATATTTTTATGATTATGCATATTGTCTAATATATTACATTGTATATAACATGGTGTGTGGTGTCACACAAGAGATCATGTTATCAGCTCCTTGTAAAGTATAAGTAAAGGCTCACAACCGAGATGACTTTGGACAAACCATCGGAATGGTTGTAGTGTGATTTGGTATTGGTTTGTCTTGACCATAGAATCACACTGGTGCACTTTGAGTGTATTGAGCAGGACCGACTTAGAGGTAATTTGATTTATTGCTGACTACATAATCGAATCGGACCTCAGATATTATTATGTACATGCTCTTAATCCCGATATAATAACGAACACATATACTTAGTATTCATCTCTTTGATTTACCAATGGGCGAGATTTATAGATTAAATCGATAGGCTCGGTAAGTTGGGAGATGATATTATTTATAAGGTGTGCCGTTGATTATAGGAGGAAACCGTGTCCTATATATTAGGATGATGATGTCCCCTTGAGGAGCTCTTAAGGTTCATCATGTAAACCCTGCAGGTGGACTTGGTCCGACATTATGAAAAGGTTGAGTGGTACTACTCATGGAGTTAGATGTTGATTAATTAATGGTCAGTAAATTAATTAATCGACAGACATTCGAGATCTTAAACATGGGGAGAAAATGTACATATAATATATGGAGCCCATATTAACTTATGGGGGTTGGTGAGGTATATCAATGATAATCCTTTAGTGGATTGGATTATCATTAATGGATCAGACTTTATGTGGGCTTGATCCATGGGTGGCCAAGATCCAACTCCTCCTCACGGTCCCTAATGTAGCCTATTAACACCTCATGAAGCTTAGATCCAATGGATAGAAATAAAACTCTAGATCCAAAGGTAGAGATTAAATCTCTAAGATCCGACGGTTGAGATTAAATCTCTAGATCTGATGGTTGAGATTAAATCCCTAGAACCAATGGTGGAGATTAAAAGGAGGCTTATCCCTAACTCTATAAAAGGAGGACAAGGGGTTGGCATGGAGTTTGAATCAAGAGGAGTTAGGGTTTTGGGGTTGGCGGCAAGAAGAGGAGCTAGGGTTTGGGCTTGGGCGGCACCTAATAAGGAAAGTTTTCCTTGCTTCTTCTTCTTCCTCTAGCTGCAGCGCCCATTCAAGTTCTTCCAGCTCTTGGCCGGTGTCAAAACTCCTCCTTCTCCTTCTCCTTGAGTGGTGGAAACAAGACTTAGGGCTTTCCCTTGGTGTCTTGGTCGGTTTCCATCATCATCTCCTTCTCCTTGTTGGCCGGCGGCAAGGATTCCCCTTGTTGCTTGTTGGTTGGCTATAGGAAGGAGAATAACCTTGTTTCTATTCTTCCTCTTGCTTGGAACGAGCAAGGAAGGAAGATTGATGACCTAGGAGCTTCAACTTTTGGTAGATCGTCGCCCACACGATGTCCGAAAGGAGGAAGGTCATACATTAGAAGATCGAGAGGTATATCCATTCTCTATTCTCTTTTGTTACTTGCTTGTATTTGTTTTTTCAATTATGAGCATGATATATTCTGTTTGTGGATAAATAATACTTGGATCCCGAACATAAACACGAAAGTCGGCGATCCGTACATCGTCTATTCCGCGGCTACTCGTAGAATAGAGGTTAGTCGCTTGAACAACAAGTTTGTTCAAGTGACCTCTCTAAATGAATAGCACGATGATGACTTGATGGTTTGAGCAATCCCTTTTGTCTAGGATTAAATTTTTTTAATCCGGGGACATCGATGGGATCGCCATGAACAAACAACCAAGGCGAAGTGGGAAGCGAAGTTTCCCCTCACGGACTCGATAAGTAAAACCCATCAGGTTGGAGATAAATTTGAATACTATGTAATTTCAAGTTTAGGATTATTAGAATTGGAATCTGGCTCCAATTTAACTGAGTTGTTGCAGTTCAACTAGTTGATTTGGATGGAGCTATTTAACAATTGAAGCTAACTTAGGTGAGGCAGGAGCTAGGTTGTTATGGATGTATACTATTGGTTATTTTGTTATCTGATCTGGTGTTGGTTGATGATGAAATATAGGGATGGATGTGAAGGATTGATTAGATTAATTGGATAGCTAACTCAATCTTATAGATTGAGATACGAAGTTGATGTGGAGTTTGATTCGATTATGTGATGTACGATGTTGTGTGCAGGATGTTGAATCGAGATAAATTCTTGGACGTGGAGGAAAATGATACTTCCAAATAGTCTACATTATTAGGTGGGTAATTTCCTATCATGGTCAGGTAATTGTTGTTGCATGCAGATTTAGATATATGATCATGTTATGTGATCATAGTACCTTGACTTCGCTCTTATTTATTCTTATTCTTGATACTTTGTCTTTGGCTATATATATGCTATGTTACTGTTATCACATTTTTCCTCATCATGATTAGGAGTTATAGATGTGATGTAAGTAAACCTATAAATATTTAGTTATGTGTAAATAGTGGAATACGGATGATGACCTGATTTGTAAATTGGGTAAAAAGGGCATCCGTGGGTAAGTAAGGTCCTGAATGTATGATTGATTCCAATACCCTTATGTTGCATGTTTACTACCGATCAGGTGTTGTGTAATGGTCAGGTGAATTGTCATTAGTGTGTCGCTATGGACCGGTGGTCTTAGCTTGTTATGATCAGTTGAGTACGACTCTCTATAGGATAGAGAGTGCGTCTATCAGTTGAGTACGACTCTCTACAGGATAAAGAGTGTTATGATCAGTTGAGTACGACTCTCTATAGGATAGAGAGTGTTATGATCAGTTGAGTACGACTCTCTGCAGGATAGAGAGTGCGTTGATCAGATTGGTATGACTCTTTGTAGAATAGAGAGTCTGTGGTAGAAGTCTGTATATGTAACTATACATTCATATCATTTGCATGCATACTGACGACATAGTCTCCCTTGTGGTTGAGAGGGTCGTCAGTCATCCTGCCTCCCAGGTTACTCATGGAGGAGTAACTGGAATGAGAGCAGAGCATTTGTTGTTTCGCACTCTACCACTATAGACGGTGGTAGTTGGAGTTGCATCTAGTTGGAGTTGCATGCAGTTGTCCTGGGTGCGTGGCACTCGACCACTCATGTAGTCAGGAGTGCCGCAGTTAGGACCTGTGTAGCTCTTTACGCTCATATGCTACTCGTTCATACTGCCCTCTAGGCCACTCTAGAGCAGTGGTTGGTGTTGAATTGAGACAGTTGTCATGTTGTGACACCTAGGCCACACTAGGGTCGTGGTAGCGAGTAGGGGTGCACAGCGACCATTTATGGATCACGTCTTATATATATATGCTTGTTAGATATATATATATATATATATATATATATGCTTATTGTGATGTTGCATTTGATTATACTATGCTTGCTGCTTTTGGTTGTACATCATCTTCATACATGCTACTCGCATCTGTTATACGGTTGTGTCAGATACCTGTATATTGGTTAGACCATTACATACCTTTGATCTCTATCATGATTATAGTGAGAGTTAATATTACTTTTCATGTTGTATATTGTGGATATATGCTCAGGTTGGATATATGTAGCGTAGCAGACTTCCAGGTATGTCTGCACTTTATGTTGTTCATTTTGTTTAGGGATTATACGTATGTATTCATATACTATGTTGATGTATACCTGTCGTACCTATAAGTTATATTGTTGAATTACATATGATATTTGATATATATACATGTTCTCTCATATTATCGCTGAGTTATACTTACCACCATGGACCCTGGGTTTTTCTGTTGCCCAGGTAGCAGGTAGAAGTTTTCATGATAGCTTGGATGATCGCCAGCTGGCATCGTCTCATCTCAACTCTGAAGGTCTGAGCTTTTGGGATTTATCGTTGGTGTTTCGATATGTCTTTGGTTTTATATGATGATTTGTAGTGTTGGACACTATTGTTGTTGTACCATGCTTTCTGGTTTTGTTACAACATTTTCTTAGTTTGGTGTTAGTCATACCGGTATGCATGGTGTGTGGTTGTATTGTAGTTGTGTTAGTTCTGCTATGTTTTGTTATGTTTATTGTGGGCCCAAGGGCCTTGTATAAACAGGATAGTTGTCACGTACAGGGGAGATGTTGTCCGTTTGATTTTCGATTTGGCATACTCTCGGGGCATGACATCGGTAGCCTTCGGAAACAATGGAAAGCTCAAAATCATCGGATCAGGTGATATTGAGCTAAACTCTAACTTTATAATACGCCAAGTACTATTAGTTGAAAATTTCAAGTTTAATCTTTTAAGTGTTAGTCAATTATGTGATAATAGTTATAAGATTATATTCTTGCCAAATGAATGTTTAATTAAAAATAATGATTGCTCAAAAACTATACTTAAGTGAATTATGAATAATAATATTTACATAATAGATCTACCTAACTCCTCAACCAAGTGTCTAATGGCATAGTAAGAGGAATCGTTGTTGTGGCATCGACGACTCGATCACGCCCATCCAAGACTCATACGTAAATTTATTACGAAAAGTTACCTAACATTAAGTACTTTAGAGTCTTTGGATGTAAGGTACACATACTAAACACAAAAGACTACTTAGGAAAATTTACCTCTAAAATAATTACTGACACATTTCTAGGATATTCAGCTACTAGTAAAGCCTATAGGGTATATAACAATGAAAGCCTAAAAATTAAAAAAACAATTAATGTAGTTTTTGATGAAGAAAACAAGTCTAAAAAGGCTTAAGTAAACATTGAACTAAATAATGAAGAATTAGAAAATGATGTTAGACCTGAACCTAATCCACAAAATGAATCTAGTGTAAACCCTAATCCGAATCAATCTAGACTACAAGCTAATCATCCAATTGACCAAGTGATAGTTGATCCAAATTTAGGAGTTTGAACTAGAGCATCCTATAGGAATCTAAGTCAAATCTCACTTATATCTAAAATCGAACCCAAAACTATAGAGCAAGTTGTTCTTGATCCAGATTGGATCATTGCTATGCAAGAAGAGTTAGCTCAATTCACTAGGAGTCAAGTTTGGGAATTAGTACCTCCACCTAAAGGAAAAATGATCGTTGGAACAAGGTGGGTATTTCGGAATAAACTTGATGATAAAGGTGAAGTTATAAGGAACAAATCTAGGTTAGTAGCTAAAGGGTTTAGTCAAGTAGAGGGATTGAATTATGATGAAATATATGCACCCGTAGCTAGACTTGAATCAATTAGAATGCTATTAGCCTACGCTACACATCAAGGATTTAAATTGTTTCAAATGGACTTCAAGTCAGCGTTTCTAAATGGATTTATCAAAGAAGTCTATGTTAGCCAACCACTAGGATTTGAAAGCTTAGACCAACCTAACCATGTACTTAAACATGGAAATGCCTTATATGGATTAAAGCAAGCACCTAGAGCTTGGTATGAAAGGCTATCCATCTATCTTAAGTCTAAAGAATTCAATCAAGGATTAGTTGACCCAACTCTATTTGTAAAAATCATAGGAAAAGAAATTTTTATAGCACAAATATATGTAGATTATATAATTTTTGGGACAACAAACACAACACTTTTAAACGGGTTCATTTCTCTAATGAAAAGTGAGTTTGAGATGAGTTTAGTAGGTGAACTCACTTTCTTTTTAGGATTACAAATAAAACAAACAAGAGAAGGAATCTACATGCATCAACATAAATATGCTAAGGAGTTAATTAGTAAATTTGGTATGCAAAATGGTAAAGAAATTAGTACACCTATGGCAACCAATGTAAACATTGGAGAAGACTTGGAAGGAAAAACTATAGATTTAAAATACTATAGGAGTGCAATAGGTAGGCTTCTGTACTTTACTGTAAGTCGACTTGATATACTCTTTACAATAAGTATGTGTGCAAGATTTTAGTCTTGTGCCAATGAATCACACATCACCTTAGTTAAGAGAATCTTTAGATACTTAAAAGGAACACAAAATGTAGGAATCTGGTACCCTAGGTCAAGTGAGTTCGAACTAATCGGCTACTCTGACTCAGATTATGCCGGTAGTAAACTCGATGGGAAGAGTACAAGTGGTTGTTGCCAACTCTTAAGATCGAGTCTAGTCAGCTAGTGTAGTAGAAAATAACATTGTGTTGTTTTGTCTATTACCGAAGCCGAATATGTAGCCATGGATGACTGTGTAGCTCAACTTCTTTGGATGAAGCACACTCTAAAAGACTTCCAATTAAACTTTAGTAATACTAAAATCTTGATTGATAACATTAGCTTGATTAACTTAATGATGTGAGCAAAGCATATAGGATTTTAGGAGTAGTTTTCGCTCACATTTCGTTGCATTTTATACTTATTTCATGTATATCATACTTTGTTTTGCATGCATTTCCTATTTTTCTAGTTAGGAGATATGCTTTTTGTGCTTTTGTGTGTAGGATAGCATTTTACGAGAAAAATGACACACTTTTGGAGCAAAAGGAAGGCGTCCGGCAAGCAGAATGAAGGGGGGCACAACTTGGTCGTGTGTATTCACACGGTCGTGCTCCATCAGACTAGTGCCACACACGGCCTGGCCGTGTGGATCCAAATGATTGTGTGGCGCTGGCATTTTTCGGCGCGACTAGGGTTCTTTTCATGATTCGGGCAGTGCCGACCTCAAGTCTATATAAGGAAGGCCATGCCCAAACCCTAGGGAGGAGGCACGACGGTCGAGATGGCACACTTATGCCCTAAAAAGCTTCGGCAACTCGCAACGGGGAGGAAGGAAGCTGGTTGAGATTCAAGTTCTGCACCTCAACACCAGAGAGAAGAACCATATTGCATTGTAATTCATGTTCCTTGCACAATTTACATTGTTTCTATGAATTCGATTATGCTTTGTGTTTCTCTTCTCGTATTCATGGATTAGATTCTACAATTCAAGGATTATGGAGTAGTTTGTGTGCGTAGAACATGCTATATCAAATATATTTTTGTTCTTGATTTATATTTGCAATTGGTGTTTGTTTAGATAGATAGCTATTTATTTTGGTGATGATACGAAGGGTGACAACCCTCGTATCAAAGATTTAGGAGAATTAAGGAGGAACCTAGGGGTTGGCCTCATCTCTGGTAACCGTGGATAGAAGGATGTGATAGAGTAGGAATAAGACACGTTCTGACTCGTCACAGGGATTGATTTGGCATCCTCGTACTACCTATCCCGTCCTAAAGCCAGGGGTCGACCTGGTATGACAAAGATAGTTCCTGATAGATGCAAAGGCTCATCAGGAAAGTGTATGATGTCCTTCCACAAGACTATAGTTAGACGTCTAGATAATACCCAATTGATAGTGTGTTCTGCGATGCACAAGCGAAACCGAAATCCTAGAATTCTCTTAAAAGACTCGTAGCAACCCTTCTCTTCCTTTGTGTGACACTGTACTGAGTTCAGACCACTGACGACCTCATGACTACAAACCTTTAGATCTTCCATCTGAAAAGTCGCAATCCACTAGACAAACGTTAATCGAAATCTCAGTCCCTGTGGGATTGAAAATCTTTATTACTTAACGATACTCGTGCACTTGCGAGCATTGAGCGCAAGCGCGTGCTTTGAATCCTCAATAGTTCCCGTCGTGAGATTTGTGGTTGCGTTTGCGCGCATCAAGTTTTTGGCACCATTGTCGGGGATTGATTGATTCGATATCGAATCGAAAGTGGATCGGACTTAGGTTAGATTTATTTACTTGCTTTATTTCTATTTTTATTTTATTTACTTTGGTTTTATATTATCAATATCTAGATTAAGTTTAGATTAATTTCAGTAAATACATTGCATTAATCTTTAGTTTAAATTTTCTACATTTGATTTAGTATTCATACTAGATTTATTTTCTTTCTTTACTCTATTCTGCTTATTTTATCTCAGTCTTATTTCATTTTAGATTTTTACTAGTTAATTTTAATTTAGATTTATTTTAGTAGTAGTTTTACACTTTCTTTTAGTATTAGCTTTTCTTCATTTGATTTAGTAAGCTAAATTAGTTTATTTCCTATTTTTAAGCATTAGGTATACTCCTAATTTAGTAGCTCGGTTCTTCGTATGCGTAGATGCCTAGGATCGGAAAATCTTTCTCTGATAGACCCTGAAAATGAAAGAACCTACCATCATAGGAGGGTTGAGCGGAAAAACATGGAAGACCTAGACACATCCATGGTAAACTTAGGTAACTGGCCTCTACGGGATTATGTTGCCCCTAGTGCCAGAGGATTTAGGCCAAGCATAGCTGGACCATCAATCACGGCAAATAACTTTGAATTAAAACCTACGCTTATACACATGGTCCAGTAGAACCAATTCGGAGGAGCTATAACTGAAGACCAGAACCGACACTTGGAGACGTTTTTAGAGATTTGCTCGACGATGAAGATCAATGGAGTACCTGCTGATGCGATCTGTCTGAGCCTATTACCGTTCTCACTACGGGATAAGGCTAAGGCATGACTTCACTCCCTGCCTTCAGGAAGCATTACTACATGGGAGCAGTGTGAGCATCAGTTCTTAAATAAATTTTCCCACCAAGTAAGACTGCTCACATGCGCCATTTAATTACTAGCTTCCGTCAGAAGGAAGGGGTGTCCTTGTTCGAAGCCTGGGATAGTTACAAAGGGCTACTCTACGAATGCCCTCATCAAGGCTTAGAGAGGTGGCTGGTGATCCACATATTCTATAATGGGATCATGTATGCCACCAAAGTGTCCCTTGATTCTGCTGCAGAATGATGTGAGTGAAACATATAGGGTTTTAGGAGTAGTTTTCGCTCACATCTCACTACATTTTATGTTAGTTTTATGCATATGTTACTCTATTTTGCTTGAATTTCTTATTTTCTAGTTTGGATGTCTGCTCTTTGTACTTTTATGTGAAGGTTAGCATCTCGGGTGAAAAAGGCACACTTTCGGAGCGAAAGAAGGACATTTTACAGCTAGATGCAAAGTGGGACACGGCTAGGCCGTGTGGCTACACACGGTCGTGTCCAATGGGTGAGATCAGCCACCCCAGGGCCGCACATGGCCTGGTCATGTGGAAACACACGGCCATGTAGTGGCCCGCTAGATTTGCATGACTAGGGCTTTTTCTGGATTTTGCAGCGGTCCGAGGTGATGTCTATATAAGGATGGCTCCGCCCAAACCCTAGGGGGGAGGCACGACAGATAGGACGACACGTCGAAGCCCTAAAAAGCTTCGGAAACTCACAACAGGGAGGAGGAACGTCGTCGGAGGTCCACACTTTGCACTTTAATGCCGGAGAGAAGATCACGAAAGCATTGTAATCCTTTGTTCCTGCATTTTATTTCTTATGTATTCGAACATAAACATGCTTTGTGATTCCTCCTTTATATACATGGAGTAGTTCTTTCGATTCTAGGATTAGGGAGTAGCTTTTGTGCACATTACATGTTAGTTCATGTTAAATTCTGTCTTTGAGTTTAATTTAGCAATTGGAAGTTGTTTATACTATATCTATGCGTGTTTAGTTTTCTACCTACTGTTCTTAGGCGATACGAGGGGTGACAGCCCTCATATCTAAGATTTAGGAGATTTTATACAAGGAACCTAAGGGTAAACTTGATCTCCTATAACCGTGGGTAGAAGAATGCGATGGAACCAGAAGCGGTTCATCGTAGGGATTGATTCGGCATCCTTGTATCATCTATCCTGTCCTTTTAGGCGAAGATAGCTCTTGATAGATGCGGTGACTCATCGGGAGAGTGTATGATGTCCCTTCCACAAAACCATAGCTAAACGTCTAAACAACACCAATTGACAGCATTGTTTTGCGACACACAAGCGAAACTGAAGTCCTAGAATCACCTTTGAAGACCTCGGCATGCTCCCTTCCTCCTCCGTGTGACACCGTATAGAGTATAGTCCACCGACATGAAGGGTTTTGTCCAGAACCGAAGCTCTTCTCCCACTTGAAGGTGGAGAAACTTCGCTTTCCACTTCAACTCGGTCGCTTGTTCATGGCGATCCCATCGATGTCCCAAGATTAAAAAAATTTAATCCTAGAAAAAAGGGATCGCCCAAGCAACCGTTTCATCGTCGTGCTATTCGATTAGAGTAGTCACTTGAACAAACTTGTTGTTCAAGCAACCAACCTCTATTCTACGAATAGCCGCGGAATAGACGATGTAAGGATCGCCGACTTTTGTATTTATGTTCGAAGTCCAAGTATATTTAACCACATACATAAAGTAAACAACCACATACAACATGCATATAATTGAAAAACAATTATAGACATAAAACAAAAGAACACTAATCAAAATAAACAAGATTATACCTCTTGTTATACCTCTTGATCTTCTATTGTATGTCCTTCCTTCTTTTGGACGTCGTGTGGGCGACGATCTTCCAAAAGTCGAAGCCTCCGAGATCACCAATCTTTCTTTCCTTGTTCACTCCGAACAAAGGATGATCATAAAACAAAACTCTTCTTCCTATCTAGAACCGGCCACCAAGTCAATAGACTCGATGTTGCCGCTGGCCAAGGAAGAGAACATGGAGTATGGAAACCGGCCAAAGGAGAATCAATGGGAGCATGGATGCCAGCCAACACTTGGAGAAGAGAAAGGAAACAAACCCTTCACCTTGTTGCCGCCCAAAACCCTAACCCTAGCTCTCCTAATTGTCGGCCAAGGAAGAGGGGAAGAATGATAGGTTGAGCACCGGCCAAGGTAGAGGGAAGAAGGATAGGTTCCGGCCAAACCTTAGGAAGAAGAAGAAGAATCCTCCTCCACTTGTTGCCGCCCACCCCCACACCAAAAACCCTAGCCGCCCACTCCTAATCCTAACCCTAATGGGATTGCTTGCCGCCCAAGGGAAGAAAACCCTAATCCCATCCATCTTGTTGTCGCCCAAGCCATAAGCCCCGTTATATAGAGTTTAGGCTTAAGCCTTGTTTTAATCTTCACCATTGGTTCTAGGGATTTAATCTCAACCGTTGGATCTAGAGATTTAATCTCAACCGTCGGATCTAGAGCTTTAATCTCTACCGTTGGATCTAGAGTTTTGTTTTCATCCATTGGATCTAAGCTTCATGAGGTTTTAATAGCCTACAATAGGGACCATGAGGAGGAGTTGGATCTTGGCCACCCAATGGATCAAGCCCACAAAAGTCCGATCCATTAATGATTATCCATTCCACTAGAGGATTATCATTGATCTACCTCACCAACACCCATAAGTTAATATGGGCTCCATATATTATATGTACATTTTCTCCCCATGTTTAAGATCTCAAATGTTCATCGATTAATTAATTTACTGACTATTAATTAATTAACATCTAACTCCATGAGTAGTACCACTCAACCTTTTCATCATGCCGGACCAAGTCCACCTGCAGGGTTTACATGATGAACCTTATGAGCTCCTCAAGGGGACATCATCATCCTAATATATATGACATGGTTTCCTCCTATAATCAATGGCACACCATATAAATAATACAATTTCCCAACTTATCGAGCCTATCGATTTAATCTATAAATCTCGCCCATTGGTAAATCAAAGAAATGAATACTAAGTATATGTGCCCGTTATTATATCAGGATTAAGAGAATGTACAATATAATATCTGAGGTCCGATTCGATTATGTAGTCAGTAATAAATCGAATCACCTCTAAGTCGGTCCTGCTCAATACACACAAAGTGCACTAGTGTGATTCTATGGTCAAGACAAACCAATACCAAATCACACTACAACCATACCAATGGTTTGTTTAAAACCATCTCGGTTGTGAGCCTTTACTTATACTTTACAAGGAGTCGATAACATGATCTCCCGTGTGACACCACACACCATGTTATCTACAATGTAATGTATTAGACAATATGCATAACCATAAATATGCAAACAATGATCATGTGATTCTTATTTCAAAAATAAAGATGTTCATACAAAAGATAGACTTTTTAGTATACATCCAAACACGAAAACCCTCACAAATCGAAACCTCTTAGAGTTTACGTCCGAACAATTTCAACCATTGAACATATCGATATTCGAATCCCAGTACCTGTGGGATCGATAATCTTTTATTACTTGACAACATCCGTGCACTTGCAGGCGTTGAGCGCGAGTGCACGCTTCAAGTCCTCAACGGCCTTCGTCGCGAGATTTGAGGTCACGATCGCGTGCATCAAGTTTTTTGCGTCGTTGTTGGGGACTGATCGATTCGATATCGAACCAAACAGTGGTGAATTGGATCGGACTTAGGATTAGATTAATTTACTTGCTTTATTTTATTTTTAGTTTGCCTTATTTACTTTAGTTCTAAACTTTCCATATTTAGATTTAGTTTTTAATTTTTAATTTTAGCAGTAGTTGTTTTTATTTCCTTTTTGCACCTGGAATTCATTAGCTAGATTATTTTATTTTCTGCTGTTAGGATTAGGCAGCACTCCAAATTTTTGTGGCTTGGTTCATCGTATGCTTAAACGCTTAGGATTAGAAGGCCTGATTCCAATCGACTTAGAAATCGAGCGAACCTTTCATCGTTGGAAAGCAGAGCAGCGAAGGATAGAGGATCAAGCCGTATCCGAAGTAAACATAGGTACCCGACCTCAGCAGGACTACACAGCTCCTAGTGCTAGAGGATTTAGGCCAAGTATAGCTGGACCATCTATTTTGGCAAATAACTTTGAGCTGAAACTGACACTTATACATATGGTCCAGCAGAGTCAATTCGGGGGAGCTGCAACTGAAGACCCAAACAGGCACCTTGAGGCATTTCTTGAAATCTGCTCGACAATGAAAATGAACGGAGTCCCTATAGGGATGTATACTGAAAAGTCTATCTTTTGTATGAACATATTTATTTTGAAATAAGAATCACATGATCATTGTTTGCATTTTTTATAGTTATGCAATATTGTCTAATACATTACATTGTAGATAACATGGTGTGTGGTGTCACACGGAAGATCATGTTATCGGCTCCTTGTAAAGTATAAGTAAAGGCTCACAATCGAGTTGGCTTTGGACAAACCATCGGAATGATTGTAGTGTGATTTGGTATTGATTTGTCTTGACCATAAAATCACACTAGAGCACTTTGTGTGTATTGAGCAGGACCGACTTAGAGGTGATTCGATTTATTGCTGACTACATAATCGAATCGGACCTCAGATATTATATTGTACATACTCTTAATCCCGATATAATAACGGGCACATATACTTAGTATTCATCTCTTTGATTTACCAATGGGCGAGATTTATAGATTAAATCGATAGGCTCGGTAAGTTGAGAAATGATATTATTTATATGGTGTGCCGTTGATTATAGGAGGAAACCATATCCTATATATGATGTCCCTTTGAAAAGCTCATAAGGTTCATCATGTAAACCCTGCAGGTAGACTTGGTCCGACATAATGAAAAGGTTGAGTGGTACTACTCATGGAGTTAGATGTTGATTAATTAATGGCAGTAAATTAATTAATCGACGGACATTTGAGATCTTAAACACGGGGAGAAAATGTACAAATAATATATGGAGCCCATATTAACTTATGGGGGTTGGTGATGTTAGGGCAATCTCTTGCCATGATAAGGTTTTGATGTGTGTGGCAAAGGATTTAAGTTAGTTTGTTATGTTGATTTGATATGTGCATTGAAGTCATGCAGGTATTAGTAATTCGTACATGGAGCCTTGGTGAGTTTCACAACTCATGACTCGGTCCTTGAGTCGGTGAAGGATAGCTTTGAGGAAGTCGTGCACTTGGAGCAACCGAGGGACCGCCGGACGAGGAGCTTGGAGTGAAGCCAGAGGAAGTAGACTTCGAGGCAAGAGACGCGAAGGAGCATTGCAGAGCCGTGCGCCTGATGCTGCCGAGGGACGTGGCCGCGAACGAAGAGAACTTCGAAGGCGAGGGACTCCGAGGGATGAGAGTGAGCGAATGTAACCCGGGAAGGGGTAGCTCTTAGGTGAAACTTGGCCATTTGGCCAAGTGTCGGATGAGTTTTCCCGACACCAGTCGACTGCCATGACATGGCAGTCGATTGCTCTGAGTCGATGGTTCGATCGACTGGTTTAAGTCAGCTGAATTAAGTTGATCGATCATTGCCGGCATGGCGCGATCGACTAATGATCGATCGAGCCCGCCGACGGATGGATCGTGATGGCCGTGCGCAGGCGCGAGAATGGGTCGACCTCGTTGAGGACTCATTGATCGAGCACCGGATCGGTGATGGTAATATCGATCGGTGATGCCAATGTTGGATGGAATCAGCGTGGAAAGCTTATTGGGCAGCGGCTACGAGGATCGATCGGTGATCGAGGGTATCAGTCGACTTCTCCTGTGTCAACGGGAAGAAACCCTCTTCCTCTATAAAAAGGAAGAGGATGGGGCTTTGGGAGGCTAATGCTTGAGCTCTAAACTTCTCCCAAAGTGCCATACATGATTCCCTACTCTTCTTACTTGTTTTAATTCCATTCTATTGTAAGAAGAGAGATTGTAAAGAGGTTACCTCCACCTAGCTTTGTGTAAAGGAGAGATCTAGTGGATAGATTGCGGAGTGATTCACCGTGGACGAATCGGACCGTGGATTAGCGGCGTAGCTGTGAACCACGTTACATCTCGGTGTTTGTATTGGTTGTTTATTTGCTTGTCTTTATTTATTTGTATTTGCATATTCCACTTGCACTAATCTTTGTGTAGATGAGTAAAATCCGTAAACTAACGAACGAGGGCTATTCACCCCCCTCTAATCGGCCAATCGATCCCCCAACAAGTGGTATCAGAGCAAGGTTGCTTGTCACCGGACTAACCGCCGCAACAAGCTCTACATCAAAATGGCCGGCTCCAACATCCATCCACCAAAGTTTGAAGGAGAGTTCGCTTGGTGGAAGAAGCGAATGGAGGTATTTTTCAAAACGGATTTTGATATCATGATTACAATGGAATCCGGTTTCGTTTTTCCTAGGGATGAAGAAGGGAAGCCAATAGAGAAATCTAGGTGGACCAAAAAGCAAAGGGAAGAGCACCTTGCAAATTCAAAAGCCAAGCACCATCTCTTCAATGTGCTCCCCCAACAAGAGATCAACCGAATTGAGGAATGCTCAAGTGCCAAGGAGATGTGGGAGAGATTGGTTGAACTTCATGAAGGCACTTCGGAAGCCAAACTTGCAAGGAGAGACCTCCTCCGCTCCCAACTATCAAACATCAAATTGGAAAAGGGAGAAAAGGTAACATCATTACATTCTAGGTTTAAAGAAATATTAATTGGGCTAACAAGTGTAGGAGAGAAGCTATCCAACTGAGATATGATAATGAAAGCCATAGATGCTTTTCCCTGATCATCCAAGTGGAGTTCAATGGTGGACTCATTTTATATTTCAAAGAATCTAGAGGTAAGTACTCTAGATGAATTTTTCTCCACTATGGAATTGCATGAATCTAGGCTTGAAGGTATACAAGAAGAGCCTAGAATCCAACCTTCAAGGGGAGTAGCATTGATGGCAAACAAGGGGAAGAAGAAGATAGAGATCCCCTCCTCCTTCGATGATGAAGCCTCTTCCTCCTCCTCCATGGATAGCACGGAAGAAGCATATATGGTAAGGAGGGTAAGACGTGCTTTAAAAGGTTTTCATTTTAATAAATCTAATGATAGGAGGAGAAGACCAAGAGGAAAGGTGATTTGTTACAATTGCCAAGGAGAGGGACATATAAGGGATAATTGTCCTCTCCTAAACAAGAGCAAGGAAGAGAAGAAAAAGAAGGAAGAAAAGAAGAAGAAGAAGGGGAGCAAGAAGAAAGAGGAGAAGAAGACAAAGGAAAAGGGGAAGGCCATGACTCTCAAAGCAAAGACATGGGATGACCTTGCCTCCTCTTCCTCATCCGATGAAGAAGAGCATGTCTACTCTAACCTTGCATTGATGGCTTTCGATGACTTAGATTGCTCCTCCTCCGAAAATGAAGGATCAAGCTCAAATGGAGAGAGCTCAAGTGAAGGGGGAGCCTCTACATCCTCATCCGAAAAGAAGAAGAGGACATGGAAACTATGGTAACTAATCTTTCACCTAGTAAAATAGTTTCTATGATTTCTAGCCTCACTAAGGACCTATTTAGAGCTAAGAAGAAGAACAAAAGCATGCTAGATCAAATTAAGGACTTAGAAAATAAGTTAAAAAAAGCATGCTTAAATGAAAATGAAAATATTCCTTCTTGCCATGATGATGCATGCTCACATGAATATATGCCATTTAATGTTAGTGATGCATGTATGGATGAAAATAGGGCTCTAAGGGAAAAGGTAGATTACTTGACAAAAGCCCTAGAAAAATTCACTATAGGCTCCAACACCTTGAACATGATCATAGGGATCTAAAGAGCTAGCTTCAACAAAAAGGGCCTAGGTTATAAAGAAAAGAAAAATGAAAAGGTCTACAAATACCTAATTGCTAGGGGACAAGATAAGAAAAAAGAAATAGCTAGGAAATGGATTCCTAAGGAGTATCTAGTGAACCCCATAGGTAAGAACTTATTTTGGATTCCAAAATCCATCCTTAAGGGTTAGGATAACCCTAGGATAGTCAACCAAATGGAATTCACCTATATCTTATCTTTGGTTGACTTAGAATGTTGGGACACATTTTTGAAATAGTGTTAGGTGATGATAACGTGCCTATAAATAGATAATAATACTTAAATCATGATAATTAATGAAATTGCTATGAATGCTTGCAATCATGATTTATGATTTTGATATTTGGCACATAATCATGAGAAATAGGGTTAAATCATGCTTTAGGTGATACTTTGCTTATTATCATGATATAATACCTAATGCATGATTATAATTTAATGAAAAACATGTATTTCATGATCATAATGTAGAATTAATTGATATATGCCTTAATGATCATGAGGATTGTTAGGTTTATACTTAACCTTGATAGAATTGTATGAATATAATGGTTAAGTATATACAAATACCCCCTAGGATGCATCTCACACTCACCATAGGCTACTTTGATTGAAAACTTAGCATGGGTGAGATGTTAGGATGATACAAATGTCCACTAATGCCTATGGCATTTAGATGGTCATTTAAAGTATCAAAATAACAATAATAGACCAATCATGGGGAAGACTTAGGTTTAATTCATAGACATATTGCTCAAAGATCATGGTTGGATATTTCATATGTTTTCAAAATAATTTCTTAATCTAAAATCTATGTATTCATGTTTTGAAACAATTGGAACCAAAACTAGGTGTTAAACTTGATACTCACATGATCAAAAACCTAGAGGTTTTTAAACCTTTTGGATTTTTGGCAAATACGTAAAAATATAATGATTTTTCATGAAGACCTATTTTTCACTGATAAAGAATCTTACAAGAAATATGTTCCCCAAATTTCATGATTTTTTGAATTTTCTGGAATTTTTAATGCATTTTTGAAATTCGGTCCGAAAATCAGAAAGTTACGAATTAGCGTGCCGATCATTGTAACTAGACGATCATTGGTGGCTAATCAGACTAGTTAAGGCCGAATTCAGGTTTTAGACTAATTTTTGGTATTTTTCTTCTATTATACTTGATGCCATGAGTTTATAACTTAGTGTTAATCTTTTTGATGGTGTCAAAGGGGGAGAAATAATTATGTTTAAGTTAATTATGATAGGGGGAGAAATTAGAGAGAGTTTCATGAATTAAGGGGGAGTTGCATGTTGCTATATCATGTTTATGTTTACATGCTTTCTTACCTTAAAATTTTATATCAAATGTTTTTACCTAACTTAAACGGATTGCCACACATCAAAAAGGGGGAGATTGTTAGGGCAATCTCTTGCCATGATAAGGTTTTGATGTGTGTGGTAAAGGGTTTAAGTTAGTTTGTTATGTTGATTTGATATGTGCGTTGAAGTCATGCAGGGCTTAGTAATTCGCACATGGAGCCTTGGCGAGTTTCACAACTCATGACTCGGTCCTTGAGTCGGTGAAGGATAGCTTTGCGGAAGCCGTGCGCTTGGAGCAACCGAGGGACCGCCGGACGAGAAGCTTGGAGTGAAGCCAGAGGAAGTAGACTTCGAGGCAAGAGATGCGAAGGAGCATTGCAGAGCCATGCGCCTGATGCTGCCGAGGGATGTGGCCACGAACAAAGAGAACTTCGAAGGCGAGGGACTCCGAGGGATGAGAGTTAGCGAATGTAACCCGGAAAGTGGTAGCTCTTAGGTGAAACTTGGCCATTTGGCCAAGTGTCGGATGAGTTTTCCCGACACCAGTCGACTGCCATGACATGGCAGTCGACTGCTCTGAGTCGATGGTTCGATCGACTGGTTTAAGTCAGCTGAATCAAGTTGATCAGTCGACTGCCGGCATGGGCAGTCGACTGATGGCTTGATCAGTCGACTGCCAAGGGACGGTAGTCGACTGATGGCACTGTGCACGGGCACAGAATGGAGTCGACCTCGTTGAGGACTCGACTGATCGAGCACCAGTCGACTGATGGTAATATCAGTCGACTGATGCCAATGCCGTTGGATGGAATCCAACGTGGAAAGCGACCGTTATTGGGCAACGGCTACAGGATCAGTCGACTGATCGAGGGCATCAGTCGACTGCTCCTGTGTCAACGGGAAGAAACCCTCTTCCTCTATAAAAAGGAAGAGGATGGGGCTTTGGGAGGCTAATGCTTGAGCTCTAAACTTCTCCCAAAGTGCCATACACGATTCCCTACTCTTCTTACTTGTTTTAATTCCATTCTATTGTAAGAAGAGAGATTGTAAAGAGGTTACCTCCACCTAGCTTTGTGCAAAGGAGAGATCTAGTGGATAGATTGCGGAGTGATTCACCGTGGACGAATCGGACCGTGGATTAGCGGCGTAGCCGTGAACCACGTTACATCTCGGTGTTTGTATTGGTTGTTTATTTGCTTGTCTTTATTTATTTGTATTTGCATATTCCGCTTGCGCTAATCTTTGTGTAGACGAGTAAAATCCGTAAACCAACGAACGAGGGCTATTCACCCCCCTCTAGCCGGCCAATCGATCCCCCAACAGGTGAGGTAGATCAATGATAATCCTTTAGTGGATTGGAATATCATTAATGGATCGGACTTTATGTGGGCTTGATCCATGGGTGGCCAAGATCCAACTCCTCCTCATGGTCCCTATTGTAGCCTATTAACACCTCATTAAGCTTAGATCCAATGGATAGAAACAAAACTCTAGATCCAAAGGTAGTGATTAAATCTCTAAGATCCGACGGTTGAGTTTAAATCTTTAGATCCGATGGTTGAGATTAAATCCCTAGAACCAATGGTGGAGATTAAAAGGAGGCTTGAGCCCAACTCTATAAATAGAGGGCTATGGCTTGGGCGGCAACTTGATGGATGAGGGGATTAGGGTTTGTCCCTTGGGCGGCAACCAATCCTAATTAGATTAGGATTGGGAGTGGGCGGCTAGGGTTAGGTTTTTGGTGTTGGGGTGGGCAGCAACAAGTAGAGGAGGGCTCTTCTTCTTCTTCCTAAGGTTTGGCCGGCACCTATTCATCTTCCCTCTACCTTGACCGGAGCTCAACCTATCCTTCTTCCCCTCTTCCTTGGCCGGCAACTAGGAGGGCTAGGTTTAGGGTTTGGGCGGCAACAAGGAGAAGGATTGCTTTCCTTTCTCTTCTCCAAGTGTTGGCTGGCGCCCATGCCCTCATTGATTCTCCTTTGGCCAGTTCCTATACTCCATGTTCTCTTCCTTGGCCGGCGGCAACATCGAGTCTATTGACTTGGTGGCCGGTTCTAGATAGGAAGAAGAGTTTTGTTTTATGATCTTCCTTGGTTCGGAGTGAATAAGGAAAAGAAGATTGGTGATCTAGGAGGCTTCGACTTTTGGAAGATCGTCGCCCACACGACGTCAAAAAGGAGGAAGGACATACAATAGAAGATCAAGAGGTATAACAAGAGGTATAATCTTATTTATTTTGACTAGTCTTCCTTTGTATTATGTTTATAATTGCTTTTCAATTATATGCATGTTTTATGTGGATGTTTACTTTATGTATGTGGCTAAATAATACTTGGATCCCGAACATAAACACAAAAGCCGACGATCCGGACATCGTCTATTCCGTGGCTACTTGTAGAATAGAAGTTGGTCGCTTGAACATCAAGTTTGTTCAAGTGACCTCTCTAAACGAATAGCACGATGATGACTTGGTTGTTTGTGCAATCCCTTTTGTCTAGGATTATTTTTTTTTAATCCGGGGACATCGATGGGATCGCCATGAACAAGCAACCGAGGTGAAGTGGGAAGCGAAGTTTCCCCTCACGGATCAACCCTACATTTAGTTTCAGAGCCAAGGTTTCCGGTTTTGTGTGTTTAAGGATTCGGTTACTCTTATGCATTTTTCATATATTATATGTGTCGGATAATAGTAGGATATGCGTAGTTTAACTCTTTGGTTATAGGCATAAGATCCGACTATTATGGTCATATGTGTGTATGTGATTGTATTTGTGTAACAGTATGTTTTGTTGAATCCTCGGGGTTGACGAGGCTAGTATTTGATTTTTTGTAAATTAGATACGACATTGTTTAGCCACTCTTTTTATTTTAGTTTACTTTTGATCTAGACTTCATGTACACTCCCTCATGGAGTATAGGATCGATGGATGTAAATTAAAATAGATTTTAGTCTCGGCTCAGATCTCCGGATGGCTCGTACATGGCGTAGGAGGAGCGGATGAGATGGCAATGCGACGAAAGATATATTGAAGACAAAAGCCATAATAGTTGGAAAATAATTTTTATTTTTTATATTTATTGCTTATTGTTTGATATGCATGTCGTAGGCTAGAAAATTCCTCAATTTCAAATTACTAAGTGGGAGAGGAATATTTTTATAAATTCTCACGGCCTCCGTTACAATTTGACATGTGATGCAAACAAACTTGCGCGTCGGCTCTGAGTGCCTTCCTCCCCATCGGATGAGTTTGTTTGTGGATCACAAGGTCGAATATGGTTATAGAAAATTATCAAGGAGTGTGTGTACTTCCCCATCATAATACACATAACCCGAGATAATTACCTTGGTACCGAGTAATGGTGAACACTTAGATACAAATATAAGTATCCTCCCCATCGGAGTCACTGCTTTTATTTGTAGAGTCGAAGAGAAACCAACTATTAATTTTATTTGTCAAAAAGTTAGGTTGACAAGATAGTAAAATTAATGGGTAAAACCTCTTCTTACAAATGTAGAATTCATATACGTCCACACGATCGTGGCATACGATATTCTCGGTGTTTTGAGGTGTTGGTTGATTTTAAAATTTTATTGTTTGAGGAATCAATAATATTTTGAAATCTAAAGTAATGATCTATGTGATTCTTAGGATTTTCAAAAATGACTTTCAATCAACTTGCTATAATACTAAAGGAAAATAAACTTACTGTACATAATTATGTTGATTGGAAAAAGGAATCTTGACATTGTCTTAACTGCTGAAGAGAACAACTATGTACTCTTTGAAGAGTGTCCTCCTAAGCATGCGAATGAGCTGGAAGTCCTTGGAGCTGAGATCGATGGGGAAACCCAGGTCGATATCATTCTCCAGTCGATAGAAAGGCTTGCTCAGGCTCAGGCCATGGTTGCTCAGAAGGTTTCTACTTCTAAGCCGAAAGGCAAGAAGAAGAAGAAACAAGGTGGAGCAAAGGTGGTGGGAGGATCTCAGGGAGGAGTGAAGAAGCCGAAAGGCAAGTACTTCACTTGCAAGCAGGATGGACATTGGAAGAAGGACTGTCCCAATCCGAAGCAGAACAAAGGTATATCCTTTGGTCTAGTCGTTGAAACATGGTTAGCGGTGTTATCTATCCGCACCTGGTGTGTAGATACGGGAGCCTCTGATCATGTATGCAATACTTTGCAGGGGTTCCAGGAAACCCGACGATGAGCCGAGGGAAAGATTACCGTTTACTTGGGCAATGCCATGAAGGTGGCGGCTATTGTAGTGGGAGATGTTTTATTTATCTTTTGATACGAATAAAACTTTGGTTCTGAAAAATTCCCTTTATGTACCTTTATTTAGAAAGAATTTAATTTCAGTTTCTAAATTGTTTATGGATGGATATTCTATTTCTTTTAATGACAGAGTTGTTATAAAAAGGAATAGGGAGAATATCTGTTCAGGTACATTGATAGGAAATTTGTATTCACTCGAACCAAAAGCTCCCACGATGCAAATAGAAGTTAATAACTTGTCTTCTAATTCCAATAAGAGAAAAAAACCTTCGAAGATGAACCAAACATATCTTTGGCATCTTAGGCTTGGTCATATTAACCTAAGCATAATTCAAAATTTGATAGCTGATGGACCTCTGGGTTCATTAGTGGTGGAAGATTTCCCAATCTGCGAATCTTACTTGGAGGGTAAAATGACCAAGAGGCCTTTTAAGGCCAAGGGGTATAGAGCTAAAGATGTGTTGGAATTGGTTCATTCTGATTTGTGTTGTCCTATATCTATCTAGGCTAGAGGTGGTTTTGAGTATTTCGTCTCTTTTATAGATGATTACTCGAGATATGGATACATTTACCTGATGCACCACAAGTCTAAATGCTTTGACAAGTTCAAAGAATTCAAGGCTGATGTGGAGAAACGTCAAGGTAAAAGTATCAAGATACTACGATCTGATTGTGGTGGCGAATACCTCTTGGGAGAGTTTAGGAACTACTTATCAGAGGCTGGGATTCAATCTCAATTGTCTGAACCTGGCACACCCTAACAGAACGGTGTAGCAGAGCGAAGGAAAAGGACTCTTATGGAGATGGTTAGATTGATGATGAGTTATTCTGAGTTGCCAGATTCGTTCTAGGGATATGCTCAAGATACGGCGGTGTACATTCTGAACTTGGTTCCATCTAAATCAGTGCCTTCTACTCCCACAGAATTGTGGACTGGGCGAAAGCCTAGTCTAAGACATATTCGGATATGGGAGAGTCCAGCACATGTGCTGAAGGCAGTTGCTGGTAAGTTGGAACCTCGTACAGAAGTAGCATGTGTGTTGGCTATCCTAGAGGAACGAAGGGTGGTTTGTTTTATAGTCCTAGAGATCAGAGGGTGATCGTTAGCACGAACGCCAGATTTCTAGAGGAAGACTATGTGATGAGCCACAAGCCCAAGAGTAAAATTATTCTGGAGGAATTAAAAGGGGAAGTCACTTCTTCAGTACCACCGGTACAAGAGAATATACCACAAGTCACTGCACCGCGTGTCATAGAGGATACACAGGAGATACCTCGTCGTAGTGGGAGGGTTGTGAGACAGCCTAATTGATTCATGTTCTTGGGAGAATCTTCTGATTTGGTCCCTGGCGAACATGAAACTGATCCCTGGACATATAACGAGACAATCCAATATGAAGATGCAACATCTTGGCAAAATGCGATGAATACTGAGATTGAATCTATGGATTCAAATCAGGTCTGGGAGCTAGTAGAACCACCCGATGGTGTAAAAACCATTGGATGCAAGTGGATCTACAAAAGAAAGAGAGGAATAGATGGGAAGATTGAGACATTCAAAGCGAGGCTTATTGCGAAGGGGTATACTCAGAAAGAGGGTATCGATTATGAGAAGACCTTTTCGTCGGTAGCCATACTTAAGTCTATCCGGATTCTCTTATGCATAGCAGCTCATATGGATTATGAGGTGTGGCAGATGAATGTCAAGACAGCTTTCCTTAATGGAAGTCTTGAGGAAAACATCTATATGAAGCAACCAGAGGGATTCATTGCTAAGAGCAAAGAGCATCTTGTATGTAAGCTTAATCGGTCCATTTATGGATTGAAACAAGCTTCGAGGTCTTGGAACATCCGCTTTGATGAGGTAATCCAATCTTATGGATTTATTCAAAGTCCGGATGAGTCCTATGTATACAAGAGATGTGACAGAAACGTAGTGGTATTTCTTGTACTATACGTAGATGACATTTTGTTGATTGACAACAATATGAAGGTGTTATCGGATGTAAGGGTATGGTTTTCTAAACATTTTGATATGAAGGACTTAGGAGAAGTAGGGCACATCCTTGGGATCAAGGTTATAAGGGATCGCAGGAAAAGGATGTTGTGCTTATCCCAAGCTTCATACATAGATACGATTATGGATCGTTTTAGCATGCAGAACTCCAAGAAGGGTTTTCTACCTTTCAGACATGGAGTTCCTTTATCTAAGGAGATGTGTCCTAGAACATCTGAGGAGATAGAGGAGATGAAGGTGGTTCCTTACGCTTCTGCGGTAGGAAGCCTCATGCATGCGATGTTATGTACGAGATCAGATATCTGCTATATCGTAGGCATGGTCAACAGATATCAGAGTAATCCAGGACAGGGACATTGGACTGCAGTAAAGCATATATTGAAGTACCTGAGAAGGACTAGGGATTATATGCTGGTTTACCAGACAGACCAATTACTCCCTGTGGGTTACACGGATTCCGACTTCCAATCTGATAGGGATAATAGTAAGTCTACCTTAGGTTTTGTGTTTACTTTGGGAGGTGGAGCCATTGTATGGAGGAGTGTCAAGAAGAAATGTGTGGTGGACTCCACCATGGAAGCTGAGTATGTGGCAGCCTCTGAGGCGGCCAAAGAAGTTGTGTGGCTCAGGAACTTCCTGATGGACTTAGATGTGATTCCTGATTTGCCCCGAACTATCATAATTTATTGTGTTAATAGTGGTGTAGTTGCAAACTCGAAGGAACCACGAGCCCATAAGGCAAGTAAACACATAGAGCGCAAGTACCACCTGATACGAGAAATCGTAAAAGAGGTAGAAGTTGTTGTCGCCTATTTTGCATCAGAGGATGACCTGGTAGACCCTTTCACTAAGGCCTTTCTAGCGAGAGCTTTTGATAGGGATGTGGAGGGAATGGGAATTAGATGTATGGCAGCATGAGGACAGTATAGTCTTTTAGTATAAGTGGGAGATTGTAGGGATGTATACTGAAAAGTCTATCTTTTGTATGAACATCTTTATTTTGAAATAAGAATCACATGATCATTATTTGCATTTTTTATAGTTATGCAATATTATCTAATACATTACATTGTAGATAACATGGTGTGTGGTGTCATACGGGAGATCATGTTATCGGCTCCTTGTAAAGTGTAAGTAAAGGCTCACAATCGAGATGACTTTGGACAAACCATCGGAATGGTTGTAGTGTGATTTGATATTGGTTTATCTTGACTATAAAATTACACTAGTGCACTTTGTGTGTATTGAGCAGGACCGACTTAGAGGTGATTCGATTTATTGCTGACTACATAATCGAATCGGACCTCAGATATTATATTGTACATACTCTTAATCCCGATATAATAACGGACACATATACTTAGTATTCATCTCTTTGATTTACCAATGTGCGTGATTTATAGATTAAATTGATAGGCTCGATAAGTTGAGAGATGATATTATTTATATGGTATGTCGTTGATTATAGGAGAAAACCGTGTCCTATATATTAGGATGATGATGTCCCCTTGTGGAGCTCATAAGGTTCATCATGTAAACCCTGCAGGTGGACTTGGTCCGGCATGATGAAAAGGTTGAGTGGTACTACTCATGGAGTTATATGTTAATTAATTAATGGTCAGTAAATTAATTAATCGACGGATATTCGAGATCTTAAACACGGGGAGAAAATGTACAAATAATATATGGAGCCCATATTAACTTATAGGGGTTGGTGAGGTAGATCAATGATAATCCTTTAGTGGATTGGATTATCATTAATGGATTGGACTTTATGTCAGCTTGATCCATGGGTGGCCAAGATCCAACTCCTCCTCATGGTCCCTATTGTAGCCTATTAACACCTCATGAAGCTTAGATCCAATGGATAGAAACAAAACTCTTGATCCAAAGGTAGAGATTAAATCTCTAAGATTTGACAGTTGAGATTAAATCTCTAGATCTGACGGTTGAGATTAAATCCCTAGAACCAATGGTGGAGATTAAAAGAAGGCTTGAGCCCAACTCTATAAATAGAGGGCTATGGCTTGGGCGGTAACTTGATGGGTGAGGGGATTAGGGTTTGTCCCTTGGGTGGCAACCAATCCTAATTAGATTAGGATTGGGAGTGAGCGGCTAGGGTTAGGTTTTTGGTGTTGGGGTGGGCGGCAACAAGTGGAGGAGGGTTCTTCTTCTTCTTCCTAAGGTTTGGCCGGCACCTATTCATCTTCCCTCTACCTTGGCCGGAGCTCAACCTATCCTTCTTCCCCTCTTCCTTGGCCGACAACTAGGAGAGCTAGGTTTAGGGTTTTGGCGGCAACAAGGAAAAGGATTGCTTTCCTTTCTCTTCTCCAAGTGTTGGCTGGCGCCCATGCTCTCATTGATTCTCCTTTGGCCGGTTCCTATACTCCATGTTCTCTTCCTTGGTCGGCGGCAACATCGAGTCTATTGACTTGGTGGCTGGTTCTAGATAGGAAGAAGAGTTTTGTTTGATGATCTTCCTTTGTTCGGAGTGAACAAGGAAAGGAAGATTGGTGATCTAGGAGGCTTCGACTTTTGGAAGATCGTCGCCCACACGACGTCCAAAAGGAGGAAGGACATACAATAGAAGATCAAGAGGTATTACAAGAGGTATAATCTTGTTTATTTTGATTAGTCTTCCTTTGTATTATGTTTATAATTGCTTTTCAATTATATGCATGTTTTATGTGAATGTTTACTTTATGTATGTGGCTAAATAATACTTGGATCCCGAACATAAATACAAAAGTCGGCGATCCGGACATCGTCTATTCTGCAGCTACTCGTTGAATAGAAGTTGGTCGCTTGAACAACAAGTTTGTTCAAGTGACCTCTCTAAACGAATAGCACGACGATGACTTGGTTGTTTGGGTAATCCCTTTTGTCTAGGATTAATTATTTTTTTAATCCGGGGACATCGATGGGATCGCCATGAACAAGCAACCGAGGTGAAGTGGGAAGCGAAGTTTCCCCTCATGGATCAACCCTACAGTCTCTACTGACGCGATCCGCATAAGCCTATTACCGTTCTCACTGTGGGATAAGGCTAAGGCATGACTTCACTCCCTACCTTCGGGGAGCATCACTACATGGGAGAAATGCGAGCAGCAATTTCTGAACAAATACTTCCCACCAAGCAAGACTGCTCACATGCGCCATCTCATCACGAGCTTCCGCCAGAAGGAGGGGGAGTCCTTATTCGAAGCTTAGGATCGCTATAAGGGGCTACTCTGCCAATGCCCCCACCACGGACTGGAGAGGTGGCTGGTGATCCACATCTTCTACAATGGGATCGCGTACACCATGAAGATATCCCTGGATTCTACTGCAGGAGGAGCACTGATGAACAAGACCATAGAGGAAGCAGAGGAGATGATAGAAGAGGTGGCCCAGAACCACCATCAATGGGCTTCTGAATGTGGTCAACCAATGCTTGCAGCATATCGAGAGGACCACTATGGAGGGAAGGGAACCTCGGAAGAGCAGATCGAGCACTGCGATACGATTGGGGACTACGACCTAAGGCCCAATAACTTATATTCTATTATTTTTCATCCGAGATAGAGGAACCACCAAAATTTTCTCTATAAGAATAACTTGGGGAGGTTCCAACAACCAGGAGAAAATGGGCAGCCACGACACTCCAACACCAGCCTGGAGAATATGCTGGAGAACTTCATTCGAACACAACCGGAGGCGAACATTGAATTTCAGTGAAGACATTCACAAACAGATATGATGATCGAAGGATTAGGGTCATCTGTAAGGGATCTTGCCACTAGGAAAAAGTTGCTAGAGATTCAAGTGGCTCAGATTGCAATCCAGATCTTCAGGATACCAGGGAAGCTACCAGGAAAAGCAGAGGTCAATCTGGTAGAGCAGTGCAAGGCAGTAACGCTCTGAAGCGAGAGGGTTCTGAAAGAGACACCAGGTCGGTCGGCTACTAAGGGGGACTTGGAATCTGAAACACTAGAACCTCTGGGGGAGACCGAGAAGGAAAAAGCCAGAGAAACAAACCGGGGGCCTGTCGCATGGGCTCAACCACCCCTTACTATACCGTTCCCACAATGGTTGACAAATGCGAAGAAAGATGCTGAGTTTGGTAAATTTTTGGACATGCCGAAGTTGATCTCAGTAGAGGTACTGATGCTCGAAGCATTGCACCAAATGCCCCAGTTCGCTAGATTCATGAAAGATATTCTGGTGCATCGTAGGAAGGTCAAAAAATTGGAAACAGTGACCCTCACAGAGGAATCAAGCGCTTATCTTCGAAATGAGACTATGCATAAACTGAAAGATCCGGGGAGCTTCTATATTCCATGTCATATAGGGACGACACTGATTAGAAGAGCCTTCTGTGACTTGGGAGCAAGTGTGAGTCTTATGCCCTATACCTTATGCAAAAATCTAGGGTTAGGAAATTTAAAATTCACTACTATGACACTACAACTAGCTGACCACACATACCGCTACCCATTGGTAATTTTAGAAGATGTTCCTGTTAAAGTGGGAAACTTCACACTGCCGACTGACTTTGTGGTCATGGAGATGGCAAAGGATCCAAAGATACCCATTATCCTGGGGCAACCATTTTTAGCGACTGCAGGAATGGTCATCGATGTAAAGAATCACAAGCTGACCCTAAAAGTGAGAGAGGATAAGATGGAATTTGAGCCTGCTGGAACGGGAAGTCAAGAACCTGTGTCGGGAAAGTATGTGATTCCAGCGAGAGCTAAGAAGAAAGTCGTGTATGAATATTCCGAGACAAATGAATGGAGATTCACTGAACCTCCAGAGCCAAGTTGATAGTGGAGTATGGTCGAGCTAAACGACCTTAAACAAAGTGCTTCTTGGGAGGCAACCAAAGTTTATTTTTAGATTTCCCTTTGATTGTATTGCATGCATTTATTTAATTTTAGTTTTGATTTCCATTCCATTTAGAGTTAGGACTAGAAAAGAACCTTGCTAGGCAAAAGTAAAATCCTTATTAGCCTACATGGCAAAGTGTATGAGAAAATTCGGACCCTAACACAAAACGGGGAGAAAAATGGGGACACACAGCCTGGCCAAGTGTTTTCCCACGACCTTGCCCGACTGACCCGAGGCGTACACGGCTTGGTCGTGTGTTTTCATACGGCCGTGTCGCGCAAGGTTAAAAGGGGCGAGCCGTGTGTTTTCACCCCATTTGCGTCGTGTGCTTCGAGTGCTCTTGGCCTAGCCATGTGGTTTCATCTTCCCTGCCATCTAGAAGCACTTCTAACCTCAAAGGAAGCCAAAAGAAGCAAGGATGTGGAGGACCAAGCATGTAGCACCTCGATCCGGTGCTTCGGAGCGATGAACAAGGAGAGCTGACGCCGCTCAAGCTCCGGAGGAGGGTAACGCCCTACCCACTCTTCTTTTTCGCAATAATGAACATAGAGATAGATATAATATGCTTTCTACTCGTAAACTCACTGCTACTAGGTACTTAGATGAAGATTTGCTAGAGTATTTAGGGTTGTTGGGTGATATTCAAGCCCTATTTGCAAAAATGGGGTGGGAAGAGATAATGGGAATAAGGCACCCAACCTACCCTAGTATAGTTCTAGAATTTTTGAGTTCCTTAGAGGCAGAAATTTTAATGGGTAGAGAGAGCGAAGAGGGTAGGATAACTTTTAGGCTTTTTAACATCGAGCATGAATGAACCCTTCACCAATGGAATTCATGCTTTGACTTGCCGAGTGAGAGAGAGAGAAGAATCCCTATTGGGTTCAACTCTCGGGTATTTTGGATCGAGTTGACAGGGGAGCATGCTTATGACCCTTCTAGGGCCAAAGCATCGCCCTCCAAAACCTCGTCTTTCGATACCTCCAACGCATCATGGCCAGTACTATATTTGGTTGTGGGGAGAGTGACGGTGTAGTTAGAGCTAGCGAGCTACTTTGCCTCTGGAACATGCTACAAGAAAGGAGTAGCATCGATGTAGGGTCCCACTTCATCAGACACTTAGTGAAGATGGGCAAAGCAGCACGAGAAGAGATTAATGTGGGAGGCATACTTACCCACATTTGTCATAGGATGGGGTATGATTACACTCATTAGAGAGTATAGAGGGGAGCCCTAGGATCGACCTAGGAGTGTGCATGGCCATGAAGATGATTGTGAGAGAAGGACATTCCTTATGCTTTGTAAGGAACAATCTGATGACCCTTAGGCTCCCCGACCCTGATCGTACCACCATCACTACACATGTCAACTGGCTCTTGGACCTGATACTGGAGTCCCCTCCACATGAGGGACCACCCACATCGACGCCCATCTCTCTCCCTTTACGTCACTCTGCCTCCTGTCCACACATGCATAGGAGCCCACCTAGTCCACGCCGACATGAGTCTGCACCTGCACCACCATATTTTTCCACCTTTGAGTAGAATCCAGGTATGTGGGCCTATGATTTCTCGGAGTTCTGATCGCGCCTCGACGACATATACACCGACCAGCAGTCGCAGAGGCAGCGATGGGAGGAGCAGAGCGCCTACATGCAGGCGGAGTTCTAGGGCTTCCGGGAGCACTTCCAGTGGGCTGAGGAGTTCTATAACGAGGCTCACATATACTTCCAAGAGGAGGCTGGTTGTCGCCAGGATGAGGCCGCCTATCGCCAGGAGATGCGGCAGCACATGCATGCCCAGCAGGCATAGTTGTCTAGGGAGGAGGAGCACCGAGCAGCCATTGCATCCACCAACTCCTAGATCGACCACATGTACATGTGGCATCAGCGGCTCAACAGCAGGTTCTCCTAGGATCTAGAGATGCCGAGGCTCCCAGACTTTCCACCTCATCCACCATACTAGAGGTATATTTTCGTTTAAGTCTGGGAGGCCCCAAAGTTTATTTTGTTTTATTTCCTAGCAGTAGTTTCTTTTCTGGTATCAGCATTCATTTATTCATGTATAGGTTGTTGAGTTTCTTGCAGTACTTAGTTTTTGTTATATGTAAAGCGGCCTCAGTAGTATTTTCAAAAGTTACTTACATGAGTTGTTCCCATAGGTAGCTTAACTTCATTTATCTCGTGGTATTTTATTTTATTCGCTCTATTGAATGTTCTAAACTTACACTGGTTAGCTTTATTTTTACACTTACACATGTCGAACATTCTGAAAGGGAGAACCTAGTACATACCTAGTTATGATTCATCTCGGTAGTCTAGTACTTTGGAATCCATAGGTGACTCTAGGTTTAATATTTTAGTTACTGGAGATGCTCGGATTGTGTAAGCCCATTTGGAAAAATTAAAATCCTAGTGAGCCGAAAAAAATAAAAGAGAGAAAAGAAAAAGAGAAAAAGAAATGAAAAATAAAACAAAGAAAAAAAAAGATAAAGAGAAAAGATTATGAGGGATAAAAAACAGTTATCGTGGGTGGAAATGACTAGGTGCCCCTTTGAGACTGAGTTAGGTTACTAGGGAAACACCTACCAATTTCTCTCAATATCGAGCACGCCTTTGAGACTTTATGCTAGATCTAGGGAACGACCCTCGCTTTGGGTAGGTAAGTGCCTAAGAGCCGAAGACCTTAGGAAAGCTATGGGATGACGACTTAACTCACCATGGAATGGGCATCCCCTAAGAATGATTCGCTTAGCATGAGCACGAGGAGCTAACTTAGTGATTTTCTAGGACATATTCATTTCGCTTTGATTGTAAATACCACTTGATAAATTTAGTTAACATGCTAAGTATGGAACAATTTCTTTTTAAATTTCATGGCACTGAGGTTTGCTTGAGGACAAGCAAAGATTTAAGTCTGGGGGAAGTGATGTGAGCGAAACATATAGGGTTTTAGGAGTAGTTTTCGCTCACATCTCACTACATTTTATGTTAGTTTCATGCATATGTTACTCTATTTTGCACCCATTTCCTATTTTCTGGTTCGGAGGTATGCTCTTTATACTTTCGTGTGCAGGTTAGTATCTTGAGTGAAAAAGGTGCACTTTTGGAGCGAAAGAAGGACATTTTGCAGCTAGACGCAGAGTGGGACACGACCAGGGCATGTGGCTACACAGGCCGTGTCGATAATGGCGAATCGACCACCCAGGCCGCTGCAGTAGTGTGGCGACCTGCCTTGATTTGCATGACTAGGGCTTTTTTCGAATTTTGCAGCGGTCCGAGGTGATGTCTATATAAGGATGGCTCCGCCCAAACCCTAGGGGGGAGGCACAACGGCTAGGATGGCACGCCGAAACCCTAAAAAGCTTCGGGAACTCACAATAAGGAGGAGGAACACCGCCGGAGGTCCATGCTTTGCACTTCAATGACGGAGAGAAGACCACAAAAGCATTGTAATCCTTTGTTCCTGCATTTTATTTCTTATGTATTCGAACATAAACATGCTTTATGATTCCTCCTTTATATACATGGAGTAGTTCTTTCAATTCTAGGATTAATGAGTAGCTTGTATGCACATTACATGTTGGTTCATGTTAAATTCTGTCTTTGAGTTTAATTTGGCAATTGGAAGTTGTTTATACTATATCTATGCATGTTTGGTTTTCTACTTGTTGTGCTTAGGTGATATGAGGGGTGACAACCCTCATATCTAAGATTTAGGAGATTTTATACAAGGAACCTAGGGGTAAACCTGATCTTCTGTAACCGTGGATAAAAGGATGCTATGGAACTAGAAACGGTTCATCGTAGGGATTGATTCGGCATCCTCATACCGTCTATCCCATCCTTTTAGGTGGAGATAGCTCTCGGTAGATGCGATGGCTCATCGAGAAAGTGTATGATGTCCCTTCCATAAAACCATAGCTAAAGGTCTAGACAATGCCAATTGACAACATTATTTTGTGACACACAAGCGAAATTGAAGTCCTAGAATCACTTTTGAAGACCTCAGCACACTCCCTTCCTCCTCTGTGTGACACCGTATAGAGTATAGTCTACCGACAACCCTCACAAATCAAAACCTCTTAGAGTTTACGTCCGAACAATTTCAACCACTGAACATATCGATATTCGAATCCCAGTCCCGGTGGGATCGATAATCTTTTATTACTTGATGACATCCATGCACTTGCGGGCATTGAGCGTGAGCACGCGCTTCGAGTCCTCGACGACCTCCGTCGCGAGATTTGAGGTCGTGATCACGTGCATCACAAGAAGAGCATTGATGAATAAGACTATCGAGGAAGTAGAGGAGCTAATCGAAGAGGTGGCCCATAACCACCATCAATGGGCTTCCGAGCGTAGTCATCCAGCTCCTGTAGTGGGTCGATATGCTGTGAAGTCCATAGACCACCTAGCGACAAGAATGGACATACTTTGTAGACAATTCGACTCTCTAAATCCAATTTTTGCACGTGCGATCAACACCTTTAATGGGGGAGCAGCATCATATCAGGAGGACTATTATGGAGGGCGGGGCAGCTTAGACGAGCAGATCGAGCATGTCGATGCGATTGGCGACCACAATCAAAGGCCCAACAATCCATATTCCAGTACTTTCAATCTAGGATAGAGGAACCACCTGAACGTTTCCTATAGAAATAACGCGGGGAATTTCCAACAATCGGGAGGATATGGGCAACAATAGGGTAGCGGGCAGTAACAACCACCCAAGTCTAGACTGGAACTAATGATGAAAGACTTTATTGCTACCCAAACGAATGCCAATGCAGAATTCCAGCACCAACATCAAAGATCGAAAGAGGCATTTAAAGAGTTGAAGGCCTCTGTCGATGGACTCGCAAGCCACACTAAAATGCTAGAAATGCAAGTGGCTCAAATAGCCCATACCGTGTCACATACCATGGATGGCTCTCCGCCATTACCTGAGAAAAATCAGGCTGAGGAAGAGGGAGTATGCGGTGAGAGAGTAGGTCATAAGAGCAGATTCACAAAGGGGTGTGCATCCATGATATTGACTTTGCCGAACCAGGCTGAAATTGAAGATAAAATCCCAACCAAGCTAGAGGACCCTAGTGAATTTGTTATACCCTGCATGATTTATGGCGAGAGCGTAAATGAGGCACTATGAGATCTAGGGTCATCAGTTAGTGTGATTCCCTATGCATTCTACCTGGAGATGGGACTGGGTAGTATACAACCAACAGACATAGGTATTCGCATGGCTGACGACACGATCAAGGAGCCTGTTGGCATGCTAGAACACATACCTATGGTGGTTGAGAATTTTGTCATACCCATAGATTTTATCATATTGGACACAGGGCCAAACCCCTAGAATCCCATCATTTTAGGAAGACCCTTTTCTGGCGACTGCGGGAGCATGCATCGACGTGAAGGCACCTAAAATATCCTTGGAAGTAGATGACGAGATCATCATATTCAACCAATCATAGTGTAAGAATCCTTTCGCAGACGGATATACTTCCTGTAGGATAGAGACTACCCCGCCAGAAGACAGAGATTTGGAGACGGATGAATGGAGGTTTACTGAGCCTCCGGAGCCGAGTTGAGATGACAACGTGTGGTCGAGCTAAAAGACCTTAAACAAAGCACTTCTTAGGAGACAACCCAAGTTTAGCTTTTATTTTTTTGTTGCATTCATTTGTTTTAAATTTTGATTTACATTCGTTTAGCATTTTGCAAAATAAATTAGGACTAGAAAGGACTTGCTAGGTAGATATGATAAACATTTTGAACCTACACGACAGAGTATGTAAGGAGAATTCAGACCGTTGTGCACCATGGGAGAGAAACGGGGGGGCACATGGCCTGGCCGTGTGTTTTTACACGGTCGTGCCCCACCTTCCAGCGGTGCACACGGTCGGCCATGTGTTTTCACAAGGTCGTGGTGCGCAAGGTTAAAAGGCTCACGCCGTGCATTTTGCCCTAAAACATGTCGTGTGCTTTGATTCCTCTTGCCCTAGCCATGTGTTTTCATCTTTCCCACCACCTAGGAGCCTCTCCAACCTTCAAGGAAGCCCAAAAGAAGCAAGGATGAGGAGGACAAGGCAAGTGGCGCCTCGATTCACTACCTCGAAACGAAGAGGAAGGAGAAGAGACGCCCCACAAGCTCCAGAGGAAGGTGACACTCTTCCCTCCCTTCCATTTCGTAATAACAAGCATAGGGAAATATTTAACATTCTTTCTACTAGAAGAATCACCGCCACTAGATATTTAGATGAAGATCTTTAAGGAACCCTAGGTTTGTGGGGTGATATTCAAGCCCTATTTAAAAAAATGGGGTGGGGAGATATTTTGGGGATAAGACACCCAACCTACCCTAGGATAGTTTTAGAATTCTTGAGTTCTTTAGAAGAAGAGATTTTAACGGGAAGAAAGAGCGAAGAGGGTAGGATTACCTTTAGGTTGTTTAATATTGAGCATGAATAGACACTACACCAATGGAATGACTGTTTTGGCTTACCTAGTGGGGGAGAGAGGAGAACCCCGATTGGGTTTAATGCCTGGACCTTTTGATCCGAATTGACGGGGGAGAGTGCTTATGACCCTTCTAGGGCCAAAACCGCACATCTCCAAAACCCTATCTTCTGGTACCTATACCAGGTTATGGCGAGTACAATTTTCAGGAGAGGAGAGAGTGATGGTGTAGTTAGAGCGAGTGAGCTGCTTTGCTTATGGGGTATGCTGCAAGAAAGGAGTAGCATTGATGTCGGGTTCCATTTCATTAGACACCTAGTGAAAATGGCCAAAGTGCCAAGGGGAGAAATTATTTTAGGGGGCCTAGTTACCCATATTTGTCGTGGGATGGGATACGACTACACAGTATTAGATAGCATAGAGGGGAGCCCCAGGATCGACCTAGGAGTGTATATGACAATGAAAATGATAGTGAGAGAGGGACACTCCTTGTGCTTTATAAGGAAAATTTTTATCATCCCTTAGGCTTTCAGACCCAGATAGTACCACCATCACTAACAGCAGCAACTGGAGTTTGGACCTGATAGTGGAGTCCCCACCATATGAGGGTCCCTCCACATCGACACCCATCTCTCCCCCTATACATCACTCTCCCTTCAGTCTACATATTTATGGGAGCCCACCTATTCCACGTCAACATGAGCCTGCACCTACACCTGCACCATCACTTTTTTCTACTTTTGAGTAGGATGCAGGTATATCTGCCTATGATTTTTTGGAGTTTCGATCATACCTCGACGATATATACACCAGCAGCAGACGTAGAGGCAACTATGGGAGGAGCAGAGCACATATACTCAGGCAAAGTTTTAGGGCTTTCGGGAGTATTTCCAATGAGTCGAGGAGTTCTACGATGAGGCTCGCATTTATTTCCAGGAGGAGGCTTCCCGTCGCCAGCAAGAGGTCATACATCAGAACTCCTTGACCCACATTTATTTTCAGGAGGAGGCTTCCCATTGCCAGTAGGAGGACATACATCGCCAGGAGGTTCAGCAGCACATGAGTGCCCAACAGGCATAGTGGGCTCGGGAGGAGGAACACAGAGCAACCGTCGCATCCACCAGCTCACAGATCGACCACATGTACATGTGGCATCGACAATTGAGCACCAGGTTCTCCCAGGTGCCAGACATGCTGAGGCTACCAGACTTCCTGCCTCGACCACCATATTAAAGGTATTGTTTCATATAAGTCTGGGGGAGGGACCGCAAGTTTTGATTTATTTTGTATCTAGCAGTACTTTCTTCTTTTCTTGTTAGTTGCATTTTAATTTAATTTTACATGCATTTGTTCATGCATAGAGTTTTTAGTTTCTTTCATCACTTAGTTTTTGCTATCTTTAAGCTACCTTAGTAGTGTTTTTAAGATATCTTCACGAATTATTTCCATAGGTAGCTTAACTTCATTTATCTCATGATATTTTATTTTATATGCTCTAATGAATATTCTACTAGTTAGCTTTTATTTTTACACTTACACTTGACGAATACTCTGAAAGGAGGAATCTAGTACATACATAGTTATGATTCATCCCAATAGTCTAATACTTTAGAATCTATAGGTGACTCTAGGTTTAGTACTTTAGTTACTGGAGATGCTCAGATTGTGTAAGTCCATTTGGAAAAATCAAAATTCCTATGAGTAGGAGAAGAATAAAAGTTCTTTAAAAAAAAGAAAATAAAAAAATGGTGTGATATGAGGGATAAAAGGCAGTTGTCATGGGTGCAAATGACTAGGTGCCCCTTTGAGACCAAGTTACATTACTGGGGAAACACCTATCAATTTCTCTCAATACCAATCACGCCTTTGAGACTTTGTGCTAGATCTAGGAAACGACCCTCGCTTAGGGAAAGATAAGTGCCTAAGAGCCGGAGACCTTAGGAAAGTTATAAGATGATGACTTAATTTACCATGGAACAAGTATCCCTTAAGAAGATTCGCTTAGCACGTGCACGAGAAACTAACAGTGAATTTTTAGAACATATCTATTTTTTTTATTGAAAATACCACTTTATAAATCTAGTTGACACTCTAAGTATGGAACAATGCTCTTTAAATTTTCATGGCACTGAGGTTTGCTTGAGGACAAGCAAAAATTTAAGTGTGGGGGGATTGATGTGAGCAAAACATATAGGGTTTTAGGAATAGTTTTCGCTCACATCTCGTTGCATTTTATACTTATTCCATGCATATCGTACTTTGTTTTGCATACATTTCCTATTTTCTAGTTTGGAGATTTGCTTTTTGTGCTTTTGTGTGCAGGACAACATTTTACGGGATAAGTGACACACTTTTGGAGCAAAAGGAAGGCATTCGACAAGCAGAACGAAGGGGGGCACGATCCGACCATGTGTATTCACACGGTCGTGCTTCATTAGACCAGTACCACACACGGCCTGGCCGTGTGGATCCACTGCGATCATGTAGCCGGCATTTTATGCAACTAGGGTTTTTCATGAATATAAGGAAGGTCATGCTCAAACCCTAAGGAGTAGGCACGACGATCGAGATGACACACCGACGCCCTAAAAAGCTTCGACAACTCACAACGGGGAGGAAGGAAGCCGCTCAAGATTCAAGTTATGCACCTCAACGCCAAAGAGAAGAGCCACATTGCATTGTAATTCACTTTCCTTGCACAATTTACATTGTTTCTATGAATTCGATTATGCTTTATGTTTCTCTTCTCAGATTCATGGAGTAGATTCTCCAATTCTAGGATTAGGGAGTAGTTTGTGTGCGTAGAACATGCTATATCAAAAATATTTCTATTCTTGATTTTATATTTGCAATTGGTGTTTGTTTAGATCGATAGCTATTTGTTTTGGTTTTCTATCTACTGTGCATAGCTGAAACGAGGAGTGATAGCCCTCGTATCAAAGATTTAGGAGAATTAAAAAGGAACCTAGGGGTTGGCCTCATCTTCGGTAACTGTTGATAGAAGGATGTGCTAGAGTAAAAAACGAGATATGTTCCGACTCGTCACAGGGATTGATTTGGTATCCTCGTACCACCTATCCCATCCTAAAGGTAGGGGTTGGCCTTGTATGACAGAGGTAGTTTTCGATAGATGCGAAGGCTCATCGGGGAAGTGTATGATGTCCCTTCCACAAGACTATAGTTAGACATCTAGATAATACCCAATTCATAGTGTGTTCTGCGATGCACAAGTGAAACCGAAATCCTAGAATTCCCTCAAAAGACTCGTAGCAACCCTTCTCTTCCTTCATGTGACACTGTACTGAGTTCGAACCACCGACGACCTCATGATTGCAAACCTTTAGATCTTCCATCTGAATAGCTACAATCCACTAGACAAACGATAATCAGAATCTCTATATATGTGGGATCGATAATCTTTATTACTTGACCACACCCATGCAATTGCGGGCGTTGAGCGCGATCACGCGCTTCGAGTCTTCGACGGTTCCCATCATGAGATTTGAGGTTGCGTTTACGTGCATCACTAAACTAAAAATCCTATATATCATTCTAGAACTAAACACATAGAAGTAAAACACCATTTTATAAAAGAACATGTAGCTAATGGGAATGTAAAACTTGAATGCGTAGAATCGAAATTGAACCTAGCGGACATTTTTACCAAACTATTACCTGAAGTAGAGTTCAGTCTGTTAAACGAAGATTAGGAATGTGCGTAGTAGAGTAGGACTTATCTTTACTTATTATCTATCTTTTCTCTTTTTTCCTACATGGAACTAGATTAGGACTTACCTTAGAAAGCATGAACCTATAGTTTTAAGGAGCCAACACATCTCACAACACATAGGTTAAATGTGATTATGTACTGAGCCACGTAGATGAGTGTGAGATGTTAGGCCCTTACTCCTGATTCCAGATGTAGAATAAGTGCATCAACATGAATCTTGGAGTATAATTTTTAAAAATAACCAACTCTAATTAAGACTTATTGATCATCTTATATCAATTGAGTCAAACAGAGTTGCACATTCTTATTATATGAGTTATGTTGAAACTACTATTTTATAAAAAGGGGACATGCTTGGACTTATTTCTTCTAGAATTTGATTTAATAATGCTCTTTCGAAAAGTTATTCTTTTTTTTACATATATGTTTAACAAATTAACTTTAAGAATGCACCCCTCATAAAATTATTTTTGACATATGGTAAAAGGGGGAGAAAAGGTTAAAGTTATGGGGGAGAAAAGGTTAACTTTTTTCGAAAAATTCAATTAACTTAGTTTTTCAAAACTCACTAGGGTTAAGGGGGAGGTAACCTTGAGGGGGAGGTTTTGTAAAATAAGTTGTTTAATGTTTACTATTTCCTTAACTTTGAATTGGTTTGCCATAGATCAAAAAGGGGGAGATTGTTGGTGTAGCGACACTAGATAATCGAACCTAGATTTTGATAATGGTAAAGATTCAAAGTTAAGTCATTCTTGTTATCTTATATGTTGTGTTGAGTGTGAATGTAATGTATTAAGCTTTGATAAGGTCGATGACGCCAGAAGAATCTCGGGACGAGAAACCTTGGTGGTCGGGTGACACCAGGAGAACCTCGGGGAGTCAGGGAACCTCGGTGGTGACCGGAAGCTAAGTGATAGGTCAGAAGGACCAACGGTAAGCTCCGATGTGGAGTGATGGTAAGGACATGTCCTCCATATGAGGACGACCATAGGCAATGATCTGACTAAGACTTCCGGAGGAAGGTCTAAGTCAAGGTCGGATGGTACATGACTGTCGGATGTTACCATCAATAAAGATTCTTGTGCTAATCATGTATTGTAGGTGAGTTATCAAGCTATTAGTTGATTGGAGGGAAATGACAGTCGATTGAACTACCATCAGTCAACTACTGTATGGCAATAGTCGACTGCTAGCCAAGCTTATCACTTCGAGGAGAGTCAAGATAAGATCCATCAAAAGAGGGGTGATGTGGAGGTTTAACTCAGATCTGAATCTCAATGAGATGGGGCTCAAATGGCTATAAAAGGAGAGGCAAATCACTTATTTATACAATCTTAAAAGGCTTCCAAAGTGCTCCGTCAATACAAGTCCTCTTCAACACACAACGACGTCGTAACGCCGACAACACATGCATCTTCATCCTCATAAGTTGGTATACTTAGTTAGTTGCTAGTTTATGTACTTATTGTTGCTAAAGAAGAGAGGTAGGCTTGTTATCTCTTCCTCTACATTCTTTTTGTAATCACATGTCTCTTACCTCCAACGAGGAAGAGATCGTTTTAGTGAATATCCCATCGGAAGCGATCAAGGATTGCAGGGCCTTGGACTAGCAACCGATCAATTGTTAACCCAGTAAAAACAAACTTGTGTCATTGTGTTTTTGCTTTTCTTTATTTCCATTGCATATTGTGCTTCTTAAATGATGAAAAGAAAGTTTTTCAAATGTTATTCACCCCCCCTTTCTAACGTTTCTCGATCCTACAGTTTAGACAATATCATACTACAATAAAAGAATTTGAAGAGTAGATAATTTCGATAATTATACTAAACATATTAGGTTGGATACTCAATTTTCACAGATGAATGATGAGGATGTAGATGACACAATGACTGAAGGGGGTAAATCAATTCAATCATCACAAGAAGAGGAACTTAAGGAATTCTTAGATACCATCAATAACATTGATATCTTGATTGAGGAGTGCATTGGTTCAATTCAAAAGCCTCTGAACCTCAAGAATCCAAAAGAGCTTCCCTTAGCATCACTGAAACTTTAGTTATCAATAATAAACCCCTTTAGTGATTAGCGATAATGAGATTTCATCTTTTGCTAAAGATGTTTGTGTTGGGTTTTATTATTTAAAGCATATGGCTAAAGAAGAACTTGAGGAATTTAATATTAACATTTTGGTCGAGGAGAGCATCACTTCAATTCAAAAACCTCCGACCTCAAAGATGTAGAAAAACCTACCTTAACTACCACTGAAGCTGTAGTAATATATGATAAACCTTCTTTGGTGTTTAGTAAAGATGATATTTCATTTGATATAATAGAAACTGCTAATCAATCTTTTGTTAAGGATACGGTTGGTTGCATTATTTATATCATATGGAAAAAGACGAGTATCATGAACGGACTCTTGATAAACATTCAAAGTTGAGAATACTCAATATCCAACCGAGGAAAGAAATAAGTAGATACCTAGTTCCTCCGAGAGAAAGATTTAAAAGATATGGAGGAATGAGAAAGATGAAGGTAGGGAAGTATCTTACTCTAGCACGAGCAAAATTTAAAAGATATTCCCTCAATAAACTTATGGAGAGAGAAAAGAGACACAACCTCCTCCTCCGACAAACTCCGATTAAAATTTTAGAGAGGTCGAGCTTATCACCTAAAACAAATGCTTCTTGGTAGGTAACCCAAGCTTTATCTTTATCTTCTTTTTCTTTTTAGTACTTGCAATTTCTGTTCTAGTATTTTCAATTCCTTTCCATTTAATTTCATGTTTAGAATGCAAGAATAATGATAACGAAGTCATTAGAGAAATCACACCAAGATCAAACCCATCTTCTCCTCATGCCCACCTCCCTTCCTCTCCAAGAAAAACCTAGAAGATCCCACCATGTGGAAGAGTCAAAAGAAAAGGGAAACCTCCACTTCCAAAAGACAAGGTCAACTTCAAAGAAGGTACTAGCACTCTTGATGCCCCATATGCTCAGTGGGACGAGGAAATGATACTTGGGCTAGGTGTGGCGTAGTCGACCTAGTGAGGGTGACACTATAGACCATGTCACAGAACCAAGTGGGTATAAGATGAGTGAAGGAATGGGGCACAAATCATTGAAATCTGAAGGGTTTGAGAAATAGTTACGGATCAACCGTTGATCTTTTGTTAATTGGGGATCATGATGTACTACTAGGTGCCACTCATGATCGTTCTATAATTAATGGTTAATTATAGACGGCCAACATAAACCGAGAACCTATTTGGTCACATGCACAACGAGCGTAATCCGAAGGATTTAAAACGAGCTTGAGAATGGGATTCTCAGACCGAGAGAAATTAAGTTTGGTTGGACCAAACATAAAGCGAGCATGAAATTGTTTCAGTTGCAATGGAAGCGTGGATGGGCCGTGTCTTATGAAGACATAATGGATGAACCAAAATGGTTTGGTTCTATTCCAATGGAGGAGAATAAACCAAAGGGTTTGGTTTATTTTAAACGAATGAACCAAAAGTTGGTTCGGTTCGTTTTAACTTAAAATAAACCATCATGGTTTGGTTTATTTTAACTTATCTTAATGGAGTGGGTTAACGGGCCTAATGGTTATGATCCAATAACCATTAAGAGAATTAGTTCTCTATAAAAGAGGGCTTAAGGGATAATTAAGCCCTAATCCAAGAGCCCTAAACCTAGTTGCTGCCCACCTCCTCTCCTTGGAGTTTTCAGCGCCAACTCCATTGAAGCCCAGCTCTTGTGCCGCCGTCCAAGTCCTTGCCGGCGTCCAAGCTTCAGCCGGTGATCCTCCGGCGACCCTCCGGTGATCTTCCTAGGCTTCGGTGAAAAGGTGAGCACTTGGCTTCCTTGTTTTGGCCGGCGCCTACTCCTCCACCAAGCTGTCCAGTTTTCTGGACAGCTTCTTCTCCTCTCGTCGGAGCGTCATTTGGACGACGGTTAGAGCTCCGACAGCGGATAACTTACCGGGGAATCGATCTCCGGTAATCCTCTTAGGTGGAGGACGAAGGATTCGTCAATTGGTTGACGAATACCTCTCCGGAGAAGCGAGTTTTGAGAACTCGTATTAGGATCCGAATTTGGATTCGGATCGTGATCATCTCTCGATCACGTCGTCTTCAACACGAGGCTAGTAACCCGTACGAAGACGAAGCTCGTGGCTTAGCGAAGTCATCCCTAGGAACTCGGCGTGGATACGGATAGAGACAATTCTAGCGAGGATCGTTCCGGTTGATGCTGTTCCCGCTACACGTCATACGAAAGGTATAACGTAGATAAATTTCCTTTTATTGCAAATTTAAATTTACGGTTATGTCTACACTTGTTGTAATATGCATGCGTGTGTTGTGTGTGTTGTAATAAATGTAGATTTATTATTTTTATTGCTTCCGCTGTGTTCATGTTTACGAAACATGATCGAACACACACACGCCGCGGTGCCGGAAACCCAACACCCAGAGGCCAACACGCTCAGGTCGTGCCCCCTGGCACGCCCATGCTGCCTGACATGCCCAGGCCGACCGTGTCACGTGGATTTTTTAACCAATTTTTCCAAAATTCTCTCCCAAAAAAACCTAGAAAAACACCTTAACCAATTCCTGAATTTTTCACGACTAATTTAAGATTTCTTATCTCAGAAAAAACTATAAAAAAGCCTTAACCAACTTCCAAATTTTTCTTCGAAGAAAGTATATAAAAAGGGCCCCAAGCCTCCATCAAAGGTCATCAAAGAAGAGAATTGGATTATCATCAAATATATTATCAAGAGAAGGAGTCAAAGCAAACCCTAGGGGGAGGCCAACGGCCGAGGATCCAAGGGTCGGAGGCAGCGATCCATCTAGGGAGCCACCGAGGACAAGATTCTCAAAGCATAAGACGCCGGATTAATTCTTTCTTTTTTCTATTGTCTATGTTTTGTAACTCCTTTATGGAGTAGTCTTGTATCTTAGGATTAGAGAGTAGTTGTTTGTTTATTCGTCTTGGATTTTATGACTCTTTTATTATTCATTGCGAATTTCTTGAATTGGTTTTACAATGTATATGGATTGTCTTGCGTGTTTGTTGATCACCTATTACCATGCTTTTTGGGTTTTTCCGGATTTGTATAACCAATCATGAGAAACTATTATAATTTAGGGCTTTTATTAACTATAGTGATCTGCATGGGTATGTGACAGGTGCCCACCGTAGCAACAAGTTCATCGAACTATGAATGTTCTAAAAAGCAATTAGAATCTCCCAAGGTTTTCATGATCTATCTCTAGGGTTTTCATTAGCAGTAGTGATCTGCCTGGGTATGTGACAGATGCCTGCCGTTGCAACAAGTTCATTGACCTATGAATACTCCGAAAGATATTTCATAACCTATCCTAGAACCTAAAGTATATCTCTAGGATCTTCATTAACTACAGTGATCTTTCTAGGTATGTGACAGGTGTCTATCATTTCAATAAGTTCATTGACCCATGAATGATCCAAAAGATATTTCATGCAAAGATAGGTTTCCTGTTGGTGCATTAGGCACCTGAATCGAACATGAGTTTTGATTATAGCAAATACACAAAGTTAAGTTCATTTGGTTATCTCACAAGCTAAATCAAGTGTGCAGAAAGGCTAAGCTAAGCTAAAGGTCAATGATACTCGGAGGGAACCATGGTGGTCGAGTGACACCGAGAGGACTTCGGAAGGAGCTGAAGAACTCAGGTGAAGACCTGAAGCAAAGCTACAACTGAGGTAAAAGCTCAAGGTAAGCTCATGTGAGTAAGTGAAGAAAGGTCGAGTCCTCTGTATGGGGACATCCTTAGGCGATGATCCGACTAAAGACTTCCCATGGAAAGTCTAAGTCGAGATTGGATTGTAAATGACCATCAAACTTACTTATATTAACTGCATTTTCGAGCTAACTCTTCATTTCATCTGGAAATCCTACCATCAGTTGACTGATGGCGTGTATCAGTCGACTGCTGCCTCTAGCAGTCGACTGGTAAGGGTAGCAATTGATTGTTGGTCAAGGATCAGCCTCGAGGAGAGTCAAAGCTTATCACCATTTCTCAAGGGCTAGGTGGCATCACCTCATGAAACATCATCTCAACGATTAAGGTTTCACAAGGCTATAAAAGTAGGGGTTCTCTACACCATTTTCATCATTCTAAGAGCCTCCAAGTGCTTCCAATATGTTGCGACTCTCCAACATTCCTAGGACGATGAAGCACTGCCGAAATGATGATGACTAAGCTCAACCTTCTCATCTACAAGTCATCGGTAAAAGTTCTTTTAAAGTTCAATCAGTACTTGTAATTCTTGTTTTATTATCGTGCTTTTATCGAAATGAGGAGAGGGGGAGTGTCCATCTACCTCAATCATTTTCGTGATTTTGTAATCGCTTACTCCTACCTCTAACGAGGAGTGTTTTTAGTGGTTTGCCCTCCGTACATGGTCTAGGACCATTAGGGCCTTGGATTAGCAGCCAAAGGCTGTGAACCAAGTAAAAACAAAGAGTGTCTTATTTATTTTCCGCTGCACTTTACTCTTATCACTTTTTCTTAATCGAACGATCTCGAAAGTTTTTCTTGCACTATTCACCCCCCTCTAGCGCTCAAATCGATCCAACAAGTGGTATCAGAGTTGGGGGCGCTACTATTTGGTGAAACCACCAATCTAGCAAGTTCTTACAAATTTTTTTTCCTTTTTTTCTTTTTATTTTTAGCTTTACGTTTCATTTAAATTCGTTCTCTCGCACTACTAATCCAAGATGAAAGTCTTGGTACATTTTGGTTGTTTTTGTTTTTGCGAGGTACTCATTTTATTTCTTTTGTCTAAATGGCCCATCTCAAAGGGTTTAGCATCATCCGACCTCCGTTTTACAACGGAGACGACTTCCATTATTGGAAGGGTCGAATGGAGCGCTTCCTAAAGACCCAAATCAAGATGTGGATCATAATCCAAACCAGATTCACGCTTCCTACTAATGAAGTGGGTGAATCGTTGGATTATGATCAATGGACTAATGCCATGAAAAGACAAGTGGAAGTCGACGCCAAGGTGACCCAAATCCTTCAATGCGGTTTGTCCAAAGAGGAGCTAAACCACGTCGGCCCCTTCATTAGTGCTAAAGATCTATGGACTAAACTCGTAGAGCTACACGAAGGGACCGACAATGCAAAGGTATGTAAACGTGACTTGCTTTTCAATAAGTTGTATAACCTTAAGATGCAGGAACACGAGATGGAAACACAACTACACACCTGTATTCAAGACATCGTCAATAGCTTGCATGCCATCGGACAAAAGGTCGATAATCGAGAACTTATAAGGTATGCTTTAAATGCTTTCCCTAGGACTATCTTGTGGCCATCCATGGTCGATGCCTACAAGGTTTCTAAGGACCTTTCAAAAATTAGATTAGATGAGTTATTCTCTGAATTTGAACTCCATGAACAGTCTAATTCGGTTCCCAAGAAGGTATTGCCTTACTTGCAGGTTCGAAGAAGAAGGCCGCAAATAAACCACCCTCCAAGAAAGAGGACGAGTACAAGTATGAGTCGGAGGTAGATCCCAAAATGGAAACTAAACTAGTAAATCTAGTTCGAAAGATGATCAAGAGCCAGAGATGACTCGTTAATCAAGGTAAAACTAAATCTAAGTCTAATTTGAATTTGAGATGTTTTGAATGTAACAGGTTCAGGCACATCAAGTTGGAGTGTCCGAAACTAAAGAACAAAGCACCCAAGTCCAAGAAAGCGCTTAACGCTACTTGGGAAGAATCGTTGGAGGAGAAAGACGACGATCTCGTCTTCATGGCCAAGCCAACTGTGCCCAAACAAGACTCCAAACCTGAGGAAGAGTCCAAGATCGGATCCGACGACGAGTCACTATTCAAGATAAGCCACGGATCCGCATCCGGTTCAAAAGAGTCAATTAAGGTATGTCGTTCTTTGCTTAGCACTTTATACAATGAAATTAAATTCTTAACTAGAAAGTTAGCTAAGTCCGAGTCCAAGGTTGAGACCTTAGTTGAGGAGGTTAAACTCCTTAAACACAAGGTCTCCCTAACCTCTTCGACTAGTCAAGTTCAAGAGGAGGACTCAACTCAAGTTGAAAAGCTCGAAGTTGAGAACTCACTTTTGAAAGGTCAAGTTGAAGACCTTAGGCATATGTTGGAAAGGTTCACTTTGGGATCCAAGGGACTTGACCTTTTACTTGGATCGCAAAGGGTCGTGTACAACAAGGTCAGGCTTGGGTTTAGCTCAAATATGACTAACAAGTCGTATATGTCAATTGTAAGTCAAAATAGAAAACATGTCCAAGCATGGGTCCCTAAGATCACTTTGATTTCTCAATTAGGATCTAACAAGTACTGGGTTCCCAAGGACCAAATCCACTACGTGGAAAGACCGAACCGGTTCAATGGTCCAGGGGGAGCTAATACAAAATTTGTTTGTGCTATTACTTAGAATTTGCATGCTTAGGTCTTTTTCTTTTTATTTAGATAGGAACTATAACTTATCAATTCTTGACAACATAGTACTAGGATGCGGCGAGATGATAGTACGCTAGGAAAATGAAGTCTTGTGTGTCTGAGTTAGATAAGATGTATCTAGTTCGGTGCACTTGACTAAGTGGAACTAGCTGAAGCTACCTCACCGTATCCTTAACTCGTTAGACCAGGAAGTGATCTTAGGTAAATCAAGTTATTATTTTCTCAAATTGGCTTTGTCTAAGGAAGTGGTATTTGTTCCGATCAATGAAGGCATCTGCGCCTCGCCACGATCTGGAAGCCAATTTCTTGAAAAGGTGACTTGATGAGCTTAGGGTTAAATCCGAATCTAACCCAACGTTGACTAGTTTCAATTCATTAAAATTAATCAAGTAAAATTGAAATAATCTCACAAGAACACATAAGGATAACGTGTTTGATCATGTAGAAATGGGTGAGATGATCTCGGACTAATAATCTTCAACCAACCCTTAAATTCCAATATCTGATCCAACTACCTTATGTGTAGGATCAATGGATGTTGGATAGTGGGTGCTCCCAACATATGACCGGAGACCGACTTAAATTTTCGAAGCTTATATTCAAACGACAAGGATCGGTAGCTTTCGAAAACAATGACAAGCTTAAAATCATTAGATCATGTGATATTGAGCTAAATTCAAATTTTACAATTCACAATGTTTTATTAGTCGAACATTTTCAATATAATTTACTTAGTGTAAGTCAATTGTGTGATAACAACTATAAGGTTATATTCTTAGAAAATGAATGCTTAATTAAAATTAATGAAACCTCTAAAATCATACTTAAAGGAACTAGGAATAACAATATCTACACAATTAACTTACCCAACTCCTCAACCAAGTGTTTTATGACACAACAAGAGGAATCTTGGTTGTGGCACCGACGACTCGGTCACTCGCACCCAAGACTCGTTCACAAGATGAGTCAAAGTGGCTTAGTCAGAGGTTTGCCCAACCTTAACAACTTAGACAATAAAATTTGTAATGCTTGTCAACAAGGTAAACAACCTAGGATATAACATCAACTAACTAACCAAGAACGAACCAAAAGTGTGCTCGAGCTCATTCATTTGGATCTATTCGATTCTCATGGAGCCAAGTCACTTAATGGGAGTCAATTTTTCTTAGTCATAATTGACGACTATTCTAGGTTTACCTGGGTTTGGTTCCTTAAATACAAAAGTGATACCTTAGATCAACTCATCAACTTTTTTAAATTAATCGAAAACTAAAAGAACCTTAAAATTAAAAGACTTATAAGAGATCATGGTGGTGAATTCGAAAACCACAGGTTCATAGATTTTTGTAACCTAAACGGATACCACCATGAATTCTCAGGTCCTAGAACCCCACAATAAAATGACCTAGTCGATAGGAAAAATAGAACTCTATAAGAAGCCGCTAGGACTATGTTAAACGAATACAAACTACCCGATAGATTTTGGGCAGAAGCTATTAGTACGACTTGTTATGTCCAAAATAGAATTCTTATGGTAAAAAGGCATCTTAAGACATCATACGAAATCTACCATGACAAATTACCTAACATTAAATACTTTAGGGTATTTGGATGTAAGGTATATATCTTAAACACTAAGGACTACCTAGGAAAGTTCACATCCAAAACCTCCACCGGTATCTTTCTAGGATACTCAACTACAAGTAGAGCCTATAGGATATATAACAATGACACCCTTAAAATTGAGGAAACCATTAATATAGTATTCGATGAAGGACATGAACCTACAAAACCAGTAGTAAAACTGACTAGTGAATCAATTCATACCAGACTCGACTCTGACCTTGAAATCGAGTCTAGTATTAATCCTAATCTGAGCCAGTTTGGGATTCAATCGAGTCATCCTATCGACCAAGTGATAGGTGACCCTAACCCAAGTCATTCTAGGATTCAATCGAATTATCCTATCGACCAAGTGATAGGTGATCCTAGCCTAGGGGTTCGAACTAGATCATCATATAGAAATCTTAGTCAAATTTCCTTGATTTCAAAAATTGAACGCAAAACCATTGAACAAGCTCTTCTTGATCCCGATTGGATTATTGCAATGCAAGAAGAGCTAGCTCAATTTACTAGGAACAAAGTTTGGGAATTAGTACCACCACCTAAAGATAAATCAATTATTGGAACGAGGTGGGTCTTCTAAATCAAACTTGATGACAAAGGTGAAGTAGTTAGAAACAAAGCGAGATTGGTCACAAAAGGGTTTAGTTAAGTAGAAGGGTTAGATTACCATGAAACCTATGCCCCCGTAGCTAGATTAGAATCCATCCAAATGTTGTTGGCATATGATGCATATCGAGGATTTAAATTATTTCAAATGGATGTCAAGTCAGTGTTTTTGAATAGACTTATTAAGGAAGAAGTGTACGTTAGTCAACCCCCAAGATTCGAAAGCTTAGATAAACCCAACCATGTCTTTAGACTCAAGAAAGCTTTATATGGACTAAAACAAGCTCCTAGAGCTTGGTATGAGAGACTTTCTGTATACCTTAAGTCTAAAGGGTTTAGCCAAGGCTTAGTCGACTCAACCCTTTTCGTAAAAATCGTAAGCAAAGGAATTTTTATAGCCCAAATCTACGTAGATGACATAATTTTTGGAACCACTAATTCAATCCTACTAAACGAATTTATTTCACTCATGGAAAGTGAATTTGAAATGAACTTAGTAGGAGAATTAAATTTCTTTCTAGGATTACAGATTAAACAAACTAAGGAAGGAATTTATTTACATCAACAAAAATATGCTAAGGAATTAATTAACCGATTTGGAATGCAAAATACTAAAATCATTAATACATCCATGGCAACAAATGTTAATATAGGAGAAGATGTAGACAGGAAACCTATGGACCTAAAATACTATAGGAGCGCAATAGGGAGTCTTATTTACTTAACTGCGAGTCGACCTAACATACTATTCGCAGTAAGTATGTGCACAAGATTCCAAACCTGTGCTAAGGAGTCTCACCTAACATTAGTTAATCGTATCCTTAGGTATCTAAAGGGCACACTAAGCGTAGGTATTTGGTACCCTAGATCTACCGAGTTCGAACTAATCGGCTACTCCGACTCGGACTATGCCAGTAGTAAACTCGATAGGAAGAGCATGAGTGGTTGCTGTTGACTTCTCGGCCCAAGTCTAGTGAGTTGGTGCAGTAGGAAGCAACATTGTGTTGCCTTATCTACCACCGAAGCCGAATACATCACGATGGGTGAGTGTGTGGCTCAGCTTCTTTGGATGAAGCATACTCTCCAAGACTTTAACTTAAACTTCAACAATATTAAAACTCACATAGATAATATTAGCTCAATCAACTTAACCAAAAATCCCATATGTCATTCTAGGACCAAACATATAGAGGTCAAACACCACTTTATTCGAGAACATGTAGCTAACGGAACCATTCAACTTGAATATGTGGAATCCAAGTCAAACCTAGTCGATCTTTTTACCAAGCCGCTACTCGAAGCCGAATTTAGTCTACTAAGACGAAAATTGGGCATGTGCGTAATAGAGTAGGACTTACACTCTTTTATATACTCTATTATTTACTTTTTCATGTTAATGGAACTAGCTTAGGTCTTACCTTAGAAATCATGCACCTATAGATTTAAGGAGCCAGTACATCTCACAACACATAGGACTAATGTGTTTGTGTACTTAGCCACGTAGATGGGCATGAGATGTTAGGACCTTACTCCTAGTTCCAGATGTAGATTCAGTGCATCGACATGAACCACGGAGTATAATTACATAAATTAACCAACTCTAATCAAGGCTTGTTGATCTTTTCATATCAATCGAGTCAAATAGAGTTGAATATCCAAATAGATGAGCTTATGTTTAAACTACTATTTTCAAAATTTATTTGCAACATGCTTGGACTTAAAACTTATTTTTCGACTTATGTGTTTTCAAAACCCCCCGTTCTTTTTCGATTTATGGCAAAAGGGGCAGAAAAGGCCAAAGTTAAGGGATCAATTTTTTATATCATTCTAATGGCCCAAGTTAAGTAAATGTTTCCTTAACTTAACTTTTAGAACTTAACCTTCTTAATTGAATAAGGGGAGAAAAGGCCAAGGTTATGAAATCAATTTTTGATCTCTTAACTTAAACTTATTTTAAACACTAAGGTCAATGTTAAGTAATTTTGATTACTTAACTCTTTTTTAAAGTAGCAAACTGAAGGTAGGAAACTTCGCTTCCCACTTCAACTCGGTCGCTTGTTCATGGCGATCCCTTCTACGTCCCCGGATAAAAAAAATTTATCCTTGACAAGAGGGATTACCCAAGCAACCGTTTCATCATCGTGCTATTCGATTAGAGTAGTCACTTGAACAAACTTGTTGTTCAAGCAACCAACCTCTATTCTACGAATAGTCACAGAATAGACGATGTACGGATCGCCGACTTTTGTGTTTATGTTCGGGGTCCAAGTTATATTAGCCACAAAACAGAATATATCAAGCATATATAATTAAAAACAATTATAAGCATGTTACATAAGAAAATAGACAAGTGTTATACCTCTCCATCTTCTATCGTATGTCCTTCCTCCTTTCGGACGTCGTGTGGGCGACGATCTACCAAAAGTCGAAGCTCCTAGATCACCAATCTTCCTTCCTTGCTCGCTCCGAACAAGAGGAAGAATAAGAAACAAAGCAATTCTCCTTCTTTCAACCAACCACCAAGCTCCAAGCTTGGTGCTTGCTGCCGGCCAAGAAGGAGAAGAAGAAGAAGATGGAAATAGGCCAAGACTCCAAAAAAGAAGACCCTAAGTCTTATTTCCACCGGCCAAGGAGAGGAGATGGGATAGGTTTGGACGCCGACCAAGGGAGGGAAGGCCGGTATGGGCGCCGGCCACCAAGGGAGAAGAAGAAGAAAAGGAAAACCTTTCCTTATTTGGTGCCGCCAACACCCAAACCCTAATCCTCAAGCTTGCTGCCCACCTTAACCCTAATCCTATCTCTAATGGGATTCCTTCTTGCCGCCCACCCCCTCCTCTCCTTTTATAGAGTTAGGAATAAGCCTTGTTTTAATCTCCACCATTGGTTCTAGGGATTTCATCACAACCGTCGGATCTAGAGATTTAATCTCAACCGTCGGATCTAAAGATTTAATCTCTACCTTTGGATCTAGAGTTTTATTTTCAACCATTGGATCTAGGCTTCATGAGGTATTAATAGGCTACAATAGGGACCATGAGGAGGAGTTGGATCTTGGCCACCCAATGGATCAAGCCCACATAAAGTCTGATCCATTAATGATAATCCAATCCACTAAAGGATTATCATTGATCTACCTCACCAACCCCCATAAGTTAATATGAGCTCCATATATTATATGTACATTTTCTCCCCGTGTTTAAGATCTCCAATGTCCGTCGATTAATTAATTTACTGACCATTAATTAATCAACATCTAACTCCATGAGTAGTACCACTCAACCTTATCATCATGTCGGACCAAGTCCACCTGCAGGGTTTACATGATGAACCTTATGAGCTCCTCAAGGGGACATCATCATCCTAATATATAGGATACGGTTTCCTCCTATAATCAATGACACACCATATAAATAATATCATTTCCTAACTTACCGAGCCTATCGATTTAATCTATAAATCTCGCCCATTGGTAAATCAAAGAAATGAATACTATGTACATGTGCCGGTTGTTATATCGGGATTAAGAGTATGTACAATATAATATCCGAGGTCCGATTCGATTATGTAGTCAGCAATAAATCGAATCACCTCTAAGTCGGTCCTGCTCAATACACACAAAGTGTACTAGTGTGATTCTATGGTCAAGACAATCCAATACCAAATCACACTACAACCATACCAATGGTTTGTCCAAAGCCATCTCGGTTGTGAGCCTATACTTATACTTTACAAGGAGCCAATAACATGATCTCCCGTGTGACACCACACACCATGTTATCTACAATGTAATGTATTAGACATTATGCATAACCATAAATATGCAAACAATGATCATGTGATTCTTATTTCAAAATAAAGATGTTCATACAAAAGATAGACTTTTCAGTATACATCCCAACAATCTCCCACTTATACTAAAAGACTATGCTGTCCTCAAATTGTCATACATCTGATTCCCATTCCCTCCACATGCCTATCAAAAGCTCTCACCGAAAGGGCCTTAGTGAAAGGATATGCCAGGTTATCCTCCGATGCAATCTTGGCCACAGCAACTTCTCCTCTCTTTATGATTGCTCGTATCAGGTGGTACTTGCGCTCTATGTGTTTACTTGCCTTATAGGCTCGTGGTTCCTTCGAGTTTGCAATTGCACCACTATTATCATAATAAATTATGATAGTTCTGGTCAAACCAGGAATCACATCCAAGTCCATCAGGAAGTTCCTGAGCCACACAGCTTCTTTGGCCGCCTCATACTCAACTTCCATGGTAGAGTCTGCCACGCATTTCTGCTTGACACTCCTCCATACAATGGCTCCACCTCCCAAAGTAAACACAAAACCTGAGGTAGACTTACTGTTATCCCTATCTGATTGGAAGTCGGAATCCGTATAACCCACAGGGAGTAATTGGTCTACCTGGTAAACTAGCATATAATCCCTAGTCCTTCTCAGGTACTTCAATATATGCTTTACCGCAGTCCAATGTCCCTGTCCTGGATTACTCTGATATCTGCTGACCATGCCCATGGCAAAGTAGATATCTGGTCTCGTACATAGCATCGCATACATGAGGCTTCCTACTGCCGAAGCATAAGGAACTGCCTTCATCTCCTCTATCTCCTTAGATGTTCTGGGACACATCTCCTTAGATAAAGGAACTCCATGCCTGAAAGGTAGAAAACCTTTCTTGGAGTTTTGCATGCTAAAACGATCCATAATAGTGTCTATGTATGAAGCTTGAGATAAGCACAACATCCTTTTCTTACGATCCCTTATAACCTTGATCCCAAGGATGTGTCCCATTTCTTCCAAGTCCTTCATATCAAACTGTTTGGACAACCATACCCTTACGTCCGATAACACTTTGACATTGTTGCCAATTAACAAAATGTCATCTACATATTGTACAAGAAATACCACTATGTTTCCGTCACATCTCTTGTATACACAAGACTCATCCGGACTTTGAATAAATCCATAAGATTGGATTACCTCATCAAAGCGGATGTTCCAAGACCTCGAAGCTTGCTTCAATCCATAAATGGACCGATTAAGCTTACATACAAGATGCTCTTTGCCCTTTGCAATGAATCCCTCTGGTTGCTTCATATAGATGTTTTCCTCAAGACTTCCATTAAGGAAAGCTGTCTTGACATCCATCTGCCACACCTCATAATCCATATGAGCTGCAATGCATAAGAGAATCCGGATAGACTTAAGCATGGCCACTGGTGAAAAGGTCTCCTCATAATCGATACCCTCTTTCTGAGTATACCCCTTCTCAACAAGCCTCGCTTTGAAGGTCACAACCTTCCCATCTATTCCTCTCTTTCTTTTGTAGATCCACTTGCATCCAATGGTTTTTACACCATTGGGTGGTTCTACTAGCTCCCAGACCTGATTCGAATCCATAGATTCAATCTCAGTATTCATTGCACTTTGCCAAGATACTGCATCTTTATCTTGGATTGCCTCGTCATATGTCCAAGGATCAGGTTCATGTTCGCCAGGGATCAAATCAAAAGATTCTCCCAGGAACATGAATCTATCAGGCTGTCTCACAACCCTCCCACTACGACGAGGTATCACCTGTATATCCTCTGTGACACGCGGTGCAGTGACTTGTGGTATATCCTCTTATACCGATGGTACTGAAGAAGTGACTTCCCCTTTTAATTCCTCCAGAACAATCTTACTCATGGGCTTGTGGTTCATCACATAGTCTTCCTCTAGAAATCTACCATTTGTGCTCACGATCACCCTCTGATCTCTAGGACTATAAAATTAACAAACCACCTTTCGTTCCTCAAGGATAGCCAACGAACATGCGTACTTCTGTACGAGATTCCAACTTACCAGCATCTGCCTTCAGCACATGTGATGGACTCCCCTAGATCTGAATATGTCTTAGACTAGGCTTTCGCCCAGTCCACAATTCTGTGGGAGTAGAAGGCACTGATTTAGATGGGACCAAGTTCAGAATATACACTGTCGTATCTAGAGCATATCCCCAGAACAAATCTGGCAACTCAGAATAACTCATCATCGATCTAACCATCTCCATAAGAGTCCTATTCCTTCGCTCTACTACACCATTCTGCTGGGGTGTGCTAGGTGCAGACAATTGGGATTGAATCCCAGCCTCTGATAAGTAATTCCTAAACTCTCCCAAGAGGTACTCACCACCACGATCAGATCGTAGTGTCTTGATACTTCTACCTTGACATTTCTCCGCATCAGCCTTGAATTCTTTGAACTTATCAAAGCATTCAGACTTGCGGTGCATCAAGTAAATGTATCCATATCTCGAATAATCATCTATAAAAGAGACGAAATACTCAAAACCACCTCTAGCCTGGATAGACATAGGACCGCACAAATCAGAATGAACCAATTCTAACATATCTTTGGCTCTATACCCCTTGGCCTTAAAAGGCCTCTTGGTCATTTTACCCTCCAAGCAAGATTCGCAGGTTGGGAAATCTTCCACCACTAATGAACCCAGAGGTCCATCAGCTATCAACCTTTGAATTCTACTTAGGTTAATATGACCAAGCCTAAGATGCCAAATATATGTTTGGTTTATCTTCGAAGGTTCTTTTCTCTTATTGGAATTAGAAGATGAGTTATTAACTTCTATTTGCATCGTGGGAGCTTTTGGTTCAAGTGTGTATAAATTTCTTATCAATGCATCCAAACAGATAATGTCCCTATTCCTTTTTATAACAACTCTGTTATTAAAAGAAATAGAATATCCATCCATAAACAATTTAGAAACCGAAATTAAATTCTTTCTAAATAAAGGTACATAAAGACAATTCTTAAGAACCAAAACTTTATTTTTCTCAAAAGATAAATAAATGTCTCCCACTGCAACAGCCGCTACCTTCGTGGTATCGCCCAAGTATACGGTAATCTCTCCCTCAGCCAGTCGTCTGGTTTCCTGGAACCCCTGCAAAGTATTGCAGACATGATCAGTGGCTCCCGTATCTACACACCATGTGCCAGTAGATAACACTGCTAAACATGTTTCAACGACTAGATCAAAAGATATACCTTTGTTATGCTTGTGATTGGGGCAGTCCTTCTTCCAGTGTCTAGTCTGCTTACAAGTGAAGCACTTGCCTTTCGGCTTCTTCACTCCTCCCTGAGTTCCTCCCATCGCCTTTGCCCCAGCTTGTTTCTTCTTCTTCTTGCCTTTTGGCTTAGAAGTAGAAACCTTTTGGGTGAATATGGCATGCGCTTGAGCACTCTGACGAAATAACCCCTCTGCCGCCTGGAGTTCTATCAAAAGCTCCGCCAACGAATACAACCTCTTGTTCATGTTGTAGTTTAGGCGAAACTGCTCAAAACTCCTAGGTAGAGACTGGAGAATGATATCGACCTGGGTTTCCCCATCGATCTCAGCTCCGAGGACTTCCAACTCATTTAAATGAGCCATCATCTTGAGAACATGATCCCTCACGGGTGTTCCCTCGATCATGGTGGTCGTCATCAAGTTCCTCATGGCTTCCTGCCTAGTAGCCCGATTTTGGTGTTCAAAAAGTTCTTTGAGATTGAGCATAATGTCATAAGCTGTGGGCATGACTTGATGCTAATGTTGCAGTACATTTGACATAGATTCCAAAATATAACACCGCGCCATCTCATCGGGCTTAATCCACTTCTTATAACTCTCCTTCTCCTTTTCCCCAAAATCATCCACAGGCTTAGGAGGGCACTCTTCGAGGAGTACATATTTGTATTCCTCAGCAGTCAAGACAATGTCAAGATTCCTCTTCCAATCAACATAGTTGGGTCCAGTAAGTTTATTCTCTTTCAGTATCACAGCAAGTGGGTTGAAAGTCATTTTCAAAGAAAACCTAAGATTCACATAGATCAAAACATTAGATTTCAAAAAATTATTGATTCCTCAAATAATAAAATTTTAAAATCAACCAACACCTCAAAACACCGAGAATATCGTATGCCACGATAGTGTGGACATATACGAATTCTACATTTGTAAGAGGAGATTTTACCCATTAATTTTACTATCTTGTCAACCTAACTTTTTGACAAGTAAAATTAATAGTTGGTTCCTCTTTGGCCCTACAAATAAAAGCAGTGACTCCGATGGGGAGGATACTTATATTTGTATCTAAGTGTTCACCATTACTCGGTACCAAAGTAATAATCTCGGGTTATGTGCCTTCCGATGGGGAAGTACACACGCTCCTTAATAATTTCTTATAACCATATTTGACCTTGTGATCCGCAAACAAACTCATCCGATGGGGAGGAAGGCACTCAGAGTCGATGCGCAAGTTTGTTTGCATCACATGTCAAATCGTAATGGAGGGCGTGGGAATTTAAAAAAATATCCCTCTCTCACTTAGTAATTTGAAATTGAGGAATTTTCTAGCCTACGACATGCATATCAAACAATAAGTAATAAATATGAAAAATAAAATTTTTTCCAACTATTATGGCTTTTATCTTCAATATGTCTCCCGTCGTATCGCCATCTCGTCCGCTCCTCCTATGCCATGTACGAGCCATCCGGAGATTCGAGCCGAAACTAAATATTTTAATTTACATCCATCGATCCTATACTCCACGAGGGAGTGTACATGAAATCTAGATCGAAAGTAAACTAAAATAAAAAGAGTGGCTAAACAATGTCGTATCTAATTTACAAAAATTAAATACTAGCCTCGTCAACCCCGAGGATTCAACAAAGTATACAATTACACACATACAATCACATACACACATATGGCCATAATAGTTGGATCCTATGCCTGCAACCAAAGAGTTAACCTATGCATATCCTACTATTATCCGACACATATAATATATGAAAAGTGCATAAAAGTAACCGAATCCTAAACACACAAAACCGAAAATTGTGGCTCTGATACCACTTGAAGGTAGGAAACTTCGCTTTCCACTTCAACTCGGTCGCTTGTTCATGGCGATCCCTTCTACGTCCCCGGATAAAAAAAATTTATCCTTGACAAGAGGGATTACCCAAGCAACTGTTTCATCGTCGTGCTATTCGATTAGAGTAGTCACTTGAACAAACTTGTTGTTCAAGCAACCAACCTCTATTCTACGAATAGTCGTAGAATAGATGATGTACGGATCGCCGACTTTTGTGATTATGTTCGGGGTCCAAGTTATATTAGCCACAAAATAGAATATATCATGCATATATAATTGAAAACAATTATAAGCATGTTACATAAGAAAATAGACAAGTGTTATACCTCTCAATCTTCTATCATATGTCCTTCCTCCTTTCGGACGTCGTGTGAGCGACGATCTACTAAAAGTCGAAGCTCCTAGATCACCAATCTTCCTTCCTTGCTCGCTCCGAACAAGAGGAAGAATAAGAAACAAAGCACTTCTCCTTCTTTCAACCAACCACCAAGCTCCAAGCTTGGTGCTTGCCGCCGCCCAAGAAGGAGAAGAAGAAGAAGATGGAAACAGGCCAAGACTCCAAGGGAAGACCCTAAGTCTTGTTTCCACTGGCCAAGGAGAGGAGATGGGCTAGATTTGGATGCCGACCAAGGGAGGGAAGGCTGGTATGGGCGCCGGCCACCAAGGGAGAAGAAGAAGAAAGGGAAAACCTTTCCTTGTTTGGTGCCACCAACACCCAAACCCTAATCCTCAAGCTTGCCGCCCACCTTAACCCTAATCCTATCTCTAATGGATTCCTTCTTGCCGCCCACCCCCTCCTCTCCTTTTATAGAGTTAGAAATAAGCCTTGTTTTAATCTCCACCATTGGTTCTAGGGATTTAATGTCAACCGTCGGATCTAGAGATTTAATCTCAACCGTTGGATCTAGAGATTTAATCTCTACCTTTGGATCTAGAGTTTTATTTTCAACCATTGGATCTAGGCTTCATGAGGTATTAATAGGATACAATAGGGACCATGAGGAGGAGTTGGATCTTGGCCACCCAATGGATTAAGCCCACATAAAGTCCGATCCATTAATGATAATCCAATCCACTAAAGGATTATCATTGATCTACCTCACCAACCCCCATAAGTTAATATGGGCTCCATATATTATATGTACATTTTCTCTTCTCCCCGTGTTTAAGATCTCGAATGTCCGTCGATTAATTAATTTACTGACCATTAATTAATCAACTTCTAACTCCATGAGTAGTACCACTCAACCTTATCATCATGTCAGACCAAGTCCACCTGCAGGGTTTACATGATGAACTTTATGAGCTCCTTAAGGGGACATCATCATCCTAATATATAGGACACGGTTTCCTCCTATAATCAATGACACACCATATAAATAATATCATTTTCCAACTTACTGAGCCTATCGATTTAATCTATAAATCTCGCCCATTGGTAAATCAAAGAAATGAATACTATATACATGTGCCCGTTATTATATCGGGATTAAGAGTATATACAATATAATATCTGAGGTTCGATTCGATTATGTAGTCAGCAATAAATCGAATCACCTCTAAGTTGGTCCTGCTCAATACACACAAAGTGTACTAGTGTAATTCTATGGTCAAGACAAACCAATACCAAATCACACTACAACCATACCAATGGTTTGTCCAAAGTCATCTCGGTTGTGAGCCTATACTTATACTTTACAAGGAGCTGATAACATGATCTCCCGTGTGACACCATACACCATGTTATCTACAATGTAATGTATTAGACACTATGCATAACCATAAATATGCAAACAATGATCATGTGATTCTTATTTCAAAATAAAGATGTTCATACAAAAGATAGACTTCTCAGTATACATCCCAACATAAACATCAAGGGAGAGGGTTAAGACCCTTTTTCAAGTACTCACCCTCAGTCAAGGGGGAGGATTCCTCAATATTTCTTCACATTCATATTTTATGCTAGTCATTCACTTAATGCACCTCAATTATTTTCTTAACTTTTTGTTGGTTTGCCAAAGATCAAAAAGAAGGAGATTGTTGGTGCAGTAGGCACCTGAATCGAACTTGAGTTTTGATTATAGTAAATACACAAAGTTAAGTTCATTTTGTTATCTCACAAGCTAAATCAAATGTGCAGAAAGGCTAAGCTAAGCTGAAGGTCAGCGACACTCCGAGGGAACCGTGGTGGTCGAGCGACACCGGGAGGACTTCGGGAGGAGCCGAAGAACTCAGGTGAAGACCTGAAGAAAAGCTACAACTAAGGTAAAAGCTCAAGGTAAGCTCGTGTGAGTAAGTGAAGAAAGGTCAAGCCCTCTGTACGGGGATACCCTTACGCGATGATCCGACTAAAGACTTCCCATGAAAAGTGTAAGTCGAGATAGGATGGTAAATGGCCATCAAACTTACTTATATTAACTACATTTTCGAGCTAACTCTTCATTTCAGCTGGAAACCCTACCATCAGTCGACTGATGGCTTGTATCAATCATTGCTTGCCTAGCTGGGATCATTGGAAGAATGCTTGACCAACTATTGGTCAAGGATCAGCCTCGAGGAGAGTCAAAGCTTATCACCATTTCTCAAGGGCTAGGTGGCATCACCTCATGAAACCTCATCTCAACGATTAGGGTTTCACAAGGCTATAAAAGTAGGGGTTCTCCACACCATTTTCATCATTCTAAGAGCCTCCAAGTGCTTCCAATACGCTATGACTCTCTGACATTCCTACGACGACGAAACACTGTCGAAACGACGACCACTAGAGCTCAACCTTCTCATCTACAAGTCGTCGGTAAAAGTTCTTTTAAAGTTCAATAAATACTTGTAATTCTTGTTTTATTATCATGCTTTTATCGTAACGATGAGAGGAGGAGTGTCCCTCTACCTCAATCCTTTTCATGATTTTGTAATTGCTTACTCCTACCTCTAACGAGGAGGAGTGTTTTTAGTGGTTTTCCCTCTGTACACGGTCTAGGACCGTTAGAGCCTTGGATTATCAACCGAAGGCTATGAACCAAGTAAAAACAAAGAGTGTCTTATTTATTTTCCGCTGCACTTTACTCTTATCACTTTTCTTAATCGAACGATCTCAAAAGTTTTTCTTGCGCTATTCACCCCGCCCCCCCCCCTCTAGCGCTCAAATCGATCCAACAATTCCTTCAATAATACATATTAATCAAGAGTTGCCGAGACATTAGACATTATAGTGAAATCGAAGTACTAGGATCATTCTCTATTGTATCTTTTAATCAATTTGTTATCTTTTATCAACTCATCCATTTTGATTCTTCTAGATAATCTTCCATCGATTGTATCCGGTACTTGACCAGTCTTTGTGGGATCGATATTTTATTACTTGATGACAACCTTGCGCTTGTGATTTTTACACATCTATTTTTTTGGGGTGTGATGAGTGTGAATCACATGCATATTTTAGGGTTTATTTATCATGTTTTTCTAGCATTTCATTTTCATATCATGCATAAAATATAACATTTACTTTCACATTGCACTTTTAGTTTAGATAACTATGGTTTCTATACTTTTTTCTCTCAAGAGGGATAAAAGAAGGTATAATAGAGCCATGGAGGAAAACCACGATGAAATGGGGAGCAAACAGAGCCACAAGGCTCATTTTCCAGACTTTCCAAAGGACCACGTGGATTTTTTAACCAATTTTCATAATCAATTTTTCTGAATTTCTCACCTAGGAAAAGCTAGAAAAAGGCCTTAACCAATTCCCAAATTTCTCTCAACTAATTCGAGATTTCTTCCCCGAGAAAAAACAATAAAAATTCCTTAACCAACTTCCGAATTTTTCTTCAAAGAAAGTCTATAAAAGGGCCCCAAGCCTCCATCAAAGGTCCTCAAAGAATGGAATTGGATTATCATCAGCTACATTATCAAGAGGAGGAGCCAAATCAAACCCTATGGGGAGGCTAACGACCGAGGATCCAAGGGTCGGTGACAGCGATACATCTAGGGAGCCACTGAGGACATGACACTCAAAGCATAGGACGTCGGGTCAATTCTTTCTTTTTTTCTATTGTCTATGTTTTGTAACTCTTTTATGGAGTAGTCTTGTAACTTAGGATTAGGTAGTAGCTCTTTGTTTATTCGTCTTGGATTTTATGACTCTTTTATTATTCATTGCGAATTTCTTGAATTGGTTTTACAGTGCATATGGATTATCTTGCGAGTTTGTTGATCACCTATTTGCATGATTTTTGGGTTTTCCCAGATTTGTAAAACTAATCGTGAGAAACTATTGTAATTTAGGGTTTTCATTAACTGTAGTGATCTGCTTAGGTATGTGACAGGTGTCTGTCATTACAACAAGTTCATCGACCTATGAATGTTCTAAAAAGCAATTAGAATCCATGGAGGTTTCATGATCAATCTCTAGGGTTTTCATTAAATGTAGTGATCTACTTGGGTATGTGGCAGATGTCTACCATTGCAACAAGTTCATCGACCTATGAATACTCCAAAAGATATTTCATAACCTATGCTAGAACCTAAAGTATATCTCTAAGATCTTCATTAATTGTAGTGATCTGCCTGGATATGTGACAGGTGCCCATCATTGCAACAAGTTTATCGACCTATGAATGATCCAAAAGATATTTCATACGTAGATAGGTTTCCTTCAAGAATACGTATTAACCAAGAGTTGCCAAGACATTAGACATTGCAGTGACATCGAAGTCCTAGGATCATTCTCTATTGTATCTTTTAATATGTTCATTATCTTTTATCAACTCATCCATTTTGATACTTCTCGATAATCTTCCATCGCTCGTATCTGGTACTTTACAAGTCTCTGTGGGATCGATATTTTATTACTTGATGACGACCGTGCGCTTGTAGTTTTTACACACCAAGTTTTTGGTGTGATGAGTGTGAATCACATGTATATTTTAGGGTTTATTCACCATGTTTTTCTAGCATTGCATTTACATATCATGCATAAAATGTAGCATTTACTTTCATATTGTACATTTAGTTCAGATAACTACGGTGTCTATGTTTTTACTCTCAGGAGGGACAAAAGAAGGCATAAGACAACCATGGAGGAAAACCATGATGAAACGAGGAGCAAACGGAGCCACAACGCTCATTTTTCGGACTTCCTAGAGGCTAACACGCCCAAGTCGTGCCCCTTAGCATGCCCGTGCTGTCTGGCATGGTCGTGCCATGTGGATTTTTTTAACCAATTTTCATAATCGATTTTCTCGAATTTCTCTCCTAGGAAAGCCTAGAAAAAGGCCTTAACCAATTCCCAAATTTCTCTCAACTAATTCGAGATTTCTTCTCCCAGAAAAAGCTATGAAAAGTTCTTAACCAACTTCCAAATTTTTCTCCAAAGAAAGTCAATAAAAAGGGCTCCAAGCCTCCATCAAAGTTCATCAATGAATAGAATTGGATTATCATCAAATGCATTATCAAGAGGAGGAGCCAAAGCAAACCCTAGGGCGAGGCCAACAGCTGAGGATCCAAGGGTCGGTGACAATGATCGATCTAGGGAGCTGCCGAGGACAAGACGCTCAAAGCATAGAACGTCGGGTTGATTATTTCTTTTTTCTATTGTATATGTTTTATAACTCCTTTATGGAGTAGTCTTATATCTTAGGATTATGAAGTAGCTCTTTGTTTATTCATCTTAGATTTTACGATTCTTTTATTATTCATTACGAATTTCTTGAATTGGTTTTATAGTGCATATGGATTGTCTTGCGAGTTTGTTGATCAGCTATTCGCATGCTTTTTGGATTTTTCTAGATTTGTATAACTAATAATGAGAAACTATTGTAATTTAGGGTTTTTATTAACTGAAGTGATTTGCCTGGGTATGTGACAAGTGCCCACCATTGCAACAAGTTCATCGACCTATGAATGTTCTAAAAAGAAATTAGAATCTCTCGAGGTTTTCATGATCTATCTCTAAAGTTTTCATTAACTATAGTGATCTTCCTGGGTATGTGACAGATGCCCGCCATTGCAACAAGTTCATCGACCTATGAATACTTCAAAAAATATTTCATAACCTATCCTAGATCCTAAAGTATATCTCTAGGATCTTCATTAACTGTAGTGATCTGCCTAGGTATGTGACAGGTGCCCATCGTTGCAACAAGTTCAATGACCTATGAATGATCCAAAAGATATTTCATACATAAATAGGTTTCCTTCAAGAATACATATTAACCAAGAGTTTCCAAGACATTAGACATTGTAGTGAAACCGAAGTCCTAGGATCATTCTCTATTGTATCTTTTAATTCGTTCGTTATCTTTTATCAACATATCCATTTTGATTCTTCTAGATAATCTTCCATCGCTCGTATCCGGTACTTGACCAGTCTCTGTGGGATCAATATTTTATTACTTGACGATGACCATGCGCTTGTGATTTTTACACATCAATGTCCATAAGGCGTTCCTCGGAAATGCCTTAAGGGTATACCTAATTATTTCCTTATTTTTAATTTGATGACCTATTAGGTGGAGTCCATTTAGTAGATCCTTTATCCTAGTGTACAATTGGCTAGCACTTTCATTTTCAAGCATTTTGCAATTAAATAGCTTATTAAGCGGCATGTTTCTTTTAGCTATTCTAGTGTCATTAGTGCCCTTGTGTAATTCAATTAATTTATCCCAAAGTTCCTTAGAATTTTCAAAGGGTCCGACTCTATTAAGCTTTTCTTTGGTTAGGTCGCATTGCAATGTGTTAAAGGCCTTATAATCGTCTTGAGCTCGTTTCCTTACGTCTGCAGTCCATTTCTCCGGATCTAACAACTCTCCTGAGGCGTCTACTAGAGGAATAAAACTTTTCCTAATTGAAAACCACACCTCGAGGTCGGTTTTCAAGAAGCTCTTCATTCGCCTCTTCTAATAGGAAAAGTCCTCTCCATTAAAGAGAGGAGGGCGAACGGTGCTATAACCTTCTAAGTGTGACATTTTTTATACTAAAAAAAATTAAAGATTTTTATTTTTTAAAAATATTCCTAGAGTTACAAAAATAGAGTAAGATTATACTAGTGCAAAAATTGAACTTATACCAAAGCAAGATAGACAAGTATTAGAAAATTTATTCTAGTACAAAAGAAAAAAAATTAAAACTAATGAAAAATTAATCTAAGATAAGAATGATAAAATTAAAGAAAATTTTCTAATGCTTTTGTGGTGGTTGCACCAAAATCGGAGCGCCCTTACTCTGATATCAATTGTAGGATCGAAGAGTTCCGAGAAGGGTGAATCTCAAAAGTTATAAAATTTTATTTTTACTTTTAAAAATATAAGAGTATGCAGCGGAATTAGAAATAAAATAAGACAAGTATTTTTATTTAGTTCACAACCCTAACTAGGTTGATACTCCAAGGCTCGTAGCTCTTCCTAGAGCTACCTCGATGGGCAATTCACTAAACAACCCTCCGATTCGAAACTCTCGAACTCGTAGGGTATTAGCTTTTTACAAAGTATAGAGAGAAAGGTAACACGCTACCTTCTCTTGAATTAAAGTACAAACAAAATTAAATAAAGAAAAAAAAACTATACCGACACTTATAGAGATGAAAATGTAGCTCGGAGTGTCGGTCTTGCAAGATGTTGTCGTGTCAGAGATTTTGCGGATGAGAGATGATGGCAACAACACTTGGACGTATTTGAATTGTTGTTCTCGAAGTTGGTCCACCATTTATTTTATAAGCCTATTCTAGTTGACTGGAACACCCTCCAATCGACTCCAAATCAGCCCGTCGATTTGGTTCATCAGCTTTTCTAGTCGATTGGACTTAGTCGAGTTGACTCTAGGTCACTTGGCTCCGCATCTAGAAATTTTCCTTTCCAGTCGACTGGACCTCCCCAATCGATCACCAGTCGATCACCAGTTGCCTTGCCAACTAGGCATCCCAATCGACTAGATTATACTCAGTCGATTGGACCTCAGTCGATTGGAAACCAATCAGTCAATTGAATACCTATAAAATGTGATTAGTACAAAATACAGTATGAAATTAAATATCAGTAGTAATACTTCTCGATCTCGACTTCTTAGTCCCACACGGACTATTCATCGGATCAATGCTTAGCTTTGTCCCCATATAGAGAACTCGACCTCACTTCTTCACTCGAGGCATACCCACCAACTGCCTAATCGGACTTACCATGCTTGACATCCAATTTGATCCACTAGGACTTCTGCCAGCTGTTCGATCTCCCTGACCCAGTTTGTCTTCATGTCGATTGTCTCTCCTGACCCAATTGATCTTCATGCTAGATGTCTGATCTCCTGACCCATCTAGACTTCCTGCTTAGTGTTCGATCCTCCTAATATGTCAAGTCTTCTTCCTAGTATCTGGTCAACATGACTTACTAGGACTTTCCATGCTTTGCAAAGTATCTGGTCTGCCTGATCTACTAAGGCTTTCCTATTAAGCCTGCACACTTAACACGCATATCAAAACATAAGTTATTCCTAATTTTAACTTATGGTTCATATATCAAAATTAAGGGGTAATACACCCTAGATTAACACACTTGGTCAGTCGATTGGTCCATAATCCCAGTCGACTAGTAAACCTTAAACATGAGGTTTAGCCAAGTATGATATCCTCATACTTGATATTGTTGGAGGATCGATGGCCGACTAGAGGAGGGTGAATAGCCAAAATCGCATGTACGGTGGAAATCGTCTGTTCGTCGCGTGCTCGTCTACAATACTCGTTAATGCGCAGCGGAAATAATAGCAATATGAATACAAAAGACACAAGCACAAATACAAGCACACACAAGACACCAATATACATGGTTCAGAACCTTAGGGTTTCTACTCCACGGGGCGAGCTCTTATTATGCGCACGACACTAACAAAACTCCTTCTCAACAACATGTCAGAGGTGGAGAAACCTCGTACAAGCAATTACAATAATGTAATACAAAAGTACAAGCCAAACTACAAAGATAAAATAAATACAAGTAAAGAGCACTTTACAAAACTTTGCTTTGATCACTTGCTTGTTGCTTGCTTTGGATTGCTCTTGAAGGTCTGAAATGCAGCAACAATTCCCCTGCAAAATTACCCAAAAAATCGTTGTTGAAATCCTCCCCAAGCTCCTCCTTTTATGCTTGTCTCGGGCTGATTTCGCGTTGATTAGTCGACTGCTCGTGACCTCCAGTTGACTACTCATGTAGCCATTATCTCACAACAACTGAATCCACGTTGGCAAAGTTCCAACGGATAACCATCAATTGACTGATCATCCCCATCAATCGACTGGTAACCCCATCAGTCGAGTGCTCGACATGATCACTCGATTGAAAAATATTTTATGCCTGAATTCACCTTGATCAGTCGATTGCCATCCCTTGGTAGTCGACTGATGGTGTTGGCAGTCGACTGTTTGGCCAAAACCTCATCAGTCGAACACCAGTCGATTGCCATTGACTTGGAGCAGTCGACTGGTACCTATACCAATAAACTGATGTCGGGTAAAATCTTAAACACCAAGTTGTTTGAGCATCTGACCGTCGGGTAAACCCTCAAACACAAAGTTTGAGCATCCGACACTCAGTCTTAGCCACTTGGCCAAGTCCACCTCATCCTCTCATAGATTTCCCTACTGAAGCTCTCTTCCCTCGGCCTACATCCCTCGGATGCACCAAGCGCATGGCTTCGCAATGTCATCCTTCACGTCTCTTTCCCCTTGAAGTCTGCTTCCCTTGGGCCTCACTCCATTTGCTCCCTGTCTGACGATCCCTCAGATGTACCAAGCGTGCGGCTTCGCAATGTCATCCTGTTAGAATGTATACTGAAAGCCTAGCTCTTTTTGTATGAACATTTTATTTTGAAATAAGAATCACATGATCATTGTTTGCACTTTATATATTTATTATATGTGTGTGCATATTGTCTAATATTTTACATTGTAGATAACATGGTGCTTGGTGTGGCACAGAAGATCATGTTATCAGTCCCTTGTAAAATATAAGTAGAGGTTCACAACCAAGATGGTTTTGGACAAACCATTGGCATGGTTGTAGTGTAGCTTGGTATTGTTTTATCTTGAACATAGAGTTACACTAGTACACTTAGGTGTATTGAGCAGGACCGACATAGAGGTGATTCAATTTAGTGCTGACTACATAATTGAATCGGACCTCGGATATTATGTTGTACATGCTCTTAATCCCGATATAATAACGGGCACATGTACTTAGTATTTATTTCTTTGATTTACCAGTGGGTGAGATTTAGATGGATTAAATCAATATGCGCGGTAAGTTGGGAAATAATATTATTTACATGGTGTGCCGTTGATTATAGGAGGAAACCGTGTCCTATATATTAGGTTGATGATGTCCCCTTGAGGAGCTCATAAGGTTCATCATGTAAACCCAGCTGGTTGACTTAGTCAACATGATGATAAGGTTGAGTGGTACTACTCGAGGAGTTAGATGTTGATTAATTGATGGTCAGTAAATCAATTAATTGACGGACATTCGATATCTTAAACACGGGGAGATTAATGTACAAATAATATATGGAGCCCATATTGATTTATGGGGGTTGGTGAGGTAGTTCAATGATGATCCTCTAGTGGAATGGAACATCATTGATGGATCAAGTTTGTGTGGTTCCGATCCATCGGGTGGCCGAGACCCAACTCCTCCTTATGGTCCCTATCGTAGCCTAATATAATCCTTGTGAAGTCTAGATCCAAGAATGTAAAACAAAACCTAGAACTAACGGTTGGATTAAATCCATAGATCCGATGGTTAGGATGAATCCCTAGAACCGACGATGGAGATTAAATCCCTAGAACCGACGGTGGAGATTAAATCCCTAGATCCGACGGTGGAGATTAGAGGAGGCTTAAGCCTAAATTCTAGAATTAGGGTTTGGCTCATCCTTGGTTGGGCGGCAACAAATCTTAAAAGGGATAAGGTTGGTTGGGCGGCAAGAATATAGGAGTTAGTTCCTATATTTTAGGCTAACCAACTTTCTCCTAAATTCTATAAATAAAGGCTTAGGCATTGGGCGAAAATAGGTTTTTTGGATTGGAGAATTAGGGTTTGGCTCATCCAAGAGTTGGGCGGCAACAAACCCTAGAGGAGCTAGGGTTTTTGGGCGGCTAAGAAAGTGGGTGGCAAGGTGATTGTTCTCCCTAAGGTTTTTGGCCGGCGCCCCTCTTTCCCTTCTCATCCTTGGCCGGTTCTCTTCTTCCTCCTCTCTTGCTCCTTGGTGGCCGGCGGATCTCCAACAATTGGTGGCCGGTGCTTCTCCAACATCTAGGTGGCCGGCGGCAACAATACAACAAGTTGGCGGCACTCATCCAATCGTTCCTTGGCGTGGTTGCATCAAACTCTCTTGTTTGGTGGCGGTTCTAGAAAGGAAAGGTTTTGGTGGTTCTTCTCTTTGTTACTTGGCGGACAAGGAAGAGAAGAACGTGATCTAGAAGGCTTCTACTGTGGAGGATCTTCGTCCACACGTCGTCCACGAGAAGGATAGGACATACGGTAGAAGATCGTAAGGTATAAAGTTTTATAACTTTAATTTCAGATCTGAGCATGTTCTTATATATGATGATTATACATGTGTGTATATGAATATATATTGTATAATCATGGACCCCGAAGACAAACACAAAAACCGGCGATCCGTCCGTCGTCTCTTCCGCGGCTAACCAACTAGAAGAGTTGTGTTGCTTGAACGACTAGTTTGTTCAAGCGACCACTCGAGTTGTTAGCACGACGACGAATAGGTGTTGCTAAGGAAGCTCATCCCATCCGGATTAATCCTTTCATTAGTGAAAATTTTAATCCGGGGACATGGGAGCCAATGAGCCTCCGAAGCGACATCCATCACATCCTTCACCGACTCAAGGACCCCGAGCCTATGAGGCTAGTGACCTTGCCAAGTCCTCAAGACTTCCCAAATGTCAACCCATGTTGGACTTTCACCACCAAGGCTACACCCTCGGACTTACGTGGCCAACCCATGTTGGACTTCTCACACCAAGCCTCATGCTTGGATTTTACCAACACCAAGCCCTATGCTTGGATTTTCCATGTCAAGCCCCATGCTTGGACTTTCACCGTCAAGGCTACACACTTGGACTTATGTGGCCAACCCATGTTGGACTTCCCATGACAATCACATGTCATATGTTTTGTCTAACATCAAAATACAATTCGAGTCAAACTCGAGTCCGGTCAATCGTGACCTAGGCCAATTGCACCAATAGATACTTATTCTTAGCCTAGACCTAAGCCTTCAAGCCACTTCCATCAGCCTCATGCCCTTAGTTTGAGTCCATGACTCCTCACCCTTGGCCCTAACCTTCAAATGCCTCTATTGGCTATATTATGCCAACCGGGTACGCCGCCAAGACTACACTCTTGGACTTACATGACCAAGACTACACCCTTGGTCTTTCCTTTTTCAAATATCCATATTTGGAATTTTCACTGCCAAGACTATACACTTAGATTTACGTGGCCAAGACTACACCCTTAGATTTTCCTTTGCCAAAGTTTACTTGGACTTTATGCCGCCAAAACTACATACTTGGACTTATGCTACTAAGACTTCACCTTTGGACTTTCCCATTGCCAAGACCATACTTGGACTTTCCAAACCATACTTGGACTTTCCCTTGCCAAGACCATTCTTAGACTTTCCAATTGCCAAGACTATGCTTGGACTTTTCCTTGCTAAGACCATTCTTGGACTTTCCAATTACCAAGACTTCAAACTTAGACTTTCACCGCTAAGACTACACACTTAGACTTACGTGGCTAAGACTTCATACTTGGACTTTACCATGCCAAGACATCAAACTTGGACTTCCGAGGTTGATTGCTCCAACAATCTCCCCCAAATAATCTCCTCCATAATACTTTGGATATCCCAATCATTCATTAGTCATATGGTAAATATATGGTCAAACCATATAGTCAAATAATGGTCAAACCCATTGTCAACCCATTTTCAAACATCAAAACCCTACTCGAGTCCCACTCGAGTCTGGTCAATTGTGACCTGGGTCGATTGCACTAACAATCTCTCCCTTTTTGATATTTGACAATACCTTTAAGTTAGGCTAACAATAACCCAAACTTAATTCTTCCAATGCCAAAGCATAGTGAAGGTTTACCTAACTTAAACCTCACTTCTCTCCCTTTGGTATACATCAAAAATACTACCAAGGATATCCATGTCTCATATCCGAATGAGATCATTCGCTCTCTCCCTTGGTCCAAACTCATCATTAATGCCTTTATTCTCCCTAGTGATACTCTCTTATCACTAAATGCAAGGCATTTCCTCACTTCTCCAATTTTTCCCTTTTGGTGAGCACAATGAGGGTTTCTTAACATAAACCCTTTATTTATCCCCCTTTGAGGAAAAATCATCCATCATCCCTTGATGGATAACCTCCCCCTAAAGGCTTACTCTCCCTTGACCATTGCACCAACAATGTCCTTAGAGAGTTACTAAGCCAATTGGAAATATAAACCATCGAAAATAAGGGTAAAAGTTCAATATTGAACCTTAACCTCCCTTAAAATTCAATACTCCACCCTAAATAACTCTCCTAATAATTTTTAGTGATTATTTCACTCTTCCAATGCTTTCCAAAGCATATCTTAGGGTTATGAGATGATAGAGACCTTAGGATAACCTAAAATTGCTGATAAATGGATAAACAAGACCTTGTTCAGTCAAAATCAACTTTAACAGTCGACTACACCACAATCAGTCGACTGCCTAAAGTGGCAATCAACTGGTTTCTATAATTTGCAGAAATCATACTTCAGAATCGAAATTTGATAAATCATAAGTAAATATACATATTTTAAAAAATCTTGAAAATTCTTACGTACATTACTTACATAAAATACAATGGGTGAAAAATATTTTATAATAAAATACCTATTAAATTGAAGTATTGATACAAAGCTCAAAAGCATTGATAACTTCAATATTTTTGCCTTACTTTGTGCCAACTTATTCAATAGTGATTGCTATCAAAAGATAGACTCCATCAAGATTTTCAAAATAATTTTAAAATGTTTTTTGAAACCTTATATTGAACCATGATCTATGGGTTAAATGTACATGACTTGTACATTAGCTTTCCTTATGATTCCTTAATGTCATATTATGAGTTTGAGTTAATCTAGATGCAACATCTATGCACTTTGAACTTAATTTATTTTCCTAACATCTCACATATATCTAATGTGTCTCAATACACATACATGTCACCTTATAGTCCTTGTGAGATGTGGATTTTGTTCTTCCCTAATCTAAGGGTTCATGCATTTTATCTAGGCAACTCTATTTAATTTCCTTATCATGAGACTTCAAATCATGTCATTGTTCTTAATTTCATTTTAATTATCTTAAATGCATGAATGATGATCATGACATAAATGATAGAATAAATTAAAGCATAACCAACAATCATGATGTCATGACATAAAGATAGACCTAAATACAAACATGACATATACTACATTAAGTATTTTCATGACATTTACATGATCAAATGAAATATGATGTCATGACATGACATATGGCAAACAAAGCATGACAATTTTATATAGTAAGGTATAAGAATACCTAAGTTTCAAGTCTAATTTGTCATTTACTAGGATTATACCATTTTTGTCATAATAAACCAAATCCCCAAGTGTGCCAAAAACCCAAAATGACACACTATGACTCTAAACCTAATTGTGCCAATTATGATTGATTTTTTAAACTTCTTAAATTTTGTTGGCACATCCTAAAATCCTTTATGATATAATTCTTCTCTCATTTCCAAGGTATCTCATTTCCTTGAAAGTACCTAAAGTGTCAACTTTACTATGGTTAGGTTAACTACCCATCCATTTAAGGTTTACACATCATAAACCCATGTAGCATGATAAAATCATGCTCCTAGGAACTCAATACCTATTGGAGCTTCTTGGGTTTTGTAAGTACTCACTAAGGATAACTTCCCTAGCTACCCTCCTAATGACCCTCCTAGGCTTTGATGCTTTGGTCATTTGGGTCTTCTCAAAATTAACCTTAGGGGTAACTCCCCTTGTAAACTTGCTAGTGACTTTCTTAGACCTTTTAGAGGCCTTAGTCACTTCAGTCTTCCTAAAGTTAACTCTAGGGGTTCCCTCCCTTATGACCTTGACCTTCCTAGACCTAATGATGGTTCTATAGTCAAATGGAATAGTATGGTAAGAGAGCTTATCCACCTTAGACATAGACTTGTGACCCAAACCTTTCTTGTTCTTAGGCAATGCTTGCCTCCTAAACCCTAATTTTTTTTATCATTAGACCCATTAGTTGAATTTGTCATTCTTCTAAGGGTCTTTTCCAATTTCTCAAGCCTTTACCTCAAGGCTTGATTTTCCATTTCTAATTTCCCAATTTTTTATTTTTCATTGACCTTTTGGGAATTCTTCTTCCTAGGCATATGTCTAGTCCATTTAGGGTTAATGCCTAAATTGCTTTCTACCTTCCTACCTTCTTTGTCAATAGGCAAAGTAGGTCTAGCATTATCCTTAGATCTAATTTCATAAGATTTTGCACCTAAGAAAAAATACTTGTTACTAGCATGCTTCTTATGATAAATTGCATTAAGACAAAAATTATTACTAGCATGCTCTTTGTTATGAAGGTTTGAAAGTGCATTAATAAATGATACCTTGGCCTTCGGCTTAGGTGCTCCCCCTACAACTGAGCTCTTTCTCTTATCCTTCCTAGGGTGACTCCCCCTCAGACATTAGCTTCGGTAATTCCCCCTTTGTTGGCACTTGAAGCAAACAACGTGCTCCTTGCTCTTGCGTATCAGGGCTCCAATCTCCTTGACCTTCTCCTTGGCATTGGGTGACATGGGAACCTTCTTGACTTCTTTTGGGCATTTACTCTTGTAGTGCCCTTTCTCCCTACACTCAAAGTATATGATATGATTTATATTTTTAAACAATGCACTTGGTTACCTATAGGGGAATCTTGAGCTTGCTCTTCTTCTCGTACGGAGGTAGATGGTTCATCTTGCTCTAGATCTGGGGTCAAGATCTAACCTCCCACTCAATCCTTGAAGTAGAGGCTTCCACCTCTTCTTCGAAAGTTGAACATCTATCGACTTCCAAATCCTTAAGCTCTTGAGATGATGAGCTTGCTTCCTTGGATTCCTTGTTTACTTCTTGGGCCGATGAGGACTCTTCATGGAGCTTGGCTCTCCATAAATCCTTTGCATCCTTGAATTTCTCTATCTTACACAACAAATCATGAGGAGTTACATTAATTAGAATTTTCATTACCCTTTCATTTATCTCGAAGGCTTGACATTGCTCCTCGGTCCATCTCTTCCTCTTGAGGAATCCTCCCTTCGGACCCCGTGGAAGTTCGAAATCGTCCACCAAGATGAACCAATCTTCTATGTTCATCATGAGAAAATTCTCCATTCTTGCCTTCCATTGGTCAAAGCCCCCGAATCCATAGAGACCATAGAGTGGTGGAGTGTAGATGTCATGTTCAAGTCCATCATTTGACAACTCCATCCTTCTTTACTCCTCTAGTACTTGTGCTCTCTCGGTTGTGAATTTGGTGAAGAGCGACCCACTCTGATACCACTTGTTGAGGATTAATGACCGCGCTAGAGGGGGTGAATAGTGATTTTTCAATTTCGTCGTTCGATTGCGTTCGTCTCTACAACAATGTTAGTGTGCACAGCGGAATACAAATAGAAATAAACACAAACACAAGACAAACACATCACATGCAATACACGATATTTTACGTGGTTCGGAACTAGGGTTCCTACTCCACAAGCCGAGCTCTAGTGATGTACACCACCACTATATCTTCTCCTTCTCAGAAACAATCTGGAGGTGGAGAAAGCTCATACAAAGATATTACAACAATAAGAAGCAACAAAAATACAAGCAAATAAAAGAAATGAAATTACAACACTTTACAAGTGAGCTTTTGGATGCTTGATCTTTTGGTTGCTTTGAATAGCTTTGAAGGTTTGGAAAGCAACAACTATTCCCCTTCAAATCCCCCAAGACTCGGCCTTTGAAATTGATGTGTGTAATTCATGCTACATTTTGGGTATTCAATATGAATGCATTTCACCCCATTTTATGTTTTAGTCATGTATTTTGTTATATTTTAGTCAAGTTTAACATATTTTGGATAAAGAAACTATTTTGGGGTATTTTTCATGTTAACAGGGTGAAGAATCGACAATTATCGAGGCATATCAAAATAACACAGTCGTGCCATCAGAGACACGTTCGTGTCAAATTGAAACAAAGATCGTCCCAACTCCAAAACTTCCAAACCTCAACACACCCCGGGTGTGTTAGCCGACACACCCACGGTTCATGCCTGACACACCCATGCCCTCCATTAGCATGGGTGTGTCGCCCTATTTCTCGACGCAGCACACCTTTCCTTTTTTGTGAACAACACGAGGAAACCCGGGATTTTCACCTTAATTGAAGAGGATTTTCTTCCTTAATTTAAGATGAAGCCAAGGCTATAAAAGAGGATATATTCTAACCCTAAAGGGGGGGAGAAAAGGAGGCGGCGGAATTCGGAGGAGGATGACAGAGCCAACGACGAAGGAAACACAACGAACGATGGCGTTAAGGATTGTAAACTTTTTCTTTGGCAATTCTTATACAAATATGGAGTAGTGTCATGTAATCTTAGGATGGGGGAGTAGCCCTTGACAATTTATGATGGTTGATTGAATCTCTTCTACTTGAATTATCGTTTGTTTTAAGTTGGTTTTAGATTCTTATTGATAAATCTAAGGAACCTTGAGGAAGTACCTAAAAGTGAACCCAAGTTCCCGAAACCTAGATCCAAACTAGGGATTAACTCCTACTAAGTATCGATAGCGTATCTATGAGGGCTTGCGGGAATCATTGATAATTCCTTAGTTGATTATGGTCTCGTGTGCAAACCTATCATGAAAAGGAAATTTAGTCTCTAGAGGAACTCTTATGGACTTAATGGATCTATCAAAACCAATTTTTACCAAGTAACGGTAGTAAGACTAGGGAGGTTTGTGGGGGTCTCGTGACAGGTCCCCTTAGTTGTTTATGATCACCTATGCTCGAATACCATAACAGGGAAATTGAGTTTGATAGGTACAATTGACGTAGACCTCGAAAGGGGTCATTGATTTACCTTAGGACGGGTTCCATTAAAACAACCCTAAGGAGTAGGAGAGAACACAATCACCTTATAAATCATCAATGCGGTGAAATCTATATCCTGAGATTCCCCCTCAATTATTGACTTTTAACTCGTTCTTCTCATTCGCTGTTCTTGACTGCTTAGTTTCTTTACTTAATTCTCAATTTTGATTTGACTAGATAACTTGGTATTATGATCATTCGGTAATTGACCCAATCTCTGTGGGATCGATATTTTTATTACTTGACGACAACCGTGCACTTGCGGAAATTGACACATCAAGTTTTTGGCATAGTTGCTGGGGATTGGCACTCAATATTGAATTGAGTGTGATTTAGTTAATCTAGATTTCTGTTTCTGTTTTTATTCTTTTGCCTATTCTGAATTCTTGTTTTGGAAGCTTCACTTGTTGTTGCATGCACAGATTTAACAGGGAAATTATCAAAATCGATCCTGAGATAGAGAGAACGTTCCTTGCTAGAAGAATACTCCAGCAACAACAGAAAGAAAATTTGAACTCTAACATGGCTGATCAGAACGAGAATAAACCTTTAAGGGATTATGTAGCGCCTAGTACAAGGGGATTGAGATCAAGTATTAGAAGACCCCCCATTGAAGCGAACAATTTTGAATTGAAATCGGCTCTACTTTCCATGGTCCAACATCATCAATTTGGAGGAGCGCCCACTGAAGATTCTAATCTGCACTTGGAAGTATTTTTAGAATTTTTCAAAACGTTAAAACTGAATGGAGCCTCAGTTGATGCTATTAGATTGCGCTTGTTTCCTTTCTCATTGCAGGACAAAGCTAGAGCGTGGTTACACTCCCTTCCAGCGGACTGCATAACTACATGGGATCAGCTGGAGCAGAGATTTCTAGACAAGTATTTTCCACCAAGCAAAACTGCAAGTCTTCATCATTAAATCACTAATTTTGTACAGAAGGATGGAGAGACATTATTTGAAGCTTGGGAAAGATTTAAGGGATTACTACAGCAATATCCTCATCATGGACTAGAGAAATGGCTCATTGTTCATACTTTCTATAATGGAATCTCGTATGCCACTAAAGTTTCTCTTGATTCTGCTGCAGGAGGAGCTCTCATGAACAAAACGTTGGATGAAGCATTTGAGATCATCGAGAATGTGGTAATGAATTCTCACCAATGGGCTACAGAACGAGGGTATCTGATTAAAACGTCAGGTAAGTATGAGGTAAGTACTCTCGATTTACTCAGCACTAAAGTTGATGCATTAACTCAAAAGCTTGAACATTTTAATGTATCAGCTATAAACTCATCTAATGTCACTTGTGGGATTTGTGGTGTAACAGGACATATGACCACAAATTGCCAAATTCTACACGCACCATCATCGGGAGCAGGGGTTGAGCAAGTAGATACGCTGAATAATTTTAATCAGAAGCCTAATGGTGGCAACCCTTATTCGAACACGTACAATCCCGGTTGGAGGAATCATCCCAACTTTTTGTATCGAGCCAACCAAAATTCTTCTGGACAGAATAATTTTGGAGCACCTTCGGGATTTCAACTAGGGCCCAAGTCAAACTTAGAAAAGATGATGGAAAATTTTATCACATGCCAAGGGAAGATAAACGATGTATTTCGACAGCATGTTATAGAATCCAATCAGCAACATCAAAATACTACCGAGGCAATTAAGAAATTGGGAAGCAAGGTTAATAATTTGACTAATCACACAAGAATATTGGAGAATCAAATTTCTCAAATTGCTAGCTCTACATCTAGAACGCCCGATAGATTTCCTAGAAATTCAGAAGTAAACCCAACTGAACATTGTAATTCTATAAGTTTGAAAAGTGGAAGAATTTTAGAAAGAGACAAGAAGGTAGAACCACCTACCAGAGCTCAACAAGCCCCACCCGTGCTCGACAACACAGGTGTGCCGGAGTTTGAAGAAGTGGCCATACCCAGCAGCACACCTGTGTTGAATGATTTTGAGATAGGCAGCCGACAACACACCCAGGGTGTGTTGTCCACCACACCCATGTCGGGTGAGTGCACCCAGGGTGTGTCAGCCAACACACCCGTGTCGGGTGATGCCCATAAACGCACCCAGGGTGTGTCAGCCGACACACCAGTGTCGGGTCACTCCAGCAGCCAGCATGCCCCAGCCGAGCCAGATGACATAGTCGTGTCGCACAAAGAGCCAAGGACATACAATCCTCCTATCCCATTCCCTCAGGGACTGATTAAGGAGAAATTGGATGAACAATTTGGTAAGTTTCTTGAGGTAATTAGAAAGTTTTATATTAATATATCTTTTATAGAAGCTCTTCAACAAATGCCTACGTACTCCAAGTTCTTGAAGGATATTTTAACCAATAAAAGGAAAGTTGAGGAGCATGTAACATTGGCTCTTACCGAAGAATGCAGTGCTTTAATTAAAAACATGGTACCTCCCAAGTTAAATGATCCAGGTAATTTTTCTATCCCTTGAATAATTAATGACTCTAGTTTTGATAAGGTTTTTTGTGATCTAGGCGCTAGTGTCAATTTGATTCCTTTTTCCATATGCAAGAAATTAGATTTGGGAGAAATGAAACTAACAACTATGGTCTTGCAGTTAGCTGATCGATCCATTAGATATCCTTTGGGAATCTTAGAAGATGTACCTGTGAAGGTGGGAAACTTTATTATTCTCGCCGATTTCGTAGTGCTTGACATGGATGAAGACCCATGTATTCCACTCATTTTAGGGAGACCTTTCCTGGCTACTGCAGGGGCGATGATAGACGTCAAGAACCACAAACTTTCACTTGCATTTGGAAATGATAAGATTGAATTCGACCTTTCCAAAGATGTTAAACAACCTTCTAATTTCGATGTTTGTTGCAGGATTGACAATTTCCAATCAATTGCGCTAAAAGGAGCACAAGAACAAGCTTATCTTGGTAGGCTCGAAAGGGATTTCGAGGATGAAGAGTCGGAGATTGTCGACCTTGACCTACCACCACAGGTAGAACTTAAGCCTCTTCCATCGACGCTCAGGTATAAATTTCTTGGCGAAAACTCTACTTATCCCGTGATCATTAACGCTGATATGAGGAGTAGAGTACACTCCTCGAGCCACATCCATCCAACTAGGGAATAATTGAGGGGTCAAGCTAATGACCTTAAACAAGCACTTCTTGGGAGGCAACCCAAGCTATTTTCATTTTTTTATTTTTATGCATTTTATTTTATTTTATGCGTTTTTATTTTTAACTTTGAGTTTTGCTTTTTTCAGGTTTTCAGGTTTACAAGACACAACATGTCTGTGTCGCTCATCAACACGGCCGAATCAAGAACCAACTACAGTCCAGAGGTTGGCAAGGTGAGACTGTGCTAATGGTGTGGTCGTGTTATTGTCGTGCCACTGCATGCCAGATTTACACGACCCACTTATGCCAAACGACACGGGTATGTCAAGCTTCAAAGGCAAACTCGAATACAACACACCTCGGGTGTGTTAGCCGACACACCCGTATCGCTCAAAAGAAAAAAAAAAAAGGTGTTCCAAAGGGCATGCCTGGGTCGCCGCTTGCCATAAAAAAAAATTGCCCCGAACACACCCTAAAGTTCACACGATTATTCACGAGCTAAGAGCAGCGACGTAGGTGGGAAGAGAAGGATGCTAGTAGCAAGGACAGTGACCATTGATTCCCCTGAGCTATTTTGTGAGTTTCGATGTCTTTCATTTATGTTGTCTCTTCTTAGATTTCTAATTTGGTTATTGCATAATTCAAGTCTAGGGGAGCATGTTTCATTGTGTAAGCTAATTCTATTTTTATCTTTTCATATATCATAACATTGCATTCTTATATCATCTAGCGTAGTATAACTGAACCTTGGTCGGATCATGATATTCCTTTGTGCTTATTTGATAAGAACCCTATTTCACTTTTCACACGACCTAAAGGTTTGAGGTATCCGAAAAGGGTTTAAATCCCTCATATCGGACTAGTACTCGATTTTCCATTGGGGACTTTCCTGTGTAATTTGGTTACTGGAGAAACACTTTTCTTAGAAGTTTTTGACTTGAAAAAAGAAGAAGAAGAAGAAGAAAAAAAAGGAAAAAAAAAAACACTTTTCAAGTTTTGCCACTAGGAATGATTTGATAAGATTAAGATCAGATTTTATACCTCTGGATGGTTTCTTGCAACTCCACACATAAGTTATCTTTTGTGTTTTTCCCTTTTCTTTGCTTGAGGACAAGCAAAAGTTTAGGTCTAGGGGATTTTGATGTGTGTAATTCATGCTACATTTTGGGTATTCAATATGAATGCATTTCACCCCATTTTATGTTTTAGTCATGTATTGTGTTATGTTTTAGTCAAGTTTAACATATTTTGTATAAAGAAACTGTTATGGGGTATTTTTCATGTTAACAGGGTGAAGAATCGGCAATTATCGAGGCGTATCAAAATAACACAGCCGTGCCATCAGAGACACGTTCGTGTCAAATTGAAACCAAGACCGTCCCAACTCCACAACTTCCAGACCTCAACACACCCCGGGTGTGTTAGCCGACACGCCCATGCCCTCCATTAGCATGGGCGTGTCGCCCTATTTCCCGATGCAGCACACCTTTCCTTTTTGCGAACAACATGGGGAAACCCGGGATTTCTGCCTTAATTGAAGAGGATTTTCTACCTTAATTGAAGATGAAGCCAAGGCTATAAAAGAGGATATATTCTAACCGTAAAGGGGGGGGGAGAAAAGGAGGCGGCGAAATTCAAAGGAGGATGACAGAGCCAACGGCGGAGGAAACACAACGAACGATGGCGTTAAGGATTGTAAACTTTTTCTTTGGCAATTCTTATACAACTATGGAGTAGTGTCATGTAATATTAGGATGGGGGAGTAGCCCTTGACATTTTATGATGGTTGATTGAATCTCTTCTACTTGAATTATCGTTTGTTTTGAGTTGGTTTTAAATTCTTATTGATAAATCTAAGGAACCTTGGGGAAGTACCTAACAGTGAACCCAAGTTCCCGAAACCTAGATCCAAACTAGGGATTAATTCCTACTAAGTATCGATAGCGTATCTATGAGGGCTTACGGGAATCATTGATGATTCCTTAGCTGATTATGGTCACGTGTGCAAACCTATCATGAAAAGGAAATTTAGTCTCTAGAGGAACTCTTATGGACTTAATGGATCTATCAAAACCAATTTTTACCAAGTAACGGTAGTAAGACTAGGAAGGTTTACGGGGGTCTCGTGACAGGTCTCCTTAACTGATTATGATCACCTACGCTCGAATATCGTGACAGCAAAATTGAGTTTGATAGGTACAATTGACATAGACCTCGAAAGGGGTCGTTGATTTACCTTAGGACAGGTTCCATCAAAACAACCCTAAGGAGTTGGAGAGAACACAATCACCTTATAAATCGTCAATGCGGTGAAACCTATATCCTGAGATTCCCCCTCAATTATTGACTTTTAGCTCGTTCTTCTCATTCACTGTTCTTGACTGCTTAGTTTCTTTACTTAATTCTCAATTTTGATTTGATTATATAACTTGGTACCACGATCATTCGGTAATTGACCCAATCTCTGTGGGATCGATATTTTTATTACTTGACGACAACCGTGCACTTGCGGAAATCGACACATCAAAAATCCTCCTTCGCGAGCTCCCTTTAAGCCTCCACAAGGCCTAGATTTCTGCCTGGTAGTTGACTTCCAAAAGGCCCCAATCGACTGCCTACAGTGTTGTTATCTCACAACGGACTTAATCCACATTGAATTCTGCCCAATGTATACCTCATAAGTTGACTGCTTAGTAGACTATTGGATATTCTGTGCTCGAGTTCATTACCATCAATCGACTGCCCAATGTCAGTCAACTGGTCTAACCCCTAGTCGACTGCTAAAGCACAATCATTTTGTGCTCGTGTCCATAGACGCCAATCGACTACCCATACATGGCAGTCGATTGGCCTAATCCCAAGTCGACTACTAGAGCACAATCGACAGTCGAGCCTCAGTCGACTACATGACTAGTCAACTAGTCATAATCTCAGTTGACTGCTCATGTCAAACTAGGCTCCCAAGTGTCGTGCACTTGGCTAGTCGACTGATAAATCTCAAACATGAGATTTAACCCAAGTATGATCCCCTTATACTTGATACTTACCCTTAGCCTAGACCTAAGCCTTCAGGTCACTTCCATCAACCTCACGCCCTTAGTTCGAGTCCACGACTCCTCACCCTTGGCCCTAGCCTTCAAGTACCTCCATTGGCTATGTCATGTTAATCAGGTATGTGGCCAAGACTACACCCTTGGACTTACACGGCCAAGATTATACTCTTGGTCTTTCCTTTGCCAAATATCCATATTTGGACTTTTCACTGCCAAGACTGCACACTTAAACTTACGTGACCAAGACTATACCCTTGGACTTTCCTTTGTCAAAGTTTACTTAGACTTTACGCCGCCAAGACTACACACTTGGACTTATGCTACCAAGACTTCACCTTTGGACTTTCCCATTGCCAAGACTATACTTGGACTTTCCATGCAAGACCATGCTTGGACTTTCCCTTGGCAAGACCATTCTTGGACTTTCCAATTGTCAATACCATGCTTGGACTTTCCCTTGCCAAAACCATTCTTGGACTTTCCAATTGCCAAGACTTCAAACTTGGACTTTCACTGTCAAGAATACACACTTGGACTTACTTGGCCAAGACTTCAAACTTGGACTTCCGAGGTTGATTGCTCCAACAATCTCCCTCAAATAATCTCCCTCATGTGACTTTGGATATTCCAACCATCCACTAGTCATATGGGCAAACTATATAGTCAAACAATGGTTAAATCCATTATCAATCCATCAAAACCCTACTCGAGTCTCACTCGAGTCTGGTCAATCGTGACCTGGGCTGATTGCACCAATAATCTTGGCTTTTGTACTCAAGTCATTTAGATCTTGAAGATTCATAGGGTACACAAAATTGAGATATTAAGTATCAATTGTCACTAATGCCTCTCTATTCTTTATGACAAAGACATGGCTGCAACAAAGACTATTGTAACGAATCTTGTGAAGGGAGAAAAGTTGAACGGTGATAACTAGGACATTAGGCATCGGAAGGTTCAGTTTGTCTTCAAGGAACAAGAATTTGGAGAGGTTCTTAAGCACGAGATGGTGGACCCCAGGGAGGGTACCACGACATAGGTAATATGCAGTCAGGAAATATATTGTGCTTAAAAAAAAAGGATGACCAAGTTAGGGTAATCCTTCTTAGTAGTATGCATGATAAGTTGATCTCGATATATGAACAATATCCTACTGCTATATCGATTTATCTTACTCTGAAAGAGCGTTTTGGTGCCCCATCAACTCCTAAGTTAAGGATGCTAATCTATAAGTTCATCACATATAAGAAGAGACACGATCATATTATGAAGCATCATTTAAAGTATATATCAAGTATGATTACCTCTCTGAAGAATATGGGAGAGTTATGTCTAATAAGCTTCAAGTACTAAGAGTGATCCAGTCTTTGCCTGACTTATGAGATATATTTAAGATCAATCTAACACACACTGAGAGTTTTCATACTTTCATAGATGTGGGTAGGCATTGTGAGATCAAGGAGAAGCATCAGGAGGTGACCAAGTCTGTTGGATCGAGCGGATCGTTAGAGGGGGGTGAATAGCAATAAAAATTTTTGTTCGTTTCAATACTTGAGTTACACAGCGGAAAGAATAAAACAATATAAAAAAGACAAGAGAGTTTTTTACTTGATTCGTAGCCTTCATCTACTACTCCAAGGCCCTAGTGGTCCTTGACCACGCATGGAGGGCAAATCACTAACGAACTCCTCCTCGTTAGAGGTAGGAGTTAATTGAATAAAAAAACCACAAAAAGGATCGAGATAGAGGGACACTTTTCCTCTTCTCGTTACGATAAAAGTACGATAAAAAACTTAAGTACAGATTGAAACTATAAAAACACTTTTACTGATGACTCATAGATGAAGAAGATTGAGCCCTAGTCGTCGTGTCTGCAGCGCTTCGTCGTAGGGATGTCGGAGAGTCATAGTGTATCGGAAGCACTTAGAGGCTTTTAGAATTGATGAAAAACCCTTAGAGAAGCCCTCCTTTTATAGCCTTTGAGCCCCTCATCGAATGGGTCTTCAACCAATAACAAATAGGCACAAAGCTCCTTGGAATGAGGTGATAAGGCTTGACTCCTCGAAGTTGATCCTTGACCATCAGTCGACTGATGGTCATCATCAGTCAACTGATGGCAGCACCAATCGAGTCGCAACACTCAGCAGTCGACTGATTTCAGGCAATCGGGTGGCTCTTGTGGGCAGTCGATTGATGCTTGCTGAAATCACAAGTTAGCTTAACAAAAATATAATTTCGACGGTCGCCGACCGTCCGATCTCGACCTAGACCATCCATGAGATGTCTTTGGTCGGATCTATGCTTAAGACCATCCCCGTAAGGAGGATACGACCTCACTTACGCTCACACACACAAGCTTACCTTGATACTTACTTTGTATCCCTCGCTTCTGGCCTTCCACTCGATTCCTTGGGCTCTCTCCGAAGTCACTCGAGTGTCGCCCGACCACCGCGGCTTCCTCCGGGTGTCGCCAGCCTTCAGCTCCTGCTTTAGCACTTTTTTGCACACTCGATTAAGCTCGTGAGATAATGATGTAATCTTAACTTTGCGTCTTTTGCCATAATCAAAATGCATGTTCGATCATCTGGTGCCCCTGCACCAACAAAGTCTACTTCAGGTCATGCTTATTTTGAGGAGTCGAGTAAGGGCTTTGGGGGTACAAAGCACAAGTAGCACAAGCATGAGAAGAAGACCAAAGTCATGACATGAAGACACATGAGAAAGACAAAAATGCAAAAATAAGGAGCTCGAGAAGATGTTCGATGCTACATATGTAGTAAGCTTGAGCATTTCACATGCAAGTGTAGCTAACGAAAGATATATCCTTCTTCTTTACATGGTTTGAGTTATCTGTTACCTAGTGTGATGTTCGCTAACTCTTCTCATTTATGGATTGGAGACTAAAAAGCCACAGATCATGTAGCTTATGACCGAAGTGCATACGTGGAATTCCACCATTTGAGTCCCCATACGAGAAGGTTATATGTATAGAATGGGACATTTGTGGAGGTGAGAGGGATTGGTACTTGCAAGTTGTTGTTGCAAAGTAACAAGTTCAGTATTTCCATGACATGTTATATGCTCTACCGATTAGGCAGAATCTTGTATCTATCCGATGTCTAGACCAGTTAGGATACTATGTTTTAATTAGAAATTCTAGAGTTTCCATCTCTTATGACAGTTCTTTCATTTGTTCCAGTTTAGTCCATGAGAAACTTTATGAACTTTTTTTTTTCATTTTATGAGTCTTATCCTTCTTCTCGTATTGCCTTTGCATCTAATAGTGTAGTGGATGATGTGATTGCATGGCATAACATACTTGGCTATATAGGGTAAGAAAGAATGGATCAGTTAGCAATGAGTGACATGTTGGACCCACTAGCAAAGGTCGAGTTACCCTTGTGTGAGTTTTGTCTAGTAGACAAAACTATGAGAAAACCATTTGGGAAAGTAATGAGAGCTCAGACTCCATTATAGTTGATTCATTCTGATATTTGTGAACCCATGAGTTACATCTACCTATGCTAGTATGAGCCCTTAGTGTCAATTATGAGATTATTGGTGAGGGAAACTTTTGTATCATATCTTATATTAATATAGGCAAACATTGGTTATTATATTTACTTTATACATATGTCAGCTAAATAAATATAATAATGCCCTTGAATAGTAGGTTCTAATCTACAGTATATCAATTGATAGAATTGATTATGAGAAGTTGTAGAGAACACTATTCTTAATATTCCTAGTCAAGTATTAATAGACAAGGGAAATATTAATACATTGAGACTAACATGTAGGTCAATGGATGACTTGATCATACAAGTCATGGATATGAGATATCACATTGACACATGGGTATATATATTGGAGAATATATATATACTGAATTGACCTGCCATGAGAAAGTGTCATGGATCGTTATATGAGTGTCATATACTTTCTCATGTGATTATTGGTATGAATAGTCCTTAGATCTGAAGTCACTACGGTTCCCTACATAAGGAGTTATGTACTTTGGTATCGTCTAACATCACACCGTAACAGGGTGCACTATAACGGCGATCACTGGGTATATAATGAATTATGCGGAGGGATGTGAGTGATGTAGATGAGATCTATCCCTCCTATATGACAGGAGTGATATCTTTGGCCTCTTGATAGAGTAGGACCACAAAATACATGACCATGCTCAAATGAGTCAATATGAGATATTGAGCTCATTTATTTTAGTGAGTCTACTTGGGGATCAAGAAACATAAAGATCGATAAGGGGATGACACGGTCTATGTCTCATTGATCGATCTAAGATATCAAGGATAGAAGGACACCATCATATATAATAATAGTCACGGAAAGGTTATTGGATCTCAACTTTCTTGTAACTTGGATATTAATGATGTATTGCTAGATGCCGCTCATTGTTTATATATCTAAAAGGGGTTTTAGACACATTGCCAATGTTACAAGAGCCTATAGGGTCACACACAAATAACATTCTATTTTGGAAATGAGTTCTTTTAGTTTGACTAAAAGAACAATGAGAATAATAGATGGTCAAGGCTCGAGTCAAAATCAAGTTGGTTGAGTTATACTCAAGTGGGTTACATTTGAGTTAGACTCAAACTAAATTGGATGGATGAAGACTAGATTTGAGTTAGAATCAAGTGAGACTTGAATTAAACTCAATTCACATGCAAAACTCAAGTTAGACTTGAGTTAAACCCAAGTCACATGCAAAATTCAAGTTAGACTTGAGTTAAATCCAAATCACATGAAAAACTCAAGTTAGACTTGAGTTAAACCCAAATCACATGCAAAACTCAAGTTAGACTTGAGTTAAACCCAAATCACATGCAAAACTCAAGTTAGACTTGAGTTAAAACCAAGTCACATGCAAAACTCAAGTTAGACTTGAGTTAAACCCAAATCACATGCAAAACTCAAGTTAGACTTGAGTTAAACCCAAGTCACATGCAAAAGTTTTAATGCATGCATGATGCATTAAAAGAATGGGAATAGGCTAGTGGATTTTCAATAATGCATTTGATTCAATGCATTTAATGCATTGGATTTCAACGTGTAGAATGGGAAGAGGCTAGTGGAATTTCAATGATGCATTTGATGCATTGATTTTGGAATTCAAGCATGATAATATATAAGGGTGGAAGAAGAGCCAAAGTGTGATAAAAGAGTTGGTGTTCTTTCTTCTTCTTCACTTCTTCATCCTCCTAATTTTAGCTAGTTGTTCTACAAAGGTTGCTACCACAACCATATTTCCAAAAGGGCTGAGTGTCAGTGTGGATACCTTAGAGATACGATTATCCTTACCATATTTAGATCCGACAACTTTGGACTAGTGGGATTGCGAAGGGCTCTCTTCAAAGGTATAATACTTCTTCTAGATAGGATCTAGATGGTTAAAAATAATTTATATATTTTCGCTAGGATCTCTAGTGGGATCCAAAAAATTTTGTTTCCGCTGTGGTTTTGCGAATCGGTTCGCACGTATAGAAGGATCCCAACAGTGGTATCAGAGCCACTTGCAAAACATATATTTTGTTGTTTATATAATTTATATGTGGTATAAATTTTGATTTTCATGTTTTATATGAGATATAAAATGTGTGTATTATAGGTACACGAATTTTAGGCTTGCAATTGTCCTAAAGAGGCAAAACAGGGAGTCTACGACCTAGCCATGGATGCCATTGTTCACCCTAGCGGGACCGCCGTGGCGTTGCGGCTTATCGGTGAAGCGGCCTTAAAATTCATGTATGTATAATCAATTTTATAAAATCTCATCATTATGAATGATATGATGCATGGTGCATGGTTATGGCCTAGGACCCAATATGATTATAGTTGTGTGTTGTGTGTGCATGTTGTAATTCATAATGCGGCTTGCATGTCGCGCCTTCATCTCTATTTTTCCTATTGTAAAATAGATTTAGACTCAAATGTAACTCGAGTATTCTTATTTTTTTTAATGTACAAAATGAAGAAATGGAAAGTCCATTGAAGGTTGAAGTTACAAGGAGGATGTCGACAACACAGGGTGACCGAAGGAAGCACTTGGAGAAGATGTCATCCCTAGGTTGACCATTCGCTCTTCTCATTGGCTTGAGAAGATCGTAGATTAAGGTCATAACCATGTCACGTTTAAGATTATTTGCTATGTGTGTATGTGATGCTAAATAATAATCTTATTTTAAATTAAGTCAGTTTAATATGCCTACCAAAGTTTGGTACTCATAAACTACCTCGATCATTTGTTGTTGGGTTTTCCAAAGCAAAGTAACGTATTTTATCTTGGTAGAGTGCGAGAGGACAATTGTGATGTCCCGCTATCAAACTTTGGATGAGACTTAACTAAGTATCTCAATTAGATTGAGAAACACCTAGAGGCATATCCTAATAGTTAGGAAACATGGGTTAGAGAGCATCTACACTAAGTCTTAGGCGATTAGCCAAAACTAACTCAAGATGACGTGTAATATGAATCTTGGCCCTTCTTTATGCAAGAATTGCATATGATGCAATTGGTAAATTGTTACCTACCTAGTCATACTAAATCTTGGGCGATTAGCCAAAGCTAACTCAAGGTGAAGTATGATGTGGATTTTGCCCCACATGCATCTATGATTCAGTGGGAGTCTCATTTAATCAAAGGCCTAATTAAATGATTTAAAGATATGATACTCATTTTTTTTTGCATATTATTTCTGTTGTAGATCACTATGTCTTCAAATATGTCAAATACCCTATCTCTACGATCGGTCCTTAAGAAGGACAAGCTCAATGGAGCAAACTTTATTGACTGGTATAGGAATTTGAGAATAGTTCTCAAACAGGAGCGGAAACTCTATGTCCTAGAGCAACCCATTCCTGAACCACCCACCAACAATGCCACTCGTGCTGATAAGGATGCTTACAATAAGCATCAAGATGATGCATTAGATGCATCATGCCTTATGCTTGCAACCATGAACTCTAAGCTTCAGAAGCAACATGAGAACATGGATGCCTTTGCTATGGTTATACACCTGAAGCAACTATATTAAGGGCAAGTGAGGCACGAGAGATCCGAGGTATCTAAGGCATTGTTTCAATGCAAGATGCAAGAAGGAACACCCGTAGGAACTCACGTACTCAAGATGATTGGGTACGTGGAGAACCTTGATAGATTGGGATTTCCTTTAGGCCAAGAGTTGGCCACTGACCTTATTCTACAGTCCTTGCCTAGAGGCTTTAGTCAATTTGTCATGAATTATTACATGAGTGAAATTGACAAACCATTGCCTGAGCTCTTAAGCATGTTAAGAACTGCTGAGAGCAATCTTAAGAAGATACAACCTAGTACTAGTGATGTACTTATGGTTAAAAAGGGCAAAGGTAAGAAGATGTCTAAAGGCAAGACCCAAGAAAAGGGCAAGAAAGCATTGAATCCCAAAGATGGGGTGGCCAAGGAAGAGACTTGCTTCCACTGTAAAGAAGTTGGACATTGGAAGAGGAACTGTAAAAAGTATCTTGAGGAAGTCAAGAAGAAGCAAAGTGAGACTTTTGCTTCAGGTATACATGTTATAGAAGTTAACCTATCTACTTCTTCTTCATGGGTATTGGATATTGGTTGTGCTTCTCACATTTGTACTAATGTGCTGAGAAGAAGTAGAACATTGACGCAAGGAGAAGTGGACCTGCATGTGGGCAATAGCGCAAGAGTTGCTGCTATAGCTATAGGAACATATTCCTTATTGTTGCATAGTGGTTTGATTTTAGAACTTGATGAGTGCTATTTTGTACCTGCAATAACTAAGAACATTATGTCTATTTCTTGTTTGGACAAGAAAGGTTTATCATTTACTAAAAAGGACAAACATTGTTCTATTTATTTAAATGAAATGTTCTATTGCAGTGCACATTTGATGAATGGACTCTATGTTCTAGATCTAGAAAACCCAGTCTATAACATAAATACCAAACGATTCAAATCTAATGATTTGAATCGGACATATCTTTGGCATTGTCGCTTGGGTCACATAAATGAGAGTCGCATATCCCAGCTCCATAGAGATGGATTACTGGACTCATTTGATTTTGAATCATATGAGACATGCGAATCTTGTCTTTTAGGCAAAATGACCAAGACTCCATTTAGTGGACAAGGTGAACGAGCCACAGATTTGTTAGGCCTCATACATAGTGATGTTTCTGGTCCTTTCAAAGTCGTTGTCACGCCCCGAGAGCATGTCATGCCGAAAAGAAAATGGACGACATCTCCCCTGTACGTGGCAACATTTTGGGTTAATACAAGGCCCGTAGGCCACAACAACAACAACATATATATATATATATATATATATATATATATATATATATATATATATATATATATATATATATATATATATATATATATATATATATATATAAACATAACAACAAAACGAAACACAACGGAAACTAATACAATGACATACCCATAACCACACATATACAATACAACCACACACCATGTATACCAATATGACTAACACCAGAACATAAAGAAAACCTCACAAAACCCGCACTAACATCACATAACACAATGAAAACTTAGAATACATAACAAGACATATGGAAAACCCAAAAACCCGGACTCTCAGAGTTGAGATGAGACGATGCCAGCCAGCGGTGCTCCAAGTCCATCACGAAGTCGGCCACTATTACAGGCATGTGAAAAACTCAGGGTCCGTGGTGGTGAGTAAAACTCAGCAGGTAATAGAAAAAATATGTATATATATCAAATATCACATGTAATTCAACAACATAATCTAGAGGTAAAACAGGTATATCAGCATAGTATATAAATATAAGCATATACCGTCTAACCAAATGAACAACATAAAATGCAAACATACCTGAAAGCTTGCTACGCTACTCTGATCCAACCTGAGCATATATCCAAACATATATATAACAGAGAGAGTAATACCAACTCATAATATACTCATGCTACAGGTCAAGGTATCTAATGGTATGTCCAACACATATACAAGTATCCGACACAACCGTATAACAGATGCAAGCAACATGCATGAATATGATGTACAATCAAATGCAGCAAGCATAATACAATCTAATACAACATCATAATAAGCATATAAATATAGACTGCATCTATATATATATTAATCACAACCATATATATATATATATATTATATTGTAATATGCAAAGCGCCATAAGATACGGTAATGCAGTATGCAGGGTCATGTCTGCTCACCCCTACTCGCTACCACGACTCCAGTGTGACCTAGGTGGCACGACATGACAACTGTCCCAACTCAATACCAACCACTACTCTAGAGTGGCCGAGTGGACAGTATGATCAAGTAGCATATGAGTGAAAAGAGCTCGCTACACAATGGAGGTCCCTGCTGCTGGCCACTCCGATAGACACTATCAATGAGTGGTTGAGTGTCACGCACCCAGGACAACTGCACGCAACTCCAACTACCACCGTCTATAGTGGTAGAGTATGGCACAACAAATGTTCTGCCCTCACACCAGTTACTCCTCGGGAAGTAATCTGGGAGGCAAGATGACTAACGACCCTTTCAACCCCAAGGGAGACTATGTCGTCAGAATGCATGCAAATGACATGAATGTACCGTCACACGTACAGACATCTACCACAGACTCTCTTTTCAACAAAGAGTCATACCCATCTGATCAATACACTCTCTATCCTGTAGAGAGGCATACTTAATTGATCGACGGACTCTCTATCCTGTAGAGAGTCGTACTCAATTGATTGATACACTCTCTATCCTGTAGAGAGTCGTACTCGACTAATCATATCAAGTTGGGACCACCGGTCCGTAGAGACACACTAATAACCCTTCACTTAACCATTACACAACACATGGTTAGTAATAAGTATGTAACATACGGGTATTAGAATAAATCCTACCTTTAAGGCATTACCTACCCACGGATGAACCTTTACCCAATTTACAAATCAGGTTATCATCCGTACTCCAGCATCTACACCCTGCTAAACATTTAGGCCTATTTACATCACATCTATAACCCTAAATCACAATAAAGAAAATGTGATATCAACCTTTGAGTAAATATAGCCAACGACAAGTATCAAGCATAAGATAAATAAGAGTAGGGTGAAGATAATATGAACACCTAACATGCTCATATATATGACTAAATATGAATGCAATTACATCTACCTGACCATGATAGGAAATTACCCACCTGTTAAATAGCTCATGCTAGCTAGCCATGCATACAAGCCTCTATCGCCAATCAAGGTCCTGCAAAAGAAAACATAGGGCATAACTAAGTTCTATCTCATATCGACTGATTGAATCCAATTCTACCTTGATCTTTAGATCTAACTAATCCAATATTCTCCAACCAGTATCCTATCTAGCAGACTGGACTAATTTAATAATTGACCTAATCAATCCTCAACACATTCCATATCCTATAACCCCCATTAGAACAACTTCATTCACTAATTATTAATCATCGATCCACTTATAATATCAGCTATAATTAACATACCACAACTATAATTCAATGAATACACAAATCCATGCTTACCTCGCGTCGTTCCACTTTAGAAAGTTCAAATATGCAGTGACCAGATTCATTAGCCAAACCATCACTCCGTTTGCTCTTCTCCACCTAGAAATCACAACATCACAGTTGACATCAAATCTTGATCAAATTCCCTAATAATAGAAGAGATCTTAATATAATTGTGAAAGTATCATCATACACACCCTCCTCCTCCCCTCTGCTGATCGAAATCTTCATACCATCGCAAACCACAACTGTGTAGTGCTTCTCAATCACAACGGTAGCATAGTTGCTCCTCAACAAATCGCAGCTCATAACTAGGGAAGAAAACCCAATGATAACTTGACCTGCGACCTTGTCGGCATCGTTGCTGCTTCTCGATCAAGGAACAATCGCAGATCTTATCGGAGATCTGAGCTGTAGCAGAGGATTAGCAAGAAATTGATCGGTGCAACACCAGATAGCTAATCTAGGGCTCAAGGGAGGAGGCGACACAAATCATGCAAGGAAGAGAAATCAGGATTACCTAGCTTCCTCAACAATCGGGCAGAGGCGAAGTCTGGTGGGCTCGGATTCAAGGTGGAATGGGGTGACAAGCTGTCTGGCAGCGGCGAGTGATAGGAGATGGTGTCATCCATCTAGGTTCGGGGAAGTGAACGGCTGACGAGGTAGTTCGACGGGGAAGACAAACCCTCGCGGCCAACTCCTCCACTCCGAGGTTGAGGGAGAGGGTCACACCGTCGCCACCAAGGAACCTGGCTGAGACATCAAAACGGTGCGTTCGGCGAGAAGAAGAAGTGTGACAACGAGAAATCGGGAAGAAGAAAGTTGGGCACAGCAGAGAGTGTTGGTGCAATCGGCTTAGGTCACGATTGACCAGACTCGAGTTTGACTCGAGTGATGTTTTGATGTTTGACAAAGGGATTTGACAAAGTGGTTTGGCATTGATGTTTGACATTAATGTCGGTTAATATGTTGGGGAGATTGTTGGAGCAATCAATCCGGGTCATGTTTGACCGGACTCGAGTTTGACTCGAGGAAGACCTTGATGGTTGACTGGGGTTGACCATGTGATTATGGGAAAGTCCAAGCATGTGTCTTGGCAAGGTAAAGTCCAAGTCATGGGTACTTGGCATGGAAAGTCCAAGTGGGACACTTGGCATTTGGTAAAGTCCAAGTCATGGGTACTTTGCATGAAAAGTCCAAGTGGAACACTTGGCGCATGGAAAGTCCAAGTCATGGGTACTTGGCTTTTGGGAAAGTCCAAGTCTTGAGTACTTGGCATGAGAAGTCCAAGCATGGGTCTTGGCAAATGAGAAGTCCAAGCATGGGTCTTGGCAAATGGAAAGTCCAAGCATGGGTCTTGGCATAGAAAGTCCAACATGGGTTGGCAAGGGAAAGTCCAAGCTTGAGTCTTGGCATTTGGGAAGTCCAAGGGGATTGATATTGGCAGCGTAAAGTCCAAGCGGAGTCTTGGCGGTGTAAGTCCAATGTGCCTTGGAGGTGTAGACACCGTTAGCATGACATAGCCGAGGGAAGCACTTGGAGGCTAGCGCGATGGATGAACAAGTCATGGATGACTTGGAGGGATCCGAGAGGCGTGAGGCTGATGGAGGTGGCTAGAAGGCTTAGGTCTAGGCTAAGGGTGGTCTAGCAAGTATGGGGGCACAATACTTGGGTTAAAACCTCATCTTTGAGGTTGGCAATCGACTGGCATTATGGGCGGTTCGACTGCCGTGAGTCGACTTGAGTTCGACTGTCGTTTAAGAGCCGGAATCGCTCGGCGATCGCTCATGGGAGCAATCGAATCGATGTCTACGGCCTGATCGCTAAGGGTCGATACGATCGCTAGTTCACCAGCGAGCACGGCTCCGTAGCCGATCGGGCCGACGATACCGCAATGATCGCCAATGTTGGCAATGATCGCTAAGAGATCCTGGAGTTTTTCTGGATCGAGCCATTGTCTCACGACAACAGTGGCATCAGTCGACTGGTGACTTATGACAGTCGACTGATAGGCGGAAATCCAGGTCACGTGGAAGGATAAAAGGAGCTCGAAGGGAGGATTTTTGGTAATGGTTTCTTGAGCATCTTTGGGGCGATTTGTTGCTGCAAATCAGAGTCTCCAAGGACACTCTTCAAGCAACCAAAAGCAAGCAATCCAAAGCATTTGTAAAGTGTTTTCTTTACTTGTATTGCATTATTCTTCATTGTATTTGCTTGTTGCTTTTAGATTATTGTTGTAATCTATTGTAAGAGGTTTCTCCACCTCCGACTTGTGTCGAGAAGGAGTATTTGTGATTAGTGAGTGTGTGTGCATCACTAGGGCTCTTTAGAGCTCGATCCATGGAGTAGGAACCGTTTGGTTCCGAACTACGTTATATCGTGCGTGTTGTGATTGTATCTTGTGTTTGTATTTGTTATTGTTTATTCCCCTGCGTACTAACAAGATTGTAGACAAGCAACGCGAACGATTTCCATCTACGTACGAATTCAACGCTATTCACCCCCCCTCTAGCGGCGTCAAATCTCCAACAAGTGGTATCAGAGCCCAGGGCTCTTCTACGGACTAACCGCCGGGAGCTAGGACAAAGAAGGCTAGAGGGTAAAGATGGAAATCCAAGGACTATTGGGATGGGATATCAACACCCCAATTTTGTATGCCTTCTATGGACGAGAAGGTTTCAATTCTTGGAAGGCAAGAATTGAAGATTTTTTGATGATGAGAGACCTTGAGGAGTGGTCCGCATTGATGGAAGGATTTGAATATCCTAAGGGACCAAAGGGAGGGTTTCTCAAGAAGAAGAAATGGAGTGAGGAGCAACTCCAACAATTCGATAAAAACAAGAAGGTAATCAAATTCATTTTTGATTTAATTCCTAATGACCTCTTGTGTAGCCTAGGTGACTATGTGGATGCTAAGGAGCTATGGAACGATTTGGCCAAGCTCCATGAAAGCCTATCATCGATCCAAGAAGAAGGACCATCACCCTCTCAAGATCAAGAAGAAACATCTAAAGAGCTTGAGGATTCGGAAGTTGATAGGGAATCAACATCCGGATCGGAGAAGGAAGTAGAATCGGAAGTTGATAGGGAGTCAATTTACGGGTTGGTGGAGGAAGTGGAAGAAGCATCCACTTCTAGGATTGAGGAGGAGATTAGAGTTTCCTCAACACCAGAGCAACAAGAAGAACCATCTACATCCAGTAGAGAGGAAGAGCAAGATCAAGAATCCACTCCGACCACCACAACCACCCTAGGTAACTCAAGCATGTCAATTAATAATAAAATGAATATTATATGCTTTGAGTGTAGGGAGAAAGGACACTACAAGAGTAAGTGTCCTAAACGGGTTAAGAAGACTCCACCCATGTCAAAAGTCAAGGAGACCGGTGTCTCAATGAAAAAGAGCAAGGAGCAAGTGATTTGCTTCAATGCGGACTGGTCATTAGAGTCAATGCCCGAAGGGGGAGAAGAAGGGCAAAGGGAGCATCACAAGTAGGGGGAGCTACTAAGGCTAACCCTAAGGTATATCAAGTTAATAATACTCTTTCTTTAGTTAATAGACAAAAGCATGCTAGAAATTTCAATTCCCTAGCAATTTGCCATGAAAAGCATGCTAATAGAAATAAATACTTTTGTTTAGGAGCTAAAAATATTCACTTAGATAATAGGGAGAAATTTGGGACTAATGTCCCTAAAAACAACTTATCTAAGGACAAACCTAGGTCAAATAACTCTAGAAAATTTTTACCTAGGGAGACAATTAGAAAGGTGCAAGAGCACCTAGGTCTAAACCCTAAATGGACTAGGCACATGCCTAGGAAGTCCAATGCCCAAGATTTAAATCAAAATTCTAAAATTGGGCAATTAGAAAAGGAAAATCAAGTCTTGAGGTCAAGGCTTGAAAAACTTGAAAAGACCCTTAGGAATATACAAAATCAATTTAAAGGGTCTAATGGTCAAAGTCAAAGGTCCAAAAGTCAAAGTCAACACCAAGGACCTAAGAGTCAAAAGTCAACCAAGGGCAAGCAAGGTTTGAGTCACAAACCTAAGTCTAAGGTAGCTTACCATAGTGTTCCATTAGAATATGGAACACAAACTAGGTATAGGAAGACCAAGGTCAATAGGGAGGTTATCCCTAGAGTTGACCAAAGGGTGTGCCTAGTGGCTAGGGTTTCAAGGAAACCTAGGGTGGTCACTAAGAAGGTTGTTAGGGAGGCAATCCTAAGGTTAACCTAGGCAAGACCCAAATGACCAAGGCTAATAAGCCTAGGAAGGTCATTAGGAAGGTATCTAGGAAGTTATCCTAAGGAATATCTAAGTAACCCTAGGAGTTCAAATCGTTTTGGGTTCCTAAGGCGTGATTGATTCACGCTAAGATGGGTTTAGGGTGTGTCAACCTTGATTGGATGGGTAGTTAACTCAACCATAACAAAGGTGACACTTTAGGTTACTTTCAAGGTTATGGTTACCTTGAAAATACATTTGAGTTTTGAATCCTAAAAGATTTTAGGATATGCCAATATTAATTATGAAGTTTGATAAAATGATCATTTTGGCACAATTTAGGTTTAGAGGTTGGTGTGCCATTTTGGGTTTTGGCACACTAGGGAGATTAGGTTTATATGGCAAAATATGTTTAATCCCAACAAATGGCAATTAATATTAAAATTTAGGTGTTATTATACCTATATACTTTATATGCCATGATTTGTTTGCCATATGCCATGACATGACATCATGTTTACTTTTATCATCTAAATGTCATGATCATGCTTAGGATTAAGATATTAAATGTCATGTGTTTTTAGATTTCATCATATGCCATGACATCATGATCATTGGCCATGATTTATTTTTCTATTATTATGCCATGATCATTTTCATGCATCTAAATTGATTAAAATTGATTTAAGGATAATGGCATGACTTGAAGTCCCATTTATAAGGGAATCAAGTAGGGTTGCCTTAGAAAAATGCATGAAACCCTAGATTAAATGAACCAAAACCCACATCTCACATCCAATTGACATATATGTGTATTTATACACCCTAGATACATGTGAGATGCTAGGATATGAGTTAAGTTCAAGGTGCATAGTGTTTGCATCTAGATGAACTAAAACTCATCTTATATGACTGGTGGATCATTGGGAAAGCATGTGTACAAGTCATGTACATAGAGCCCAAGGAATATGATCCAAAATAAGGTTTTGAAAACATTTTAAAATCATTTTGAAAAACCTTGGTGAAGTCTATCTTTTGATAGCAATCACCATTGATGAAGTTGATACAAAATAGGGTCAAAACATTGAAAATTTCAATTGTTTTGAGTTTTGTATCAAACTCACTATTTTATGGGTAAAATATTTTTCAAACATTTTTCACCCATTGTTTTGGTTATAAGTATTATACGTATCAAATTTTCATGATTTTTTGATACGTATAATTATTTATAAATTTTTGAATTTCATTCGATAAAATTCGGGAATTTATTCTGATCGCCACTTGTGGCAATGATCACGATGCAATGATTGACATCGAGTCGATCATTGCAGTCTGATTTCGGGTTAACAAGGTTTGTTTAGCCCGTGTTCAGCTATGGTAAAGGTTCCTAACCACTCCTAACCCTAGGATATGCTTTGGGAAGCATTATGAAGGGTGAAAATCCATTGGATATGAATTAGGAGTTGTGTTAGGTCAAAGTATCAAATTTAGGGTGAGTAAAAGTTCTATGTTGAACGTAGAACCTTAATTTTGATGGTTTAGAGTTCCTATTGGCTTAGGGGCTTTCCAAGGACATTGTTGGTTCAATGGTCAAGGGGGAGCAAGCCTTTAGGGGGAGGTATCCATCTTGGGATGATGGATGTTTTTTTTTGGGGAGAATGTTATCAATTGAAAATTGATGGGTGTTTGATACCCAATTTGAAAATTGGGAGAGTGAGATAGGAGTGCCTCTCTTGAGTGATATGGGACTTATCACTAGGAAGATGGTAGGCATCCTAGGTATTTTTGATCAAGGGGGAGATTGTAAGATCTCATTGGGATATGAGACATTGACCTCCTTGGAGAGATAATCTTTTTGATGTTAGTCAAAAAGAGGGAGAATGTTTGGGGGAGAACATTTGATTTACATTTTCACTTGAATGTTTGGGGGAGAACATTTGGTGAGTATTTACCAATTTGGGATAATTGGTAAGGGATTTGAGTTAGTGTTCTAACTCATGGTTTTATTTGGTTTTTGTCAAACATCAAAAAGGGGGAGATTGTTGGTGCAATCGGCCCAGGTCACGATTGACCAGACTCGAGTTTGACTCGAGTGATGTTTTGATGTTTGACAAAGTATGTTTGACAAAGTATGTTAGACATAGGTTTGACATTGATGTTTGACATTAATGTCGGTTAATATGTTGGGGAGATTGTTTATACAATTGACCAGGTTATAATTGACTTGATGGTTGACCAGGGTTGACCATGTGATTATGGGAAAGTCCAAGCATGGGTCTTGGCAAGGGAAAGTCCAAGTCATGGGTACTTGGCATGGAAAGTCCAAGTGGGACACTTGGCAATTGGGAAAGTCCAAGTCTTGAGCACTTGGCATGAGAAGTCCAAGTCTTGAGCACTTGGCATGAGAAGTCCAAGCATGGGTCTTGGCAAATGAGAAGTCCAAGCATGGGTCTTGGCAAATGGAAAGTCCAAGCATGGGTCTTGGCATGGAAAGTCCAACATGGGTTGGCAAGGGAAAGTCCAAGCTTGAGTCTTGGCATTTGAGAAGTCCAAGGGATTGATATTGGCGGCGTAAAGTCCAAGCGAGTCTTGGCGTAAGTCCAATGTGCCTTGGCGTGTAGACACCGCTAGCATGACATAGCCGATGGAAGCACCGAAGCTAGCGCAATGGATGAACAAGTCATGGATGACTTGGAGGGATCCGAGAGGCGTGAGGCTGACGGAGGTGGCTAGAAGGTTTAGGTCTAGGCTAAGGGTGGTCTAGCAAGTATGGGGGCACCATATTTGGGTTAAAACCTCATGGGGATCGTAGTCGATCGTTGCGATGGCAATGATCACGGCCGAGTGGCGAAGCATTGAAGCGCTCCGTAGCCGATCGGCGATCGACTGAGCGTTAGCGATCGGCCAATGTTAGCGATCGTGTGAGATCCGTTGGAATTTGTCCAGCGTGGATTGAGCCGTTGTCTCACGCTCTGATGTTAGCGATCGGTGATTTATGGCGATCGCCCGCGAAATCGGCCGACGCGAGATAAAAGGAAGCTGTTCATGGAGATTGCGGCATCAGTTCTTGGGGAGCTTTCTTGAGGCGATTTGAAGGCGATTTGCAGGTGCATTTCAGGGCCCTTCAACCTCATCCAAGCAACCAACAAGCAAAGCGCTAAAACCCTAGTTTTGTAAAGTGTTCTTTACATTTCCTTTGTATTTGCTTGTATTTCTTTAGATTATTGTTGTAATCTTGTGTACGAGGTTTCTCCACCTCCGACTTGTTGTCGAGAAGGAGTTTATTGATTAGTGATCGCATTGGCATCGCTAGAGCTCGTTAGAGCTCAATTCGTGGAGTAGGAACCGTGTGGTTCCGAACCACGTTATATGATCGTGTTGTGATTGTGTGTTTTGTTTTATTTATTTGTTATTACTATTCCGCTGTGCTAACAAGATTGTAGACGATCAAACGCGAGAGAATTCCATCATCGTACGTCATCTACGCTATTCACCCCCCCCCCCTCTAGCGGGCGTCAAATCTCCGACAATACATAGTGATGTTTCTGGTCCTTTCAAAGTCGTTGTCACGCCCCGAGAGCATGTCATGCCGAAAAGAAAACGGACGATATCTCCCTTGTACGTGGCAACATTTTGGGTTAATACAAGGCCCGTACGCCACAACAACAACAACATATATATATATATAAACATAACAACATAACGAAACACAACGGAAACTAATACAACGACATACCCATAACCACACATATACAATACAACCACACACCATGCATACCAATATGACTAACACCATAACATAAAGAAAACCTCGTCAAAACCCGCACCAACATGTGCGTACATCACATAACACATAACACAATGAAAACTTAGAATACATAACAAGACATATGGAAAACCCAAAAACTCGGACTCTCAGAGTTGAGATGAGACGATGCCAGCCAGCGGTGCTCCAAGTCCATCACGAAGTCGGCTACCTGTTACCTGGGTGACAGAAAAACCCAGGGTCCGTGGTGGTGAGTAAAACTCAGCAGGTAATAGGAAAAACATGTATATATATCAAATATCACATGTAATTCAACAACATAATCTAGAGGTACAACAGGTATATCAGCATAGTATATAAATATAAGCATATACCGTCTAACCAAATGAACAACATAAAATGCAAACATACCTGAAAGCTTGCTACGCTACTCTGATCCAACCTGAGCATATATCCAAACATATATATAACAGAGAGAGTAATACCAACTCACAATATACTCATGCTACAGGTCAAGGTATCTAATGGTATGTCCAACACATATACAAGTATCCGACACAACCGTATAACAGATGCAAGCAACATGCATGAATATGATGTACAATCAAATGCAGCAAGCATAATACAATCTAATACAACATCATAATAAGCATATAAATATAGACTGCATCTATATATATATTAATCACAACCATATATATATATATATATTATATTGTAATATGCAAAGTGCCATAAGATACGGTAATGCAGTATGCATGGTCATGTCTGCTCACCCCTACTCGCTACCACGACCCCAGTGTGACCTAGGTGGCACGACATGACAACTGTCCCAACTCAATACCAACCACTACTCTAGAGTGGCCGAGTGGACAGTATGATCAAGTAGCATATGAGCGAAAAGAGCTCGCTACACAATGGGGGTCCCTGCTGCTGGCCACTCCGATAGACACTATCAATGAGTGGTTGAGTGTCACGCACCCAGGACAACTGCACGCAACTCCAACTACCACCGTCTATAGTGGTAGAGTGTGGCACAACAAATGTTCTGCCCTCACACCAGTTACTCCTCGGGAAGTAATCTGGGAGGCAAGATGACTAACGACCCTTTCAACCCCAAGGGAGACTATGCCGTCAGAATGCATGCAAATGACATGAATGTACCATCACACGTACAGACATCTACCACAGACTCTCTTTTCAACAAAGAGTCGTACCCGTCTGATCAATACACTCTCTATCCTGTAGAGAGGCATACTTAATTGATCGACGGACTCTCTATCCTATAGAGAGTCGTACTTAATTGATCGATGCACTCTCTATCCTGTAGAGAGTCATACTCGACTAATCATATCAAGTTGGGACCACCGGTCCGTAGCGACACACTAATAACCCTTCACTTAACCATTACACAACACATGGTTAGTAATAAGTATGTAACATACGGGTATTAGAATAAATCCTACCTTTAAGGCATTACCTACCCACGGATGAACCTTTACCCAATTTACAAATCAGGTTATCATCCGTACTCCAGCATCTACACCCTGCTAAATATTTAGGCCTATTTACATCACATCTATAACCCTAAATCACAATAAAGAAAATGTGATATCAACCTTTGAGTAAATATAGCCAACGACAAGTATCAAGCATAAGATAAATAAGAGCAGGGTGAAGATAATATGAACACCTAACATGCTCATATCTATGACTAAATATGAATGCAATTACATCTACCTGACCAGGATAGGAAATTACCCACCTATTAAATAGCTCATGCTAGCTAGCCATGCATACAAGCCTCTATCACCAATCAAGGTCCTGCAAAAGAAAACATAGGGCATAACTAAGTTATATCTCATATCGACTGATTGAATCCAATTCTACCTTGATCTTTAGATCTAACTAATCGATCCTATCTATCTAGCGGTGGACTAATTTAATAATTGACCTAATCAATCCTCAACACATTCCATATCCTATAACCCCCATTAGAACAACTTCATTCACTAATTACTAATCATCGATCCACTTATAATATCAGCTATAATTAACATACCACAACTATAATTCAATGAATACACAAATCCATGCTTACCTCGCGTCATTCCACTTTAGAAAGTTCAAATATGCAGTGACCAGATTCATTAGCCAAACCATCACTCCGTTTGCTCTTCTCCACCTAGAAATCACAACATCACAGTTGACATCAAATCTTGATCAAATTCCCTAATAATAGAAGAGATCTTAATATAATTGTGAAAGTATCATCATACACACCCTCCTCCTCCCCTCTGCTGATCGAAATCTTCATACCATCGCAAACCACAACTGTGTAGTGCTTTTCAATCACAACGGCAGCACAGTTGCTCCTCAACAAATCGCAGCTCATAACTAGGGAAGAAAACCCAATGATAACTTGACCTGCGACCTTGTCGGCATCGTTGCTGCATCTCGATCAAGGAACAATCGCAGATCTTGTCGGAGATCTGAGCTGTAGCAGAGGATTAGCAAGAAATTGATCGGTGCAACACCAGATAGCTAATCTAGGGCTCAAGGGAGGAGGCGACACAAATCATGCAAGGAAAAGAAATCAGGATTACCTAGCTTCCTCAACAATCGGGCAGAGGCGAAGTATGGTGGGCTCGGATTCAAGGTGGAATGGGGCGACAAGCTGTCTGGCAGCGGCGAGTGATAGGAGATGGTGTCATCCATCTAGGTTCAGGGAAGTGAACGGCTGACGAGGTAGTTTGACGGGGAAGACAAACCCTCGCGGCCAACTCCTCCACTCCGAGGTTGAGGGAGAGGGTCACACCGTTGCCACCAAGGAACCTGGCTGAGACATCAAAACGGTGCATTCGACGAGAAGAAGAAGCATGACAACGAGAAATCGGGAAGAAGAAAGTTGGGCGCAGCAGAGAGAAGGTCGCGGTGGCGTGCACAGCGGGTCCAGTGGAGAGGCCAGTAGAAAGCCTAGCGCTCGACAGCGCAGGGAAGAAGACGATGGTTGTGGTGCTCGCGTGGCTTGCCACGGTGCCACGACCAACCATCGATCGACGGGGTTGGCATTGCTTGCAGCCGGCGATGCTGCTTGGGGTGTTAAGGGGCAGCGACGAGTGGAGAAGATGCGGCGAAGATCACCCGGCAAGAAGGCCTATCGCGATCGAGGAGGAGAAAAGGAAGAAGAGAAGTCGGGGAAAAGGAGTTGACGAGAAATGGAAAGGGATCAGCGAAAATAAATGCATCAATTAACCCATTTAATTCCTCAATAGAAACAGACTTTACAAAAGCCTATCCATTTTATCCCCATGAAATATCCATAAAACTTCCATTTAAATCCAGAAAAATTTCTATAAATTCCTGAAAAATTCTATAAGATAATTTCTTAATTAAAAAGGTTTTTTTCTGGTATTTTACATTCTCCCCCACTAATAAAAATTTGGTCCCTAAATTTTGTACTAACATGCAAAAATTACTTTAAGCAAGTTTCCGCAAGGACCACATACATTCCTCAAGTGAACAGATGATGCTATCAAGCTTGGATAGTATCTTCTAGCTCCCACATAGCCTCCTCATTGGTATAATGCTATCATCCAACCTTTATGAGTCGAATGGTTTTGTCCCACTATTGTCACTCCTTACGACCCAGGCTCCACCCTGGAATCTCCTCGTAAGTCACATTAGGCTGAGGTGGAATTGCTACCTCCTTTAGAACATGATCAACAAGTGACATGTATTTCCTCAGTATAGAAACAAGAAATATGTTGTGAACACTCGCCAATGTCGGAGGTAAAGCCAACCGGTAAGCTACACCTCCAATCCATGCCAATATCTCAAGTAGGCCAATAAAGCGTGGAACTAATTTCCCTTTTTGCCCTAATCATTTCACCCCCCTTTCGTAGGTGAAACACGCAAAAATCATTTCACCTGCCACATGTTCCCCAATTAAGAACTCCAAAGGCCTTCGCCTCCGGTCTGCGTAACTCTTTTGTCGACCCTGTGCCTCTAATAACCATAATCTGATGATGCGCACCAACTCTGCATCATGTTGGATACTCTGTGTCTCCCAATAGTTGTCGTTCCCCGACTTCCTCCCATAACATGGGAGATCTACAGGGTCTACCGTATAAGGCCTCGAATGGAGCCATCATAATAGAAGAGTGGAAGCTGTTGTTATAGGCAGATTCCACTAAATGAACGTGGTCCTCCCAAATGCCTCTGAAATCCATGACACAGAATCTGAATAGATCCTCCAACGTATGTATGATATGCTCAGACTATCCTTCCGTCCGCAGATGAAACGCGGTACCGAATCAAAGCTCTGCACCCATAGCTTGCTGCATATTCTGCCAAAATCGTGAGGTAAATCGTGGATCTCTATCAGATATGGTACTCAAAAGTACCCTATACAATCTGATAATTTCTCGACAATACAACTCTGCCAGACGATCCAACAAGTCCATTCCATGCATAGGCAGAAAGTGAGTTGATTGGGTTAGTTGATCCATGATCACCCAAATCGCATCATGTTTTTTTTTCGGGTTCTAGACAATCCCATAACGAAATCCATAGTGATACGCTCCCACTTCCATTCCGAAATCAAAATTTCCTGGAGCAATCCAGCGGGTTTCTGATGTTCATCCTTTACCTGCTGGTATACTAAATATCCAACAACAAAGTCTGCGGTATCTCTCTTCATACCGTTCCCACCGGTATAAACATCTCAATTCTCGGTACATCCGAGTACCACTAGGATGCATAGCAAATCTCAAATAATGTGCCTCCTGTAGCCACTCTTTCTTAAGTGGATGCGTGTCCATAACACATATCCATATTGGAGACGGAAAATTATCTTCATACAAGAGAAGTCCATCTACCATCCAAAATCCACTCTACCACACACTCTGTAAGTACATGGAAGATTATAGCGATCAATCTCTCAAGTTGCAACTATTCGCGTTCCAACAACTCTATAGTAGCTATCGAGTAGCTAGTTAAATTCAATGAGCACTTCTGCTCCATACATCCACAAATCCAGATAATAACTACTAAAGTCATGTCATGTATATGACAACCTATCTTGTAGTTTCTTAACTGACGTAGGCATAAGATACGCCTCATGCAACTGTATCGGATTCGCTCCGATCCCTGAAATGATGCATTTGTGTACAACATCCTTTTATCCACCCCGGAAGGGTTAACTAATACTCGTATAAAAGTTAACCGCTGTCTAGGTCCTGTAAACTGGTTTTGCCAACTTTTGACTAAATGATTTCTATCATCACCTTTGTCAAACAAGTCCGTGGTATAGTGATGCTAAAATATTCTATCCACATATACAGTAATAACTAAATCACACAAGGCAAACCACCATCTTCGGTGGTCGAGTGCGCAACTCCAACTACCACAATCAACAATGGCCAAGTTACACAACTCCAACAACTACAAACTGATCGAATCATGTCCAGGATACACGATTCTCAAATCCAGTGGCGACTAAATCGTTAATTAGTCTAACAACTTAATCAAAACTCATACAATTCATACCAAGTATGAAATTGTCGTCTCTATACACCTGCATCCCCTTTACTCTACGTTGATGATATATTAATCATCACAATAACAATGATAATTGTATGACACCATATCACTACAATATCAACGCTCCAGTCGTAAACCAACCCTAGAGTATACATAGGTGTCCTTTGTTGGAATGTATACTGAAAGCCTAGCTCTTTTTGTATGAACATTTTATTTTGAAATAAGAATCACATGATCATTGTTTGCACTTTATATATTTATTATATGTGTGCATATTGTCTAATATTTTACATTGTAGATAACATGGTGCTTGGTGTGGCATAGAAGATCATGTTATCAGTCCCTTGTAAAATATAAGTAGAGGCTCACAACCAAGATGGTTTTGGACAAACCATTGGCATGGTTGTAGTATAGCTTGGTATTGTTTTGTCTTGAACATAAAGTTACACTAGTACACTTAGGTGTATTGAGCAGGACCAAAATAGAGGTGATTCAATTTATTGCTGACTACATAATTGAATCGGACCTCGGATATTATGTTGTACATGCTCTTAATCCCGATATAATAACGGGCACATGTACTTAGTATTTATTTCTTTGATTTACCAGAGGGTGAGATTTAGATGGATTAAATCAATATGCCCGGTAAGTTGGGAAATAATATTATTTACATGGTGTGTCGTTGATTATAGAAGGAAACCGTGTCCTATATACTAGGTTAATGATGTCCCCTTGAGGAGCTCATAAGGTTCATCATGTAAACCCAGCTGGTTGACTTAGTCAACATAATGATAAGGTTGAGTGGTACTACTCGAGGAGTTAGATATTAATTAATTGATGGTCAGTAAATCGATTAATTGATGGACATTCGATATCTTAAACACGGGGAGATGAATGTACAAATAATATATGGAGCCCATATTGATTTATGAGGGTTGGTGAGGTAGTTCAATGATGATCCTCTAGTGGAATGGAACATCTTTGATGGATCAAGTTTGTGTGGTTCCGATCCATCTGGTGGCCAAGATCCAACTCCTCCTTATGGTCCCTATCGTAGCCTAATATAATCCTAAAGAAGTCTAGATCCAAGGATGTAAAACAAAACCTAGAACTGACGGTTGGGATGAATCCCTAGATCCGATGGTTGGGATGAAACCCTAGAACCAACGGTTGGGATTAAATCCCTAGATCCGATGGTTAGGATGAAATCCTAGAATCAACGGTTGGGATGAAACCCTAGATCCGACGGTTAGGATGAAATCCTAGAATCGACGGTTGGGATGAAATCCTAGATCCGACGGTTGGGATGAAACCCTAGATCCGACGGTTGGGATAAAACCCTAGATCCGACGGTGGAGATTAAATCCCTAGATCCGACGGTGGAGATTAAAGGAGGCTTAAGCCCTATTCTATAAATAGAGGCTTAGACTTGGGCGGCAATAAGAGATTGGAAAATTAGGGTTTGGCTCTTCTAAAAGTGGGCGGCAAACACAAACCCTAGAGGCGGCTAGGGTTTTGGGCGGCTAGAAGTTGGGCGGCAAGTTTGTTCTCCCTAGGTTTTTGGCCGGCGCCCATCTTCCTCTTCTCATCCTTGGCCGGTTCTCTTCTTCCTCCTCCCTTGCTCCTTTGTGGCCGGCGGCTCTCCAACACTTGGTGGTCGGCGCTTCTCCTACCTCTAGGTGGCCGGCGGCAACATTGCATTGGTGGCTGGCGCTTCATCCAATTGTTCCTTGGCCGGCGGTTGCATCAAACTCCCTAGCTTGGTGGCCGGTTCTAGAAAGGAAAGGTATTGTTGGTTCTTCTCTTTGTTCGCAGCGGACAAGGAAGGGAAGAACGCGATCTAGAAGGCTTCTACTCGTGGAGGATCTTCGTCCACACGTCGTCCACGAGGAGGATAGGACATACGGTAGAAGATCGTAAGGTATAAAGTTTTACAACTTTATTTTCAGATCTGAGCATGTTCTTTTATGTGTTGATTATACATGTGTGCGTATGGATATATTTTGTATAATCATGGACCCCGAAGACAAACACAAAAACCGGCGATCCATCCGTCGTCTCTTCCGCGGCTAGCCAACTAGAAGAGTCGTGTTGCTTGAACAACTAGTTTGTTCAAGCGACCACTCAAGTTGTTAGTACGATGACGAATTGGTTGTACTAAGGAAACTCATCCCATCCGGATTAATTCTTTCATTAGTGAAAATTTTAATCCGGGGACATGGGAGCCAATGAGCCTCCGAAGCAACTCCCTGCAAGTGGTATCAGAGCCACGGTTTCCGGTTTTGTGTGTTTTGGATTCGGTTACTTTCATGCACATATCATATATTGAGTATGTCGGATAATAGTAGGATGTGCGTAGGCTAACTTTTTGGTTGCAGGCATAAGATCCGACTATTATGGCTATTTGGTTGTATGTGATTGTTTTGTGTGTGATTGTATGTATATTATTTGAATCATCGGGGTTGACGAGGCTAGATTAGTATTTAATTTTTATAATTAAATACGGCATTGTTTAGCCGCTCATTTTAGTTTACTTTCGATCTAGATTATTTGTACACTCCTTCGTGGAGTATAGGATCGATGGATGTAAATTAAAATAGCTTAATCTCGGCTCGGATCTCTTTGGTGACTTGCGCACGGGAAAAGATGGAGCGGACGAGGTGGCGACACGACGGGATGCATATTGGAGGACAATGCCATAATAGTTGGAAAAATTCTATTTTTTTCCATATTTATTGCTTATTTGTTTTATATGCATGTTGTGTATGTTTTAAAATTCCTCATTTTCAATTTACTAAGTGGGAGAGGGACATTTTAATTAATTCCCGCGGCCTCCATTACAATTTGACGTGTGATGCAACAAACTTGTGTGCTGGCCTGAAAGTGCCTTCCTCCTGCGACGGGTTTGTTTGCGGATCACTAGGTCAAATAATGGTTATAGGAAATTATCTAGGAGCATGTGTACTTCCACGGTAAGGCACATAATCAAATAATTCCCTTAGTATCGTAATGGTGCACACTTAGATGCAAATAAAGTATCCTCCCCATCGGAGTCACTGCTTTTATTTGTAGGGCCAAAGAGGAACCAACTATTAATTTTATTTGTCAAAAAGTAAGGTTGACAAGATAATAAAATTAATGGGTAAAACCTCCTCTTACAAATATAGAATTCGTATACGTCCATACAGCGTGGCATACGAAATTCTTGATGATTTGAGGTGTTGGTTGATTTCAGAATTTTATTGTTTTGAGGAATCAATAATATTTGAAATCTGATATTTTGATCATTGTGATTTTTAGGATTTTCAAATGGCTTTCAACCCACTTGCTGTGATTTTAAAAGAAAACAAACTTACTGGACCAAACTACATTGATTGGAAAAAAAATCTAGATATTGTCTTAACTGCAGAGGAGTACAAATTTGTACTCTTGGAGGTCTATCCTCCTAAGCCCACCGATGACTCTGATGAAAAGGAAAGAGATAGTTATAAGAAATGGATCAAGGCAGATGAGATGGCGCGGTGTTATATTTTGGCATCTATGATCGTGCCATATGCACTTATGACATGATGGTAAATCTCAAGGAACTTTTTGGACATCAGAGTAGGGCGGCTAGGCAGGAGGCGATGAGAAACTTGATGACAACCACCATGATCGAGGGAACACCCGTTAGGGATCATGTTCTCAAGATGATGGCTCATCTTAATGAGATGGAAGTCCTCGGAGCTGAGATCGATGGGGAAACCCAGGTCGATATCATTCTCCAGTCTCTGCCTAGGAGTTTTGAGCAGTTCCGCCTCAACTACCACATGAACAAGAGGTTGTATTCGTTGGCGGAGCTTCTGACAGAACTCCAGGCGGCAGAGGGACTTTTTTGTCAAAGTGCTCAAGCCATGGTCGCTCAGAAGGTTTCTTCCTCTAAACCGAAAGGTAAGAAGAAGAAGAAGGAAGGTGGAGCGAAGAAAGTGGCAGTGGGACCTCAGGCAGGAGTGAAGAAGCCGAAAGGCAAGTGCTTCACTTGCAAGCAGACTGGACATTGGAAGGCGGACTATCCTCGCCGAAAGAACAAAGGTATATCTTCTTGTTTAGTTGTTGAAACATGTTTAGCGGTGTTATCTACCAGTGCCTGGTGTGTAGATACAGGAGCCACTGATCATGTCTGCAATACTTTGCAGGGGTTCCAGGAAACTCGACGACTAGCTAAGGGAGAGATTACCGTCTTCATGGGCAATGCTTCAAAGGTAGCGGCTATTGCAGTGGGAGACGTTTATTTATCTTTTGATAGGAATAAAGTTTTGGTTTTGAGAAATTGTCTTTATGTACCTACTTTTAGAAAGAATTTAATTTCAGTTTCTAAATTGTTTATGGATGGATATTCTATTTCTTTTAATGACAAAGTGGTTATAAAAAGGAATAGGGAGATTATCTGTTCTGGTACATTGGTTGGCAATTTATATACTCTTGAACCAAAAACTCCCACGATGCATATAGAAATCAATAACTCATCTTCTAAGTCTAATAAGAGAAAAGAACCTTCGCAAATGAACCAAACATATCTTTGGCATCTAAGGCTTGGTCATATTAACCTAAGCAAAATTCAAAGGTTGATAGCTGATGGACCTTTGGGTTCATTAGTGGTGGAGGATCTCCCAACCTGCGAATCTTGCTTGGAAGGTAAAATGACCAAGAGGCCTTTCAAGGCCAAGGGGTATAGAGCCAAAGATGTGTTAGAATTGGTTCATTCTGATTTGTGCGGTCCTATGTCTATCCAGGCAAGAGGTGGTTTTGAATATTTCATCTCTTTTATAGATGATTATTCAAGATATGGATACATTTACTTGATGCGCCACAAGTCTGAATGCTTTGACAGGTTCAAAGAATTCAAGGATGATGTGGAGAACCGTCAAGGTAAAAGTATCAAGACATTACGATCTGATCGTGGTGGCGAGTACCTCTTGGGAGAGTTTAGGAGTTACTTATCAGAGGCTGGGATTCAATCCCAATTATCCGCACCTGGCACACCCCAGCAGAATGGTGTGGCGGAGCGAAGGAATAGGACTCTTATGGAGATGGTCAGATCGATGATGAGTTATTCTGAGTTACCTGTTTCGTTCTGGGGGTATGCACTGGATACGGCAATGTACACTCTGAACTTGGTTCCATCTAAATCAGTACCTTCTACCCCTCAGAATTGTGGATCGGGCGAAGCCTAGTCCGAGACATATTCGGATATGGGGAGTCCAACACATGTGGCCAAGGTCGATCTTTGGTAAGTTGGAACCTCGCATGTATGTGCATGTTTGTTGGCTACCCTAAGGGAACGAAAGGTGGTTTGTTTTATAATCCTAGAGATCAAAGGGTGATCGTTAGCACGAACGCCAAATTTCTAGAGGAGGATTATGTAATGAACCACAAGCCCAAGAGTAGGATTATTCTTGAGGAGTTGACAGGGGAAGTCCCGACTTCAGCATCACCTGCAGACAAGAGGAGACACCACAAGTCACCGCACCAGCGTGTCATGAGCATACAGGAGGCACCTCGTCGTAGTGGGAGGGTTGTTAGACAACCCGAGAGATTCATGTTTTTGGGAGAGTCTTCGGACTTAGTCCCTGGTGAACATGAACCTGATCCCTGGACATATGACGAGGCAATCCAAGATAGAGATGCGGTATCTTGGCAAAGAGCGATGAATTCAGAGATAGAATCTATGGATTCTAATCAGGTCCGAGCTAGTAGAACCACCCGATGGTGTAAAACCATTGGATGCAAGTGGATCTACAAGAGAAAGAGAGGAGTAGACGGGAAGGTTGAGACCTTCAAAGGCTTGTTGCGAAAAGGGTATACTGTAAAGAGGGTATCGATTATGAGGAGACCTTTTCACGGTGAGCTATGCTTAAGTCTATCCGGATTCTCTTATCTATAGCTGCTCATATGGATTATGAGATTTGGCAGATGGATGTCAAGACAGCTTTCCTTAACGGAAGTCTTGAGGAGAACATCTATATGCGGCAGCCAGAGGGATTCATTGCTAAAGGTAAAGAGCATCTTGTTTGTAAGCTTAATCGGTCCATTTATGGATTGAAGCAAGCTTCTAGATCTTGGAACATCCGCTTTGATGAGGTAATCCAGTCATATGGATTTATTCAAAGTTCGGATGAGCCTTGTGTATACAAGAGATGTGACGGAAACGTAGTGGTGTTTCTTGTACTATACGTAGATGACATTTTGTTAGTTGGCAACAATATCAAAGTGTTATCAGACGTAAGGGTATGGTTGTCAAAACAGTTTGACATGAAGGACTTGGGAGAAGTGAGACACATCCTTGGGATCAAAGTTATAAGGGATCGCAAGAAAAGGATGTTGTGCTTATCTCAAGCTTCATACATTGACACTATCCTTGCTTGTTTTAGCATGCAGAACTCCAAGAAAGGTTTTCTACCTTTTAGGCATGGAGTTCCTTTATCTAAAGAGATGTGTCCCAAAACATCAAAGGAGATAGAGGACATGAAGGTGGTTCCTTATGCTTGAGGGAAGCCTTATGTATGCTATGCTATGTACGAGACCGATATCCGCTTTTATCGTGGGCATGGTTAGCGATATCGAGTAATCTGACGAGGACATTGGACTGCGGTAAAGCATATATTGAAGTACCTGAGAAGGACTAGGGATTATATGTTGGTTTACTGGGCAGATCAATTAGTCCCTGTGGGTTACACGGATTCGGATTTCCAATCAGATAGGGACAAGAGTAAGTCTACCTCGGGGTTTGTGTTTACTTTTGGAGGTGGAGCCATAGTATGGAGGAGTGTCAAGCAGAAATGCGTGGCGGACTCCACCATGGAAGCTGAGTATGTGGCAGCCTCTGAGGCAGCCAAGGAAGCTGTATGGCTCAGGAACTTCTTGATGGACTTGGATGTGATTCCTGGTTTGTCCAGAACTATCAAAATTTATTGTGATAATAGTGGTGCAGTTGCAAACTCGAAGGGAACCACGAGCCCACAAGGCAAGTAAACACATAGAGCGCAAGTACCACCTTATACGAGAGATCGTAAAGCGAGGAGAAGTTGTTGTCGCCAAGATTGCATCAGAGGATAACCTGGCGGATCCATTCACTAAGGCCCTTCCAGCGAAAGCGTTTGATAGGCATGTGGAGGACATGGGGATCAGATGTATGACAAAGTGATGACGGCATAGTCTTTTAGTATAAGTGGGAGATTGTTGGAATGTATACTGAAAGCCTAGCTCTTTTTGTATGAACATTTTATTTTGAAATAAGAATCACAAGATCATTGTTTGCACTTTATATATTTATTATATGTGTGCATATTGTCTAATATTTTACATTGTAGATAACATGGTGCTTGGTGTGGCACAGAAGATCATGTTATCAGTCCCTTGTAAAATATAAGTAGAGGCTCACAACCAAGATGGTTTTGGACAAACCATTGGCATGGTTGTAGTGTAGCTTGGTATTGTTTTGTCTTGAACATAAAGTTACACTAGTACACTTAGGTGTATTGGCGGGGACCGACATAGAGGTGATTCAATTTATTGCTGACTACATAATTGAATCGGACCTCGGATATTATGTTGTACATGCTCTTAATCCCGATATAATAACGGGCACATGTACTTAGTATTTATTTCTTTGATTTACCAGGGTGAGATTTAGATGGATTAAATCAATATGCCCTTAAGTTTGGAAATAATATTATTTACATGGTGTGCTGATTATAGGAGGAAAACCGTGTCCTATATACTAGGTTGATGATGTCCTCGAGGAGCTCATAAGGTTCATCATGTAAACCCAAATTTGGTTGACTTAGTCAACATGATGATAAGGTTGAGTGGTACTACTCGAGGAGTTAGATGTTAATTAATTGATGGTCAGTAAATCAATTAATTGACGGACATTCGATATCTTAAACACGGGGAGATGAATGTACAAATAATATATGGAGCCCATATTGATTTATGGGGGTTGGTGAGGTAGTTCAATGATGATCCTCTAGTGGAATGAAACATCATTGATGGATCAAGTTTGTGTGGTTCCGATCCATCGGGTGGCCAAGATCCAACTCCTCCTTATGGTCCCTATCGTAGCCTAATATAATCCTAAAGAAGTCTAGATCCAAGGATGTAAAACAAAACCTAGAACCGACGGTTGGGATGAATCCCTAGATCCGATGGTTGGGATGAAACCCTAGAACCAACGGTTGGAATTAAATCCCTAGATCCGATGGTTAGGATGAAATCCTAGAATCAATGGTTGGGATGAAACCCTAGATCCGACGGTTAGGATGAAATCCTAGAATCGACGGTTGGGATGAAATCCTAGATCCGACGGTTGGGATGAAACCCTAGATCCGACGGTTGGGATAAAACCCTAGATCCGATGGTGGAGATTAAATCCCTAGATCCGACGGTGGAGATTAAAGGAGGCTTAAACCCTATTATATAAATAGAGGCTTAGGCTTGGGCGGCAATAAGAGATTGGAAAATTAGGGTTTGGCTCTTCTAAAAGTGGGCGGCAAACACAAACCCTAGAGGCGGCTAGGGTTTTGGCGCTAAGTTGAAGCGCAAGTTTGTTCTCCCTAGGTTTTTGGCCGGCGCCCATCTTCCTCTTCTCATCCTTGGCCGGTTCTCTTCTTCCTCCTCCCTTGCTCCTTTGTGGCCGGCGGCTCTCCAACACTTGGTGGCCGGCGCTTCTCCTACCTCTAGGTGGCCGGCGGCAACATTGCATTGGTGGCCGGCGCTTCATCCAATTGTTCCTTGGCCGGCGGTTGCATCAAACTCCCTAGCTTGGTGGCCGGTTCTAGAAAGGAAAGGTATTGTTGGTTCTTCTCTTTGTTCGCAGCGGACAAGGAAGGGAAGAACACGATCTAGAAGGCTTCTACTCGTGGAGGATCTTCGTCCACACGTCGTCCACGAGGAGGATAGGACATACGGTAGAAGATCGTAAGGTATAAAGTTTTACAACTTTATTTTCAGATATGAACATGTTCTTTTATGTGTTGATTATACATGTGTGTGTATGGATATATTTTGTATAATCATGGACCCTGAAGACAAACACAAAAATCGGCGATCCGTCCGTCGTCTTTTCCACGGCTAGCCAACTAGAAGAGTCGTGTTGCTTGAACAACTAGTTTGTTCAAGCGACCACTCAAGTTGTTAGTACGATGACGAATTGGTTGTGCTAAGGAAACTCGTCCCATCCAGATTAATTCTTTCATTAGTGAATATTTTAATCCGGGGACATGGGAGCCAATGAGCCTCCGAAGCAACTCCCTACATCCTGGCTGATCTAAATAGATCATCTATCCACAACGAAGGATATTCTTCACAATAACTACTGTATTCCATCATTGATAATCGATGCATACTTTCAAAGGTCCATCTCTCTTTCAACAAAGAGTTCCAGATCTTCTCAAGGAGGAATACTGGGACAAATAATTATCCCCTCCAACTTCTCCTATAATCACAACTTACATTCTTCCAATTCTCATAGTGTTTCGTAACACTTATACTAGTCAAATTATCACCCGGTATAGGATCTTCGATACCGGAACTATTTTCGCAATCATTTCGATCGCCTACTCCACTTGCATATGCAACGGCAAGGCTAGGAGTTCATCCGAAACTACATCCGAATGCTCTCAGATTATACGCACATCCGAGAGACATATCATACCATAATCTCAACAATTTGATCATCCATAAGGATATGTCTACAGTAAAGATATGTCTATCAGAGTCTAAGGGCATCCCTTGACTTCTTAATTGTTGATCCCCATCTCACCTGACGATAGAGATACCACCGACCCACAAGTCGATGTAAAGGACCCTTCTAATCAAACTAAGAATGTTCTAGACAAAGATACCTGTAAACTACAAGTATCTCTCAATATATTAATCCAGAGGGTAAAACTAGAGTAATACCCTGAACGATCAAATATTTGTCGATCCAATCCAAAAGGCTCCACGTAGGTCTCGGCCTTTCTCCGAAGAGAAAAAGATCATATCCAACAGTCCGCGATAAAGTGGTCACATTTCTGCGACGAATGCCTCGGGGATTTTTCCTAGATCATCTGATCCCATCGCTAAATCCTATGACCTATAACTGTAGAATACAAAATAGATACGACCATCATCATATACTCTCTCCTCTGTACCAAGCCAATCCACATCTGGGGGTAACTGTTTGTTATTGTCTACTGAGTCTTCTACGATGTCTTCTGCTGATACTGCTGCATAAATCACTTCCCTTGAACGGAAGTATCACGAAACTCAAACCACGCCTGAGGTAGTAGGTCACTGCTGATGAAATAACCCAATCTTCTGTGCTGATATCTGCTATCGAGACGGTGCATCATCCTCCCCGAACACCATTGGTAGTCTTCAACTGAGTCTTCAAGGTATAGCTCCTCAAATGTATTGGTTGCTCACAATAGCAATAGATGAACTGATCCAATAGATAATCTGACTTTGCATGTCTTCGTGACGCAGCACACATAATCCTTGAGTCTTTGTTCGATTGATGTGAACGAGAACATCCTGATGATCTGTTGTTGGTCTTCTATAATCGAAAAGTATCTCAAGGCCTATGACTCCGATCTTGCTCCTTTTGTCCAACATTCGGAGGCTTCTTAATCCAACATCTGACTTTTAATGTCTGCTTATCGATCTTCATCTCCTAAACACTTGTACGGAGTCATTTCTAAACTCCTGACTCAATCAATGTCTTCCGGCAGGATCTGGTAAAAGATCCTGGCATCCTAATCCAACTATAAGCCAATAACTCTAGGTGGCTTAAAACATCCATTCACATTCTTGAGCTATTAGGTGAGCATAAACTCTGCAAGTCTAACAACTCTGCATGATATTCTCGTTACCGACGATCACCCTACTTGAAGCTAAAGAATTCCTTACAATGTGTCACTGAAAGTGACACGGGGAAATACTCTCCCTCAACATCACTAAACCATGATCAAGTGATGTTTTATTCCCCGAAGGTTATTTTTTGCATTTTCCTCTAAGTACCGATTTGATCCCGATAATGGTATACAACTAACTCTACTTCCTTTGTATAACCTAAGTGAAGTACTCAAAAGTACCTTCAAAGTTATACAACCCAGTACGAATAACTCAAGGATAAAATCCCTATGAAACATCGTAAACTAGCCTTCCACTATCTGCATCAATAATAGCCTACTTGTCTTGTCCATTACCCAACAAGTAATGATTTGATTAGCATAATTAGTGAAAATCTCTAAGATTGTAGTCTCTAATTTCTACAAGAAATGTGACGACTTGACCCCTATTTTCTGACTCGGTATCAATCGCCTCTCAAAGGTAAATCACCTTTTCGACACTGGTTCAAGACTCATAGACTCAACAGGTCGTGCCCGTGGTCAACTCAAACCACGATTACGAAGAATAACCAACCTACTACGGTTATTCCCAGTTATATACACTAAATGCATAGTCAATAAAACCAAGAGTATAAACACTAAAGGTAACTCTAGTTGGTCGCCTCGATGGACGACCCCTACTACAAGTCTGTACAGGTGTCATAACTCTAACTGTATACACCTATTGAGCAAATTTAGATAAATATCTACCAACTACAAGTTATCAGGAATTCTTACCTTGTGCTACTTGGAGCTTAGGTTGTTGTCCATCTCATCTAAAAAACCAAAACTGAATAAATCGACTCCCGAGAATCCAAGACTCGACACAAAGACAACATTTTATGGCATCATATAACCTAGGGCTCTGATACCACTAAAGTCGTCACGTCTCGAGAGCATGCCGTGCCGAAAAGCAAACGGACGACATCTCCCCTGTACGTGGCAACATTTCGGGTTAATACAAGGCCCGTGGGCCATAACAACAACAACATATATATATATATAAACATAACAACATAAAAAAATAGAGCAGAAACTAATACAACGACATACCCATAACCACACATATACAATACAACCACACACCATGCATACCGGTATGACTAACACCATAACATAAAGAAAATCTCGTCAAAACCCGCACCAACATGTGCGTACATCACATAACACATAACACCATGAAAACTCAGAATACATAACAAGACATACGGAAAACCCAAAAACCTGGACTCTCGGAGTTGAGATGAGACGATGCCAGCCAGCGGTGCTCCAAGTCCATCACGGCTACTCATCACTGGTTAAGGCCCAGAGGTTCGTGGTGGTGAGTAAAACTCAGCAGGTAATAGGAAAAACATGTATATATATCAAATATCACATGTAATTCAACAACATAATCTAGATGTACAATAGGTATATCATCATGGTATATAAATATAAGCATATACCGTCTAACCAAATGAACAACATAAAATGCAAACATACCTGAAAGCTTGCTACGCTACTCTGATCCAACCTGAGCATATATCCAAACATATATAAAACAGAGAGAGTAATACCAACTCACAATATACTCATGCTACAGGTCAAGGTATCTAATGGTATGTCCAACACATATACAAGTATCCGACACAACCGTATAACAGATGCAAGCAACATGCATGAATATGATGTACAATCAAATGCAGCAAGCATAATACAATCTAATACAACATCATAATAAGCATATAAATATAGACTGCATCTATATATATATATATATATATATATAGAAAACTGATATCTTGCGCGCCGATTTATCGCTGCGCCACGGCGACCAACCGCGGTGGCATCGTCTGCCGCTGATCGACGCCCGTCGCCGCGATCGACGCCAGAGGCAGGACTGGCGCGATCGGCGCCAGTGGTACGGCCCGGCCGCCGCGGATTTTGCCGATCGCCAGTAATCCTCAAGACGGAAGGATCGCCAGCGCCAGAGATCCTTCCGTCCGGATTCCGGTTGAATCAGTAACCGGTGATACTGGCGTGGCGCGCCATCGGCGGCCGATCGCCGGATCGCGTCGGAATCCGGGCGAAGGACCGCCGGCTGGCGCCATTCCCCACCGATTCCGGCCGCGATTCGGCCGGATCCATATCGGCACGGCTATACGCCATCGGCCACATTGATGCCGGATTCGCCGACGGAATGGCACGAGCCCGACCGACCGGCCGCCACTCGGCGCCGACGTCGCAGTCCCATGGGACGACGCTGGCGACGACGACGCATCGGCGGTGGTCGCATGAAGTCATGACGGGCGCGGATAAATCGTATAAAGATATCTTAACTCTATATATATATATATATATATATATATATATATGGTAATATGCAAAGCGCCATAAGATACGGCAATGCAGCATGCATGGTCATGCCTGCTCACCCCTACTCGCTACCACGACCCCAGTGTGGCCTATGTGGCACGACATGACAACTGTCCCAACTCAATACCAACCACCACTCTAGAGTGGTTGAGTGGGCAATATAATCAAGTAGCATATGAGCGTAAAGAGCTCGCTACACAACGGGGGTCCCTATTGCTGGCCACTCCGACTAACACTACCAATGAGTGGTCGAGTGCCGCACACCCAGGACAACTGCACGCAACTCCAACTACTACCGTCTATAGTGGTAGAGTGCAGCACAACAAATGCTCTGCCCTCACACCAGTTACTCCTCGGGGAGTAACCTGGGAGGCAAGATGACTGACGACCCTCTCAACCCCAAGGGAGACTATGTCGTCAGAATGCATGCAAATGACATGAATGTACCGTCACACGTACAGACATCTACCACAGACTCTCTGTTCAACAGAGAGTCGTATCCGTTTGATCAATACACTCTCTATCCTGTAGAGAGTCATACTTAACTGATCGACGGACTCTCCATCCTGTAGAGAGTCATACTCAACTGATCGACGCACTCTCTATCCTGTAGAGAGTCATACTCGACTAATCATATCAAGTTGGGATGATCGGTCCGTAGCGACATACTAATCACCCTTCACTTAACCATTACACAACACATGGTTGGTAATAAGTATGTAACATACGGGTATTAGAATAAATCCTACCTTTAGGGCATTACCTACCCACGGATGAACCTTTACCCAATTTACAAATCAGGTTATCATCCGTACTCCAACATCTACACCCTGCTAAATATTTAGGCCTATTTACATCACATCTATAACCCTAAATCATAATAAAGGAAATGTGATATCAACCTTTGAGTAAATATAGCCAACGACAAGTATCAAGCATAAGATAAATAAGAGCAAGGTCAAGATAATATGAAAACCTAACATGCTCATATCTACGACTAAATCTAAATGCAATTACATCTACCTGACTAGGGTAGGAAATTACCCACCTGTTAAATAGCTCATGCTAGCTAGCCACTCATACAAACCTCTATCACCAATCAAGGTCCTACAAAAGAAAACATAGGACATAACTAAGTTCTATCTCATATCGACTGATTGAATCCAATTCTACCTCGATCTTTAGATCTAACTAATCCAATATTCTCCAACTAGTATCCTATCTAGCAGACTGGTCTAATTTAATAATTGACCTAATCAATCCTCAACACATTCCATATCCTGTAACACCCAATAGAACAACTTCATTCACTAATTATTAATCATCAATTCACTTATAATATCAGCTATAATTAACATACCACAGCATAATTCAATGAATACCCAAATCCATGCTTACCTCGCATCATTCCACTTTAGAAAGTTCAAATATGCAGTGACAAGATTCATTAGCCAAACCATCACTCTATTTGCTCTTCTCCACCTAGAAATCACAACATCATAGCTGACATCAAATCTTGATCAAATTCCCTAATAATAGAAGAGATCTTAATATAACTGTGAAAGTATCATCATACACACCCTCCTCCTCCCCTCTGCTGATCGAAGTCTTCAGACCATCGCAAATCACAATTGTGTAGTGCTTCTCGATCACAACGGCAACATAGTTGCTCCTTAACAAATCGCAGCTCACAACTAGGGAAGAAAACCCAATGATAACCTGACCTGCGACCTTGTCAGCATCGTTGCTGCATCTCGATCAAGGTGTGGCAGAGGATTAGCAAGAAATTGATCGATACAATGACAGATAGCTGATCTAGGGCTCAAGGGAGGAGGCAACATAGATCATGCAAGGAAGAGAAATCAAGATTACCTAGCTTCCTCAACAATCGGGCAGAGGCAAAGTCTAGTCAGCTCAGATTCAAGGTGGAATGGGGCGACAAGCTGTCCGACAACGGCGAGTGTTTGGAGATGGTGTCATCCATCTAGGCTCGGGGAAGTGAACAGCTGACGGGGCAGTTTGGCGGGAAAGATGAACCCTCGCGACCAACTCCTCGGCTCCAAGGTTGAGGGAGAGGGTCACACCATCGCCGCCGAGGAACCTGGCCGAGACATCAAAATGGTGCGTTCGACGAGAAGAAGAAGCGCGACAATGAGAAATTGGGAAGAAGAAAGTTGGGCGCGACAGAGAGAAGGTTGTGGTGGTGTGCGCAGCGGGTCCGGTGGAGAGGCCAGTAGAAGGCCTAGCACTTGGCGGCAGACTGTGGCAGCGCAGGGAAGAAGACGGATGTTGTGGTGCTCGTGTGGCTTGCCATAGTGCCACGACAAACCACTAATCGACGGGGTCGACGTTGCTTGCGACCGGTGATGCTGCTTGGGGTGTTAAGGGGCGGGGAGGAGTGGAGAAGATGCGGCGGAGATCACCCGGCGAGAAGGCCCATCGCGATCGGGGAGGAGAAGAGGAAGAAGAGATGTCGGGGAAAAGGAGTCGACGAGAAACGGAAAGGGATCGGCAGAAATAAATGCATCAATTAACCCATTTAATTCCTCAATAGAAATAGGCTTTACAAAAGCCTATCCGTTTTATCCCCATGAAATATCCATAAACCTTCCATTTAGATCCAGAAAAATTTCTATAAATTCCTAAAAAATTCTATAAGACAATTTAAAGCCTCAGATGCAGCGAAATACTTGGCTTCTATTATAGAATTAGCAACTTTGTCCTTCTTTAAACTCTTCCAGCTCACAGCGCCACCATTCAAGCAAAACACGAACCCTGACTGTGATCTATAATCATCTTGGTCAGTTTGGAAGCTGACATCGCTGTAACCCTTTACAGCTAGCTCCTCATCGCCTCCAAATATCAAGAAATATTCTTTAGTTTTTCTCAAGTGCTTAAGAATATTCTTGACTACTATCCAGTGATGCTCACCTGGATCTGACTGGTTTCTACTCGTCATGCTCAAAGCATACGAGACATCAGGACGAGTACACAGCATGGCGTACATGATAGATCCTATAGCAGATGCGTAAGGGATCTTATCCATGCAGTCTCTCTCCTCTCTAGAAGACGGACTTTGAGTCTTCGAAAGACTACAATTATGTGACACTCAAGTAAGTCCCTTCTGAATTCGCATGGCAAATCGTAGTAATGTACCGGATCTCGACTTAAAGCAAATACCCTTAGATCTATCTCTATAGATCTAGCAATACGTAATACAGGCTGCTTCACTTAAGCCCTTCATTGAGAAGCACGTCCCCAGCCAAGTCTTCACAGACTGTAGCGAAGGGATGTCATTCCCAATGAGTAGTATGTCATGCACATACAATACAAGGAAGACAACTGTATTCCCACTAACCCTCTTGTAGCCACAGGGTTCATCTTCATTCTTGATGAAATCAAACTGTTTGATCGCATCATCGAATCGAAGATTCCAACTCTGAGAAGCTTGATTTAGCCCATAAATGGACCTTTGCATCTTGCATACTTTCCCAGCATGCTGTGGATCTACAAAACCCTCAGGTTGTGTCATGTACACATCATTGAGTAAGTTTCCATTCAGAAATGCAGTTTTGACATCCATCTGTCAGATCTCATAATCGCGGTATGCTGCAATAGCAAGCATGATCCGAATGGACTTAAACATTACCACTGGAGAAAAGGTTTCATCATAGTCAATACCATGAATTTGCTTGAAACCTTTAGCCACCAATCGGCCCTTATAGGTATGCGTAAGTCCATCCATGTCATTCTTTCTCTTAAAGACCCACTTACACCCAATGGGTTTGACCCCTTCAGGTGGATCAACCAAAGTCCATACTTGGTTGGTGTACATGGATTCCATCTCAGATCTCATGGCCTGTAGCCATTTCTCAAAATCTGGGCTCATCATAGCTTTCTGATAGGAGGTAGGATCATTCTCAATGAGCATAACATCATCATGGTCAGACAAGAAAAATGAGTATCTCTCAGGCTGACAACGTACCCTATCAGACCTGCGAAGAGGTAGGTCTACCTGAACAGGTGGTTGTTCCACAACTCTTTGTATAACAATCTCATCGCCCACAATACTTTGTGGTTCCTGTTCAACCTCCATCAAGGCCTCAGTGCTATGGTCCTTATCTTGAATTTCTTCAAGATCGAACATACTCCCACTAATTTTTCTAGAAACAAAATCCCTTTCTAGAAAAACCCCAATCTTTGCCACAAACACTTTGTGCTGATTGGGAATGTAGAAGTAATATCCCTTTGTATCCTTGGGATATCCAACAAAATAGCACTTATCAGATTTGGGTCCCAGTTTGTCTGAGACTTGACGTCGAACGTAAGCCTCATAACCCCAAATCCTCATGAAAGACATCTTGGGATTTCTCCCTATCCATATTGTATATGGTGTCTTTATCACAGCCTTGGATGGTACATGGTTAAGTGTGAAGGCTGCTATGTCTAGAGCATATCCCCAAAAGGATATAGGAAGATCTGTGTGACTCATCATAGATCGTACCATATCTAATAGGGTACGATTTCTCCTTTCGGATACACCATTCCACTGTGGTGTTCCAGGAGGAGTGAGTTGGGATAGAATCCCACACTCAGCTAGATAGTCACGAAACTCATGGCTAAGGTATTCACCGCCTCGATCTGATCGAAGTATCTTAATACTATTGCCAAGCTAGTTTTGTACTTCATTCTTGAATTCTTTGAACTTTTCAAAGGATTTTGATTTATGTGTCATGAGATACACATAACCATATCTACTGAAGTCATCAGTAAATGTAATAAAGTACCTGTAACCACCTCTAGCAGCAACATTGAAAGGGCCACATACATCATTATGTTAAGTCCTAACAAATCTGTTGCTCTTTCGCTGTGTCCACTAAAGGGAGTCTTGGTCATCTTGCCTAAAAGGCAAGACTCGCATGTCTCATATGATTCAAAATCAAATGAGTCTAGCAGCCCATCCTTATGGAGCTGAGATAAGCGACTCTCATTTATGTGACCTAAGCGACAATGCCAGAGATAGGTTTGGTTCAACTAATTTGACTTGAACCTTTTGGTACTTATGTTATAGATGGGGCTCTCTAAGTCTAGAAAGTAGAGTCTGTTCATTAGAGGTGCACTACAATAGAATATATCATTTAAATAAACTGAACAACATTTGTTCTTTATTATAAATGTAAATCCTTTCTTGTCCAAACAAGAAATCGAAATTATGTTTTTAGTTAAAGCAGGCATATAACAACATTCATCTAGTTCTAGTACAAGTGCAGTGGGCAGAGATAGATCATAAGTTCCTATAGCAACAACAGTAACTCTTTCTCCATTGCCTACTCGTAGGTCCACCTCGCCCTTTGTCAATGCCCTGCTATTTCTCAGCGCCTGCACATTGGTACAAATGTGAGATGCACATCCGGTATCTAATACCCATGATGAAGAAATAGATAGATTGACTTCTATAACATTTATACCTAAAGTAGAAGTCTCACTTCTCTTCTTCTTAAGATCCTCCAGGTATGTTTTGCAGTTACGCTTCCAGTGTCCAGCTTCCTTGCAGTGGAAGCAAGCCCCTTCCTTGGCCACCCCTCCTTTGGGTTTCAGTTCTTTGCATTTGCCCTTGGCTTGGGACTTTCCCTTACCTTTAGGCTTGCCCTTGCCTTTCTTCTTTTGCACCATCAAAATGGAGTTAGATTTTTCCCTTCTTAAGGTTGAGCTCAGCAGTTCTCAACATGTTGAGCATCTCGGGTAGTGGCTTATCAATTTCATTCATGTTGTAATTCATGACAAATTGATTGTAGCTTTGTGGCAAAGACTGCAAGATCAAGTCAGTGGCCAGTTCTTGGCCAAGTGGGAATCTCAATCTTTGTAGGTTTTCTACGTACCCAATCATCTTGAGTACATATAGACCTACGGGAGTCCCATCTTGCATTTTGGACCCAAACAATGCCTTAGAGACTTCATATCTCTCGTGCCTTGCTTGTCCTTGATATAGTTGACAAAGATGTTCAACCATATTATAAGACAACATGAACTCATGTTGCTTCTGAAGATCAGAGTTCATGGTCACGAGCATGAGACATGACACATCAAATGTATCATCTTGATGATTCTTGTAAGCATCTTTGTCAGTTCGCAAGGCATTGGCAGGAGGTGCCTCCGAAATGGGCTGCTCCAGGACGTACAGTTTCCTTTCTTGGGTGAGAACGATTCTTAGGTTCCTGTACCAGTCCAGGAAATTTGCTCCATTGAGCTTTTCCTTCTCAAGGACAGAACGCAGGGGGAGAGTGTTCGTGTTTGTCGACATAGTTATCTATAACATACACAATGCAGAAAATTAATATCATATTCTTTTTATCATTTAATTAGGCCTTTAATCAAATGATGCTCCCACTGAATTATAGGAATTTTGTAGAATCGAGTTATGGATGTGGTCAAACCACATTACTAGATTCATACAAACTAGCTATAATTCCTGTGGGACAAGATCCACATCATACTAAGCCTTGAGTTAGCTTTGGCTAAATTGCCCAAGACTTAGTATGATCGGTGGGTAATATATTACCGATTACATCTCTATGCAACTCTTGTTTATAGGATCAAGACCCACATTTACAAAAGATCTTGAGTTAGCTTTAGCTAAATCGCCCAAGATTTAGTGTAAATGCTATCTTATCCTATCTTTCCAACGGTTAGAATATGCCTATAGTTCTACTTGATCCAATTGAGTTAACTAGTTTTACTCAATCTAATTGAGCTTACTCTAACCCAAGCCATGATAGGCGGGACCAAGATTGTCCCTCCGCACCCTACCAAGATAATATGCGTTGCTCTGCTTTGGCAGATTCAACAACTACAAATGATTGAGGTAGTGATGGGTATCAAGGACTTAGTAGGCATTTTCGAGTTGATTAGATTAAGATCTAATCTAATCGTAATGTATATCATATACGCATTAAGGCCTTTATTATCCTACACTAGCATGCATCACATACATACAAGCATCATTCTAGCATGCATCATATACATACAAGAAAAATATCCTAGCATGCATCATACACATACAAACATTATTCTACTAGCATGCATCACATACATACAAGCATAACAAATATATATATATATATATATATATATATATATATATATATATATATATATATATATATATATATATATATATAGATATAGATATATATATATATATATTAATTGTGATTAGGTCATGGTACTACTACGATCTTCTCAAGCCAATGAAAAGATCGGACGGTCAACCTAGGGTTAGCGGCTTCTCCAAGCGCCTCCTTTGACCGCCATGTGTTGTCGGCTCCCTCCTCGTAACTCCGTTCACAAGTGGACCTTCCACCGCTCTATTGTGTACATTACAAACATAAAACTCGAGTTACATTGGAGTCTAAAACTATTTACAACTATAATTTTAAAAGAAGAGGCACGACGTGCAGGTCGCATACCCTATACAACAACAACAACCACAAAAATGGCACGCAGGCCGCATTATGAATTACAACATATTATCATCCAATCATTTGGGTTCTTGGGCCATGACCATCACAAAATTATACATAATTCTAAATAATGTATTTTACAGAAAATTTCTATATTTTTTCCTTTTTTTTCAATTTTATGAGTCACCTCTCCGTAACGGTCCCGCTAAGCGATTTCCGGGCGCGATCGCGGGACAAGGCCCCTTTCGGGGATAGGGGTAGTGCTCCTACTCGCAAAAATAAACTTTGCGAGTGTCCCTACTTGATCTTACAGCGACTTAAGTCGCTGTCCCAAAGACCTAAAGCAAGAACTCACCGTTTCGAAGAGTTTTTCTCGGTGGTTGAAGCCTACAAGTGTACCAACACTCGTTGCTTCGACTCTTTGAGAAAAATACCCAAAAAATCTATAAAATAGGAAATTTACAGAAACTTAAAAATCTATAATTTTTATATCTAATATAAAAACTATAAATTTAAAACACATACATACTTCGCACGTGGCTCTGAAACCACTATTGGACTTTTTGAGCCGCAAAAACCGCTTTTTGCGTTGCGGAAACCTCGGAAGCCCGACCACGGATCCATGCGAATATATAAAAATAAAACATGTATGTGTTTAAAGATCCTAGATCTACCTTAGATCTACAAGATGAGAGCGTTACCCTCGTAGTAATGCCCTTCGCTTATCCCGCTCATCCAAAAGCTTTGTTGGAACTTAAGAGTGTCAAGTGTACACTCCTCTATTGGTATCCACACGAACAAATGGTGGAGAAACACAACCTAGAGTGTGCTAGCACCCCTTGGAAGTTTCACCCAAGGTAGAGGATTGGGAGAGAGCTTGAGAGGAAGAAGATCCAAGGAAGAAGAAGATGGAGTTACACCCAAATGAATTCACATCAAATGGAAAAGTGGCCGGCCACTTAACTCTTGGGGATTACATGCATGCATGTAACTCCAAGAGCCAATGGCTCTTGGTGTTCCTCATGAGGTGGCACCACATGATAAGTCCATGATGATGTGGAACATCATCATTGGCCGGCCCCCATGCCAAGTCACCATGACATGGCAATTGGTCAAGTCAAAATTAACCATTCATCTTCTCTCTCAAGTCAAGTCAAACTTGACCTCTTATCTCCCATGGTTGATCAAATCTAACCACTTGATTCAAGTCAATTTGATATAATAAATCCCTATTCATTAATTTAAATTGACTCAATGAATCAAATCTAAATTAGACTCATTCAACACTTGAATCAAATTGAGTCTAACTCAATTAGTCTAATTTGGATTACTCTTAATCCAATTTGGTTCATCCCATGAACCTAATCCTCATGGTTCATCATATGAACCTAATCTCCATCTAATTGCCCTTTGTGTGTGACCCTATAGGTTCTTGTAACGTTGGCAATGCTCCTAAATGGATTTAGGAACATAAGCAATGAGCGGTATCTAGCAACACATCATTGATACCTAAGTTACAAGAATGTTGGGCTCCAACATCACCTTTGTGACTACTAATCGTGACTCTCACAATATGTGACAATGTCTCTCTATCCATGACATCTAGATTGACCAATTGAGGCATAGACCATGTCATCCTCGGTACAATCTATATCTTGAACTCCAAGTAGACTCACTCTAATCAAATGAGCTCAATATCTCATATTGACTCATTTGGGCATGGTCATGCACTTCGTGGTCTCACTCTATCAAGAATAACGATGTCACTCCCGTCATATAGGAGGGATAGATCCCATCTACATCACTCACATCCCTCCGTATAATTTGTTACATACCCAATAATCGCCTTTATAGTCCACCCATTTACGGGTGACATTTGACGAAACCAAAGTATGCAACTCCTTATGTAGGGAACCATGGTGACTTTAGGTCCAAGAACTAATAGTCATACTAATAGTCATATGAGAAAGTATATGACACTCATATAACGATCCATGATACTTTCTCATGGCGGGTTATTCAGTATACATTCTCCAATGCATATCCATGTGTCAACTTGATATCTCATATCCATGACTTGTGAGATCAAGTCATCGTGTTGACCTACATGTTAGTCTCTACGCATTAACATTGTCCCTGAATATTAATACTTGACTAGGAATGATTAAGAGTAGTGTTCTCTATATCATCTCATTATCGATTCTATCAATTGATTGATATAGATAAGAATCTTCTACTCAAGGACGTTATTATACTTAGTTATTTGGCACCAATACAAGTAAATATAATAATCATGCCTTTATAAATAGGAATATGATACAATAAAGTCCATACAACAATCATCACATGATTGTCTCTAGGGCTTTCACTAACATCATATGCTTTGAGCATGACGAGTAGGTACCAGTCAGATCCCGGTGAGTGTCACTGGATAGTAGTCAAGAATATTCTTAAGTACTTGAGAAGAACGAAAGAATATTTCTTGATCTTTGGAGGTAATGAGGAGCTAGTTGTAAAGGGTTACAGCGATGTAAGCTTCCAAACCGACAGAGATGATTTGCGATCGTAGTCAGAGTATGTAGTTTTTCTAAATGGTGGTGCTGTGAGCTGGAAGAGTTCGAAGCAGAATACAGTCGCAAATTCTACAACAGAAGCCGAGTACATTACTGCATCTGATGTAGCAAAGGAGGATGTTTGGATCAGGAAGTTCATTGCTAAACTTGGGGTGGTTCCTAGCATAGCATATCCTATAGCCCTCTATTGTGACAACAATGGGGCTATTGCTCAAGCTAAGGAACCTCGCTCTCATCAAAGGACCAAACACATACTACGGCAGTTTCATCTCATTCGAGAGATCATCGATCGAGGAGATGTGAGAATATGCAAAGTAGATTCTGATGCTAACATTGCAAATCCCTTGACCAAGGCTTTGGCACAGAGAAAGCATGATGGTCATACCAGATAACTGGGTATGAGATATTATAGTGATTAGCACTATTACTAGTGGGAGATTGTTAGTATGAGCCCTTAGTGTCAATTATGAGATGATTGGTGAGGGAAACTTTTGTATCATATCTTATATTAATATAGGCAAACATTGATTATTATATTTACTTTATGCATGTGCCAATTAAATAAATATAATAATTCCCTTGAATAGTAGGTTCTAATCTATAGTATATCAATTGATAGAATTGATTATGAGAAGCTGTAGAGAACACTATTCTTAATATTCCTAGTCAAGTATTAATAGACAAGGGCAATATTAATACATTGAGACTAGCATGTAGGTCAATGGATGACTTGATCTCACAAGTCATGGATATGAGATATCACATTGACGCATGGGTATATATATTGGAGAATATATATACTGAATTGACCCACCATGAGAAAGTGTCATGGATCATTATATGAGTGTCATATACTTTCTCATGTGACTATTGGTATGAATAGTCCTTAGACCTGAAGTCACTATGGTTCCCTACATAAGGAGTTATGTACTTTGGTATCGTCTAACGTCACACCATAACAGGATGCACTATAATGGCGATCACTGGGTTGTGGGGAGAATTGCTTCTCCTTCAGTTGCTTGTACATGGCGATCTCATCTACGTCCCCGGATTAAAAAATTAATCTAAGACAAAGACGGATTACCCAAGCAACCGATCCATCATTGATGTGAGCAAAATATATAGAGTTTTAGGAGTAGTTTTCTCTCACATCTCATTTCAATTTATGTTAGTTTCATGCATATGTCACTTTATTTTGCATGCATTTCCTATTTTCTAGTTCGGAGGTCTGCTCTTTGTATTTTTGTGTGCAGGATAGTATTTCGGGGGAAAAAGGTGCACTTTCGGAGCAAAAGAAGAACATTTTACAGCTAGACACAGAATGGGATATGACCAGGGTGTGTGGCTACACACGGCCGTGTCCAATGGGCGAGATCAGACACCCTAGGGTCGTACACGGCCTGGCCATGTGTTACCACACGATCGTGTGGCGGCCCACAAGATTTGCACGACTAGGGTTTTTTCGGATTTTGCAACGGTCCGAGGTGATGTCTATATAAGGATGGCTCCGCCCAAACCCTAGGGGGGAGGCATGATGGCTAGGACGGCATGACGAAGCCCTAAAAAGCTTCGGTAACTCGCAACGAGGAGGAGGAACGCCACCGAAGGTCCACACCTTGCACTTCAATGTCGGAGATAAGACCATGAAAGCATTGTAATACTTTGTTTCTGCGTTTTATTCCTTATGTATTCGAACATAGACATGCTTTGTGATTCTTCCTTCATATACATGGAGTAGTACTTTCTATTCTAGGATTAGGAAGTAGCTTGTGTACACATTAAAATGTTGGTTCATGTTAAATTCTGCCTTTGAATTTGATTTGACAATTGGTAGTTGTTTTTTACTATATCTATGTGTGTTTGGATTTCTATTTGCTGTTCTTAGGCGATACAAGGGGTGACAGCCCTCGTATCTAAGATTTAGGGGATTTTATACAAGGAACCTAGGGGTAAACCTGATCCCTTGTAACTATGGGTAGAAGGGTACGATGGAATCGGAAATGGTTCATCATAGGGATTGATTTGGCATCCTCGTACCGTCTATCCCATCCTTTTAGGCGGAGATAACTCCCGGTAGATGCGGTGGCTCTACAGGAGAGTGTATGATGTCCCTTCCACAAAACCAAAGCTAAACGTCTAGACAACGCCAATTGACAATATTGTTTTGTGATACACAAGCGAAACCGAAGTTCTAGAATCACCTTTGAAGACCTCGGCACACTCCCTTCCTTTTCCGTGTGACACCGTATAGAGTAAAGTCCACCGACAACCCTCACCAATCGAAACCTCTTAGAGTTACGTCCGAACAATTACAACCACTGAATATATTGGTATTCGAATCCTAGTCCCTGTGGGATCGATAATCTTTATTACTTGATGATATCCGTGCACTTGCGGGCATTGAGCGCAAGCGCCCGCTTCGAGTCCTCGACGGCCTTCATCACGAGATTTGAGGTCACGTTCATGCGCATCAATCATGGTGCTATTCTTTTGCTCCCCCCTAGGGTTTGGGCGGAGCCATCCTTATATAGACCAGTAGGTCATGGTTGATTTCGTAGTTTGATGTTGGTTGTGTCAACAAGTAAAGGTGGAATATTAGTGACCAGTAGGGTTACGTACCGAGAAGAAAGTGGGAGACTAGTATGATGGACTGTGTTGAGGGATTATCTAGAATTCGGAAAGGACTTAATGCGATTTGGATAATCAGTGTTCGATTAGTCAAGTCTGCTCATCTTTTTCCGAGTTGTAAGGTGGATTTCGTTGGATCATTTGATGGAATTATATCCATGGAGTAGCTTTGGGTATCATTTTCGATAGTGATTCATGATTCACGTTACAATCCTAGCAAAGTCTTCAACAAGTCACGGATAAAGAGCTTCATTCTGGTAAGATTATTTACCTTTGATGGGTGGTCAATATGAAGGTACTATTCATACTTTAGAAGGTGGTTAAAAGTATGCATGATTGACTTTAAAGGAAATTAGTATCCCCACATAGTTACTCGAGGTGAGTGATTTTCTTCAAGTACTTGAGTCGAGCAGTGTGGTGTTGCTTACTCATCGTACTTGAGTTGGAAATTTGGAGACCAAATTTTTATTAGTGGGGGAGAATGTGAGATATCAGAAAATAAAATACCCTTGTTAATTAAGAAATTATCTTATAGAATTTTTTAGGAATTTTTAGAAATTTTCTGGACTTAAATGAAAATTATATAGGTTTAATTGAAGGGATCATGGTTTAATTGAATCTAGGGTTTAGTCTTATAGGATTTAAACCCTACCGATTTCTTTTCCCAAACTCGACTCGTTCTTTTAATGGTCGAGCATTCCTTTTCGACGGGCGTTTCTTCGGTTTCCCTTTCTCACCGCGCGACTCCTCCCCCATTGTGATTTCTTCCTGATCGCAAACCTATCATCTTCCACCGCACCTCATTTCTCCCTCGAGCAACGGTGGAGCGACTCGTCAATCACTAGGCCACTGACCACCGACAGCATCGCTACTGCTGACTCATCGACCGTTGACTCGCCACCACGTCGATTGCCGCACCACTCGTCACCGCCGCGAGAGAGAACTACTGCCACTGGTGTCGATCTCTGCCCGATCCCCTTCTCTTCTCTTTCGCCTTTAGCCACCATGAGTTGGATTGCTGCAGAGCCCAGCCTCACATGCACATTCACAAGTTGGATTCACTATCGCCGTGAGTTGGATGGATTGTTGTCGCCGGTGGAGTTCCTAGGGTTGGTAAGCTGATCTATCTCCTTCTTTCCATTAGCTTCTTTGAGCGAGTTCATCTCAGCGATGTCATCGCTGCGACTGATCTTTATCGTCATCGATTTATCTAGCCTTGTTCCATAGGCAAGCAGGAATTGGTTGCCCTCTGCTCAGGCCGCCACACCTCCTCCCGAGAGCCCTAAATCAGCTACTTGTTGCTACACCGATCGATTTCTCATTATCCTCTACCACAACTCAGATCTCTAGCTAGATTTGCGACCACCCTTTGATCGATTTGCAGCAACAATCCTTGGCACAGTTGTGACTTCGGTGGGTGTTACACCTTGATTGTGTCAGAAAGGGGTAAGAGGGGTCGACGTGTGAATTGACTTATTGATTCATGGTAAGTCTGTTTATATTGTTTTTGTTGTTTTATGAAATGTGGATATAAATAGTTATCTTAAAGGCGATTGGATTGGTAGAGATGGTCGGTTGTTGACATCCGACGAGCAAATCTGTGGTTCAGAATTGTGCCGGAAAAGAAGGTAAGGTTTGAATTGAGATTCTAAGTAAATGTTGGGTTGGGGATTTAATCCGAACTAACTTGATTGATCCAGATTGGATGCCTATGTTGGGATCAAAGAATTGTGATTTAGATTTGATATTATGATGTTGGAGTCAGATCTAATGAGGATCAAGAAGTTGAACAGATAGAAACAAGGCTTGGTAAGTATATATTTGGTTGTTCATAGTTATGTATCCATTATGTTTGGTAAACTGATCTGGATGTGCTATAATTATGGTGTGATAATCAATTGTTGGTGAACAATTCAGGTTATGAGGTTGCTTCCAGTTGGGCTATTTGAACTTTAATTCGAAACCTTGGATCAAGAAGTTGTTCAAGGAGAGGCTAAACTTGGTAAGTCTGGATTTGGATTATTATGGATGTGATGCTAAATTTATAGCTAGTTATTATTGGTTTGCTGATTAATAACTAATGGAAGTATGCTTTTAGTTGGATTATGGATTATGTGTTGTTGTGATGGATTTAACCTAATTACAAGGAACTTGGATTTGGAAGTGTATGGGATTACACTATTGTATGATTTGATCCGATCTTTCAAGTTATACGAGTTATACATCTGGACTTTGATGTGAGGCAGAGTTTGCGGATGCGAATACAATCATCATAGTTTATATATCAGGTGGGTAATTTCCTACCCTGGTCAGGTAGTTGTCGTTGGATACAGATTTAGACATATATATGATCATATTATATGTTCATATTATCTTGACCCCGCTCTTATTTATTCTTGTGCTTGATACTTGTCATTAGTCATATATGCTCTAATGTTGATATAACATTTTCCTTTATCACGATTGAGGAGTTACAGATGTGATGTAAGTAGATCTATAAATATTTAGCTAGGTGTAGATGTTGGAGTACGGATGATGGCCTGATTTGTAAATTGGGTAAAAGGTCATCCGTGGGTAGGTAATGCCCTGAACGTAGGATTGATTCCAATATTCTTACATTGCATATTTACTACCGATCATGTGTTGTGTAAATGGTCAGGTGAATTGTAAATAGTGTGTCGCTATGGACCGGTGGTCCTAGCTTGTTATGATCAGTTGAGTATGACTCTCTACAAGATAGAGAGTGTATTGATCAAATGGGTATGACTCTCTGTAGAACAGAGAGTCTGTGGTAGATGTTTGTATGTGTAACAGTGCATTCATGTCATTTGCATGCATACTGATGACATAGTCTCCCTTGGGGTTGAGAGGGTCGTCAGTCATCCTGGCTACCAGGTTACTCGCAGAGGAATAACTGGTGTGAGGGTAGAGCATTTGTTGTGCCGCACTCTACCACTATAGACGGTGGTAGTTGGAGTTACGTGTAGTTGTCCTAGGTGCGTGGCACTCGACCACTCATAGATAGTGTCAGTCGGAGTGGCCAACAGCAGAGACCCCCGTTGTGTAGCGAGCTTTTTACCCTCATATGCTACTCGATCATACTGCCCACTCGGCCACTCTAGAGCAGTGGTTGATGTTTAGTTAGGACAGTTGTCATGTCGTGCCACCTAGCCACACTGAGGTCATGGTAGCGAGTAGGGGTGCACAGGCATGACCATGCATGCTGCATTGTCGTATCATATGGCATTTTTTCATATTGCTATATATATATATATATATATATATATATATATACATGGATGATTGTGATTAGTATACATACTGATGCAGTCTATATATATATGCTTATTGTGATGTTGCATTTGATTGTACTATGCTTGCTGTATTTGGTTGTACATCATCTTCATACATGCTACTCGCATCTGTTATATGGTTGTGTCAGATACCTGTATACTTGTTGGACAGACCATTAGATACTTTTGACCTGTATCATGAGTATATTGTGAGTTAGTATTACTCTTCATATTATATATTGTGGATATATGCTCAGGTTGGATCAGAGTAGCAAAGCGAACTTTCAGGTATGTCTGCATTCTACATTGTTTATTTGGTTAGACGGTATATGCATGTATATATTTATTATACTGGTATACCTGTTGTACCTCTAGGTTATACTGTTGAATTACATGTGATATTTCATATATACATGTTCTCTCATATTACCACTGAGTTATACTCACCACCACATGCCTTGGGTTTTTTTGTCGCTCAGGTATCAGGTAGAAGTCTTCGTGATGGCTTGGAGCATCGCTGGCTAGCATCGTCTCATCTCAACTCCGAGGGTGTAAGATACCGGAAAATACAATAATAATAAATACCCTTGCTAATTAATAAATTATCTTATAAAATTTTTCAGGAATTTTTAGAAATTTTTTTGGATTTAAACGGAAGTTTTATGAACATTTCATGGAGATAAGCAGATAGGCTTTTGTAAAGCCTATTTAAACTATCTTCTATTGAGGAATTTATAGGTTTAATTAACCTATGCTAAACGTTTATTTCTCTGCCAATCCTTCTTCCCCGATCCTGATCTTCATCGTGACTTTCCTCCTCCCAGCCGCAGTCGCGAGTCCTTCTTCCTCCTACTCGATTTTCTTGCCGATCTCCGCCCAATCTCTATCTCTCTCTCTCTCGATTTCTCGCCGCTATCGTCCCCTCTCCCAAACCCATACGAGAGTCGACTGCTCCCTGTTATTCTCCCGATCCAACAGCAACAAGGTCATCACTGCCTGATTGCCGATGGCGAGCCTTCTCGATCGATCCGGCCCCTGTGCTCGAGCCACCGCACTGCAACCTTCGCCTCTTTATCAACGTATTCAACCTTCCCGATCGTGTTGATCGCCACGTCGGTAACACTACCCTCTGACTCGTATGTCGCCGCAGCTGTGCACGCGATGTCGCCGCTTACCTCTCCAAATCGCATGTTGTGTCAGTGGTCTTCCATCCTCGATCTTGATCATTTACTCACTACTGCAGCTTTCTTTTTGGTCGTCACAAACAATCATTGTGTTCAATTGCAGCCACCCCGAATAGCCCCGCTGCCACTACTGGATCTATTAGGCCAGTCGTCTTCGTCGGCAGCCAGGCCACCGATGGCTCAGCCTTGTTGATCGCCTGCCTTGCATTGCAACCAATGATCACGGTCATTGTGCTTCGGTGTTCAGATCTGTGGATCGATCGGTGGGTTCTTATAATCGATATGCCCTAATTTTTTTTGGTAAGTCTATTGGTAATCCCTGTTATCCCTTTGCTTCATTGGTGTGTAAAATTTAGAGGTTGGTTGCAGCATTAACTGGATTGGCAGTTGGTTTACCTTCCAAATAGTTTGTGGGTAGTGGCTCTGATATATCCAAATAGGTTGTGAGCAATTAAATCAGTAGGAGGTAAGGTTTTCGGATGTTGGATGATGAAGTGTACATGATTAAGTCATAATGGTTTTGGTTGTAATGTTAGGTGGCGGCTATGGTTGAATTCATCTTGTTGTGATAGATTGCTACATCAACGGTGAATCAAGAAGCCGGATGACTATGGAATAGGATTGTTCTTCCAGATAAGCTATGGGAATTAATGTGATGTAAGGTACGTTCAAATGTGGATTATTACGGATGCATGTAGATATATGAGTTGGTTCATCTTATAGTATTAGATTATTTGGATGTGTAATAGGGATTAATATGGAGGATTGATTAGGATAATTGGATAACTAGATCAATTTAGTTGATCAGGATACGAAGTCGATGTAAGATTCGATTCGATTATTCGTTGTATGCTTGCACTTAATCATAATGCTTGATATGTTCAGGACATGGATACGAGATAGGACCGTAAAGATTTCATTAGCATGAGCTATTTAACAGGTGGGTAATTTCCTACCCTAGTCAGGTAGTTTTAATGCATACAGATTTAGATATATGATAATTTTATATGATCATGTTACCTTGACTCTGCTCTTGCGCTTGATAGGAGTTAAACTCTATCGTTGTTATCATGTTTCACATCATCATGATTAGGAGTTATATATATATGTGATGTAAGTAACCTAGAATTTGTTTAGTTAAGTGCAAATAGTAAAGTTCGGATGACGATCTGATTATAAGTTGGGCAAAAAGGTCATCCGTAGGTAGATAATGTCTTGAACCTAGGGTTAATTCTAGTACCCTTATATTGCATGTTTACCACCGACCATGTATTGTGTAAATGGTCAGGTGAATGGTACTTAGTGTGTCGCTACGGACTGGTGGTCCTAGCTTGTTATAATCAGTTGAGTACGACTCTCTACAGGATAAAGAGTACGTCAATCAATAAGTATGACTCTCTACAGGATAGAAAGTGCGTCGATCAATGAGTACGACTCTCTACAGAATAGAGAGTGCTATGATCAGTTGAGTACGACTCTCTGCAGAATAGAGAGTGTGTAGATCAGATTATTATGACTCTCTGTAGAATAGAGAGTCTATGGTGGATGTCTATATGTGGGACATTGCATTCATGTCATTTGCATGCACACTGGCGATGTGGTCTCCCTTGTGGTTAAGAGGGTCACCAGTCATCCTGCCTCCACGGTTACTCATAGGAGGAGTAACCGGTGTGAGGGCAGAGCATTGTGGTGCCGCACTCTACCATTATAGACAGTGGTAGTGAGATTTGCGTGTCGTAGTCCTGCGTGTGTGGCACTCGACCACTCATGGATAGTGACTGCCAGAGTGGCCAATAGCAGGGACCCCCATCGTGTAGCTTGCTCTTCACTCTTATATGTTACTCGATCATACTTCCCACTTTGCCACTCGAGAGTAGTGGTTGGTATTGATTTGGGACAGTTGTCATGCTCGAGCCACCGAGGCCACACTGGGGTCGTGGTAGCTTTAGGGTGAGTCGGCATGACCGTGCATGCTACATTACCGACTTATGGCATTTTTGCATATTGCCATATATATACATATATGCATGTATATATATATATATATGGATGATTGTGATTAGTGAATATATATATAGATGCAGTCTATATATATATGTTTATTGTGATGTTGCATTTGATTGTACTATGCTTGTTGCATTTGGTTGTACATCATCTTCATACATGCTACCTGCATCACTTATATGGTTGTGTCGAATACCTGTATAGTTGTTGAATTGTCTTTTGCATTCTTTGACCCGTATTTATGTCGTTATATGGTTTAGAGCAGACTTCCTGTATATGTATATACTGTGGATATGTGCTCAGGTTGGATCGGTGTAGTGTAGCAGACTTTTAGGTATGTCTGCATTTTACATTGGCCTTTGGTTAGAAGGTATGTATATACATGGATATATTATTATGCTAGTGTTACTTGATATACCTGTAGATTTTTCTATCGAATTACATGTGATATTGATATATACATATTTTCCTATTACCTACTGAGTTTTACTCACCACCATGGACCCTGGGTTTTTATGTCGCCCAGGTAACAGGTAGCCGACTTCGTGATGGACTTGGAGCACCGCTGCCTGGCATCGTCTCATCTCAACTCCGAGAGTCCAGGTTTTTGGGTTATTGTTGGTGTTCCGATATGGATTTGGTTTATGTGAAGTTTAGTAGTGATTGGATGCTGCTAATGTTGTATCGTTATTTTCTGGTTTTGTTATAGTGTTTCTGTGTTTGGTGTTAGTCATACCGGTATGTATTGTATGTAGTTGTGATGTGGTTGTATTAGTTTCTGTTGTGTTTCGTTATGTTATTATATTTTATTTGTATATGTTATTGTTATTGTGAGCCCAAGGGCCATGTATTAACACGATATGTTGCCACGTACAGCGGAGATGTCGTCCGTTTGATTTTTGACACAGCATACTCTCGGGGCATGACAACTTTAGTGGTATCAGAGCCCTAGGTTCTGCGATGTCATACAATGTTTTTTTATTTTTGAGTCTTGGATTCTCAGGAGTCGATTTGTTTCAGTTTTGGTTTTCTGAGATGAGACTGACAGCAGCCTGAGCTCCAAGCAACACGAGATAAGAATTCCTAATAACTTATAGTTTAGTAGATATTTATCTAAACTTGATCAAAAGGTGTATATAGTCAGATTTATGACACCTGTACAGACTTGTAGTAGAAGTCGCCCAACGGGGCGACCAACCGGAGTTGCCGATAGGGTTAATACTCTCGGTTTTGTTGGTTATGCATTTAGATGCTTATAACAAGAATGACTTGTAGAGTGTTAGTTGCTATTCATAACCGTGATTTGAGTTGACCACGGGAACAACATGTAGAATCTGTGTTCTGGACCTCTTATCGAAAAGGTAAATTTCCTTTGAGAGTCGACTGATACCGAGTCGGAAAGCAGGGGTTAGTAGTCACATTTCTTGTAGAGATCAAGGATTACAGTCTTAGGGATTTTCACTAAGTGTGCTAGTCAGATCATTACCTGTGAGTTAATAAACAAACTTGTATACTATTGTTGATACATATAATGGAGGATTAGTATATGGTGTTTTATAGGGATTTTGACCCTTAAGTTTTCCGAGAGGATGATGCACCATCTCAAAAGCAGAGATCAACATAGAAGATTGGGTTATCTCATCAGCAACGACCTACTACCTCAGGCGTGGTTGGAGTTCCGTGATACTTCCCTTCAAGAGAAGTGATTTACTCAGCAGTATCAGTATAAGATATTGTAGAAGACTCATGCAGACAACAACAACCATTACCTCCCAGATGTGGATTTGCTTTGTACAGAGGAGAGAGTATACGACGATGGTCGTATCTATTTTGTATTCTACAGTTGCAGCTCGTTGGATTAAGTGATGGAATCAGATGATCTGGGAAAATCCCCAGGTCATTCATCGCAGAAATGCGACCACTTTGTCGAGGACTGTTGGATCTAATCTTGTTCTTTTCGGAGAAAGACCAAGACCTGTGGGGAGCCTTTGGATCGGATCGACAGATAATTGATCATTCAGGGTATTACTCTAGTTTACCCTCTGGGTTAATATATTGAGAGATACTTGTAGTTTATAAGTATCCTTGTCTAGAACATTTTTAGTTCGGATAAGAAGGGTTCCTTTACATCGACTTGTGGATTGGTGGTATCTCTACCATCAGGTGAGATGTGGATCAACAATTAAGAAGTCAAGGGATGCCCTTAGACTTGGATAGACATATCTTTACTGTAGACATATCCTTACGGATGGTCAACTTGTTGAGATTATGGTATGATTTTGTCTCTCGGATGTGCATATAATCCGAGAGCATTCGGATGTAGTTTCGAATGAACTCCTAGTCTTGCCGCATAGGCAAGTGGAGTAGGCGATCGAAATGATTGCGAAAATAGTTTCGATATCAAAGATCCCATACCGGGTGATAATTTAATTTGTATAAGTGTTGCTAAACACTATGAAAATTGGAAGAATGTAAGTTGCGATTATAGGAGGTGTTGGATGGGATATTTATCTATCCCAGAATTTCTTCTAGAGAAGATCCAGAACTCTTTGTTAAAAGAGAGGTGGACCTTTGAGGTTACGCATCGATTATCGATGATGAATGCGGTAGTTGTTGAAAATGAATACACTTTATTGTGGATAAATGATCTGTTTAGATCAACAAAGGAAACCTGTGTATACTCTAGAGTTGATTTACGACTGAAGTGATGATATTGTAGTGACATGATGTCATACAATTATCATTGTCGTTGTGATGATTGATATATCATCAGTGTAGAGTAAAGAGGATGCAGGTGTGTAAAGACGACAATTTCATAAATTGTATGAGCTTTTGATTATGTTGTTAGACTATTTAATGATTTAGTCGTCCATTGATTTGAGAAATCGTGTAGACATGCTTAGATCAGTTTGCGGTTGTTGGAGTTGTGTAACTTGGCCATTGTTGATGGTGGTAGTTGGAGTTGCGCACTCAACCATCATAGATGGTGGTTGCCTTGTATGCTTTGGGTTATTCCTATAGAAGTGGATAGAATGTTTTTTAGCATTACTATACCATAGACTTGTTTGACCAAGAAGGTGATAGAAATCACTTGGTCGGAAGCTTATGAAACTAGTCTTCAGGGCGCAGACGTTGGTTGACTTTTGCATCAGTGTTAGTTAATCCTTCCGGTGTGGATGGAAGGGTACTGTATACTGATGCATCATTGTAGGGATTGGAGCGATCCTGATGCAGTTGAATGAGGCGTATTTTAAATTTACGACAGTTGAGGAACTGCGAGATAAGTTGTTATATACATGACGTGGATTTAGCAATTATGATCTTGATTGATAGATGCATGAAGTATTGGCTAGCTACTGGGTAGCTGCTATAGAGTGGATTTTGGCTGGTAGATGGATTTCTCTTGTGAGAAGATAATTCTCCGCCTCTGATAAGGATAGTGGGTTTTGGAGTTGCATTGATTAAGGACGAGTTGATTCGAGAGGCTCGTCATTCGAGGTTGGTGATCTATTCGGATTATATTTGGAAAATAATAAATTCTGAAATGTTCTTGTTGATGGAACGACATGTAGGTCATGGTTGATTTCATAGTTTGATTACCAACAAGTAAAAAGTGGAATATTAGTGACCAGTAGGGCTACATATCAAGATGGAAGTGGGAGCCTAGTATGATGACATTGTTGGGAGATTATCTAAAATTTGGAATGGACTTTATGCGATTTGAATAATCGATGGTTGGTTAATCGAGTCTGCTCATTTTCTACAGAGTCGTAAGATGAATTTCATTGGGTCACTCGATGAAATTATACTGCAAGGAGATTTTTAGTTTCTTGGAGTATCCTTGGGTATCATTTTTGATAGTGATTCAGGATTCACCTTACGATTCCAGCAAAGTCTCCAACAGGTCACGAATATAGAGCTCCACTCTTGTGCAGTTGTTCACCCGTAGTTATGTGGTTAGACAGAGTGTATTATTCAGACTATAGAAGGTCTATTGGGAGTATAGTTTCATGGAGTAACCTTGAGTATTGTTTCTGAAAGTGGTTCATAATTCACTTTACAATTCTGGCAAGGTCCGCAGTAGGTCACGGATATAGAGCTCCACTCTGGTATGAATGGTTACCTTATGATAGAAGGTCAATATGAAGGTACTATTTAGATTTTGGAAGGTTTGTTGAAAGCATACGTGATAGATTTTTGGAGGTTGTGTGAGAGTTGGAAATGATATTCAAGCTCAATACCCCCACAGGGTTACTTGAAGTGTCTTACTTTTTTTTTCGAAGTACTTGAGCTGATTAGCATGATAGTGCTTACTCGTTGTGCTTAAGTACGAAATTTGGGGACCAAATTTTTATTAGTGGGGGAGAATGTAAGATACCGAAAAATACAATAATAAAAAATACCCTTGTTAATTAAGAAATTATCTTATAAAATTTTTTAGGAATTTTTAGAAATTTTTCTGGATTTAAATGGAAGTTTTATGAACATTTCATGGAGATAAGCAGATAGGCTTTTGTAAAGTCTGTTTAAACTATCTACTATTGAGGAATTTATAGGTTTAATTAACCTATACTAAACGTTTATTTCTCCGCCGATCCTTCTTCCCTGATCCTGATCTTCATCGCGACTTTCCTCCTCCCAGCCGCAGCCGCGAGTCCTTCTTCCTCCTGCTCGATTTTCTTGTCGATCTCTGCCCAATCTCTATCTCTCTCTCTCTCTCTCGATTTCTCACCGCTATCGTCCCCTCTCCCGAACCCATACGAGCATCGGCTGCTCCCCGTTATTCTCTCGATCCAACAGCAACAAGATCATCGCCGCCCGATTGCTGATCACGAGCCTTCTCGATCGATCCGGCCGTCGCCATGCTCGAGCCACCGCACTGCAACCTTCGCCTCTTCGTCAGCATCTTCAACCTTCCCGATCATGCTGATCACCACACCGATAACTCTACGCTCAGACTCGTGTGTCGCTGCAGTTGTGCACGCGACGTCGTCGCTTACCTCTCCAGATCGCATGCTATGTCGGTGGTCTTCCATCCTCGATCTTGATCATTTACTCACTACCGCAACTTTCTTTTTGGTCATCGCAAACAACCATTGTGTTCAATTGCAGCCACCCCGGACAGCCCCGCTGCCATTGCTGAATCTGTTAGGCCAGCCGTCTTCGTCGGTAGCCAGGCCACCGATGGCTCAGCCTCGTTGATCGTCTGCCTTGCATTGCAACCAATGATCGTGGTCATTGTGATTCGGTGTTCAAATCTGTGGATCGATCGGTGGGTTCTTATAATCGATATGCCCTAATTTTTTTGGTAAGTCTATTGGTAATCCCTATTATCCCATTGCTTCATTGGTGTGTAGAATTTAGAGGTTCGTTGCAGTATTAACTGGATTGGCAGTTGGTTTACCTTCCAAATAGTTTATGGGTAGTGGCTCAGATATATCCGAATAGGTTGTGAGCAATTAAATCAGTAGGAGGTAAGGTTTTCGGATGTTGGATGATGAAGAGTACATGATTAAGTCACATTGGTTTTGGTTGTGATGTTAGGTGGCGGCTATGGTTGAATTCATCTTGTTGTGATAGATTGCTACTTCAATGGTGATTCAAGAATTCGGATGACTATGGAAGAGGATTGTTCTTCCAGATAAGCTATGGGAATTGATGCGATGTAAGGTACGTTCAAATGTGGATGTTTATGGATGCATGCAGATATATGAGTTGGTTCATCTTATAGTATTAGATTATTTGGATGTGTAATAGGGATTAATATGGAGGATTGATTAGGTTAATTGGATAACTATATCAATTTAGTTGATCAGGATACGAAGTCGATGTAAGATTCAATTCGATTATTCGTTGTATGCTTGCACTTAATCATAATGCTTGATATGTGCATGACATGGATACGAGACAGGACCGTGAAGATTTCATTAGCACGAGCTATTTAATAGGTGGGTAATTTCCTACCCTGGTCAGGTAGTTTTAATGCATACAGATTTAGATATATGATCATGTTACCTTGACTCTACTCTTATTTACTCTTGCGATTCATACCTTATCGTTGGTTGTTAAACTCTATTGCTGTTATCATGTTTCACATCATCATGATTAGGAGTTATATATATATGTGATGTAAGTAACCTAGAATTTGTTTAGTTAAGTGCAAATAGTAAAGTCCGAATGACGACCTTATTATAAGTTGGGCAAAAAGGTCATCCGTAGGTAGATAATGTCTTGAACCTAGGGTTAATTCTAGTACCCTTAGGTTGCATGTTTACCACCAACCATGTATTGTGTAAATGGTCAGGTGAATGGTACTTAGTGTATCGCTACGGACCGATGGTCCTAGCTTGTTATAATCAGTTGAGTACGACTCTCTACAGGATAGAGAGTGCGTCGATCAGTAAGTACGACTCTTTACAGGATAGAGAGTGCGTCGATCAGTGAGTACGACTCTCTACATGATAGAGAGTGCTATGATCAGTTGAGTACGACTCTCTGCAAGATAGAGAGTGCGTAGATCAGATTGTTATGACTCTCTATAGAATAGAGAGTCTAGGTGGATGTCTGTATGTGGGACATTGCATTCATGTCATTTGCATACATGCTGGTGATATGGTCTCCCTTGTGGTTGAAAGGATCGTCAGTCATCCTGCCTCCACGGTTACTCATAGGAGGAGTAACCGGTGTGAGGGCAGAGCATTGTGGTGCCGCACTCTACCACTATAGACGGTGGTAGTGAGATTTAAGTGTCGTAGTCCTGCGTGTGTGGCACTCGACCACTCATGGGTAGTGACTGCTGGAGTGGCCAACAGCAGGGACCCCCATCGTGTAACTTGCTTTTCACGCTTATATGCTACTCGATCATACTGCCCACTCGGCCACTCGAGAGTAGTGGTTGGTGTCGAGTTGGTACAGTTGTCATGCTCGAGCCACCGAGGCCACACTGGGGTCGTGGTAGCTTTAGGGTGAGCCAGCATGACCATCCATGCTGCATTGCCAACTTATGGCATTTTTGCATATTGTCATATATATACATATATGCATGTATATATATATATATATATGGATGATTATGATTAGTGAATATATATATGCAGTCTATATTTATACATATTGTCATATATATATATATATATATATATATATATATATATATATATATATATATATATATATATATATATATATATATATATATATATATATATATATATATATATGCAATCTATATTTATATGCTTATTGTGATGCTGCATTTGATTGTACTATGCTTGTTGCATTTGGTTGTGCATAATCTTAATACATGCTACCTGCATCACTTATATGGTTGTGTTGGATACCAGTATAGTTGTTGAATTGTCTATTGCATTCTTTGACCCCGTATTAATGTCGTTATATGGTTTAGAGCAAACTTCCTGTATATGTATATACTGTGGATATGTGCTCAGGTTGGATAGGTGTAGCATAGCAGACTTTCAGGTATGTTTGTATTTTACATTAGCCTTTGGTTAGAAGGTATATACATGGATATGTTATCATGCTAGTGTTACCTAATATACCTGTAGATTTTTCTATCGAATTACATGTGATATTGATATATACATGTTTTCCTATTACCTGCTTAGTTTTACTCACCACCACGGACCCTGAGTTTTTCTGTCGCCCAGGTAACAGGTAGCCGACTTCGTGATGGACTTGGAGCACCGCTGGCTGGCATCGTATCATCTCAACTCTGAGAGTCTAGGTTGTTGGGTTATCGTTGGTGTTCCGATATGGATTTGGTTTATGTGATGTTTAGTAGTGATTGGGCACTGCTAATGTTGTATCATTCTTTTCTGGTTTTGTTATGGTGTTTCTGTGTTTGGTGTTAGTCATACCAGTATGCACTGTGTGTAGTTGTGATGTGGTTGTATTAGTTTTCGATGTGTTTCGTTATGTTGTTATATTTTATTTGTATATGTTATTGTTATTGTGGGCCCAAGGGTCTTGTATTAACATGATATGCTGCCATGTACAGGGGAGATGTCGTCCGTTTGATTTTCAGCACAGCATACTCTCGGGGCGTGACAGAGGGTCCGAGATTTTGGGATCTATTGTTGATGTTTCGATGTCTTTGGTTTTTAGGTGGTGATTTGTAGTGTTGGACACTATTGTTGTTGTACCGTGCTTTCTGATTTTGTTATGGCATTTTCTTAGTTTGGTGTTAGTCATACCGGTATGTATGGTGTGTGGTTGTATTATAGTTGTGTTAGTTTCCGCTGTATTTTGTTATTATTGTATGTTTACATGTGTATATGTTATGTTTATTGTGGACCCAAGGGTCTTGTATAAACAGGATATGTTGTCATGTACAGGGGAGATAATGTCCGTTTGATTTTCGGTTCAGCATACTCTCAGGGCGTGACATTGTGAACCAAGTAAACTACATGTGTTGATAATTATTTTTAATTTCCGCTGCGTACTTTTATTAGCAATAAATAATAAAAATTAGTTTAAATTTTTAAACACCGAAATTCACCCCCTCTCTCGGCTTACTCGATCCTACAATTAGTATCAGAGCAGGGGCGCTACGAGTTGGTGAAACTACCATCGTGAGGATTAAATTAGTTTAGATTAAATTAGAATAATTTTATTGCATTAAAATAATTTTTATTGCATTAGACAATTTTTTATTACATTAGATAATTCTTTATTGTTTTAGACAATTTTTTATTGCATTAGATAATTTTGTACTGCATACAAAATTAATTTTCTGCATATTAGAATTCATTAAATTAATTTTCTGCATATTAAAATTCACTAAATTAATTTTTTGCATATTAAAATTAATTTAATTAATTTTATGCATATTAAAATTCATTTAATTAATTTTCTGAATATTAAAATTCATTTAATTAATTTTCTGAATATTAAAATTCATTTAATTAATTTTCTGCATATTAAAATTTACTAAATTAATTTTTTGAATATTAGAATTCACTAAATTAATTTTATGTATATTAAAATCCATTAAATTAATTTTATGCATATTAAAATTCATTTAATTAATTTTTTGTATGTTAAAATTCATTAAATTAATTTTTTACATATTAAAATTCACTAAATTAATTTTCTTCATATTAAAATTCAATAAATTAATTTTCTTCATATTAAAATTAGCTAAAATATTTTTCTACATATTAGGATCAATTTCTACATATTAAATTTATCTCAATTAATTTAATTTTTGTCCTTGGAAAGTATTTCATTGATAATGTCACACTTAGAGGGATACAACACTGTTTGCCCTTCTCTCTTCAATGGAGAGGATTTTTTCTATTGAAAAAGGCGAATAGAGTGTTACCTGAAGACCGACCTAGAGGTCTGGTTTTCAATTAGGAAAGGGTTCATAGCTCCGGTAGACGACTCGGGTGAGTTGTTAGAACCGAAGAAATGGACCTCGGATATTAGAAAAAGAGCTCAAGTCAATTACAAGGCACTTAACACCTTGTAATGCGAACTTACCAAAGAAGAGCTCAATAGGGTAGGTCCATTTGAAAACTCTAAGGAATTATGGGAGAAATTAATTGAATTGCATGAGGGTACAAATGACACTAGGATAGCGAAATGGAACATGCTATTAAATAAATTATTTAATTGTAAAATGAACGCAAACGCTAGTCAACTTCATTCTAGGATTAAAGACATATTAAATTAATTGCATTTAATAGGACATCAAATAGAAAATAGGAATATAATTAGGTATACCCTTAAGGCATTCCCGAGAAATGCCTTATGGACATTGATTGTCGATGCCTATAAGGTATCTAGGGATCTCTCCACGATTAGGTTAGATGAACTATTTTGTGAACTGGAACTACACGAGCAAACTAACTCGAGTCAAACCGAGAATGGTATAGCTTTGATGGCAGGTTCGACTAAAAAGGAAAGAAAAGTGAAGAGTGAATCAGAAGACGAGTCGGAGTCAGAAATAAAGGGAGAAGAGGAGATCGTAAATATGATCCGGAAGATGTTCAACCAGAGGAAGAGATTTACGAAGAAAGATGCCAAAAAGGTGGTCGACAACAAGCCGAGACCCCATTCGGAAGTGACGTGCTACAAATGCAATAGAAAGGGGTACTACAAGTTAGAGTGTGCAAACTTAAAAAAGGAAGAAAAAAGAAAAAAAAAAAGAAAAGAAGAAGAAGGCGCTTAAGGTGACATGGGATGAGTCATCATCGGAGGAGTCAGACACAGAAGAGACGAAGAGAAGCTTCGTCGCATTCATGACTGAATCGAGATCCGGAACTGACTCAAGTTCCGAGTATGAGTCTGATTCCGAGTCCAAGAGAAGCCACGGATCCATATCCATTTTCGAAGGTTCAAATGAGGTAACTTCTCCATTAGAAGATAAATTATATAACATTATTGCATGCTTAGGTAGGAATTAGCTAAGTCCGAGAATCGGGTCGACTCACTACTTAAGGAAGTCCAAGTACTTAAGGACCAAGTCAACTCGAAGACCTCGACTTGCCAAATTAAGGATAGAGACTCAACTCAAGTTGCAAAGCTTGAGGAAGAGAACTTAGTCCTAAAAAGGCAAGTAGAAGATCTAACTGGATTTTTGAAAAAAGTTCACTTCAGGTTCAAGTATCTCAACATGATGCTTGGATCTCAGCGAGCTGTATACAACAGATCCGGACTTGGGAATAAGGCTAAGTCCACCTATAAATCATACATGTCATTACTTAACCGAAATGCTAAGAATTGAGTCCAAGCGTGGGTTCCTAAGTCTAGCTTAGTCAACCAGGTTGGACCAAATCAATTTTGGGTTCCCAAGAGTCAAGTTCACTTAGTGAACAAAACTCAAACTAACTACCATTTAGGGGGAGCTAACACCTTGCTTGTTTCCTTGTTTAGTTAAACACTTGCATGTTTTAGTTAACTTTACTTGTTTTAGTTAAACACTTGCATATTTTAGTTTACTTTACTTGCTTAATGTAGAATGGACTAGATAGGAAACAAAGTAGTTTAAACTTGAACATCCTAGTACTAAGACAAGTGAACTGATAGTAAGTTAGGGAAGCTCTTCAAAGTGCATATCTAGGAAGTGGTCGTTACTCCGATAACCAAGAAGGCCATGTGCCTCACCACGACCTGGTGCACTAAGTCGAGTGGAACTGACCAAAGCTAACTCACTAAGTCTTTAACTAGTTAGACTAAGGCTTAATCCAAAGTGAATCAAGTACTTGATTCCTTTATTGACTTTGTCTAGGAAGTGGTCGTTGCTCCGATAACCAAGAAGGTCATGTGTCTCGCCACGACCTGGAAGTCAATACTAGAAAAACCTACTTGACTAGCTCAAACCAAGCTTGAATCTAACACAAGTTTAAACACTTTGAAATTGCTCATTAAATTAAAGTAAGAAAAAATAAATCCTCATCTCACAAAATTCATAGGATTAAGTGTATTGAAAACCTAGCTTGGGTGAGATGAGTTAGATCTTAATTAAGCTAAATTAGTTTAATGTAGCTTAACTAAACCAAGATTAATAAATTTGCCTTAACAACTTATCTTAACAAAACTTAATCAACTCAACTTAATTTATCAAATGAATATACCTAAATAAACAGATTCATTTAACTTAAGAAACTAATTAACAAAGTGGTCTAAATTTAATCAAACCTAATTTAGTAAAGTAAACAAATTTAATCATCTAAATCAACATAACTAGCTTAATCAATTAAGTAAATAAATAATAAAATTGAGTACATCAAATTAAATATAAAAAACAATAAAATTCAAAAGTACTCGAATTCAGTCAACTCAACAAGAGTCGACTAAATCAAACTCAGTTGCCTCCAAGTATCGAGAAGGTAAAAACGCGACTTCAGTCGACTGAAATGAACCAGTAGATAAAGTTTAGGCGGCGAAGTAAATGGTAAAATTTATTACAATCGACTGAAATATGTTCGGTTGACTCAAATTCAGGCGATTGGAATGGTTTCAGTCGACTGAATCTTGTCCATAAGAACAATGCCGAGCCACACCAAATCCATTCAAAACAACCAAAATTCCACCGAAAAAAAATCTAATTCTAGTCTTCCAAAATGCTTAGGTCGCTATTTCTCTTTAATATCATTCAAAATGCCGAGGTAATAATTTTTAAACTCCAATTTCAATTATTTTCAATAAATATTTAATATTTGTAATTTAATTAGGGATAAAAGAAGAGCTGTCGAGGTTGAGTCATCGACTTCATGCATGGATATTATATTCCCCACTGAGGGACATAGGATTAGGTTTGAGAGCATCACTTACATTCCTATGCCCACTAGGTACATTAGTAGATCATACTTTAGTAATGCATGCATTCTAAGTATGGAGGTCATAGCACACTATAGATTAGAAAAATTAGTCTATTGTAAAAACCCCATTAACATAGACATATGTGCGGAGTTTTTCAATAACTTTAGTAAGATTGATGACCTTTCATACTCGACTAGGGTACAGGGTATGGACTTTATTTTTACCCCTGTCATGTTAAGAGAGCATTTAGGACTAATGCATTCTACATGCCCTGTTGCATGTTTTCCATCTACGGAGTTACCATACGGTGACCCCTACTCTCATATTACATTAGATAGGATTCACATGCATCTTTTTGGTAAGGAAAGAACTCCGTCTGTGAGTATCTTTAGTTCTACTAGACTCAGAGTACAGGACTATGCCCTGTATCGAGTCATAGTGAACTGTATTTTGTCGCTCACCACTAAGGACATTGCTATTATGCACCCTTATCATTCATTTTTACTTTATCCACTTAGTCATAGGTTAGATTTAGACATTAGCCTACAAATGTTCCATTCCATCATTTATCATTCCAGGTCTGACACTAGTAGGAAGGTACATTTGCCTTACTGCCATGTCATTACATCTCTCTTAACTGCATTAGGATTTGATGTTACCATAGGTAACATCAAATAGCTTACTGAGTATGACATGATAGGGTCTAGGAAGTTTGGTTTAGCAAAAGTAGGTTTAGATGACAATAATATCCTTGTATGGAAGAGAGATAGTCCTCAGCCTTATCCCAAGCCTGATCCGGAGCAGGAGCATGAGCCAGAGATCGATCCTAACCACCACTCAGAGACCGAGCTTCAGGAAGCCCTAGGATTTGATAGTTTATCACCATTTCTTGGGATTCCAGCATCTCCGACCGTAGTAGAGAGACTATCTAGGTTAGAAGATGCGATGCAGCGCCAAGAGCAGCAGTATCTTGAGATGATGCAGATCTTACAGGCGCAGAGAGAGAATCATAGAGAGATGATGGAGCTTCTTAGGTTATGGGGCATGGGTCCTTCTCATCCTCCATCTACTGACTAGGATTGTTATGATACTGGAACTTAATAAAAATTTTCTTAATAAAATCTTGTGTGTGAACTATGTTATGCTTGGTAGATTATGAATTTTTCGTGCTTATCATTCTGAATTATTTTGAAAAGTAATATTATATTTAAGAAAATTGAAAATTATTCTAGATTAGGCCAATCTTGACTTCATGATCCTATAGATCTAGGTAGCCTTCGCATCTCATAAACACCTAGGTTTACCTGTTTGTGTATTGAGCCACGAAGATAGACGTGAGATGTTAGGACTACACCCCTGGTTCCAGATGTAGATTCAGTGCATCGACATGAACTAAAATGGGGTTTACAAGAGCAAATTAATCACTTTGGTGAATAACTCTAAATACAAAGCTTAATGATTAATTCTATATCATTTGAGCTAGTAAAGAGTTGGACATTTGCTTCAAGGATAATTTTTAGATGTGTATTTTCAAAAGTTAAATATAATATTTAAGAATTCATGCTTGGACTTATTCCATATCAGTTTTGCATCAAAGTTTTAAAAATTTTGAAAAACTTGAAAATTTTGAATTATTTAGGGGGAGTTTTGAAAAATTTTGAATTATTCAGGGGGAGTTTTAAAAATTTTTGAAAAACTTGAAAATTTTGAATTATGCAGGAGGAGTTTTGAAATTTTGAAAATTTTAAATTATTCAAGAGGAGTTTTTGAAAAATTTGAAAATTTGAAAATTTTAAAAAAAAATTGAATAATTCAGGGGGAGATGTTGAAATATTTGAAAAACTTGAAAAATTCTTCAACGAGTGTTAAAAAAATTGCAAATTTTTAAAGTTTGAAAATTTTTATAGTTTGACAAGTTTTGAAGTTAAAAATACGGTTGAAATGCTTAAAGTAAAACAAATTTCAAGTTTTTTTTAGTTTGATAATTTGTCTTGTGGAACCTAAAATCTTCACTACATTATGATTAGAACATTTTTATCTTAATCCTTATTTTGATGTATGCCAAAGGGGGAGAGAAGAGATATAGAAATATAAAGTTAAGATGATGCAAAGATTTGATAAGGACTTATGTATTTCATACATAGTTAAATTTATGCATGACAAAAAGTTGTTAGTTCATTTCTTATACATGTCAAAATATAGAGATTGGTATTTGATTCTCCTAACTTTAACTGATGTGTTGTCATACATCAAAAAAGGGAAGATTGTTGATGCAGTGAGCATCACTCTTTAGTTTTGATGTATGAACCATAGTTAAAGGTTAGGATTCACTTGTGATCTAATATAAGTGCTAAGTGTGTAGGCTTAATAGGAAGTCCTAGTAGGTCATATTGACTGGATACTAGGCATGTATCTTGACAGATCAGGAGGATCAGACACTAAGCATGAAGTCTAGATGGGTCGCGTGAATCGGACATTTGGCATGAAGATCGGTTGGGTCAAGAGACTGGACAATCAACAAAAAGTCCAGCTGGGTCAGGCAGACTGGACAACTAGTGGAAGCCCTGGTGGATCAGATTAGATGTCAAGAATAGTAGGTCCGACAGGTAGCCGGTAGGTAAGCCTCGAGTGAAGAGATGAGGTCGAGTCCTTTGTAGGGGGACAAAGCTAGGCGTCGATCCGACGAAAAGTCCGCATGGAACTTAGTAGTCAAGATCGAGTAGTATTACTACTGCTATCGTAATTCATATTACCTATCTTGTGCTAATCCTGTTTTGCAATGACCAGTCGACTGAATGGATTCGAGTCGACTGAAGTCCAGTTGATTGGAGATGTATCAGTCAACTGGACACCTATTTGGCAAGATCAGCTGGTGATCGATCGGAGATCGTGCGATGCATATGGAAAGGGCTTGAGTCAACTAAAGAGATTGAGTCAACTGAAGAGGAAAATTTTCCGATGCGGAGCCGAGTGACGTGGAGTCGACTGAAGGAGATTCAGTCGACTGGAAGACCATGAATTCCATATCGACAGGCTGATGTGGAGTCGACTGAAAGGCATTATAGTTAACTGGATAAAGTTTATAAAAGTTATGCTCAACTAGATCCAATGATCGAAATGAATTAACATCGAAGTGCTGTCAAAATTTTCTCACGTCCACTAAAGCTTCAACCTTCAAGAAGGACGCTTTTCCGACACCTTGAGCCTGCATCTGAATCTTCAATAGTGTTGGTATAAAGTAGTCTATTTTTATTTCATTTTTCTTTTGTATTTAAATTCAAGAGAGGGTAGGTTCTTACCCTTCTCTTATACTTGTAAAAAAGTGAACTCCCTCTGAAGTCAAGAGTTCTCGAATCGGAGGGTATTTAGTGAATTGCCCACCGAGATAGCTCGCGGGAGAATTACGGGCCTTGGAGTAGCAACCAATCAGGGTTGTGAACCAAGTTAACTGCCTATGTTGATAATTGTTTTTAATTTTCGTTGAGTACTTTTATTAGCAATAAATAATAAAAATTAGTTTAAATTGTTAAACACCGAGATTCACCCCCTCTCTTGTCTTACTCAATCCTACAGATTCTCCTAACTTTAACTGATGTGTTGTCATACATCAAAAAGGGAGAGATTATTGATGCAGTGAGCATCACTCCTTAGTTTTAATGTATGAACCACAGTTAAATGTTAGGATTCACTTGTGATCTAATATAAGTGTTAAGTGTGCAGGCTTAACAGGAAGTCTTAGTAGGTCATATTGACCGGATACTAGGCACGTATCTTGACAGATCAGGAGGACCGACACCAGGAATGAAGTCCAGATGAGTCGCGTGGACCGGACATTTGGCATGAAGATTGGTTGGGTCAGAAGACTGGACAATCGACAAAAAGTCCAGCTAGGTCAGGCAGATCGGATAGCTGGTGGAAGCCCTGGTGGGTTAGATCGGATGTCAAGAATGGTATGTCCGGCAGGTAAGCCTCGAGTGAATAGGTGAGGTCAAGTCCTCTGTAGGGGGACAAAGCTAGGCGTCGATCCAATGAAAAGTTCGTGTGGGACTTAGTAGTCGAGATCGAGTAGTATTACTACTGCTATCGCAATTCATATGATCTATTTTGTGCTAATCGTATTTTGTAGGGACCAGTCGACTGAATGGATTCAAGTCGACTACAGTCCAGTCGACTGGAGATGTATCAGTCAACTGGATGCCTATTTGGCAGGATCAGCTGGTGATAGATCGAAGATTGTGCGATGCAGATGGAAAGGGATTGAGTCGACTGGAGAGGGAAATTTCTCGATGCGGAGCCGAGTGACGTGGAGTCGATTAGAGAGGATTCAGTCGACTAGAAGACTACAAATTCCATATCGACAGGCTGATATGGAGTCGACTGGAAGGCATTTCAGTCGACTAAAAAAATTTATAAAAGTTGTGCTCGACAGATCCAAACATCGAACTTATTCAATGTTGAAGTGCTGCCAAAATTTCCTCACGATCACTAGAGCTTCAACCTTCAAAAAGGACATTTTTTCGACACCTTGAGCCTGCATCCAAATCTTCAGTAGTGTCGGTATAAAGTAGTCTGTGTTTAATTTCATTTCACTTTTGTATTTAAATTCAAGAGAGGGTAGGTTGTTACCCTTCTCTTATACTTGCATAAAGTGAACTCCCTCCGAAGTTGAGAGTTCTCAAATCGGAGGGTATTTAGTGAATTTCCCATCGAGGTAGCTCTCGGGAGAGCTACAGGCCTTTGAGTAGCAACCCAATCAGGGTTGTGAACTGTTAGTGCAATCAACCCATGATATGGTTTTGATGTGTGTGGCAAAGGGTTTAAGTTAGGATGTTTGGATTTGATATGTGCGTTGGAGTCTTGCAGGACTTAATAATTCGCACATGGAGCCTTGGCGAGTTTCACCTTGCGGAAGTCGTGCGCTTGGAGCATCTGAAGAAGCTTAGGATTCTCTCTGACTGCAACAGTAATGAAAAAGGAACAGACAACTGTAAAAACCAACACAGAGAACGAGGAAACAAGGTTTAACATGGTTTGGAATTCCAATTCCTACTCCATGGGATGAGATCTCTCACGAGCTACGGTGCCAAAATACTTTCACTAGGTTGCCCTCCAGCCGGACCAACAGATTCCTGTTAGAGAGGGTACTTCACATGGAGGGCCAGCAGGTGAAGGCCCCTCATCTGACCCGAATGACATCTCTACACGGGGAGTTATTCATGTTATTGTAGGAGGACCTACTGATGGGGACTCCAATAGGGCTCGAAAGTCCTATGCTCGCCTTATGGAAAGATTAGCCATTGGAACAAAGAGAGAGCTATACAGAATACGCCACCAATATCTTTTAGACCAAAAGATCTGCAAGGCGTCCTGCTACCTTATATGAACGCTCTGGTAATCCGTATTTCTCTTTCTAACTATGAGGTGGCCCGAGTCCTAGTTAACTTGGGAAGTTCAGTTAATATCCTTTTCCAGGAGACCTTTGGACAGATGCAACTGGGAAATGCACAATTGGAGGATGTGGCTACTCCTCTGTTCGGATTCGCAGGACATATGGTGCATCCCGTAGGGCAAATTTCCTTGCCCCTCACTCTGGGCACAAAGCCCAGTCAAAAAATCAATATCATTCCCTTTCTCATAGTGGATGCTCCGTCCACTTATAATGCTATTTTGGGTCATCCTTTTCTATCTATTTTCCAGGCGATGGCTTCCCCCTACCATCAGAAGGTGAAGTTTCCAGTCGGGCAGCTGATCGGGGAAGCAAGGGGAGAACAAAAAGTTGCTCGAAGTTGTTATGCGCAAATGGTCAGGGATGACTAGAAGAAGGCCAGAGTTGACAACCCTAAGGGAAAAGCCGTCATCATTTCTGACATATATGTGCTGGAAGAATCACCTCCCAGAGCTGAAAAAATAGAAGAAGGGGAGTCTATAAAAATAGTCCCTGGAAAAATTCACTCGGGTGGCTCAACAACTCGAGACTAAGGAAGAGTTGGTGGCCTTCTTGAAGAAGAATGAAGATATTTTTGCCAAGGATGTGCACGACCTGACAGGAATAGATTCTTGCATTGCTGAATATCACCTCAACATCACCACGGGAGTCCGACCCATCCAGCAGAAGCGGCGGCACTTCGGACCTGAGAAGGATAAAGTTATTGCTGAAGAAGTAGATAAATTGTTACAAGTAGGTCATGTTAAAGAAATCCAGTTCCCTGAATGGGTGTCCAATGTAGTTTTGGTCCCCAAGTCCTCTGGGAAGTGGAGGATGTGTATCAACTTTCGTGATTTAAATAAAGTATGCCCTAAAAACTGCTATCCCTTGCCTCGTATTGATTAGTTGGTTGACTCCATCGTGGGGTATGAAATTGTATCTCTCATAGACGCTTACTAAGGGTCTCATCAGATACCACTAGCGAAAGACGACCAGAAGTGTGTCAGTTTTGTGACGACAAGAGGGTTGTATGCCTATGTAGTGATATCGTTCGGCCTGAAGAATGCAGGAGCTACTTATCAACGACTCATGGATAAAATTTTTGCATAACAAAAAGGCAAGAATGTGGAAGTCTATGTCGATGACATCCTCATCAAGTCAAAACCACTCGGGACCTGGTTACGAATCTGGAGGAGACTTTTTCCACTCTGAGGTGGTACAACATGAAGTTGAACCCCAAGAAATGTTTGTTCAGGGTAAAGAGTGAGAAATTTCTGGGTATATTGTAACAGAGAAGGGACTGCAAGCCAATCCGAAGAAAATGCAAGCATTGTGCAACATGAAGTCACCTACTAATTTACGGGAGACTCAAAAGCTAGTAGGAAGAATAGTCTCCCAGTCTTGATTTATAGCCAAATCAACAGACAAGGGGTTACTCTTCTTTCGGATCTTGCGCAAGGCCGCTAAATTCCAATGGGATGGTCAATGTGAGCAAGCCTTCCAAGAATTAAAGAAGTATTTTGCTTAACTGCCTCTGCTAGCCAAACCCGTCTCAGGAGAGCTACTATGGATATATTTAGTTGTTTCATAGGGAGTCATCAGTTCGGTATTGTTGAAGCAAGAAGGTTCTCAGCAACAACCCATCTATTATGTAGGGTCGATGTTGGCCGGCTAGAGGGGGGTGAATAGCCTAATACGAGTATGGTAGAATTTTCTCGTCGATTGTTCATCTACAAAATGGTTAGCGCAAGCGGAAGTATAAACAATAAAGATAAAGCAATAACAAGAATACAAAACAATGCTAACACCGCAATGTAACATGGTTCACGGTTGCGCCACTAATCCACGATCCGATTCGTCCACGGTGAATCACTCCGCAAGCTTTCGCTATTCTCTCCTTTGCACCAAGCTAGGTGGAGGTAACCTCTTTACAAGAATTCACTCTTCTTACAATGAAATGAGAATTAACACAAGTAGAAGAGTGGAAAACCCTTAGAGCACTTTGGGAGATGTTATGAGTTGAAGCATTAGGTTCCCAAAGCCCCTCACCCTTCCTCTTTATAGAGGAAGAGGGTTTCTTCCCATTGACACAGGAGCAGTCGACTGATGCACCGATCAGTCGACTGGTCCTGTAGTCGTTGCCCAATAACGGCTTCTTTCCACGTTGGATTTCATCCAACGGCTCTCACATTAGTCGACTGATCTTGCCATCAGTTGACTGATGCTCCGATCAGTCGAGTGCTCACGAGCTCGACTCGCTTCTGTGCCCAAAACCCTTGCGACCAGTCAACTAATGCCTTCATCAGTCGATTGGTGGTCTCACAGTCGACTGCCAATTCATGGCAGTCGACTGTTGGCACGTGAACCGAACTCGAACACTAGTCGAGTCACAGTCGACTTAGAGTAGTCGACTACCATTATATGGCAGTCGACTGGTGTCGGGAAATCCCATCCGACACTTAGCCAATTGGCCAAGTTTCACCTAAGAACACTACCCCTTCCCGGGTTACATTCGCTCACTCTCATCCCTTGGAGTCCCTCGCCTTTGAAGTTGTCTTTGTCCGGCCACGTCCCTCGGATGCACCAAGCGCACGGCTCTACAGCGCCATCCTTCGCGTCTCGCCCTAAAGTCTACTTCCTCCGGCTTCACTCCAATCTCCTCGTCCGGTGATCCCTCGGATGCTCCAAGTGCACGACTTTCGCACCGACTCAAGGCCCGAGTCATGAGAGGTGAAACTCGCCAATGCTCCATGTGCGAATTACTAAGTCCTGCAAGACTTCAACGCACATATCAAATCCAAACATCCTAACTTAAACCCTTTGTCACACACATCAAAACCATATCACGGGTTGATTACACTAACAATCTCTGCATTTTTGATGTGTGACAATCCGTTTAAGTTAGGTAAAATATTTGATAAAATATTAAGGAAAGTAAAGCATGTAAATAAACATGATTATCAACTCTCCCTCTTAATACATGAAACTCCCCCTAAATATAATTTCCCCTTACTTAAACATATATATTTCTCCCCCTTTGACACCATCAAAAATATTAAATAAAGTTTATATAAGCATGGCATCAAGTTTAGAGGGAAACAAAAACAAAAACATACCTTAAAATCGAAGAAAAGATGTTACTGGCATGTTATCAAACGATCAGTCGACTGGTTCAGACTACCAGTCGACTGGCACGCTAATTTTGGGTTTTTCAGATTTTCAGAGTGGATTTCAAAAATGCACAAATAATTCTATAAAATTTGAAAAATCATAAAATTTGGGGAACACATTTCTTTTAAGGTCCTTTATCAGTGAAAAATAGTTTTTCATGAAAAATACTTGTATTTTCGAAAGTTAGCCAAAAATCCAAAAGCTTCAAAAACAACTAGATTTTTGATCAAGTTAGTATCAATTTTAACACCTAGTTTTGCTTTAGATTGTTTCAAAACATGAACACACAGATTTCAAAGTAAAAAATTATTTTGAAACCATATGAAACATCCAACCATGATATTTGGAAAATATGTCTATGAATTAAACATAAGTCTTCCCCATGATTGGTCTATTATTGCTATTTTGATACTCAAAATGTCATCTAAATGCCATAGGCATAAGTGGACCATTAGTATCATCCTATCATCTCACTCATGCTAAGTTTTCAATCAAGGTAGCCTATGGTGAGTGTGAGATGTATCCTAAAAGTATTTATATATACACTTAACCATCAATTTCATGCAATTCTACCCATGGTTAAGTATCATCCTAACAACCCACATGATCATAATGACATATATGAATTGAAATCACATTATGATCATGAAACACATGTATTCATCAATTTGTAATCATGTATTAGGTATGTAATCATGATAAAAGTTCAAATATCACCTAAGGCATGATTTAAAATCTTATTGCCCATGACTATGTGCCAAATATCAAGATCATAAATCATGATTGCAAACATGTGTAACAATTACATTAACTATCATGATTTAAGCATTATTATCAATTTATAGGTACATTATCATCACCCAACACTATGCTAAAAATGTGTATCAACATACATAAAACTAAGTGTTGAGCATGATCTAAACTATTTATGGATGCATTATCATCACCCAATACTATTTCAAAAATTTTGTCCCGCCATCCTAAGTCAACCAAAAACATAAGATATAGGTGAAATCCTTATGGTTGACTATCCTAGGGTTTTCCTAACCCTAAAGGATGGATTTAGGAACCCAAAATAAATTCTTTCCTATTGGGTTCACTAAAAATTCCTTAGGGATCAATTTTCTAGCTATTTTTTTCTTTTTATCTTGACCCCTAGCAATTAGACATTTATAGGCATTTTCATTTTTATTTTCCTTATATCCTAGGCCTTTCTTATTGAAACTTGCCCTTTGGCTCCCTATGATCATGTTAAGGGTGTTGGAGCCATTTGTAAACTTTTCTAGGGCTTTGGTCAAATGATCTACCTTTTCCCTTAGAACCCTATTTTCATCTATACATGCATCACTAACATTGAAAGGCATATAAAGATCATGTGAGCATGCATCATCATGACTAGAAGAAATATTATCATTAATAGTTAAGCATGTTTTTTCTAGTTTTTCTTCTAAATCCTTAATTTGATCTAGCATGCATCTTTTTAGCCCTAAACAAGTCCTTAGTGAGGCTAGATATCATGGAAATTATTTTATGGGGTGAGAGGTTCATTACCATAGTCTCCATGTCCTCTTCTTCTTCGGATGAAGATGGTGAAGAAGCTCCCCCTTCACTAGAGCTCTCCTCATTTGTGCTTGACCTTTCTTGTTCGGAGGAGGAGGTGTCTAGGTCATCAAATGTCATTAGTGCCAAATTTGTGACAAAGGCATTTTCTTCTTCCGATGATGATGAGGAGGAAGAAGGGTCATCCCAAGTTCTTGCTTTTAGTGCCTTGGCCTTCCCCTTTTCTTTGGCCTTCTTCTCCTCTTCCTTCTTCTTGCTCCCCTTCTTCTTCTTTTCTTCTTTCTTTCTTCTCTCTTCTTTGCTCTTGTTTAGGAGAGGACAATTATCCCTTATGTGTCCCTCTCCTTGGCAATTATAGCAAATCACCTTCCCCCTTGGTCTTCTCCTCCTATCATTAGATTTATTGAATTTAAAATTCTTTAAAGCACGCCTCACCTTCCTTACCATATGAGCTTCTTCCGTGCTATCCATGGAGGAGGAGGAGGATGCTTCATCGGAGGAGGAGGGAGTCTCCATCTTTTTCTTCCCTTTGTTGGCCAATAGTGCCACTCCCCTTGACGGTTGGATTCTTGGCTCTTCTACTATTCCTTCGAGCCTTGTTTCGTGGAGCTCCATGGTTGAGAAGAATTCCTCCAAGGTGATAACTTCTAGGTTCTTGGAGATGTAAAAGGAATCCACCATTGAGCTCCATCTTGAGGACCGGGGAAAGGCATCTATAGCCTTCATTACCATATCCCGGTTGGAGAGCTTTTCCCCTACACTTGTCAAACCGATTAGAATTTCCTTAAACCTAGAGTGTAGGGATTTTACCTTCCCTCCCTTTTCAAGTTTGATATTGGATAGTTGGGAGCGAAGGACATCTCTCCTTGCTAGCTTGGCCTCGGATGTGCCTTCATGAATCTCTATGAGTTTCTCCCACATCTCCTTGGCGCTAGCACATTCCCCTATCCGATTCACTTCTTGTTGGGGGAGTACGTTGTAGAGGTGGTGCTTTGCCTTAGTGTTCGCCAAGTACTCCTCCCTTTGCCTCTTGCTCCACCTTGATTTTTCGAATGGCTCCCCTTCTTCATTTCTAGGCATCTCGAAACCGTTTTCCATAATTAATAGAATTTCAAAGTCGGTTTCGAAAAATACCTCCATTCTCTTTTTCCACCAAGAGAATTCTCCTTCAAACTTCGGTGGATGAATGTTCGAGTCGGCCATCGCTTGATATATTGCTTGTGTTGGCGGTTAGTCTTCAACAAGAACCTGGCTCTGATACCACTTGTAGGGTCGATGTTGGCTGGCTAGAGGGGGGTGAATAGCCTAATACGAGTATGGTAGAATTTTCTCATCGATTGCTCATCTACAAAATTGTTTGCGCAAGCGGAAGTATAAACAATAAAGATAAAGCAATAACAAGAATACAAAACAATGCTAACACCACAATGTAACATGGTTCACGGCTGTGCCGCTAATCCACGGTCCAATTTGTCCACGGTGAATCACTCCGCAAGCTTTAACTATTCTCTTCTTTGCACCAAGCTAGGTGGAGGTAACCTCTTTACAAGAATTCACTCTTCTTACAATGGAATGAGAATTAACACAAGTAGAAGAGTGGAAAACCCTTAGAGCACTTTGGGAGATGTTATGAGTTGAAGCATTAGGTTCCCAAAGCCCCTCACCCTTCCTCTTTATAGAGGAAGAGGGTTTCTTCCCGTTGACACAGGAGCAGTCGACTGATCGATGCTCAGTCGACTGGTCCTGTAGTCGTTGCCCAATAATGGCTTCTTTCCACATTGGATTTCATCCAATGGCTCCCACATCAGTCGACTGATATTGCCATCAGTCGACTGATGCTCCGATCAGTCGAGTGCTCGCGAGCTCGACTCGCTTCTGTGCCCGAAACCCTTGCGACCAGTCGACTGATGCCTTCATCAGTCGACTGGTGGTCTCGCAGTCGACTGCCAATCCATGGCAGTCGACTGTTGGCACTTGAATCGGACTCGAACACTAGTCGAGTTACAATCAACTTAGAGTAGTCGACTACCATTACATTGCAGTCAACTGGTGTCGGAAAATCCCATCTGACACTTAGCCAATTGGCCAAGTTCCACCTAAGAGCACTACCCCTTCCCGGGTTACATTCGCTTACTCTCATCCCTTGGAGTCCCTCGCCTTTGAAGTTGTGTTCATCCGACCACGTCCCTCAGATGTGCCAAGCGCACGGCTCTGCAATGTCATCCTTCGCGTCTTTTTCTGAAGTCTACTTCGTCCGGCTTCACTCCAATCTCCTCGTCCGACGGTCCCTTGGATGCTCCAAGCGCACGACTTCTGCAAAGCCATCCTTCACCGACTCAAGGCCCGATTCATGAGAGGTGAAACTCGCCAATGCTCCATGTGTGAATTACTAAGTCCTGCAAGACTCCAATGCACGTATCAAATCCAAACATCCTAACTTAAACCCTTTGCCACACACATCAAAACCATATCACGGGTTGATTGCACTAACATATTATACCAATCATATCTTGAAAGGAGCAGAGTCATGGTATACCAAGTTGGAGAAATTGGCCTACATTCTACTTCTGACAGCTAGTAAATTGAGGCCATATTTCCAAGCCCATCTAATCAACATTGACTCACAACGAATTGGGTAAGGTGGTGACTAAGCCTAATGCTTCAGGGAGGCTCGCCAAGTGGGTTGTGTAACTAAGTGAATACAACATCAACTACCATCCCCGAACTGCTGTTAAGGTGCAGTCATTAGCCAATTTCCTAGTTGAAGTACCTGCTAGTTTGAGAAATAGTTCGACCGAAAAAGAAGAAGGAAAGAAGGCGTGGAATGTTTTCGTGGATGGGTATTCTTGCTCTACAGGAAGTGGAGTAGGGGTACTGTTGGTATCCCCGAAAGAAGAAGAAACTCATATAGCAGTTTGCCTCGGATATCGGGCGTCTAATAATGAAACAGAATATGAAGCCATCCTAGCCGGACTGCAAGCTACCAGAGCCGTTGGGGCAACTTCTATCATTATTCATTCAGATTCTCAATTGGCAGTATCACAACTCCAGGGTGCTTTCGTCGTTCTTCAAGAAAGATTGCAGAAGTACTTGATGACTTTTGAGAAAGAAAAAGCTCATTTTCAAGAAGTCATCTTGCAGCAAATTCCAAGAGAAAATAATCGGAAGGCGGATGAATTGGCTCGGCTAGCTAGTGCTCTGGTGTAACGCCCGTAAAATTCCTAGCAAATTTTATAAGAACTGTTGCATGATTATAATGGGCTTTTATGTGGGCTCTTTCAAAAATAAAAGAGAATAGAGCCAAAAAGGATGCATGGCCCAGGGTTTGAACCCTGAACCTCCAATCAGGTAACTAAACCTTAAGGGTGCATTTGGTTGGGGGTTTTTGTTGATAATCTTGTTAGGTTATCAACAAAAACTTTGTTTGGTTTAGGTTATAAACAATTACCTGGTAATTGATCATTACCAAGTTATGAACAAAAATCTTTTTAGGGGGAATCGGAAAACCTTAGAGAACCAAGGTTTTTGTTGATTCCCGGGGTTAAGGAAACTTTTTTCCAATATTACCCCAAGCAATATATTAAATGACAATTTGTCAAAACTCAATCGATTTGTCGTCCGTCGTCGGTCGTCGCCCGTCTTTGGCCGCCGTCGCCGCCGCTTATCACGCCGCCGCCGTTGGCCGCCACGCGCCGCCCGCCGCGCCGCCGCCGCGCCGCGCTGCCATTGTCGCCGTTACCGCCGCCACCGCCACGCCGCCGTCGTTACCGCCGCCGTCGTTGCCGCCGCTTCGGATCGCCGCCGCCATCAGCGTCGCCGCTGCTGCCGCCGCCATTGATTGAGCAAAGACAAAGGATAATTTAGTAAAATGTTAATCTAAGTTATATATTAAAACCTCCAACCAAACAAGGTTTTTATCTAAGGTTATACTTTATTTAAAGGTTATGTTTTATTCTCTGGTAATCACATAACTAAGGTTATGTATGATTACTTGAACCAAACGCACCCTAAGATGCATGTGATAACCAAAAGCCCAGCAGGGGTGTGCTGTTAGAAGGGTAAGGGAAAAGATAGATAAGGGTAGGGGAGGCAAAGGGACACCTTCACTTAGAATAAATAGGAGTAAGTGAGGAAGCAAGAGAACAACAAGTCATCATTTTCTTCTTCCTTCTTCTTCCTCCACCGAAAATCTACTCTTCTTCTTCTCCCATTTCTGAAAGCTCAAGAAGAAAAAAAAGAGGCCTTGTCTTCACACCAAGGGTATAGTTCTTATAGTAAACCAAGCGAAAGGAGGTAAGTAATCCCCTCACCTGCAGTACAAGTTATTTTTAGTGTTTGAATCCTTAAAAAATCTCCCTTGAAAGTTTCGGCCAAGTCCTTGTTTGTGCTCACTAATGATCTTTCATGCCATTCCATATATATATATGATATTAACATGATGTTAGTAAGACTTTGTGTAAGTTGTTTGAGTGGTTGAATTCTTAAGATCCCCCTTGGAAGTTTTGGCCAAGTCTATATTTATTCTTACTAATGATCTTCCATGCCATGCCATATATATATATGATGTTAACATGATGTTAGTTAGACTTTGTGTAAGTTGTTTGAGTGGTTGAATTCTAAAGATCCCCCTTGGAAGTTTTGGCCAAGTCTATATTTATGCTTACCAATGATCTTCCATGCCATGCTATATATATATATATATATGATGTTAACATGATGATAGTTAGACTTTGTGTTAGTATGTTTGAGTGTTTGATCTCTTAAAAACCCCTCAACCAAGTTTCATCCAAGTCCATGCTTATGCTCACTAATGATCTTCCATGCCATGATATATACATATATATGATGTTAACATGATGCTAGTTAGACTTTGTGATAGCATGATTTGTTTATGCCACTACCTTATGTCCATGTTAATTGTACTAATGTATACTTATGTTATGCTCATTGCGTCATGATGTACACGCTTATGTTTCATGTCCACTAGGGCACACCTACGTTATGCATGGTTTAAGTATGTATGATGAAATGCCTAAGAGACGCTTCCCTATGAATGGGGACTAAGAGCACTCTTTATGTTATGACAAGAAACATGATATGCTATTTTACTTTTGTATGGCTTGTACCGAACCCTAGCAAGGTCCATGGGATGGGCTCCTACGTTCCCCTAGGTCGACGGTCATAGTACGGACCTAGTACAGGATGGGCTCCTACATTGCCCCTAGGTCGACGGTCATAGTACGAGCCTCGTACCCTAGTAGGTTCGGGATTAGCTACCTCGGATCTATGTAGTGATGCGCACAAAATGATGTATGTGGTACAATATCGGGCCCTCATGTTGAGATTTATGTTTAAGTACCTATAAAATATATGTTTTCAAAGAACATCTTGCATATACCCATTTCATGTCTATGTGATTATCACTATTTTTATGAATTCTAGTCTTATGTTCCTAAATGATCATGTCAAGACTTTTATATGAATGCTATGCCTATATGTGTCTAGATGAACATGTCAATGTTTTTTATGAATTCTAGTCTTATGTTCATAAATGATCATGTCAAGACTTTTATATGAATGTTATGCCTATATGTGTCTAGATGAACATATCACTATTTTTATGAATTCTAGTTTTATGTTCCTAAATGATCATGTCAAGACTTTTATATAAATGCTATGCCTATATGTGTCTAGATGAACATGTCAATGTTTTTTATGAATTCTAGTCTTATGTTCCTAAATGATCATGTCAAGACTTTTATATGAATGCTATGCTTATATGTGTCTAGATGAACATATCACTATTTTTATGAATTCTAGTTTTATGTTCCTAAATGATCATGTCAAGACTTTTATATGAATGTTATGCCTATATGTGTCTAGATGAACATGTCAATATTTTTTTATGAATTCTAGTCTTATGTTCCTAAATGATCATGTCAAGACTTTTATATGAATGTTATGCCTATATGTTGTCTAGATGAACATGTCACTACTCTATGTCTAATACCTGATGTATGGCTTTTGTGAGTAGAAAAGGTTCTTACTAAGCCTATGTGCTTATAGTTTCATGTTTCCCTTGTACTGCAAAAAAGGGTAAAGAATGGCTAAACTAAAGGGAGCAGCAGGAGGGGCAAAGTGTATGTGGCAGTGGCATGGTGGAAGAGATCTGTTTTATGTTCCAAGACTTATGCATGTTTTTAAGTTTCGCATGTTAGTTGTTAAGAGTTGATCACTACTTGATGTTTTGATGGTTTCTACTTGGTGTTAACTTAGACTTATTTTGAGGGTTTATACTTGATGTGAAACTATATTCGTTTTGTTTTATTGAACCTTGGCATGTTAAACACTTGACTTAGTTAAAGAATTGCTAAGAACCTTCATATACTGATTGAATTGTTAAGTGATAGAGAACTATGTACCTAGATGATACTTTGAAATCCTCATTGATGTCCATGTACTCTATACTTGCATTTAGGCTCCTATAACTCTATTATGTTGCTTATCATGAACTTGAACCAAGTAGTGTTCTTTATGAAATGATTATGCATGCTTAGTAGTTCACCTGTTACATAGTTAAGAATGTAGAGATATTTGCATGGTTGAAGGTAAATGCATGTTCCATTTTTTTTTAAAGTTTAAATTCTTCTGTTGTATATGAACCCATGTATGTTCGCGTCACGCCGCCCTTCCTCCCCCTCTAGATTACGAGAAGGGTGGGCGTGACAGGTTGGTATCAGAGCAGATCTACCTTTCCACTACACACACATCAAGCTCCTATCCTACCGCTCCAAGTAAGAAATTCTATGCCTACTCTATTTCTTTTATGTATGATAAGGAATGTTTTAGTTTAAATATGCATGAATATATGTATGATAATCTTATGCTAGCCTTATTATAATATATGAAGATAAGCATGACTAGGAGACGCAGTAATAGAGTCGATGAGATAGCACCCCCACCTGATCTTATGCATGTGGTTACTGAACTCCAGCGTCAAGTCACAGAGCAGCAACAAGTGATAAATGCTTTAATGAACCAGCAAGGAAACCCTACCGCCCCACCAGCAGGCCCTGGCCCGATAGTTCGACAGGAAGCTTACCTAATCCAATGGCAGAGGCTGAAGTCGAAAAATTTCTCTGGTACTGGTGAACCATGGGATGCCCAAGCCTGGTTCAAGACTGTGGAAAGCATCGTAGAGCTACTAGATTGGGCCGAACATGAAAAGATTAAGTGTGCATCGTTTTGCCTTTCGAGATATGCCCGAATGTGGTGAGAAAGGGTTAAAGCAAAGAGGAAAGTGAATCAAATGAGATGGACGGACTTTGAATATGAATTTTTCGAAGAATTCTTCCATATGTGGGTGACAAATAAGCATTACGACGAGTTCACCGGGTTCTGGCAAGGTGACCTCTCAGTTAATGAAGTTGTGAAAAGATTCAACCGGCTCGCCCGCCTATGCCCAGAGTTGGTCAGTACAGAAAGAGAAAGGGTCAAACTCATGCTGAAGATGCTCCGACCCGAGATAGCTCTGAACGTGGCTGGCAGAGTTAATAGATCGCAGAACGCAGATGAGCTATTCAGTAGTGCCCTGATCATCGAGCACTACCTGAACAATATTAACCAGCAAAAGAAGGCACTGAGTGAAGGCAAGAGTCAAGCCCAGTCAGGAGGTCAGAAAACCCAGAGTACTTGGAAAGGAAACCACAATGGCAAGAGAAAGCAATGGAATGACTCTAAGGGTGGTCCAGTGAACAAGCAGCCCAAGATCCCTCAGTGTACTACATGCGGGAAGATACATCCCGGAGTGTGCTACAAGGGCATGAATAGATGCTTCAATTGTGGACTGGAAGGGCATAGAGTCAAGGACCGCCCTACTCAGGTTCAGACACCTCCTCAGTAGTATACACATTACAAGGGTGCTCCTCCACAGCTACACCAGACGCAGGCTGCAATCGAAGGTACTCCGATAAGCCAAGGGAGATTGGAAGCCCCGCCAGTTACGATGAATGCCAGGGTATTCTCTCTCACCAAAGAAGATGTGGCGAGCGCTTCTACGGTTGTCACAGGTCAGATATTTATTTTCTGTCAGCATGCTACTGTATTATTTGATACTGAGGCAACACACTCGTTTGTCTCTACACCTTTCACGAAGAAGATGGACATGCCACCACAAGCTTTGGATTGCAAGTTCTTAACGACACTGCCCTCGAGAAAAGTGATGCCATCTACTCATATGCTACGAGCCGCATCCATCAGAATCGAAGACAGAGAACTCTACTGTGATCTGATAGTGCTCGACATGCAGGATTATGATATCATATTGGGCATGGATTTCTTAAGTAAGTATGGTGCTTCGATCGAGTGTCGTAAAAGAAAAGTGGTCTTCCAGCTGGAGGCAGAACCTATGTTTGAATTTATTGGAGAGCCAAGGAAAAGAATCGATAAATTTTTATCAGCTCTAAAGGCACGCAAGATGTTAGACAGTGGATGCACTGGGTTTATAGCGCATGCGGTTGATACAAGTCAAGTCGAGGACCAGAAGCTAGAAGATGTCAGAGTTGTATGCAACTACCTAGAGGTATTCCTAGATGAACTTGTAGGGATGTATACTGAAAAGTCTACCTTTTGTATGAACATCTTTATTTTGAAATAAGAATCACATGATCATTGTTTGTATACTTTTATGGTTATGCATATTGTCTAATACATTACATTGTAGATAACATGGTGTGTGGTGTCACACAGGAGATCATGTTATCGGCTCCTTGTAAAGTATAAGTAAAGGCTCACAACCGAGATGGATTTGGACAAACCATCGGAATGGTTGTAGTGTGATTTGGTATTGGTTTGTCTTGACCATAGAATCACACTAGTGCACTTTGTGTGTATTGAGTAGGACCGACATAGAGGTGATTCGATTTATTGTTGACTACATAATCGAATCGGACCTCAGATATTATTTTGTACATGCTCTTAATCCCGATATAATAACGGACACATATACTTAGTAGTCATCTCTTTGATTTACCAATGGGCGAGATTTATAGATTAAATTGATAGGCTCGGTAAGTTGGGAGATGATATTATTTATATGGTGTGTCGTTGATTATAGGAGGAAATCGTGTCCTATATATTAGGATGATGATGTCCCCTTGAGGAGCTCATAAGGTTCATCATGTAAACCCTGCAGGTGGACTTGGTCCGACATGATGAAAAGGTTGAGTGGTACTACTCATGGAGTTAGATGTTGATTAATTAATGGTCAGTAAATTAATTAATCGATGGACATTCGAGATCTTAAACACAGGGAAAAAATGTACAAATAATATATGGAGCCCATATTATCATATGGGGGTTGGTGAGGTAGATCGATGATGATCCTTTAGTGGATTGGATTATCATTAGTGGATCGGACTTTATGTGGGCTTGATCCATGGGTGGCCAAGATCCAACTCCTCCTCATGGTCCCTAATGTAGCCTATTAACATCTCAAGAAGCTTAGATCCAATGGATAGAAACAAAACTCTAGATACAAAGGTAGAGATTAAATCTCTAGATCCGACGGTTGAGATTAAATCTCTAGATCCGACGGTTGAGATTAAATCCCTAGAACCAATGGAGGAGATTAAATCATGACTTATCCCTAACTCTATAAAAGGAGGGCAAGGGGGTTGGCGTGAACATCATCCAAGAGAGCTAGGGTTTTGGGCGGCAAGAGAGCAATCCTAGTTGAGATAGGATTAGGGTTAGGGTTTGGAGGCTTGGGCGGCACCAAATAAGGAAGGATTTCTCTTCTTCTTCTTCCTTCATTGGGCAACGTCCAGCAACTTTTCCAACCCCTTTCCAACCTTGGTCGGCAGCCAAAGCTTGTCGTCTCCTTCTCCTTAGGTGGTGGAAACAAGATATAGGGATTTGCCTTGGTGTCTTGGCCGGATTCCACCACAAACTCCTCCTCCTAGTTGGTCGATGGCAAGGTTTCTATTTGTTCCTTGTTGGTTGGTTTTAGGGAGGAGAAGAACCTTGTTTCTATTCTTCCTCTTGCTTTGGAAGAGCAAGGAAGGAAGATTTGCAATCTAGGAGCTTCGACTTTTGGTAGATCGTCGCCCACACGACGTCCGAAAGGAGGAAGGTCATACATTAGAAGATCGAGAGGTATATCGATTCTCTAATTTTTATATGTTACATGTTTGTATTTTTTTTTTCAATTATGAGCATGATATAAATCTGTATATGGCTAAATAATACTTGGATCCCGAGCATAAACACAAAAACCGATGATCCGAACATCGTCTATTCCGTGGCTACTCGTAGAATAGAGGATGGTCGCTTGAACAACGAGTTTGTTCAAGTGACCTCTCTAAACGAATAGCACGACGATGACTTGGTTGTTTGAGCAATCCCTTTTGTCTAGGATTAAATTTTTAATCCGGGGACATTGATGGGATCGCCATGATCGAACAACCAAGGTGTAGTGGGAAGCGAAGTTTCCCCTCACGGATCACTTAATGAAACCCTTCAGAACTACCAGGGTTAGCCCCTGATAAAGAAATTGAATTTGAGATCGAATTGATTCCTGGTACTAACTCGATCTCTAAAGCACCTTACCGTATGGCGCCGGCTGAATTGAAGAAACTTCAGGGACAGCTACAGGAGTTACTCGACAAGGGACTTATACGCCCAAGTCGCTCTCCACGGGGAGCTCCAGTATTGTTGGTAAAGAAGAAAGATGGGTCTATGCGGATGTGCATAGACTACTGAGCGCTAAATAATGTGACGATCAAGAATAGGTACCCTTTACCATGGATTGACGACCTGTTCGACCAGTTAAAGGGTGCCACCATCTTCTCTAAGATTGATTTGAGGTCTGGCTATCATTAAGTGAAAGTAAAACCAAATGATATACCGAAGATGGCTTTCGGAACAAGATACAGACATTATGAGTTCGTAGTTATGCCTTTCGGAGTGACGAATGCGCCTGCTATGTTCATGGATCTGATGAATCGGGTTTTCTCAGCATTCCTCGACAAATTTGGGATCATTTTCATCGACGATATCCTGATATATTCGAGAACCCAAGAAGAGCACGCCGAACACCTGAATATGGTATTGCAGATTCTTCGAGAAAAGCAGTTGTATGCAAAGTTCTCCAAATGCGAGTTCTGGCTCGATCAGGTATCATTTTTGGGTCACGTTATATCCAAGCACGGAGTGATGGTAGACCCAATAAAGATTGAAGCTGTGAGTAACTGGAACAGGCCAAGGAATGCCAGCGAAATCAGGAGCTTCCTCGGGCTAGCAAGCTACTACAGAAAGTTTGTAGAGGACTTCTCTAGAATTGCAGCCCCTATGACAGTTCTCACCAGAAAGAACAAAAAGTATGAATGGATGGACGCCTACGAGAAGAGTTTCATGGAATTGAAAAGGAGACTGACTAGTGCTCCAATCCTTACTCTTCCAGACAGTAACGAAGGATTCGACATGTACAGCGATGCTTCCAAGTTGAGACTCGGAGTTGTACTCATGCAGAATGGCAAGGTCATTGCCTATGCCTCTATGCAACTCAAGGAACATGAAAGGAATTATCCCACTCAGGATCTAGAGCTAGCGGCCGTGGTCTTTGCTCTCAAAACATGGAGGCATTATCTATATGGAGCTCAGTGTAGGATTTGTTGGGGATCGATTGGCCGGCTAGAGGGGGGTGAATAGCCCTCGTTCGTTGGATGTCGTATTTTACTCGTCTACAAAACGTTAGCGCAAGCGGAATATACAAATGCAAATAAAGACAAGCAAAATATAAATAAGCAATACAAACACCGAGATGTAACGTGGTTCATGGCTACGCCGCTAATCCACGGTCTGATTCGTCCACAGTGAATCACTCCCCAATCTATCCACTAGATCTCTCCTTTGCACAAAGCTAGGTGGAGGTAACCTCTTTTACACAAGAATCACTCTTATACAATAGAATAGAGATTAGAACAAGTAGAAGAGTAGGAAATCATGTATGGCACTTTGGGAGAAGTTTAGAGCTCAAGCATTTACCTCCCAAAGCTCCATCCCCTTCCTTTTTATAGAGGAAGAGGGTTTCTTCCCGTTGACACAGGATCGATCGTGATGCCTCGATCGATCGTGATCAGCCGCAATAACGTAGCTTTCCACATTGGATTCCATCCAACGGTATTGGCATCAGTCGACTGATCCTACCATCAGTCGACTGATGCTCGATCAGTCGAGTGCTCAATGGAGTCAACTCCATTCGCGTGCCGCACAAGCCATCACCGACCGCCATTCCTCGGCAAGCTACGACTGTCGACATATCGGGCCGATCGCTACCATGGCAATCGACTGCCAAGCACTAAACTGATCTTATACCAGTCGATCGACCCATCGACTTAGAGCAGTCGACTGCCATGACATGGCAGTCGACTGGTGTCGGGAAATCCCATCCGACACTTAGCCAAATGGCCAAGTTTCACCTAAGAGCTACCCCTTCCCGGGTTACATTCGCTCACTCTCATCTCTTGGAGTCCTTCGCCTTCGAAGTTCTCTTCGTTTGCGGCCACGTCCCTCGGCAGCATCAGGCGCACGGCTCTGCAATGCTCTTTCGTGTCTCTTGCCTCGAAGTCTACTTCCTCCGGCTTCACTCCAAGCTTCTCGTCCGGCGGTCCCTCGGATGCTCCAAGCGCACGGCTTCCGCAAAGCAATCCTTCACCGACTCAAGGACCGAGTCATGAGATGTGAAACTCGCCACGGCTCCATGTGCGAATTACTAAGTCCTGCACGACTTCAACGCACATATCAAATCAACATAACACACTAACTTAAACCCTTTGCCACACACATCAAAACCTTATCACGGCAAGAGATTGCCCAAACAATCTCCCCCTTTTTGATGTGTGGCAATCCGTTTAAGTTAGGTAAAAATATTTGATAAACATTTTAAGGTAAGAAAGCATGTAAACATAAACATGATATAGCAACATGCAACTCCCCCTTAATCCATGAAACTCTCTCTACAAATTCTCAATTTTCTCCCCCTATCATAATTTACTTAAACATAATTATCTCTCCCCCTTTGACACCATCAAAAAGATTAACACTAAGTTAAAAAAAAACTCATGGCATCAAGTATATTAGAAGGAAAAATACCAATAATTGCTCTAAAACCTGAATTCGGCCTCAACTATTCTGATTTACAGGCCATCAGTCGATTGGTTCAGATACCAGTTGACTGGCACATGATTTTCAGGATTTCCTGATTTTCGGATCGAATTTCAAAAATGTGTTAAAAATTCCAGAAAATTTGAAAAATCATGAAATTTGGAGAACACATTTCTTTTAAGTATATCTATCAGTGAAAAATAATTTTTCATGAAAAATCATCATATTTTCACGTTTTTACCAAAAATCCAAAAGGTTTAAAAATCACTAGGTTTTTGACCATTCTAGTATCAAGTTTAACACCTAGTTTTGCATCCAATTGTTTCAAAACATGAATACATGTATTTTAAGGTAAGAAATTGTTTTGAAAACATATGAAATATCTAACCATGATCTTTGGGCAATATGTCTATGAATTAAACATAAGCCTTCCCCATGATTGGTCTATTATTGCTATTTTGATACTTTAAATGACCATCTAAATGTCATAGGCATTAGTGGACATTTGTATCATCCTAACATCTCACTCATGCTAAGTTTTCAATCAAAGTAGCCTATGGTGAATGTGAGATGCATCCTAGGGGGTATTTGTATATACTTAACCAATATATTCATTCAATTCTATCAAGGTTAAGTATCACCCTAACAATCTACATGATCATAGAGACATATATGATTTAATTTCACATTATGATCATGAACCTAACGTTTTCATCAATTAATAATCATGCATTAGGTATTATATCATGATAATAAGTAAAGTATCACCTAAAGCATGATTTAAACCTATTTCTTATGATAATGTGCCAAATTTCAAAATCATAAATCATGATTGCAACCATACATAGGAATTACATTAATCATCATGATTTAAGCATTATTATCTATTTATGGGCAATGCTATCACCCAACACTCAGTCCCCGCCATCCTAAGTCAACCAAAATATGATATAGGTCAATTGCATATGGTTGACTACCCTAGGGTTTTTCTAACCCTTAAGGATGGATTTTGGAACCCAATACAAATTCTTGCCTATAGGGTTCACTAGATACTCCTTGGGGATCCATTTCCTAGCTATTACCTTCTTTTTATCTTATCCCCTAGCAATTAGGCATTTATAGGCCTTTTCATTTTTCTTTTCTTTATAACCTAGGCCCTTTTTGTTGAAGCTAGCTCTTTGGCTCCCTAAGATCATGTTCAATGTGTTGGAGCCAATTGTGAATTTTTCTAGGGCTTTGGTTAAATAATCTACCTTTTCCCTTAAGGCCCTATTTTCATTTATACATGCATCACTAACATCTAATGGCACATAAAGGTCATGTGAGCATGCATCATTTAAGCTAGAAGAAATATTATCATTTAAGCATGCATTTTCTAGTTTATTTTCCAATGCCTTAATTTGATTAAGCATGCTTTTATTTTTCTTTTTCATTCCAAATAAGTCCTTAGTTAAACTAGAAATTATGGAAACTATTTTCTTAGGAGAGGCATTCGTTACCATAGTTTCCATATCCTCTTCTTCTTCTTCGGATGAGGAGAATGTAGAAGCTCCCCCTTCACTTGAGCTCTCTCCTCTTGAGCTTGATCCTTCATTTTCGGATGAAGAGCAATCCAAGTCATCAAAGGCCATCAAGGCCAAATTGGTGACAAAGGCATTCTCCTCATCCGATGATGATGAGGAGGATGAGGATGGGTCATCCCAAGTCCTTGCCTTTAGAGCTTTGGTCTTCCCCTTTTCTTTTGTCTTCTTCTCCTCTTCCTTCTTTTTCTTGCTCCCCTTTTTCTTCTTCTTTTCTTCTTTCTTTTTCTTCTCTTCCTTGCTCTTGTTTAGGAGGGGACAATTATCCCTTATGTGTTCCTCTCCTTGGCAATTGTAGCATATGACCTTCCCCCTTGGTCTTCTATTCCTATCATGAGATTTATCAAATCTAAAATTCTTAAATGCACACCTTACCCTCCTTACCATGTAGGCTTCTTCCGTGCTATCCATGGAGGAGGAAGATGCTTCATCATCATCGGAGGAGAAGATCTCTATCTTCTTCTTCCCCTTATTTGCCAACAATGCTACTCCCCTTGAAGGTTGTATTTTTGGCTCTTCTTGTATTCCTTCAAGCCTAGATTCATGTAATTCCATAGTGGAGAAAAATTCATCTAGAGTACTTACCTCTAGATTCTTTGAAATGTAAAATGAGTCCACCATTGAACTCCACTTGGATGATCGGGGGAAAGCATCTATGGCCTTCATTATCATATCGCGATTGGAGAGCCTTTCTCCTACACTTGTTAGTCCATTTAAAATTTCTTTGAATCTAGAATGCAAAGAAGTTACCTTTTATCCCTTTTCTAATTTAATGTTGGATAGTTGGGAGCGGAGGAGGTCTCTCCTTGCTAGCTTTGCCTCGGATGTGCCTTCATGAAGCTCAATTAGCTTCTCCCACATCTCCTTGGCACTTAGGCATTCTCCAATTTGGTTGATCTCTTGTTGGGGGAGCACATTGAAAAGATGATGCTTGGCTTTTGAGTTTGCAAGGTGCTCTTCCCTTTGCTTTTTGGTCCACCTAGATTTCTCTATTGGCTTTCCTTCTTCATCCCTAGGCAAAACGAAATCGGATTCCATTGTAATCATAATATCAAAATCTATTTCGAAAAATACCTCCATTCTCTTTTTCCACCAAGAGAATTCGTCGTCGAACTTTGGTGGGAGGATGTTGGAGCCGGCCATTTTGAATGTTGCTTGTTGTGGCGGTTAGTCCTCGACAAGCTTTCCTTGGCTCTGATACCACTTGTTGGGGATCGATTGGCCGGCTAGAGGGGGGTGAATAGCCCTCGTTCGTTGGATGTCGTATTTTACTCGTCTACAAAATGTTAGCGCAAGCGGAATATACAAATGTAAATAAAGACAAGCAAAATATAAACAAGCAATACAAACACCGAGATGTAACGTGGTTCACGGCTACGCCGCTAATCCACGGTCCGATTCGTCCACGGTGAATCACTCCGCAATCTATCCACTAGATCTCTCCTTTGCACAAAGCTAGGTGGAGGTAACCTCTTTTACACAAGAATCACTCTTCTACAATAGAATAGAGATTAGAACAAGTAGAAGAGTAGGAAATCGTGTATGGCACTTTGGGAGAAGTTTAGAGCTCAAGCATTTACCTCCCAAAGCCCCATCCCCTTCCTTTTTATAGAGGAAGAGGGTTTCTTCCCGTTGACACAGGATCAGTCGACTGATGCCCTCGATCAGTCGACTGATCCCGTAGCCGTTGCCCAATAACGGCCGCTTTCCACGTTGGATTCCATCCAACGGTATTGGCATCAGTCGACTGATCCTACCATCAGTCGACTGATGCTCGATCAGTCGAGTGCTCAATGGAGTCGACTCCATTCTGTGCCCGTGCATAGTGCCATCAGTCGACTGCCATTCCCTGGCAGTCGACTGCTGTCGACATCAGTCGACTGCCAGTCCATGGCAGTCGACTGCCAAGCACTAAACTAGTCTTATACCAGTCGATCGACCCATCGACTGGTGTCGGGAAATCCCATCCGACACTTAGCCAAATGGCCAAGTTTCACCTAAGAGCTACCCCTTCCCGGGTTACATTCGCTCACTCTCATCTCTCGGAGTCCCTCGCCTTCGAAGTTCTCTTCGTTTGCGGCCACGTCCCTCGGCAGCATCAGGCGCATGGCTCTGCAATGCTCCTTCGCGTCTCTTGCCTCAAAGTCTACTTCCTCCGGCTTCACTCCAAGCTTCTCGTCCGGCGGTCCCTCTGATGCTCCAAGCGCACGGCTTCCGCAAAGTAATCCTTCACCGACTCAAGGACCGAGTCATGATATGTGAAACTCGCCACGGCTCCATGTGCAAATTACTAAGTCCTGCATGACTTCAACGCACATATCAAATCAACATAACACACTAACTTAAACCCTTTGCCACACACATCAAAACCTTATCACGGCAAGAGATTGCCCAAACAGGATTTATATAGATCACCAGAGTCTAAAAAATTTCTTCACACAGAAAGACCTAAACATGAGACAATGCAAATGGCTCGAGCTAGTCAAGGACTATGACTACGAGATCTTCTACCATCCAGGAAAAGTGAACAAAGTGGTCGATGCACTCAACAGGAAGTCCTATGACACCTTGATGTCTCTATCGGTATTATCTCAACCCCTAGAAAGAGAAATTATGTGTTACGGGGTTGAAATCATTTTCGGACAGCTTTCTACCATGAAGATAGCACCGACGCTATTCGACAATATATTAGAAAAGCAAGCCCGTGACCCAAGCATCCAAAGGATCAAGCAAGAGGTCCTAGAAGGAAAGGATGATAAATTTCATATCGCTGACAGTGGAGTACTATACCTCAGGGATCGCTTATGTATTCCCGACGATCCAAAGTTACGGAAGAGGATATTTGAGGAAGCTCACGAAACACCATATGCGATGCATCCTGGATCCACCAAGATGTACCAAGATCTGAAAGGGAATTCTGGTGGTTCGATATGAAAAGAGATGTGGCTCAGTATGTCAGTATGGAACACTGCAGCTAATCCAAATTCCAGAATGGAAATGGGAAGATATTTCTATAGATTTCATCTCAGGACTACCCAAGACGATGAACGGATATGACGCTATATGGGTGATCGTGGATAGATTGATGAAGTCTGCCCACTTCTTAGCAATCAAGATGACCTACTTGACTGAGCAACTGGCTCAATTATATGCTAAGGAAATTATCAGACTACATGAGATTCCTAAGACCATCATTTCTGATAGAGATGGTCGCTTTATTTCCCATTTCTGGGAATGTGTTCAGAAGGCCCTTGGCACGAAGCTATTATTCAATACTGTCTTTCATCCTCAGACCGACGGACAGATAGAAAGGGTGAACCAAGTACTGGAGGATATGTTACGAGCTTGTGCCTTGGATTTCAAAGGGAGCTGGTGCCGATACTTATGCCTGGCAGAATGGCGCCCTACGAGGCTCTATACGGGAGGAGATGTAGATCTCCTATATGTTGGTACGAGGGTGGTGAAAGAAGGGGATGGGACTCCAAACAGATTTCATTGATGACACCACCCGAGCTATATAGAACATCCGCCAAAGAATTGAAACTGCTCAGAGCCAGCAAAAGAGCTATGCGGATATGCGGCGTAGACCGTTGGAATTCGAAGTCGGGGATCTGATATTCCTCAAAGTAGCCCCTATGAAGGGAGTGATGAGATTAGGAAGGAAGGGTAACCTGAGTTTGTACTATGTGGGACCGTATCCGATACTGAAGAGAGTCGACAAGGTAGCTTACGAGCTAGAGATGCCTCAAGAGATGTTGGCTATTCACAACGTGTTTCACATTTCGATGCTCAAGAAGTGCATTTCCAATACAGACCAAGTGATTGAGCCACAAACAGTGCAAGTTCAAGGGGACCTGAGTTATGAAAGTCGGTCTATCCAAATACTAGACTGAGGAGTCAAAAGACTAAGGAATAAAGAGGTGCCCTTAGTGAAGGTCCTGTGGCAAAGTCAACGGTACGAAGAAGCCACCTAGGAACGCGAGGAGGACATGAAATAGAAGTATCCAGAGTTGTTCTAAGTTTCGAGGATGAAACTTTTAAAAGGTATGAAGGATTGTAACGGCCGTAAAATTCCTAGCAAATTTTATAAGAATTGTTGCATGATTATAATGAGCTTTTATGTGGACTCTTTCAAAAATAAAAGAGAATAGAGACAAAAAGGATGCATGGCCCAGGGTTTGAACCCTGAACCTCCAATCATGTAACTAAACCTTAAGATGCATGTGATAACCAGAAGCCCAGCAGGGGTGTGCCGTTAGAAGGGTAAGGGAAAAAATAGATAAGGGTAGGGGAGGCAAAGGGACACCTTCACTTAGAATAAATAGGAGTAAGTGAGGAGGCAAGAGAACAACAAGTCATCATTTTCTTCTTCCTTCTTCTTCCTCCACCGAAAATCCACTCTTCTTCTTCTCCCATTTCCGAAATCTCAAGAAGAAAAAACAGAGGCCTTGTCTTCACACCAAGGGTATAGTTCTTATAGTAAACCAAGCGAAAGGACGTAAGTAATCCCCTCACCTGCAGTACAAGTTGTTTTTAGTGTTTGAATCCTTAAAAAATCTCCCTTGAAAGTTTTGGCCAAGTCCCTGTTTGTGCTCACTAATGATCTTCCATGTCATGCCATATATATATATATGATGTTAACATGATGTTAGTTAGACTTTGTGTAAGTTGTTTGAGTGGTTGAATTCTTAATATCCCCCTTGGAAGTTTCGGCCAAGTCTATATTTATACTTACTAATGATCTTCCATGCCATGCCATATATATATATATATATATATGATGTTAACATGATGTTAGTTAGACTTTGTGTAAGTTGTTTGAGTGGTTGAATTCTTAAGATCCCCCTTGGAAGTTTCGTCCAAGTCTATATTTATGCTTACCAATGATCTTCCATGCCATGCTATATATATATATATGATGTTAACATGATGATAGTTAGACTTTGTGTTAGTATGTTTGAGTGTTTGATCTCTTAAAAACCCCTTAACCAAGTTTCGGCCAAGTCCATGCTTATGCTCACTAATGATCTTCCATGCCATGATATATACATATATATGATGTTAACAAGATGCTAGTTAGACTTTGTGATAGCATGATTTGTTTATGTCACTACCTTATGTCCATGTTAATTGTACTAATGTACACTTATGTTATGCTCATTGCGTCATGATGTACACGCTTATGTTTCATGTCCACTAGGGCACACCTACGTTATGCATGGTTTAAGTATGTATGATGAAATGCCTAAGAGACGCTTCCCTATGAATGGGGACTAAGAGCACTCTTTATGTTATGACAAGGAACATGATATGCTATTTTACTTTTGTATGGGTTGTACCGGACCCTAGCAAGGTCCATGGGATGGGCTCCTACGTGCCCCTAGGTCGACGGTCATAGTATGGACCTAGTACAAAATGGGCTCCTACATTGCCCCTAGGTCGACGGTCGTAGTACGGGCCTAGTACCCTAGTAGGTTCGGGTTTAGCTACCTCGGATCTATTTAGGGATGCACGCAAAATGATGTATGTGATACAATATCGGGTCCTCATGTTGAGATTTATGTTTAAGTACCTATAAAATATATGTTTTCAAAGAACATCTTGCATATACCCATTTCATGTCTATGTGATTATCACTATTTTTATGAATTCTAGTCTTATGTTCCTAAATGATCATGTCAAGACTTTTATATGAATGCTATGCCTATATGTGTCTAGATGAACATGTCAATGTTTTTTATGAATTCTAGTCTTATGTTCCTAAATGATCATGTCAAGACTTTTATATGAATGCTATGCCTATATGTGTCTAGATGAACATATCACTATTTTTATGAATTCTAGTTTTATGTTCGTAAATGATCATGTCAAGACTTTTATATGAATGCTATGCCTATATGTGTCTAGATGAATATGTCAATGTTTTTTATGAATTTTAGTCTTATGTTCCTAAATGATCATGTCAAGACTTTTATATGAATGCTATGCCTATATGTGTCTAGATGAACATATCACTATTTTTATGAATTCTAGTTTTTTGTTCCTAAATGATCATGTCAAGACTTTTATATGAATGCTATGTCTATATGTGTCTAGATGAACATGTCAATATTTTTTTATGAATTCTAGTCTTATGTTCCTAAATGATCATGTCAAGACTTTTATATGAATGTCATGCCTATATGTTGTCTAGATGTTAGATTTGTACTACTTCTATGTGCCGCGATCACTTACCATGTTCGAAGTAGGAGGCTTTTTGTGATGTAGGGAAGCAATACGTAATTCCCTTATACTGCAAAAAAGGGTAAAGAATGGCTAAACTAAAGGGAACAGTAGGAGGGGCAAAGTGTGTGTGGCAGTGGCATGGTGGAAGAGATCTGTTTTATGTTCTAAGATTTATACATGTTTTTAAGTTTCACATGTTAGTTGTTAAGAGTTGATCACTACTTGATGTTTTGATGGTTGCTACTTGGTGTTAACTTAGACTTGTTTTGAGGGTTTATACTTGATGTGAAACTATACTCGTTTTGTTTTATGGAACCTTGGCATGTTAAACACTTGACTTAGTTAAAGAATTGCTAAGAACCTTCATATACTGATTGAATTGTTAAGTGATAGAGAACTATGTACCTAGATGATACTTTGAAATCCTCATTGATGTCCATGTACTCTATACTTGCATTTAGGCTCCTATAACTCTATTATGTTGCTTATCATGAACTTGAACCAAGTAGTGTCCTTTATGAAATGATTACGCATGCTTAGTAGTTCAGCTGTTACATAGTTAAGAATGTAGAGATATTTGCATGGTTGAAGGTAAATGTATGTTCCATTTTTTTTTTTAAGTTTAAATTCTTCCGCTGTATATGCACGCATGTATGTTCGCATCGTGCCGCCCTTCCTCCCCTCTAGATTACGAGAAGGGCGGGCGTGACATCTGGAAGGGGTGAGACAACCAGGGTCAGTTTGCGTGAAAATTCCCAATTCCCTGGAGGTGTGTAATGTGGAGGAGGCGGTACCAGGAATCGATCAGATCCCTGATTGGAGAACTGATATTATGGCATATTTATAGCAAGGGAAGGTTCCTGAAGAAAGAGGAGTGACATCTACCCTGGTGGCTTGAGAGAAGCGGTTCATAATTATGGATGGGATTCTGTATAAGATATCTTTTGGGCGCCCCCTATTAAAATGCCTGGGGAAGGAGGACGCCGAATGGGTACTCAGGGAAATACACGAGGGATGTTACAATAATCATTTGGGAGGAAGAGCCTTGGCGAGGAAAGTATTGCTGGCTGGTTATTTTTGGCCTACTCTTCAGCAAGATGCAACCCATATAGTGTAGACTTGTTTAGCCTGTCAAAAGCACAACAATCGGTCCGAGCGACTGGCTGAGCTGATGAAAGCTATCATCACTTCCTGTCCCTTTGATCAGTGGGGAATGAATATAGTGGGTCTCATGCCTACTGCACCCTTATAGAAGAAATTTCCATTAGTGGCAGTAGATTACTTCTCCAAGTGGGTGGAAGCTAAACCTCTAGCTAAAATCACTAAAAATGCAGAAATACAATTTCTATGGAAGAACATCATATGTCGGTATGGAATCCCACGAAGGTTAGTTAGCGATAATGGGCAGCAGTTTTAGTGCAAGAAGATTAGAGAATGGTGTCAAAGTCTCAATATTCAGTAGGCTTTCACCTCAATAGCTCACCCTCAGGATAATGGGTAGGTGGAAGTAACTAATAGAATCCTCATTCAAGGGTTAAAGACTAAACTGGGTGTTCAGAGAGGAAATTGGGTGGATGAACTGTCAGGGATTCTATGGGCCTACCGAACTACTCCTAAAACGGCAACAGGGGAAACCCCATTCATATTGGTGTATGGAACGGAAGTCGATATTCCGGTGGAAGCCCTTTTGAGCAGTGCCCGAGTCGAAGCTTATGAACCGGAGAAAATCAAATCATCAGAGGGACCAAGCTAGATTTATTGGAAGAAAAATGGGAACAAGCACGAAGTCGGGCAGAATTTTATAAGCAAAGAGTACAACAAGCCTTTAACAAAAGAGTGGTGCCTAGAGGATTTCAAGAAGGAGATATAGTCTTACGTAAGGTCAACCTTGCAAAAGACCCAGAAGTTAGCTCCGAACTGGGAAGGACCCTACCTTATTACTCACCGAGTGGCGAGGTCAGCTTATTATCTAAAAGATGACCAGGGCAAGGAATTACCTCGGCCCTGGAATGCTGTAAATTTAAAATATTTTCATACTGTGTAAGAGATGGTTGTTGGAAGGAGAAGTTTGTCCTATTTCCTATGAACTATACATGACACTCAACATGTTACCTAGTAGATGATGAACATGAGCATGGGTGATAAATGAGTATCATTGAAAATAGTCTCTCATTTACAGAGCAAAGAAAGTCAAAAGTAATATTAAAGATGAACAATGTGTTGTGGCAGTTATCCCCGAGTAATAGCAATTTTAGAGTGACATGAAAAAAATACAATCTGAAGTGATCTAGAGAATAGCGTCTAAATCCAGCCTCCCAATGTAGAAAGAGTGCAGGCTAGTCAGCTGGAGGTAGCCCTTGATCCGTATATTGCCGAACCGCCTCGTTGAACCCATCCTAATAGGTGGCCCGCATTAGAGATAGCAGACGCTCTTGTTGGTTCAGGTTAGTTGAGCGTTGATCTTGATGAAACCTATTGCAATGCTCTTGGTGTTCCCGGAGAGATTGGCACATTTGACAGTACCGGTGAGATATTTGAATGATGGCATTGGCCAGGGTGGAAATATCCTCGGATCAGGAGGTTTGGCTTTGTTGCACGACCCTAGACATCTCCATCATGTCTTGACGTATGGAAGTAGAAATTCCTTCCATTGCCTCAGTGTGGGCCCTGGTGCGAACAATCTCACTACTCAACTATTGAAGGGACATTTCCTACCTGCGGAGGCAAGCATAAGCATGAGCTCTAGCTATTATTAAAAAGGAGTTCTCTTGTACCTCCTTGCTCAGCTGCATGTGGAGGTCGGATATTTTGTCTGCATCCCTTTGCTGTCGAGCTTGAAGGGTCGCTATGGTTGCGGCGTCCTCCTGCCTCTAGCAGTGAATTTCAGCTAGTTGTTTCTGATAGCTAGCTAACTCTTGTGACATGGAGTCTTCTCTGTTAATGAGAGCCAGGGCATTGCTATCGTTCTGCTGGGCGCTTTGAAGAGTGGATATGAGTTCAGCATTCTTCTATTGTTGTTCTTGTAGGGCCGCTATGGCCTTAGCATCTTCCTGCCTTTGATGGTGAGCCTCAACCAGTTGGTCCCGACAATGCACCAATTCCTGTGTTAAAAGGCGCTCCCGATCCTTGGTGGCTATTTGCTCCTCCAACTGCGAGTAACCAATGAAGAAGGAGTCATTAAAGAGGACAAATAGGCAAAGTTAATCAAAGGAACTTATCAGTTCTAAAATGTGGCGTAGGCTTTCCATCATCGGAACTAGCTCCTCCATATTAAGGATTTGCACATTCCGATCAGAGGAAGAAGAGGGGGTAGAGGCCATTAGAGGAAGGGGCTCGCTCATAGTGGGTCTGAAATGAGGTGAAGGGGAAGATTGTCCTGTTGATCTCAGAAGGGGAAGGTTGATGTTCAAGGAAATGGAAAGGGCTCTGGAAGCAGCGGGAGATGTCGAAGGGGCTGCGAGCAGAGCCATTGCCAATGGGCTCAGGGAGGCAGGAGAAGAAAAATGGGAGGTGGATAATGATTGCGGAATGTCAGAAGTCACTTGCTGTCTGAAAGGAGAAGGGGAATCCTCAGGAAAAGGATGAGAAGGGATAATAGAAGAGGGCAATTAAAGCGACACCGCATACCATGGTTATTACAATATAATTAGTTTAAAAACATGCATAAGTGCAAGAATTTAAACAATAATTTTAGAAATGAAGTGATTTTTAAAACAACTTGGCAAGAGTAAATAATACTGATCGGATGTGAGGTGGTGAATACTGAGCCAAAGAGTTTCTAATTTATTTATGGACAATGGTATACATCCCAACAATCTGACTGTTAATACGCAGCAATACGCAACTGAACGAAGCGGTGGTAGTGAAGAAGAAGGGGGAGAGGATGGTAATGATGGAAGGACTACGCTGGGCGCAGTTGAAGCAATGGGGGATGAAGATGCGAAGGAATGAGGAGGATAAGTGGACGTCGAAGCAAGGACAGTGGATGCAGAAGAAGGTGAAATAGGGGTGGAAGTGGTGCAGCAGCAACTGGTTAATCTCCATTTTGCCTAGATCCCTGGCGGTATTCTGCCAGCAGTTGTTGAAAAATAGAATGCATTCTGACTATCAAGGAGGAAGGGAAACACAGAGGTTATCTGTTGGGCACAGGGAGGAAAAACCCTTAGAGAAGCCCTCCTTTTATAGCTTTTGAGCCTCTCATCGAATGGGTCTTCAGCCAATCAAAACTAGGCACAAAGCTCCTTGGAATGAGGTGATGGCCATCATCACCGATCGATGGCGCCGATCGAGTCACAACATTCAACAGTCGACTGATTTAAGGCAGTCGAGTGGCTCTTGTGGGTAGTCGACTGATGCTTGCTGAAACACAAGCTAGCTTAATAAAACATAATTTCGACGATCGTCGACCGTCCGATCTTGACCTAGACCATCCATGGGATGTCTTTAGTCGGATCTACGCTTAAGACCATCCCTGTAAGGAGGATATGATGTCACTTATGCTCATACACACGAGCTTACCTCAATACTTACTTTGTAGTTCTTTCTTCTAGCCTTCTACTCGATTCCTTCGGCTCCCTCCGAAGTCACTCGAGTGTCGCCCGACCACTGTGGCTTCCTCCGGATGTCGTCAACCTTCAGCTCTAGCTTTAGCACTTTTCTACACACTCGATTCAACTCATGAGATAATGATATGAGCTTAACTTTGTATCGTTTGCTATAATCAAAACTCAGGTTCGACTTAGGTGCCCACTGCACCAACAATCTCCCCCTTTTTGATCTATGGCAAACCCATACAAAGTTAAGGAAATAATATGAATAATAATATGCATGAAGAATCAAAGATTAAGTAGTAGTAGTAAAGACTTTCTTCCAAGTACTCCGCCTTGAGGAAACCACCCCCTTGACCGAGGTGTAGGGGATCGATATGTTGGTCGGCTAGAAGGGAGTGAATAGCCTTTGTCGTATGGTGGAATTTTCACGTTGATTACTCATCTACAAATTCGTTAGCGCAAGCGGAAGTATAAACAATAAAGACAAAGCAATAACAAGAATACAAACGCTAACACAAAGTTGTAACGTGGTTCACGGCTGCGCCGCTAATCCACTGTCCGATTCGTCCAAGGTGAATCACTCCTCAATCTATCCACTAGATCTCTCCTTTGCACCAAGTTAGGTGGAGGTAACCTCTTTTACACAAGACCACTCCTCTTACAAATATAATGTAAATAAACTCAAGTAAGAGGATGGAAAAACTTTAGGGCACTTTTGGGAGAGTTTAGAGCATAAGCATTAGGCCCCCAAAGCCCCACTCCTCTTCTCTTTATAGAAGAAGAGGGTTTCTTCACGTTGACACAGGATTAGTCGACTAATGTCCTTATCAGTCGACTGGTCCTGTAGTCGTTGCCCAATAACGGCTTCTTCCACATTGGATTTCATCCAACGGCTCCTACATTAGTCGACTGATGCTTTCATTAGTCGACTGGTGGTCTCTCAGTCGACTGTCATTCCATGGAAGTTGACTGTTGGCACTTGAACCGGACTCAAACACTAGTCGTGTCACAGTCGACTTAGAGTAGTCGACTACCATAACATGGTAGTCAATGGATGTCCAAAAATCCCATCCGACACTTAGCCAAATGGCCAAGTTTCACCTAAGAGCACTACCCCTTCCCGGGTTACATTCGCTCACTCTCATCCCTCGGAGTCCCTCACCTTTGAAGTTATCTTCGTCCGGCCACGTCCCTCAGATGCACCAAGCGCATGGCTCTGTAGCGCCATCCTTCGTGTCTAGCCCTGAAGTCTACTTCCTCCGGCTTCACTCCAAGCTCCTCGTCCGATAGTCCCTCGGATGATCCAAGCGAACGGCTTCCGCAAATCCATCCTTCACCGACTCTAAGACCGAGTCATGAGATGTGAAACTCACCAAGGCTCCATGTGCGAATTACTAAGTCCTGCAAGACTCCAACGCACATATTAAATCCAAACATCCTAACTTAAACCCATTGCCACACACATCAAAACCATATCACGGGTTGATTGCACTAACAATCTCCCCCTTTTTGATGTGTGGCAATCCGTTTAAGTTAGGTAAACATTTGATAAAAATATTAAGGTAAAAAAGCATGTAAATAACATTATTAGCAACTCTCCGCCTTAATACATGAAACTCCCCCTAAATACAATTCCCCCTTACTTAAACATGTATATTTCTCCCCCTTTGACACCATCAAAAATATTAAACAAAGTTTATATAAGCATAACATCAATTTTAGAGAAAAAAAAGCCAAAACATGCCTTAAAATCGGATAAAAGATGTTATTGGGCATGTTATCAGTCGATCAGTCGACTGGCACTCTGATTTCGGATTTTTCTGATTTTCAGGGTGAATTTCAAAAATGCATTAAAAATTCTACAAAATTTGAAAAATTATGAAATTTGGGGAATATACTTCTTTTAAGATCCTTTATCAATGAAAAATAGTTTTCCATGAAAAATCATTATACTTTCAAGTATTTGCCAAAAATCCAAAAGTTTCAAAAGTAACTAGGTTTTTGATCAAGTTTGTATCACTTTTAATACCTAGTTTTGCTTTAATTTGTTTCAAAACATGAACACATGGATTTTAAAGTAATAAATTGTTTTGAAAACATATGAAATATCCAACCATGATCTTTAGGCAATATGTCTATGAATTAAACATAAGTCTTCCCCATGATTGATCTATTATTGCTATTTTGATACTTTAAATGACCATCTAAATGCCATAGACATTAGTGGACCATTAGTATCATCCTATCATCTCACCCATGCTATGTTTTCAATCAAGGTAGCCTATGGTGAGTGTGAGATGTATCCTAAAGGTATTTGTATATACTTAACCATTAATTTCAAGCATTTCTACCCATGGTTAAGTATCATCCTAACAACCCACATGATCATACAGATATATATGCATTGATTTTACATTATGATCATCACATGTATTCATCAATTAATAATCATGCATTAGGTATAAGATCATGATAATAAGTCAAATATCACCTAAAGCATGATATAAACCCTATTGCCCATGATTATGTGTCAAATATCAAGATCATAAATCATGATTGCAAACATATATAGCAATTGCATTAATTTATCATGATTTAAGCATTATTGTCAATTTATGGGCACATTATCATCACCCAACACTATGATAAAAATGTATAGGTCATGAGTATCACATCACACTAAGTGTTGAGCATGATCTAAACTATTTAAGGGTGCATTATCATCACCCAACATTATTTCTAAAACTTAGTCCCACCATCCTAAGTCAACCAAAATATGATATAGATAAATTCCATATGGTTGAGTATCCTAGGGTTTTCCTAACCCTTTAGGATGGATTTAGGAACCCAAAATAAATTCTTTCCTATTGGGTTCACTAAAAATTCCTTAGGGATCCATTTTCTAGCTATTATTTTCTTTTTATCTTGACCCCTAGCAATTAAGCATTTATAGGCCTTTTCATTTTTATTTTCCTTATATCCTAGGTCTTTCTTATTGAAGCTTGCCCTTTGGCTCCCTATGATCATGTTAAGGGTGTTGGAGCCAATTGTAAACTTGTCTAGGGCCTTGGTCAAATGATCTACCTTTTTCCTTAGAGACCTATTTTCCTCTATGCATGCATCATTAACATCAAATGGCATATAAAGATCATATGAGCATGCATCATCATGACTAAAGGGAATATTTTCATTAACATTTAAGCATGTTTTTTCTAGTTTTTCTTCTAAGTCCTTAATTTGATCTAGCATGCATTTATTTTTCTTCTTTGCCCTAAACAAGTCCTTAGTGAGACTAGAAATCATGGAAACTATTTTATGGGGTGAGAGATTCGTTACCATAGTCTCCATGTCTTCTTCTACTTCTGATGAGGATGATGAAGAAGCTCCCCCTTCACTAGAGCTCTCCTCACTTGTGCTTGATCTTTCTTGTTCAGAGGAGGAAGTGGAGTCTAGGTCATCAAACATCATCAAAGCAAGGTTGGTGACAAAAGAATTCTCCTCTTCCGATGATGATGATGATGATGAAGAGGAAGGGTCATCCCAAGTTCTTGCTTTTAGTGCCTTGGCCTTCCCCTTTTCCTTGGCCTTCTTCTCCTCTTCCTTCTTCTTGCTCCCTTTTTTTCTTCTTTTCTTCCTTCTTTCTCTTCTCCTCTTTGCTCTTGTTCAAGAGGGGACAATTATCCCTTATATGTCCCTCTCATTGGCAATTATAGCAAATCACCTTTCCCCTTGGTCTTCTCCTCCTATCATTAGATTTATTGAATTTGAAATTTTTCAAAGCACGTCTTACCTTCCTTACCATGTATGCTTCTTCCGTGCTATCCATGGAGGAGGAGGAGGATGCTTTGTCGGAGGAGGAGGGAGTCTCCATCTTCTTCTTCCCCTTGTTTGCCATCAAGGCTACTCCTCTTGAAGGTTGAGGTCTTGGCTCTTCTACTACTCCTTCGAGCCTTGTTTCGTGGAGCTCCATGGTTAAGAAAAATTCCTCCAAGGTGCTAACTTCTAGGTTCTTGGATATGTAGAAGGAATCTACCATAGAACTCCATCTTGAGGACCAGGGAAAGGCATCTATAGCCTTCATTACCATATCCCGGTTGGAGAGCTTTTCCCCTACACTTATCAAACCGGTTAGAATTTCCTTTAACCTAGAGTGTAGGGATTTTACCTTCTCTCCCTTTTCGAGTTTGATATTGGATAATTGGGAGCGAAGGACATCTCTCCTTGCTAGCTTGGCCTCGAATGTGCCTTCATGAATCTCTATGAGTTTCTCCCACATCTCCTTGGCGCTAGCACACTCTCCTATCCGGTTGACTTCTTGTTGAGGGAGTACATTGTAGAGGTGATGTTTGGCTTTTGAGTTTGCCAAGTACTCTTCCCTTTGCCTCTTGCTCCACCTTGATTTTTCCAATGGCTCCCCTTCTTCATCCCTAGGCATTTCGAAACCATTTTTCCATAATTAAAAGAATTTCGAAATCAGTTTCGAAAAATACCTCCATTCGCTTCTTCCACCAAGCGAATTCCCCCTCGAACTTTGGCGGATGAATGTTTGAGCTGGTCATCGCTTGATATAGTGTTTGTGTTGGCGGTTAGTCCTCGACAAGTGTCTTAGCTCTGATACCACTTGTAGGGGATTGATATGTTGGCCGGCTAGAGGGGGTGAATAGCCTAATATGCGTATGGTGGAATTTTCTCGCTGATTGCTCGTCTACAAATTCGTTAGCACAAGCGGAAGTATAAACAATAAAGACAAAGAAATAATAAGAATACAAACGCTAACACAAAGTTGTAACGTGGTTTACGGCTGCGCCGCTAATCCACGGTCCGATTTGTCAAAGGTGAATCACTCCTCAATCTATCCACTAGATCTCTCTTTTGCACCAAGCTAGGTGGAGGTAACCTCTTTTACACAAGACCACTCCTCTTACAAATATAATGTAAATAAACTCAAGTAAGAGGATGGAAAAACTTTAGGGCACTTTTGAGAGAGTTTAGAGCATAAGCATTAGGCCCCCAAAGCCCCACTCCTCTTCTCTTTATAGAAGAAGAGAGTTTCTTCCCGTTGACACAGGATCAGTCGACTGATGTCCCTATCAGTCGACTGGTCCTGTAGTCGTTGCCCAATAACGGCTTCTTCCACGTTGGATTTCATCCAACAGCTCCTACATTAGTCGACTGATGCTTTCATCAGTCGACTGGTGGTCTCTCAGTCGATTGTCATTCCATGGCAGTCGACTGTTGGCACTTGAACCGGACTCGAACACTAGTCGAGTTACAGTCGACTTAGAGTAGTCGACTACCATAACATGGTAGTCGACTGATGTCGGGAAATCTCTTCCGACACTTACCCAAATGGCCAAGTTTCACCTAAGAGCACTACCCCTTCCCGGGTTACATTCGCTCACTCTCATCCCTTGGAGTCCCTCACCTTTGAAGTTATCTTCGTCCGGTCACGTCCCTCGGATGCGCCAAGCCCACGGCTCTGTAGCGACATCCTTCGCATCTCGCCTTGAAGTCTACTTCCTCCAGCTTCACTCCAAGCTCCTCGTCCGACGGTCCCTCGGATGCTCCAAGTGCACAGCTTCCACAAAACCATCCTTCACCGACTCTAAGACCGAGTCATGAGATGTGAAACTCGCCAAGGCTCCATGTGCGAATTACTAAGTCCTGCAAGACTCCAATGCACATATCAAATCCAAACATCCTAACTTAAACCCTTTGCCACACACATCAAAACCATATCACGGGTTGATTGCACTAACACGAGGGTGAGTCTTGAAAGAAGATCTTAATCTTCCCCCTTGATGTTTGCTATTTAGGAAGAGTTTAAGTAATTAACAATTACTTAAAGTTGGCCTTAGTAAAAAAAAAAAATTAAGTTAAGAAAATTTCTTAACTTGGCCCCTTCTCCCCCTTTTTTAAGTAAACATTAACGTTTGGCCATAGTATTAAAAATAAGTTTAATTTAAGAATTTTCTTAACTTGGCCTTTATCTCTCTTTTGTTAACTAAAACAAGTTAAGTTGCAAAAATTAAAGTTAAGTAAATTTACAAAATTAAAGTTAAGTAATCATTTACTTAACTTTTTGCCATGAGAATAAATAACTTAGTATAAAGTACTAAGTTAAGTTATCAAAAAAAATATTGATCCCTTAACTTTGGCCTTTTTCTCTCCCTTTTTCCATATATCGAAAAGAGTGGGGGGTTTTGAAAAAAAATATAAGTATTAAGTTTAAGTTCCAAGTCCAAGCATGTTCCATATTATTTTGAAAATAATATACTAAAAATAAGCTTATCTATATAATGTTCAACTCTCATTTGACTTGATTGATATGAAAGATCAACAAGTCCTGGTCAGAGTCAGTTACTATATATGATTATACTTCGTGGTTCATGGCGATGTACTAGCTCTACATCTGGAACCAGGAGTAAGGTCCTAACATCTCACGCCCATCTACGTGCCTAAGTACACAAACACATTAATCCTATGTGTTGTGAGATGTATTGGGTTCTTAAATCTATAGGTGCATGATATCTAAGGTATGTCCTAAGCTAGTTCCATGAACATGAAAAGTAAAAAGTAGTAATAAGAAAATATAATTTGTAAATTACTACTCTACTATGCACATGCCCAATTTTCATCTTAATAGACTGAATTCGGCTTCGAGTAGGGGTTTAGTAAATAAATCTGCCAAGTTGGACTTCGATATGATGTATTTGAGTTGTATGGCTCCGTTGGCCACATGTTCTCGAATGAAATGGTGTTTGACCTCTATATGTTTGGTCCTAGAGTGACATATTGGATTTTTAGTTAGGTTAATTGAGCTAATGTTATCTACGTGAATTTTAGTGTTTGTAAAGTCTAACTTAAAATCTCGAAGAGTGTGCTTCATCCAAAGAAGCTGAGTGACACACTCACCCATCGCGATATATTCGACTTCGGTGGTAGATAAGGTAACACAGTGTTGCTTCCTACTGCACCAACTCCCTAGACTCGAGCCGAGAAGTTGACAACAACCACTCGTACTCTTTCTATCTAGCTTACTACCGATTTAGTCCGAGTCGGAGTAGCCGATTAGTTCGAACTCGGTAGATCTAGGGTACCAAATACCAACATTAAGTGTACCCTTTAGATATCTAAGGATACGCTTAACTAGAGTTAGATGAGATTCCTTGGCACAGGTTTGAAACCTTGTGCACATACTTACTACAAATAAGATATCAGGTTAGCTCGCAGTTAATTAAAGGAGACTCCCTATCACGCTCCTATAGTATTTTAAGTCAATTGAATTTTCGATTACATCTTCTCCTATATTTACATTTGTTGTCATTGGGGTATTAATAATTTTAGCGTCTTGCATTCCAAAGCGTTTAATTAATTCCCTAGTATATTTGCATTGGTGTAAGTATATTCCATCTTTAGTTTGTTTAATTTGTAGACCTAAGAAGAAACTCAACTCACCTATTAAATTCATTTCAAATTCACTTTCCATAAGTGAAATGAATTCATTTAGTAGGATCGAATTGGTTGTTTCGAAAATGATATCGTCTACGTAAATTTGGGCTATAAATATTTCCTTACCTACGGTTTTTACGAAGAGGGTTGGATCGACTAGAACTTGGTTAAATCCTTTGGACTTAAGATAAATTGAAAGCCTCTCGTACCAAGCTCGAGGAGCTTGTTTGAGTCCATAAAGAGCTTTCTTTAATCTAAGGACATGGTCGGGTTTATCTAGACTTTCGAAACCGGAGGGTTGACTAACATAAACCTCTTCCTTAATATATCCATTCAAGAATGTTGACTTTACATCCATTTGAAACAACTTAAATCCTCGATGTACAGCATATGCTAATAACATTCGGATGGACTCTAATCTAGCTACTGGGGCATAGATCTCGTCGTAATCTAAACCTTCGACTTGACTAAACTCTTTAGCGACTAATCTAGCTTTATTTCTAACTACTTCACCTTTATCATCAAGTTTATTTCGAAACACCCACCTTGTTCCAATGATTGTTTTATCTTTCGATGGTGGTACTAATTCCCATACTTCGTTCCTAGTGAATTGAGCTAGCTCTTCTTGCATTGCAATAATCCAATCGGGATCAAGAAGAGCTTGGTCAATGGTTTTGGGTTCAATTTTGGAAATCAAGGAGATTTGACTAAGGTTTTGGTATGAAGCTCTAGTTCGAACTCCTAGGCTTGGATCACTTATCACTTGGTCGATAGGATGATTCATTTGAGTCCTAGCTTGACTTGGGTTAAAGTCACCTATCACTTGGTCGATAGGATGACTTGGTTGACTTAGGTTAGGATTAGTACTAGACTCGATCTCAAGATCGGAGTCGAGTCTGGTATGAATCGGCTCGCTAATTGGGGTTGCTAGGGGTTTTATAAGTTCGTGTCCTTCATCAAACACTACATTAATAGTCTCTTCAACTCTAAGGGTGTCATGGTTATATACCCTATAGGCTCTACTTGTAGTCGAGTATCCTAGAAAGATTCCGGTAGAAGTTTTAGATGTGAATTTCCCTAGGTAATCCTTAGTGTTTAAGATATGTACCTTACATCCAAATACCCTAAAGTACTTGATGTTAGGTATTTTATCATAATAAATCTCGTACGAGGTCATAAGGTGTCTCTTTACCATAAGGATCCTATTTTGGACATAAAAAGTCGTACTAACGGCTTCTGCCCAAAACTTATCGGGTAGGTTACACTCGTTTAACATTGTCCTAGCAGCTTCTTGTAGGGTTCTATTTTTATGTTCTACTAAGTCATTCTGTTGTGGGGTTCTAGGACATTAGAACTCATAGTGGTATCCATTTAGGTTACAGAATTCTATAAACATGTGGTTCTCGAATTCACCACCATGATCACTCTTAAGTCTTTTGATTTTAAGATTTTGTTGATTTTCTATTAGTTTAAATAGGTTGATTAATTGATCTAGGGTATCACTTTTGTGTTTGATGAACCTAACCCAAGTAAATCTAGAATAATCGTCAATTATGACTAAGCAAAATTGACTCCCATTAAGTGACTTAGCTCCGTGTGAATCAAATATATCCATGTGTAGGAGCTCAAGAACACCTTTGGTTCATTCTTGATTAGTTAGTTGATGTTGTGTCCTAGATTGTTTACCTTGTTGACAAGCATTACATATTTTATTATCCAAGTTGTTGAGGTTAGGCAAACCTCTGACTAAGCCACTCTGACTCATCTTGTGGATGAGTCTTGGGTGCGAATGACCGAGATGTCGGTGCCACAACCAAGATTCTCTTTGTCATGTCATAAGACACTTGGTTGAGGAGTTAGTTAAATTAATAGTATAAATATTTTTATTTCTGGTTCCTTTAAGAATTGTTTTAAAGGTTTCATTTGTATTAATTATGTATTCATTTTCTAGAAATATGACCTTATAGTTATTATCATAAAATTGACTTACACTAAGTAAATTGTATTGAAAATTTTCTACCAATAAGACATTTTGAATAATAAAGTTTGAGTTAAGCTCAATATCACCTGATCCGATGATTTTGAGCTTGTCGTTGTTTCGGAAGGCTACCGATCCTTGTCGTTTGAATCGAAGCTTCGAAAACTTGAGTTGATCCGCAGTCATGTGTCAGGAGAAACCACTGTCCAACATCCATTGATCCTACACGCAAGGTAGTTGGATCAGATATTGGAATTATCAAAGATTTGTTGTAAATTATTAAACCTAAATCATCTCACCCAAGTCTACATAATCAAACATGTTAACCTTATATGTTCTTGTGAGATTGTTGGTGCAATAATGCCCCAAGCATTTATATGTGTTGATGTTTAGATAATCATCTAAGTTAGGCAATGCTTTGTGATCTAATTGTGAACGTGTTTAAGTGACAGGAAAATCCAAGTATGAAGACTTGGTAAAGACAAAGTCCAAGTGTGATCTTGGAAAAGGAAGTCCAAAGGCAAATCTTGGCAGCGTAAGTCCAAGCATGTAGACTTGGCGGCATAAAGTCCAAGCACGCTTTAGCAAAGGGAAACCCAAGACATGACAAAACCGAAGGAAGCTCTTGGAAGCAAGTGAAAAGGATGAACAAGTCGCGGACTCGGAGGGATCCTGGAGGCGCAAGGCATAAGGAATAGCTAGAAGGTTGAGTCAAGGTTTAGGGAGTCAAAGTCAAGTATGAATTATTCATACTTGACGAGTATCAGTCGACTGATACGATGTATCAGTCGACTGGTCAGGTGCTCGACTGAGCATAATGAAACCCTGACGAGCAGTCGACTGCTTAGTCGTGGCAGTCGAATGATGTTGTGATCAGTCGACTGCCAAACAATGTTAGACGACTGATCAAGTTAAACATGGGCACAGAATGGAGTCTCGCTCGACTGCGCTCCATGATCACTCGACTGATCACTCTATCAGTCGATTGATGAAAGTACCGTTGGAGGTAACGACTATGAATCCCGCGAATCCGGCTATTCAGAAGTCGTTAACCGCGCCAGCAGTCGACTGATGTTGTACATCAGTCCACTGATAGTGCTCCAATAGGAAAATCAACCCTCTCTCTATAAAAAGAGGGCCTGTGGTGGTTTTGAGGGCTAATTCTTATTCTCTGATCATACTCTCAAGCCTCCATGATTTTTCCAAGCTTTCTAGTGCTTTTAAATTCCCTCCTTCTCTCTAAGCTCCATCTTCATCCTTTGTAAGAAGAGGAGGGTTGTTGTAAAGGAAAGCTTCATAGTGATATTGATTAGGGTTGATCTGCCTCAAGGATCACCGTGGAGTAGGAGCGCTATCTCCGAACCACGTAAAGGAATTGTTTTAGCATTGTTTTAATTGTTTTTATTATTATTTTTGTTGTGCTTCCGCTAATCATCTTTGTAGAAACGAAAACAAGCTATTCACCTCCCCCTCTAGCTTTCAACGATCTACTACAAGTGGTATCAGAGCCCGGATCGCATCGGAAGATCTAACAATCAATCGGAGCAAGATGGCTTTCCAAGAGGAGTATAGCACGGCGAGGCCTCCGTTCTTCGACGGCAACGACTTCGGCTACTGGAAAGGTAGGATGGAGTATTATCTTATGAACGATATTGAAAATTGGTTTAGCGTTGTAGATGGTTTCGAGAAGCCGGTCGATGAACACGGAGCGCCCATACAGACCAAGGATTAAACGAGAGACATGGCCAAGAAGGCTCAAGACAACGCTAAGGCAACAACCACACTTCAATGTGGGTTGTCAAAAGAGCAACTAAGCAAGGTGGGGCCATTTGAATCGGCAAAGGAGCTTTGAGAGAAGTTGATAGAGCTCAATGAGGGATCCAAGGAAACAAGAAGAGCCAAGAGAGATCTCCTAATTGGCCAACTTCAAAGTTTTTCCATGAAGACCAATGAGACTGTGAGCCAAATGCACGATCGCTTCAAAGAAGTAGTCAACGGACTACATGTAATAAGTGAGAAGGTCGACAATTGAGACCTTGTAAGGTATGTGCTCCAAGCCTTCCCTAGAACAACCTTATGGGCTTCAATGGTAGATGCCTATAAGGTCTCTAAGGATCTTTCTTTGGTTAAGTTAGATGAGTTATTTTGTGAATTTGAATTGCATGAACAAGCTAACACTTCATCCAAAGAGAAGGGTATAGCTCTTTTTGTAGGAAAGAAGGACAAAAAGAAGAAGGAGAAGAAAGAAGTGTTCTCCTCATCCAAATCCGAGGAAGATTCATCTAGTAGTGAAGATGAGCTATCGGCAAGCGAGGTAGCTCATTATATCAAGAAGTTTGGTGGGAGGTCAAGAAAACTCACCAAGAAAGATGTGAGGAGGATGTTCCAATCCTCAAGAGGTAAGTCTTCAAATAGTTCAAATTCTACACCTAACGTAACTTGTTATGGTTGCAACAAGAAAGGGCATATCAAGTCAAATTGCCCGGAACTAAAGAAGAAGAAGGAGAAGGAAAAGAAAAAGAAGGAAAAGAAGGAGAAGAAGAAGAAGGAGGCAATGGTGGCACAAATGTGGGACACACTAAGTGTGGAGGACTCCTCCGATGATGAAGAAGTTTGTCATGCCACCCGGAACCTAGCCCTCATGGCCTTGGAGGAAGAAGCCGAAAGCTCAAGTGAGGAGTCTTCATCCTCTTCCTCAAGCGACGAATCATCATCAAGTGATGATGATAAGGTAAACAACTCCCCTAGGGTAAATTTACTTTATAAGACCATTGCATGCCTTCAAAATGCATTGAATAGATCAAAAACTAGGATTAAGGACTTAAAAGTAGAAATTAAATCACTTAAGAATGTAGAATCATCTTGTGATAAATTATCTTGTGATGATGCATGTACCCTTAGAGATGAAAATGATGAATTGAGAAAAGAAATAGGTAATCTAAGAGCATGTTTGGAAAAATTTACTAATGACTCTAAATATCTAGACATGATAATTAAGGATCAAAGGGCTATTTACAACAAGGTCGGACTAGGATATAGGCCTAAGGAAAAAGAGGTAGCATTTACATCTCTTGTTAGTAGAAAATCCATAATTAGAAGCAAGGGTAGAAAGGCTTGGGTCCCTAAGAAATTTCTAATTGATGCTAGTGGTCCTAAAATTTGGGTACCTAAGGCTTGTATTTTTCATGTGATATAGGTAGAAGAACCAAGCTTATGAATTGTTGATAGTGGGTGCTCAAAACACATGACCGGTGATGAGAGAAAATTCTCCACTATCAACCACACTAGCAAGGGAAAGGTATCGTTTGGTAATAGTGTCAAACTTAAGATTCTATGAAAGGGCACAATTGAGGTATCCTCCAACTTTGCCATTCATAAAGTGTTATTAGTTAAGGATATGAAATTTAATTTACTTAGTGTAAGCTAACTATGTGATGCAAATTTTGATGTTAAATTTGACTCTTCAAAATGCTTTATAAAACACAAAACTTTAAATGATTGCATGCCAGTAGGTTTTAGGAAATCAAACATATACTATGTTGATATATCTTATGCTACTAATGCCTCTACTAAGTGTTTTATTGCAAAAGAAGAGGAGAGTTGGCTTTGGCATAGGAGGCTAGGACACATAAACATGAAGAACATAGCCAAAATAGCAAAAATGAAGTTAGTCAAAGGGTTGCCTAAAGTCAAATTTCTCAAGGACAAAATGTGTGATGCATGCCAAGAAGGGAAACAATCAAAAACATCACACAAAGGTAAAATTTTACTTAGTACCGCTTTACCTTTAGAACTATTGCATATGGACTTATTTGATTGTCATAGTACCCCTTCCATGATTGGTAGTAAATATTGCTTAGTAATAGTAGATGATGTTGGTGCAATCGGCCCAGGTCACGATTGACTAGGACTCGAGCTTAGCTCGAGAGATGTTTTGATGTTGGACAAAAACATATGACAATGTAATTATCATGGGAAAGTCCAAGTCTTAGGTACTTGGCATGGAAAGTCCAAGTGGGACACTTGGTATTTGGGAAAGTCCAAGTCATGGGTACTTGGCATGTAAAGTACAAGTCATGGGTACTTGGCATGGAAAGTCCAAGCATGGGTCTTGGCAAATGGAAAGTCTAAGCATGGGTCTTGGCAAATGGAAAGTCCAACATGGGTTGGCAAGGAAAAGTCCAAGCATGGGTCTTGGCAAATGGAAAGTCCAACATGGGTTGGCAAGGAAAAGTCCAAGCATGGGTCTTGGCATGGAAAGTCTAACATGGGTTGGCAAGGGAAAGTCCAAGCTTGAGTCTTGGCATTTGAGAAGTCCAAGGGGTTAATCTTGGCGGCATAAAGTCCAAGGGTGAAGTCTTGGCAGCATAAGTCCAATGGTTGGCGGCGTAAAGTCCAAGCGGAGTCTTGGCGGAGTAAGTCCAATGTGCCTTGACGGTGTAGACACCATTAGCATGACATAGTCGAGGGAAGCACTTGGAGGCTAGCGCGATGGATGAACAAGTCATGGATGACTTAGAGGGATCCGAGAGGCGTGAGGCTGATGGAGGTGGCTAGAAAGCTTAGGTCTAGGCTAAGGGTGGTCTAGCAAGTATGGGAGAACTATACTTGGGCTAAAACCTCATGTTTGAGGTGTGTCAGTCGACTGGTGCCATGTGGCAGTCGACTGGCCTGAGTCAACTAGGGTTTGACTACGGGAAGTGGCCTAGCAGTCGACTGCTAGAGGTGGGCAGTCGACTGCTGGCTCGAGCAGTCGACTGATTCTGTGCATCAGTCGATTGGTGCTCGAGAAATTGGCCACAGAATGGAGTCGAGACTCAACTGGTCGAGTGAGGCTCCATCAGTCGACTGATGGGTATCAGCAGTCGACTGATGAAAGTTTCGTTGGACTTATCCAGCGTGGATCTAGCCGTTGTCTCACGACAACAGTGGCATCAGTCGACTGATGGTCCCGATCAGTCGACTGATCAACTTTTTCCAGCACAGGTTGAAGCTTTATAAGGAGCTCGTGATGGAGGAAAAAGCAAGTGATTTCTTGGACGTCTTGAGGCGATTTGCTGTTGCAAATCAGGGTCTTCAATCACGATTCAAGCGATCAACAAGCAAGCGATCCAAAGGCATTTATAAAGTAGTTTCTTTACGTGTATTTCATTGTATTTGCTTGTATTCATTTAGATTATTGTTGTAATCATATTGTACGAGGTTTCTCCACCTCCGGATTGTTCTGAGAAGGAGTTATTACATAGTGGTTGTGTGTGCATCACTAGAGCTCGTAGAGCTCGATCCGTGGAGTAGGAACCTTAAGGTTCCAAACCATGTTAAACAATTGTGTTTGCGTGTTTGTCTTACCTTTCTTTATTACTATTATTATTCCACTGCGCATAACGAGTTTTGTAGAGATGAACGCGAACGAATTCCATCTACGAACGAGCACGACGCTATTCACCCCCCCCCCTCTAGCGGCCTCAAATCCCCTACAGATGACTTCTCTAGATTTACTTGGGTATTTTTCATGAAAAATAAGGATGAACCCCTAGGAATAATTATAGGATTTAGCAAGAGAGTAGAGAATGAAAGAAAACTCAAAATCAATCGAATCCGTAGTGATCATCGTGGAGAATTTGAGAATTTTAATTTCTCAACCTTTTGCTTAGAACAAGGGTACAAGCACGAGTTCTCTTGTCCTAGAACACCCCAACAAAATGGGATTGTGGAAAGGAAAAAATCGTGCCCTACAAGAAGCAGCTAGGACTATGCTAAATGCATATTCCTTACCTAGCTACTTGTGGGCGGAAGTGGTTAACACCGCTTGTTATATCCAAAATAGGGTTTTAATTCATAGGTTTTTAGGAAAAACCTCATTTGAATTATGGAATGGTACAATTCCAACAATTCACTATTTTAAGGTTTTTGGATGCAAAGTTTATATTTTAAACACCAAAAATAACCTAGGCAAATTTGAGTTCAAAGCGGATGAGGGAATCCTAGTTGGATACTCATCCACTAGTGTAGGGTATAGAGTTTATAATAAAAGAACTCAAAAGATTGAGGAGTCTTCAAATGTCCAATTTGATGAAACCTCTAATACATACCCTAGGAAATCCCCTATTGATGATGATATCAATGACAAAAATCAAGAAATTATCCAACAATTTCAAGATTTAATTTTAGGGGGTAATGATCAAGGGGGATTAAGAGGTGATTCCGATGATGATAGAAGAATAGAGGATAATCATGATCAAACTCAATTTAATACACCTCCTAGAATAATAAGAGTTCATCAAAATCACCCTCTAGATCAAATTGTAGGTGAATTATCTCAAGGAGTTAGGACTAGATCATTTCATAGAGATCCCTCTAGTCATATAGCCCTAATCTCCCAAATTAAGCCCAAAACAATCAAAGATGCATTACTTGATCCGGATTGGATCTTAGCAATGCAAGATGAATTGGCTCAATTTGAAAGGAGTCAAGTATGGGAGTTAGTTCTTAGACCCAATGACAGCACCATCATTACTACAAGATGGGTCTTTAAGAACAAACTAGATGACCAAGGAAATATTACTAGGAATAAGGCAAGGTTAGTTGCAAGGGGTTTTAATCAAGTTGAAGGACTTGACTATGATGAAACATATGCCCCGGTTGCTAGATTAGAGTCTATTAGGATCTTATTAGGGTATGCCTCTTATATGGGTTTCAAACTTCATCAAATGGATGTCAAATTGGCATTCCTAAATGGGTTCATTAAGGAAGAGGTACATGTAGAACAACCTCCTGGGTTTGAGAGTATAGAATATCCAAACCATGTATACAAGCTTAGGAAAGCCTTATATGGTTTGAAACAAGTTCCCCGGGCTTGGTATGAAAGATTATCATCTTTCTTAATCTCTAAGGATTTTAAGAGGGGTAGTGTAGATCAAACTCTATTTATAAAGTTAACCTCAAAGGACACCTTTGTAGCCCAAGTATATGTTGATGACATTATCTTTGGGTCAACAAATAATGATCTTCTTCAAGACTTTATCAAGAATATGGAAAATGAGTTTGAGATGAGTCTAGTTGGAGAAGTAAATTTTTTCCTAGGACTACAAGTCAAACAAACAAGTGAAGGAATTTATATTTACCAAACCAAATATGCTAAGGAAATGATTAAGAAATTTGGTTTGGAAAATGCTAAAGTAGTGTCAACTCCTATGGCAACTAATACAAAAATAGATAGTGATAAGGAAGGAAAACAAATTGACCTTACACTCTATAGGAGTATGATTGGTAGTCTCTTATACCTAACCGCTAGTAGACCCGATATCTTATTTGCGGTGGGTATGTGTGCTAGGTACCAATCATGTGCCAAAGATCACATTTAGTTGTCATTAAGAGAATCTTAAGATATATTAAAGGCACACTAAATGTAGGACTATGGTACCCTAGGACTAGGTCTTTTGATTTGGTTGAGTACACCGATTCCGATTATGCCGGTTGTAAATTGGATCAGAAGAGTACTAGTGGTGAATGCTAATTCTTTGGGTCCTCCCTAGTTAGTTGAAGTAGTAGGAAGCAACCTTGTGTTGCTCTATCCACCACTGAGGTCGAGTATGTGGCTATGGGTGGTTGTGTAGCTCAACTACTATGGCTGAAGCATACCTTAGAGGATTATGAGTTATCTTACTCCAACATGAAAGTATTTTGTGATAATATGAGCACCATAAATTTGACCAAAAATCCGGTGCATCACTCTAGGACCAAGCACATTGAAATGAAACATCACTTCATTAGAGATCATGTGGGTAAGGGGGACATTGAGCTTAATTACATTGAATCCAAGTCCAACCCAGCCGACATATTTACCAAGGCTCTCCCCGAAGTAGAATTTTCATCACTTAGGAGAGAACTTAGGATGTGCTTAGTTGAATAAAGGTGTAGGTTTGCATGATCCTATAGAAATCCTAGGATTTCTACCTTTAAGCATCTCACAAAATACCTAAGAAACCATGATTTTTGTATTGAGTCACTTAGACAACATGTGAGATGTTAGGAAGATGCACTTGGTTCATCATGCTTGTTATGATGCATTACTATGGACCAAAATGTCATCTAAAGACATTAATCCTTCATTGGACCAATCATTGGGAAGGCTTATACACAATTGATGTGCATATAGCTCCAAGAAAATGATTGGAAATGTCAAATAAAATATATTTTAAACTATGTTTATCATATTTTGAAAAACAGTTTTCAAGTGGAACACATAAGTGATACAAAGTTTGCAAAAAACATTAGAACTTTTGTTAGTTTTCAAGTTTGTATCAATTTTAAAATATGGAAAACATATATTTTTCAAATTATTTTTCCTTGATAAAAAATGATTTCAGAAATGTGTACACAAAATTTGGTGATTTTTTGAGGTTTCTAGAATTTGCATTTAACGAAGTTGGAAAAATTTGAAATTGATTTGGTATGCGTTGATCACGTCGAAACCATCAGTGATACACTGTGTTTTCTGATAAAAATCTCTATTTCTTGGATTTAAATGTATCTGTGTATGTCCTAATGCTATGGTATGATAATATTCATTATAATGAAGTTTTTAGGATTGATCTATGCAATGTTTTAGGGGGAGTTTCATAATATATATCTTTTCATCCCCAAACTTATATTGTTGGTGCAAAGTTAGGATTTAACCTTCAATCTTTTGTTAGACTTTGTTCCACAAGTTAGTCATTCATCATAAACCATATCTTGGATTAAGGGGGAGCTTAATTTCAATCTTATACCTTAATTCAAGATTACAACAAATTCAATTCTCTTATGAAATTTATGAATCCTTCTCTTTTTGATGTATGTCAAAGGGGGAGAAGAAATGTTTAAGTTAGAATTCATATTGAAAATATGATGGAAATATGATTATGTGCATAAATGTCTAAAGATAGAATTCATATTGGAAATATGATTATGTGCATATTTTAAAGACCTAACTTAAATGATTGTCAAACATCAAAAAGGGGGAGATTGTTGGTGCAACAATGCCTCAAGCATTTATATGTGTTGATGTTTGGATAATCATCTAAGTTAGACAATGCTTTGTGATCTAATTGTGAACGTGTTTAAGTGACAAGAAAATCCAAGTATGAAGACTTGGTAAAGACAAAGTCCAAGTGTGATCTTGGCAAAAGAAGTCCAAAGGCAAATCTTGGCAGCGTAAGTCCAAGCATGTAGACTTGGCGGCATAAAGTCCAAGCACGCTTTGGCAAAGGGAAACCCAAGACATGACAAAACCGAAGGAAGCTCTTGGAAGCAAACGCAAAGGATGAACAAGTCGCGGACTCGGAGGGATCCTGGAGGCGCAAGGCTTAAGGAAGAGCTAGAAGGTTGAGTCTAGGTCTAGAGAGTCAAAGTAAAGTATGAATTATTCATACTTGACGAATATCAGTCGATTGATACGATGTATCAGTCGACTGGTCAGGTACTCGACTCAGCATAATAAAACCCTGACGAGCAATTGACTGCTTAGTCGTGGCAGTCGACTGATGTTGTGATCAGTCGACTGCCAAACAGTGTCAGTCGACTGATCAAGTTAAACATAGGCACAGAATGGAGTCTCGCTCGACTGCGCTCCGTGATCACTCGACTGATCACTCTATCAGTCGATTGATGTTGTTATCAGTCGACTGATAAAAATACCGTTGGAGGTAACGACTATGAATCCCGCGAATCTGACTATTCAGAAGTCGTTAACCACGCCAACAGTCGACTGATGTTGTACATCAGTCGACTGATAGTGCTCCAACGGGAAAATCAGCCCTCTCTCTATAAAAAGAGGGCTTGTGGTGGTTTTGAGGGCTAATGCTTATTCTCTGATCATACTCTCAAGCCTCCATGATTTTTCCAAGCTTTCTAATGCTTTTAAATTCCCTCCTTCTCTCTAAGCTCCATCTTCATCCTTTGTAAGAAGAGGAGGGTTGTTGTAAAGGAAAGCTTCATAGTGATATTGATTAGGGTTGATCCACCTCAAGGATCACCGTGGAGTAGGAGCGCTATCTCCGAACCACGTAAAGGAATTGTGTTAGCATTGTTTTCATTATTTTTATTATTATTTTTGTTGTGCTTCCGCTAATCATCTTTGTAGAAACAAAAACAAGCTATTCACCCCCCCCCCTCTAGCTTTTAACGATCTCCTACAGAGATGACTTCCAATTTTACTTGATTTAAATTTAATGATTTGAACACTTGTCAACCTTACGTTAGATTCGGATTTGACCTTAAGCTCATTAAGTCACCTTTTCAAGATCATGGTTTTCATATCGTGGCAAGGCACAGGGGCCTTCTTTGATCGGAAAAATGACCACTTTCTTTGACAAAGCCATTTTCAAGAAAATAGAGACTTGACTCACCTTAGACCACTTCCTAGTCTAACTAGCTCTTTACCTGTATGTTATTCATGCACTTCATATATTACCCCTGAGTTTTATACTTACCACCCTGGACCCTGGGTTTCCTGTCGCCCAGGTAGTAGATAGAAGACTTCGGCATGGACTTGGAGCATTGCCACCTGATCCCATCCCGCCGTTTTTCCGAGGGTTTTGCTTCCCATCGTATGTATTTTCATATGGACTCTTATTGTTTTGGAGATCATGTTGTATGTTTCTCTTTTGGATATTCAGTATGGATTTTGTTCTAGTATGGACGGATATACCGATGTACTTATGTTGTCGAGTTTGTATTTTCATTGTGTTTGGCTTCCGCTATTGATGTTATACGTGTTGCTGTGTTGTTATACATTTTCGATATGTGTTATACTGGCTGCGACTTTGTACCGTATTGGAATTGTCATAAGGGGGTGCCGTCCGTTGGCCGGACAGAGTCTACCTCGGGGCGTGACACTCAAAGTAAACCTTCCCAACATGTTCCTAAGATCTTTGACTTGACTTTTTAAGAGTGAGTTCTCAACTTCGAGCTTTTCAACCCGAGTTGAGTCCTCCTCTTGAACTTGACAGTCGAAGAGGTTAGGGAGACCTCGTGTTTGAGGAGTTTAACCTCCTCAACTAGGGTCTCAACCTTGGACTCGGACTTAGCTAATTTCCTAGTTAAGAATTTAATCTCACTATAAAGAGTACTGATAAGGGATCGACTTACCTTAAGTGTATCTCTTGAATTGGATGTGAATCCATGGCTTGTCTTGAATAGAGCTTCGTAGTCCGATTCATCTTCGGGTTCAGACTCATGTTCCGATTCAGACTCCATCTCCGATTCGGCTGATTTAGCCATGAAGATGTGATCGTCGTCTTCTTCCTCTGACGCTTCTTTCCATGTAGCGTTGAGTGCCTTCTTGAGTTTCGGTGCTTTACTCTTGAGCTTCGAACATTCGGACTTGATATGTCCAAACCTGTTGCATTCGTAACACCTAACATTAGAACTTTTAGGCTTACCTTCGTTGGTTCGAGTGACGGTTTGCTTTCGGCCCTTGACCATCCTCCGAACTAGGTTGACTAGTTCGGCCTCCATTTCCGGGTCGACCTCCGAATCGGACTCATCTTCTTCCTCCTTCGGGAGTGGCTTGCTCACGGTTTTCTTCTTCGAACCTGCAAAAAGTGTTATACCCTTCTCGGGTTCTGAGTTGGACTATTCATGGAGTTCGAAATCCGAAAATAATTCATCTAATCTAAGTTTTGAAAGATCCTTAGAGACCTTGTAGGCATCGACCATGGATGCCCACAAGGTGGTCCTAGGAAATGAGTTTAGTACATACCTGATAAGGTCGCGGTTTTTGACCTTTTGTTTGATTGCGTGTAGGTTGTTGACGATATCTTGAACCCGAGCGTGCAGTTGCGTCGTCGTCTCGTGTTCTTGCATTTTTAGATTATACAACCTATTGAAAAGGAGATCACGCTTACATACCTTGGCTTCGTCGGTCCCTTCATGTAGCTCCACTAGCTTTGTCTAAAGATTATTTGCGTTAATGAAGAGGCCAACGCGATTAAGCTCCTCCTTGGAAAAGCTGCATTGGAGGATTTGAGTCGCCTTAGCATCGGATTCAACTTGTCTTTTTGTAGCATTGGTCCATTGGTCATAATCCAAAGATTCACCCACTACGTTAGTCGAAAGTGTGAATTCCGTTTGGATTATGATCCACATCTCGATTTGGGACTTAAGGAAGCACTCCATCCGACCCTTCCAATAACGGAAGTCATCTCCGTTGTAAAATGGAGGTCGGACGGTGCTAAAACCCTCGAGATGGGCCATTGACACAAAAAGAGCAAGAAAATGAAGAGAGAAAAAAAAACCTAGCAACGACACAAATGAGCGAAATGTACCAAGACTCGCATCTTGGATTAGTAGTGCGGGAGAAAAACTAAATGAAAAGAGCTTAAAAAAATTCGAAATAAACAGAAAAAAAAGGAAAAAAAATTTGTAGAAAAGCTAGATTGGTGGTTTCACCAAATCTTAGCACCCCCGGCTCTGATACCAATTGTTGGATCGAGCGGATCGCTAGAGGGGGGTGAATAGCGATAAAAACTTTCGTTCGTTTCGATACTTGAGTTATGCAGCGGAAAGAATAAAACAATATAAAAATAAAGAAGACAAGAGGGTTTTTTACTTGGTTCATAGCCTACGGCTACTACTCCAAGGCCCTAGTAGTCCTTGACCACGCACGGAGGGCAAATCACTAACGAACTCCTCCTCGTTGAAGGTAGGAGTTAATCGAATACAAAAAACACTAAAAGGATCTAGATAGAGGGACATTCCCCCTCTTCTCGTTATGATAAAAGCACGATAATGAACTTAAGTACAGATTGAAACTATAAAAACACTTTTACCGATGACTCGTAGATGAAGAAAATTGATCTCTAGTCGTTGTTTCTACAGCGCTTCTTCGTAGGGATGTCGAAGAGTTGTAGTGTATCGGAAGCACTTGGAGACTTTTAGAATTGATGAAAAACCCTTAGAGAAGCCCTCCTTTTATAGCTTTTGAGCCCCACATGTAATGGGTCTTCAGCCAATCAAAACTAGGCACAAAGCTCCTTGGAATGAGGTAATAAGGCTTGACTCCTCGAAGCTTATCCTTGACCATCAGTGGACTGATGGCCATCATCATTCGACTGATGACAGTGCCAGTCGAGTCGCAACACTCAGCAGTCGACTAATTTAAGGCAGTCGAGTGGCTCTTGTGGGCAGTCGACTGATGCTTGCTGAAACCACAAGTTAGCTTAATAAAATATAATTTTGACGATCGCCGACCGTCTGATCTCGACCTAGACCATCCATAGGATGTCTTTGGTCGGATCTACGCTTAAGACCATCCCCGTAAGGAGGATACAACCTCACTTACGCTCACACACACGAGCTTATCTCGATACCTACTTTGTAGCTCTTGCTTCCGGCCTTCCACTCGATCCCTTCGGCTCCCTCCGAAGTCACTCGAGTGTCGCCCGACCACCGCGGCTTCCTCCGAGTGTCGCCAGCCTTCAGCTCCAGCTTTAGCACTTTTCTGCACACTCGATTCAGCTCGTGAGATAACGATATGAGCTTCACTTTGTATCATTTGCTATAATCAAAACTCAGGTTCGACTTAGGTGCCCACTGCACCTACAGCAACCTCCACCGCCTCCACCATCTGCGGGAGATGATAGCTAGCCGATGATTAGGGATTTTGTTTTGTAGTGAGGTTGAGAATTTTTAGACATCTATTTTGCTTGTAAAAACTGAAGTTATATTTGAATGAAATATTTTGTTTATAAAAAATCATGTGTTTTTGTCTGCTTATGTGGGTGTTAATGTGTTTATATATTCAAATTTGTCATGTCATGACATCACATTTTATTTTAACATATGACATGTCATGATATTGTTTAGAATTATTTTCTATGTCATGTTCATTTTTAGAGCCTATTCATATGTCATGATATCATGATCATTGGTCATGCTTATTTATGATTATCATTTATGCCATGATCATTCATGCATTAATTAAAATTGAGTTAAGGACTATGACATGATTTGAAGTCCCATCTATAAGGGAGTCAAATAGAGTTGCCTAAAAAATGCATGATGTCATAATAATCCTAATCCCACATCTCACAATTACATTGACTTGTGTGTGCTTAATACATCTTAGATACACGTAAGATGTTAGGAAAATAAGTTAAGTTCAAGGTGCATAGATAGTGCATTTAGATGAACTTAAACTTATCTCAATCATCAATTTGAATCATGAGGAAAGCTAATGTACAAGTCATGTACATCTAGCCAATAGTCCATGTTTCAAAATAGGTTTTCAAAATCATTTTAAAATCCTTTTAGAAAACCTTGGTGAAGTCTATCTTTTGATAGCAATCACCATTGAAGAAGTTGATACAAAGTAGATCAAAAACATTAAAATTTTAATAGTTTTTGAACTTTGTATCAATCTCCTATTTTAATGGGTAAAATATTTTTTAAATATTTTTCACCCATTGTATTGCTTATAAGTAATATACGTATGAATTTTCATGATTTTTTGATATACGTAGAATTACTTATGCTTTTTTAAAATTCATTTCTGATAACTAAAATTTTGAATTTTAGTTATCAGTCGACTACCGCCTGATGGCAGTCGACTGATGAGCACGGCAGTCGACTGTTGTTTGATAGAGTCGACTAATAGGCTGATTTCGGGAAAAATAAGGTTGTTTAGCCCATTTTCAGCTACGGTAAGGTTTCCTAACTACTCCTAACCCTAGGATATGCTTTGGGAAGTATTATAAAGGGTGAAAACCCATTGGATATGGATTAGGAGAGTTGTTAGGTCGATATATCAAATTTAAGGCATTGGAAAGTTCAATGTTGAACTTTGAATCTTATTTTTGATGTTTTAGAGTTCCTATTGGCTTAGGGACTTCCCAAGGACATTGTTGGTGCAATGGTCAAGGGGGAGCAAGCCTTTATGGGGAGATATCCATCATGGGATAATGGATGTTATTTTTCCTCATGAGGGGGAGAAATGGGAATTTTGAGATACCCAATTTGGAAATTGAGAGAGTGTATAGGATTGCCTTTCTTGAGTGATATGGGACTTATCACTAGGAAGATTATAGGCACTCTAAATATTTTTGGACAAAGGGGGAGATTGTAAGATCTCATTGGATATGAGACATTGACCTCCTTGGAGAGAACCTTTTTGATGTTAGTCAAAAAGGGGAAGAATGTTTTGGAGAATTATGGGGAGAATTTATGGGATTACCAATTTGGAATAATTAGTAAGGAGATTTGAGTTAGTGTTCTAACTCAAAGGTATGTGGTTTTGTCAAACATTAAAAATGGGGAAATTATTGGTGTAATCGGCCCAGGTCACGATTGACCAGACTCGAGTTTGACTCGAGCGATGTTTTAATGTTTGACATGGAGATTTGACATTGATGTCTGATAATATTTTGGAGAGATTGTTGGTGCAATCAACCTGGGTCATGATTGACTGGACTCGAGTTTGACTCGAGAGAGATTTGGATGGTTGACTAGGGTTGACCATGTGATGAAGAAAGTCCAGGTCATGGGTACTTGGCATGGAGAGTCCAAGTGGGACACTTGGCATTGGGAAAGTCCAAGTCTTGAGTACTTGGCATGTAAAGTCCAAGCATGGATCTTGGCAAGGAAAAGTCCAAGCATGGGTCTTGGCATGGAAAGTCCAACATGGGTTGGCAAGGGAAAGTTCAAGCTTGAGTCTTGGCATTTGAGAAGTCCAAGGGGTTTGATATTGGCGACGTAAAGTCCAAGCGGGAGTCTTGGCAGCATGAGTCCAATGGTTGGCGGCGTAAAGTCCAAGTGGGAGTCTTGGCAGTGTAAGTCTAATGTGCCTTGGCAGTGTAGACCGTTAGCATGACATAGCCGATAGAAGCACCTGAAGGCTAGCGTATGGATGAACAAGTCACGGATGACTTGGAGGGATCCGATAGGCGCGAGGCTGATGGAGGTGGCTAGAAGGTAACCGTTGGACTTATCCAACATGTTTTATACCGTTGTGAGACAATGGCTACAAGGGCAGTCGACTGATGATCTCGATTAGTCGACTGTCAGGCAAAAATCAGCCCAAGGAGCAGCTTTAAAGGGAGCTCAAGAAGGGAGGATTTGGCACCAGTTCTTGAGAAGTTTTGGGATAATTTGCTGCTGAAAATCAGGGTCTCCAAGTGCATTTTAAGCAACCACAAAGCAAGCAATCCAAAAGCTATTGTAAAGTTATTTTCTTTACTTGTATTGTAATTTATTATTGTATCTTATTTGTATTTGTTTCTTACTGTTGTAAGAGCTATTGTACGAGGTTTCTCCACCTTTGGATTATTCCAAAAAGGAGTATTTGTGATTAGTAGTACGTGTTTGCATTGCTAGGGCTTTTAGAGCTTGATCCGTGGAGTAGGAACCATTCGGTTCCGAACCACATTATATTTTGTGTTGTGAATTGTGTTTGTCTTATTTTGTTATTGCTATGTATTCCGCTGCACTAACATGACTTGTAGAGGCGAACGCAATTGTAATCCATCCAACATCGACGCCGCTATTCACCCCCCTCTAGCGGGCGCAACGTTCCTAACACTTGGTGCATCCGAGAGACCGCCGGACGAGGGGCAAATGGAGTGAAGTCAAAGAAAGAAGACTTCAGGGCAAGGCGCGAAGGATGGCACGGGAGAAGTTGCGAGCTTAGTGCATCCGAGGGACCAGGCCGAACAAAGAAAGCTTCGGTGAGGGACTCCATGAGAGATGAGAGATTGAGTGATTATAACCCGAGATGAGGTAGCTCAAGTAAGTGAACTTGGCCAAGTGGCTAAGGTAAATTGTCGGATGCTCAAACATTGTGTTTGAGGTTTTACCCGACGGTCGGATGCTCAAACAACTTGTTGTTTGAGATTTTACCCGACAATAGTTAACTGATATAGGTATCAGTCAACTGGTCCGAGTCGATTGCTTGTTGAGGTTTGTGGGCCAACAATCGACTGCCAAGGGTTGGCAGTCGACTGCTCCACCATCAGTCGACTGCCAAGGATGTGAGTCGATTGTTATGAGTGAACGCGAGCACAGAACTGCTCATAGTCGACTGATAAGTTGGCTACGCAAGCAGCAGTCAGCTGCTGATAACAGCTTTCGACTACCAAGGGTGTCGTTGGACGATGACGACCACAAGTCAGAAGTCATTGGAAGGCGGTCGTTACAGCGGCAGTCGACTGTTGTATGTCCAATGGGAAGAAACTCTTCTTCTCTATAAAAAGAATGGTTGGGGGCCTTGGAGAGGTTAATGCTTCCACTCCTAAGTGCTCTCCAAGTGCCCTAAACGTTTCTAATCTCTTCTTCCTTGTTCTTATCTCAATCTTATTGTAAGAGGGAGGTTTTGTGTAAGAAGGTTTCTTCTCTACCTTGGTTGAGCAAAGGAGAAGCTTAGTGCATTGGTTGAGGAAGTGATTCGTCGAACGAATCATTCGTGGATTAGCGGCAAGGATCGTAAACCACGTTACATCATTTGTCTTAGCGTTTGCTCTTTCTCTTTACTTTTCTTTAGCTTAATTGTCTTAATTAGCATATTCTGATGTGCTAACGATATTGTAAATGACTAAGCATGACCGAATTCCATCGATCACAATCAAGGATATTTAACCCCCCCCCCTTCTAACCGATCCACGATCCTCTAACAACACTCACCCATCGCGACGTACTCGGCTTCGGTGGTAGACAAGGCAATACAATGTTGCTTTCTACTACACCAACTAACTAGACTTGATCCTAGGAGTTGTCAACATCCACTTGTGCTCTTCCTATAGAGTTTACTACTGGCATAATCCGAGTCGGAGTAGCCGATTAGTTCGAACTCGCTCGACCTAGGGTATCAAATTCCTACGTTTAGTGTTCCTTTTAGGTATCTAAAAAATCATTTAACTAGCGTTAGGTGCGATTCCTTAGCGCGAGATTGAAATCTTGCACACATACTCACTACGAAGAGTATATCAGGTCGACTTACAGTTAAGTATAGAAGGCTACCTATTGCACTCCTATAGTACTTTAAATCGATTTCTTTTTTCCTTCTAAGTCTTCTCCTATATTACGTTAGTTGCCATTAGTGTATTAATTTCCTTAGCATTTTGCATTCCAAATCTATTAATTAATTCCTTAACATATTTACATTGGTGTAAATAAATTCCTTCCCTAGTTTGTTTTATTTGTAAGCCTAAGAAAAAGGTAAGTTCTCCTACTAAGTTCATTTCGAATTCACTTTCCATTAATGAAATGAACTCATTTAATAAGGTTGTATTGGTCGTTCCAAAGTTTATGTCGTCTACATAAATTTGGACAATAAATATCTCTTTTCCTATGGATTTTACAAAAAGGATTGGGTCAACTAAACCTTGATTAAATCCCTTAGACTTAAGGTAAATTGAAAGCCTTTCATACCAAGCTCTAGGAGCTTGTTTTAATCCATATAAGGCTTTCCTAAGTTTAAAGACATGGTCGGGTTTGTCTAAAATTTCAAATCCAAGTGGTTGGCTAATATAAATCTCTTCCTTAATAAATCCATTCAAAAACGATGACTTAACATCCATTTGAAATAATTTGAATCCTCAATGTGCAGCATAGGCTAATAACATTCTAATCAATTTAAGTCTAGCTACGGGTGCATATGTTTCATCATAGTCTAACCCCTCTACTTGACTAAATCCTTTAGCAACTAATCTAGCCTTATTCCTAACAACATCTCCTTTATCATCAAGTTTGTTTCAAAATACCCACCTTGTTCCAATTATTGTTTTTCCCTTAGGTGGGGGTACTAATTCCCAAACTTGACTCCTATTGAATTGAGCTAACTCTTCTTGCATAGCTATAATCCAATCGGGGTCAAGAAGAGCTTGTTCAATTGTTTTGGGTTTGACTTTTGAGATGAGTGAAATTTGGCTTAGGTTTCTATAAGATGCTCTAGTTCGAGCTCCTAAATTGGGATCACCTATTACTTGATCAATAGGATGATTTTCTTGAAACCTAGATTGATTTGGGTTAGAATTTATACTAGACTCATTTTGATGGTTAGGTTCAGGTCTAGCATCATTTTCAATTTGTTCATTGATCAATTCTACTTCGGTTTTTGTGGTTTTGTTTTCTTCATCAAATACTACGTTGATTATTTTTAGGGTTTCATTGTTATACACTCTATATACTTTACTAGTGGTTGAGTAGTCTAGAAATATTCCGGTAGTTGTTTTAGAGGTGAACTTTCCTAAATAATCTTTAGTGTTTAATATATGTACCCTACATCCAAAAATCCTAAAGTACTTAATGTTGGGTAGTTTTTGGTAATAGAATTCATATAATGTTTTAAGGTGTCTTCTAACTAATAGAATCCTATTTTGAACATAACATGCCGTATTGATCGCTTCTGCCCACAACCTATTAGGTGAGTTGAATTTGTTTAATATTGGCTTCTTGTAAGGTTCTATTCTTATGCTCGACTAACCCATTTTGTTGAGGGTCCTAGGGCAAGAAAACTCATGGTGGTACCCGTTTTGGTTACAAAAGTCGATGAACCTATGGTTTTCAAATTCACCACCATTATCACTTCTAAGTCTCTTAATCCTTAGGTTCTTTTTATTTTCTAGTAGTTTGCATAAATTGGTTAATTGATCTAAGGTTTCATTTTTTAAGTTTTAAAAACCTAACCCATGTGAACCTAGAGTAGTCATCGACTATAACTAGACAGCATTAGCTTTCGTTTAGTGACTTGGCTCCATAAGAATCAAAGAGGTCTAAATGTAGGAGCTCAAGTACACTTTTAGTTCTTTTTTGGTTAGTTAGTTGACGTGAGGTCCTAGTTTGTTTACCTTGTTGACAAGCATTACAAATTTTACCTTGTGAAACCCCCTTCTTTTATAGCCCTCCAAGCTCTACCTCGTTGAGATCCAAATCTGAGTTAAAGAGCCACCTCACCCCAAGATAAGGAAAGCTTATCTTGACTTTCATCGAGCTAACCAATTTGAATAGAAGTCGACTGATGGTAGAAGCGGTCGATTGCCAATAGCTAGCAATCGACTGCTAGCTTGGTCACTCCCCTGTAATAAAGATTTAACACATAAATAACAAGCAATGGATACTTTGACGATTCCTTACCGTTCGATCTCAACCTAAACCTTCCCTAGGAAGTCTTAGTCGGATCGCCGCCTAAGTTCCGTACAAGGGACACGACCTCACCATTATTCTGCACTCAGTGCTTATCTCTGGTCCTTCTAACTTTTCGCTTAGCTTCTGGTCGCCACCGCGGTTCCTCGACTCCACGAGGTTCTCCTGATGTCGCCCGTGTTGGGTTTCCGGCACCGCGGCGAGTGTGTGTTCGAACATGTTTCGTAAATATGTGCACAGCGGAAGGAATAAAATAATAAATCTAATTTATTACAACACACACATCACACGCATGCATAGTACAACATGTGTAAACATAACCGCAATTTCAAATTTTGCAATAAAAGGAAACTTATACTACGTATACCTTACGTATCACGTATAGCGGGAAAGACATCAACTAGAACGATCCTCGCTAGAATCGTCTCTATCCGTATCCACGCTGAGTATCTTTAGGATGACTTCACTAAGTCACGAGCCTCGTCTTCATATGGGTTACTAGCCTCGTGTTGAAGACGATGTGATCGAGAGAAGATCACGATCCGAATCAAAATTCGGATCCAAAACAAGTCCTCAAAAACTCGCTTCTCCGGAGAGGTATTCATCAACCGTTTGACGAATCCTTCGTCCTCCACCTATGAGGATTATCGGAGATCGAATCCCCAGCAAGACTACCGCTGTCGGAGCTCTAAACGTCGTCCAAACGATGCTCCGACAAGAAGGAAACAAGCTGTCCAGAAAATTGGACTGCTTTGGCGGAGGAATAGGGGTCGGCCAAAAAGGGAAGGTTGAAGCTCACCTTGTTGCCGAACCCAAAGGAGATCACAGGAGCTCCTCCGACAGCAACTCGACGCCGGCAAGGGAAGAAGACGGAAGCTACTGGACGTCGGCAAGAAGTTTGGGTGGTGGTGGGCGGCGGCAAGGGAGTTGGCGTCGACTTCACAAGGAGGGGCGACAACTTTAGGCTAAGGGAATTTGGATTAGGGCTTAACAAAACCCTTAAGCCCTATTTTATAGAGAACCAATTCTCTTAATGGTTATCGGATCATAACCAAAGGTCCGTTAACCTTCTCCATTAATTTAAGTTAAAATAAATCAAACCATGATGGTTTATTTTAAGTTAAAACGAACCGAACCAACTTTGGTTCATTCGTTTAAAACAAACCAAACCCCTTTGGTTTATTCTCCTCCATTGGATTAGAACCAAACCATTTTGGTTCATCCATCATGTCTTCATAAGACACGGCCCATCTATGCGTCCATTGCGACTGAAACGATTTCATGCTCGCTCCATGTTTGGTCCAACCAAACCTAGTTTCTCTCGGTCTGAGAATCTCATTCTCAAGCTCGTTTTAAATCCTTCGGATTACGCTCGTTGTGCGTGTGACCAAATAGGTTCTCGGTTTATGTTGGCCGTCTATAATTAATCATTAATTATAGAACGATCATGAGTGGCACCTAGTAGTACATCATAATCCCCAATTAACCGAAAAGATCAACGGTTGATCTAGAACTATTTCTGAAACCCTTCAGCAGCTCAAATGAATCATGCCCCATTCCCTTCACTCATATTATACCCACTTGGTTCAGGACATGGTCTATGGTGTCAGTCCCCACTAGGCTGACTACGTCACACCTAGCCCAAGTATCATTTCCTCGTCCTACGGATTCTAGTTACTGCACATGTATCGAAGAGTACCTTACTCTAAACATGTAATGTTTTGGCCAAAGACTTTAGTAATAATCCCACGAGAGGCTATGGGTATACATCTCCTCGCAAGGAGTGGTAAATCCTTTATAGGCTATTCAAACACCTTCGATCACTTCGACTTATACCCAATCATCCCGGGTTCATATCTCCTTAGAGATGCTTGCTTAAGATGTCAAAGCATAAGTCTTTATGATCAAGATGACTTGAATACCGCAAGTCAAAGGAACATCGCACTTAAGCTGCAGTAAGAACTTCATTGACATATCTATATATGCAGAGAACCATATGAAGTCTTACTATTGGTCACTCCAATGAACTAGTTACCATAACTAGCATCCACGATTAACTCCGGACATCACAATGTCTCCAGCCAGTGAGAATCAGCTGCTTGGATACACCAAGGAGTATACCTCGTGCTAGTCTCGACAGAATCAATGGTGTCCAAATCCATCAATTCATCGACTAGGGATAATTCCGATACATCACAATTACACATGTAGAGATACTCACTAATTGTGATCCAATCACAAATTCTCTCATGCTGTGAATCGTATCATGGATATTTAGTAAATGAGTTTAAGATCCAATCAAATACATGAAAACATGTATACTCAAATAGTGAATCTTCATTTATCATATAAATGGTTCGTACATAAGGCGATCGCCTTAGGACATCTCTCATATATTATTAACAACCTGACCACCACAGTTTCTCGTCCCGAGATTTTTCAAGTGTCGTTGATCTTCAGGCTAGCTTAAACACTTCCTGCACACTCAACACAGCTCATGAGATAACAATACTAGCTTAACTCTGAACCTTTGCTATAATCAAAACTTAGATTTGATTATCTTGTGCCCCTGTACCAACATTGTATAAAATATAGACCAAACTTGAGGACTTACGAACCACCTCAGCTAGTCGTAAAAATACTCCACCATTCTTTTTTGAATAAATTCTAACCTTAAACCCAACTCCTCCTTTCTGCCACCGCTGGGGGATTGTAGCTTAGGGTAGCCGCAGAACCATGTAGGATATAGACCAAATATGAGGACTTACGAACCGCCTTGGCTAGTCGTAGAAATACTCTTCCGTTCTTCCTTGAATGAATTCTAACATTAAACCCAACTCCTTCCTTCTGCCGCCGCAGGGAGATTATAGTTTCGGCTAGTCAACGAGCTGTGTAGAATATAGACTGAACCTGAGGACTTACAAACCACCTCGGTTGGTCGTAGAAGTACTCCGTCATTCTTCCTTGAATGAATTATAACCTTAAACCCAACTCCTCTCTTCCGCCACTATAAGGGGATTGTAGCTTCGGCTAGCCACCAAGCTATATAGAATATAGACCAAACCTGAGGGCTTACAAACCGCTTCGGCTGGTCGTAGAAATACTCCACCATTCTTCCTTGAATGAATTCTAATCTTAAACTCAACTCCTCCCTTCCGCCACCGCAGGGGGATTGTAGCTTCGGCTATTCGCCAAGCTATGTAGAATATAGATCAAACTCGATGACTTACAAATCGCCTCGACTGGTCATAGAAATACTCTGTTATTCTTCCTTAAATTAATTCTAATCTTAAACCTAACTCCTCCCTTCCACCACCATAGGGGGATTGTAGATTCGACTAGTCGTCGAGTTGTGTAGAATATAGACTGAACCTGAGGACTTACAAACCACTTCGGCTTGTCGTAGAAATACTCCACCATTCTTCCTTGAATGAATTCTAACCTTAAACTCAACTCCTCCCTTCCGCCACCGTAGGGGGATTGTAGCTTCGGCTAGCCGCTGAGCTGTGTAGGATATAGACAAAACCTAGGGACTTATTAACTGCCTTGGCTGATCGTAGAAATACTCAACTATTCTTCCTTGAATTAATTCTAACCTTAAACCCAACTCCTTCCTTCCTCCACCGCAAGGGGATTGTAGCTTCGGCTAGCCGCTAAGTTGTGTAGAATATAGACCAAACTTGAGGACTTATGAACTACCTTGGCAGGTCCTAGAAATACTTCATTGTTCTTCCTTGAATGAATTTTGACCTTGAACTCAACTCCTCCCTTCTGCCACCACAGGGGATTGTAGCTTCGGCTAGTTGCCGAGATATATAGAATATAGACCGAATCTAAGGACTTATGAACCACCTCGGCTGGTCTTAGAAATACTTCATTATTCTTCAAATAATGTTGTTGTTTTGATCCTGGGGCCCTTCTCACTACTGGCTCATCTTTCGGCCCATAATTTACTTGTGCCCTAGATCTTTGAGGGTTTTCCCACAACCCTTTGTTTTTTCTTCCTTGCACCGATTATAGGGTTATTGTGTGCTTCTTCTGCAACTTATTATCATTCCTCCATTGTTGCATCTACTCCTCTCCCTTTGAAATTGTCGTTATTATGCTTTGCTACGAAAATACATATAGGTATGTTGGAAGCTGTCCACAAAAGGCTTCAAAGAAAGTGGAATAGAAGCTCTGAGGTACCAACCGCTCAGTCTTCCTCCTTGACTTCCCCAAATATTATTCCACCAGTCATCTCCCTCCCTACTCTTGCACCCCTCATGCTTCCTTCAACATCCCTTTCAGTTCCCACCACTCCCCTAGCTTTTACTTCCGCGGGGGAAGCAAAAGAGCCCCCTCTTCTCTCGATATTACAGAACCCTAATCTCCCTTCTTTATCACCTCCTCTTTTTGGGGAAGTCATTCTTACCACGATTGGCCTTCTCCCCTCTACCTTTTCCCTTCTCTCCACAGCCTCCCCTTCTTCTCCGTCAGTATCTCCAGTCAGGTTCCTTATCGTTCCTTACCCCTCCCCATCTTCAAAAAGGATAACCATCTCCCTATCTAATCCAGATCCTAATTCCTCCTCCCCCCCTTTCTCAGGTAGAGGTCACTCCCCTTACTATAGATCCTCCTTCCCTCACTCTAGAATTACCTCAGTTGCTATCCGTTTCCATATCAGAAGGGATATCGATAAACCCCCTCTTCAGTCCACCGCTTATCCCTCCTCTCCCTTCACCTTCTGAGACTTCTCTTTCACTTTCCACTGAAGCTATTAGTTATTGTGATGCAGCATCTCCAGTCCCTTCACACGAATGTGAATTAATTTTATCTCCTCTTTTTCCCCTTCTACCTCTCTACTCTCACGAGAAGAGCGGATCCTCTAACAAGAAGAATTGACACCACGGATAGAGAGTATGCAACATGCTTTGGAGTTGGTAAATTCTCTTGACTTGTTTCTTACTTTTGCACCCACCTCTCTTTTCTCTAATCCAGATTGATGCAGGCTATGATCAATTATCAAGAGCTGAACCATTCCCTTCCGCAATATCAAATTACAATCCATGAACAAGCCTCTTGTCTAAACCAAACCCATCAAGTCGCTCTGGAGGCAGCCCATCAATGTGAGGACTCTCTCCTTCAAGAACTAAATATATGTCTGGCTCAACTGGCAAAGGCACAATTGCAACAAAAACATAATGAAGAGATAATATTGACTCTAAGAAGATAGATTGCCAGAGAAATCTGCCAGAGTTCCTACCTTAGAACAAAAAGGGACCAAGCCTTTTCCTTGGTACAACAACACCAGACTTCTTTTCAACAAGTAAGTCAAGAAGCACTCCACCTTAGGACTCATTTCGCAACTATCGGAGATGTCTCCCTTTCTTTATGTCAAGATTTTGTAGAGATGTCCACAATTTTTCAACAAGACCATATTACCTATGTTGACAATTTACAAGCATTAGTTTCTTGCCTTCATCAAACGTCTTGCCAATATCACTGACTTCGGAAAGACTTTGTGAAGCATCGAGAATGTTGTATTAGATCCCTTCAGGAGACATATTCTTCCAAGAACCAACGGCAAGAACAAATAGCTTCTCGAATAAAAGCCACCTTCCAATACGATATTAGAGAAGCAGTTCATCAATATGAAGCATAAGGATTTCCTCCAGCTTAACAATCGACACCCTTTCCGAATTGGGAAGCGGCTTTGCAACGCTATCCTTTATATTATTTCAAACTTTAGACATCCAGTTATTAGTGTAACTTGCAGGGATTAAAGCAGCTTATATAACCATACTTTATACATTGTATTTCCTTTATTTCAATGTGAATACACATGATTCATACATATCCTTTCCTCTTTTTCTCTTTACATCATTTCCTCTGTTAATAAAGACACTTCAAATGCACAACATTCCATGGTCTAGGTAATTCTTTTCTATTTTCATCTTGAACATAGTAGGCAGCTCCTGCCACCCAACGTGTAACCTGGTATGGTTCTTCCCAATTAGGAGCTAACTTCCTCAAATCTCCTACAGGGCTAACTTTTCGAAGGACCAAGTCCCCTACATGAAACGCTCAAGGTGACACCCTCACCCTCTGTTTAGAAGCTTCAGCTCGGATAAGGGCTTGTTCTCGCTTTTCTTCCACCAAATCTAATTCCATACTTCATAACAACTGATTGTTTTTTGGTTCATAAGCTTGAACCCAAGCACTACTCAACATAGATTCAATAGGTATCACAGCTTCCATCCCATACACTAAGTTGAAAGGTGTCTCTCCAGTTGTGGCTTTAGGAGTAGTTCGGTAAGACCATAATTTCCCGGAAGCTCCTCCACCTAATTTCCTCGACTAGTCCCCAATCAGGTTATCAACCCCTGAATTAGGTTTGGATTAACAACTTCCACATGCCCATTAGCTTGAGGATGTGCTACCGAAGTGAATGCTTGTTTGATATTAAGACTTTGACACCACTCTCAAATTTTCTGCCCTTGAAATTGACGTTTGTTATCACTGACTATCTTCTGAGGAATTCCATATCTGCATATAATGTTCTTCCATAAAAATCGTATAATAGTCTCTTCTATAATCTTAGCCAAAAGTTCAACTTCTACCCATTTGGAGAAATAATCCACGGTTACCAGTAAGAACTTCTTCTGTCGTAGAGTGGTAGGCATGGGCCCCACTATGTCTATCCCCTATTGATCAAAAGGACAAGAAGCCCCTATTGACTTCATCGGCTCGGTAGGTCTATCTGACCTATTACTATGCATTTAACAAGCTCGCCATGCCTTGACAAGTTGAATTGCATCTTGATGAAGAGTCTGCAAGAAATATCCAACCAACCACACTTTCCGCGTCAAAGCTCTCCCTTCTATGTGACTGCTACAACATCCTTCATGAATTTCTCTGAGTATCCACTCGGCGTCCTCCTTTCCTAGACACTTCAATAGAGGTCTATCGAAAGATACCTTATATAGCACTCCCTTCATGAGTAGGAAACGCTTTGCTCTTTTTACCAAGGATGAGGCTTTCCGAGGATCTATAGGAAGACTTCCTTGTAGGTAAGTCATTATGTTTGTTCTCTAATCAGGTGTACTATCATCCTCGGTAGATGTCTCCTCTACATGATGAACTGCTATTGGTGCAGAGATCTCCAAGCATAGAGGATCCTGGGATGAAAATTCTGTTATGGAGCTAGCTAGCTGAGTCAATTCATCTGCCTTTATATTCTCCTCTCTCAGGATTTGTTGGAGTTGTACCTCCCTGAACTGGAACTTTAACTTCCCATAAGCCTCAAAGTATTTCTTTAATCTTTCCTCTCGAAGAGAAAAAGTACCTTGGAGCTGAGAAATGATCAATTGAGAATCTGAATATATTGTAATAGAATCAGCTCCTACCACCCGAGCTGCCTATAGCCCAGCCAAGATAGCCTCGTATTCATCTTCATTATTGGAAGCCTTTGTTGGTGTAGGGGCACTAGATAATCGAACCTAGATTTTGATTATGGCAAAGGTTCAAAGTTAAGCTATTATTGTTATCTCATGTGTTGTGTTGAGTGTGCAGGAATAGTATTAAGCTAAGCCCAAGGTCAATGACACCCGAAGAATCTCGGGACGAGAAACCGTGGTGGTCGAGCGATACAGGAGAACCTCATTAGAGTCGAGGAACCTCAGTGCTAACCAGAAGGTAAGCGATAGGTCAGGAGGACCAGAGGTAAGCACCGAGTGCAGAGTGATGGTAAGGTCATATCCTCCGTACGGGGATGACCATAGGCGGCGATCCGACAAAGAATTCTGGAGGAAGGTCTAGGTTGAGATTGGATGGTAAGGACCGTCGATTTTATCATTTCTGTTCTAACCCTTTGTTGCAGGTGAGTGATCAAGCTGGCAGTCGACTGATCTTGCCAACAGTTGACTGCTAAGGGGCATCAGTCGACTACTGGTCAAGCTGATCATCTCGAAGATAGTCAAGATAGATCCCCACAAAGTGGGGTGATGTGGAGCTTTGACCCAAATCCAGATCTCAACGAGCTAGGGTTTGAAGGGCTATAAAAGAAGAGGTTTTTCACCCCTTTGGCTCATCTAAGTGTGCTCCCAAAGTGCTCTAACAACGCCAAGCCTTCAACAACAATGCTACGCCGTCGTAACACCGACGTCACGCCAAGCTTCCAAATCCTTCGTCGATAGTTTCAATTTGAGTTAATCTTTTACTTTACTTATACTTTTCTTTACTAAGAGGAGAGGTAGGCGTGTTGCCTCTTCCTCTATCTTTTTCTTGTATTCATCGTCTCTTACCTTCAACAAGGAAGAGACTATTGATAGTGGATTGCCCCATTGTACATGGTCTAGGATCGCGGGGCCTTGGATTAGCAACCTTTGGGTTGTGAACCAAGTAAAAATAAAAAGTATCATTTTCATTTATTGTTTTTACTTTCCGCTGTGCATACTCAAGTTTTCAATCGACGAAAAGAATGATTTTATGGATGTTATTCACCCCCCCTCTAGCGTCTCTTTGATCCAACAATTTGTATCAGAGCGGGGGCGCTCAGATTCGGTGCAACTACCAATCTAGCAAGTTTTATTTCTCTTCGTACTTTTCATTCAATTTAAGTTTTTTTTATCCCGCACTACTAATCCAAGACAAAGTCTTGGAAATTAGCGTGTTTTTTCATGTTTTGTTTGCAAGGTTATTCAATGGCCCATCTCGAGGGGTATAGCACCTCCCGACCTCCGTTTTTCAACGGAGATGACTTCCATTATTGGAAGGGTCGGATGGAGTGCTACCTCAAGACCCAAATCGAGATGTGGATAGTCATCCAGACAGGGTTTACTCTACCAACCAATGAAGACGGTGAGTTCTTGGATTGCGACAAATGGACGAACACCATGAAGCAGCAAGTAGAGGCCGATACGAAAGCCACAAATCCTGTAGTACAACCTCTCCAAGGAAGAACTCAACCGCGTCATCCCCTTCATCAGCGCAAAACACTTATGGAATAAGCTCATCGAGCTACACGAAGGGACGACCGACACAAAGGTATGCAAATGGGACCTCCTTTTAAATAAACTATTTAATCTTAAGATGTAGGATAACGAGACGGTGACACAAACGCGAGGATCCAAGACATAATGAATGGTCTCTATTCAATTGGGCAAAAGGTGGAGAATCGAGAGGTAATAAGATACGCGTTAAATGCATTTTCCACTACAATAAAAATTCGAATAAACAATGGTGAAAAACTATTGTCTATGATCAAAAAAATCCATGGTAAATCGACTCATTGTGAAAAGTGGGGCGCTCAAAGACAACGGTCAAAAATCGTTGTCAATTTAAGGAAAAGACAACAATTTTTAACTGTTGTCTTTGAGCGCCCTACTTTTCACAATGGGTCGATTTACCACGAATTTTTTGGATCATAGACAACGATTTTTCACCGTTGTCTTTCAACTAAAATTACAACGGGTTATAACCGTTGTCTTTGAGCATCCTATTTTCTCAATGTATGAATTTATTATAGTTTTTTGAGTCATAAACAATGATTATTAACCGTTGTCATTTCTCAACGGTTACTCTAGAGAACAATAAACCGTTGTCGATTTATAGTGTTGTGTTTTTAATATAAATCATACAACAATATCAAAAAGAATTATAAAAAACACATATACACTCGCACTTGTAGCAATGTAAAGTACAAGGTCACATCATCTCATTTTAAATGATCACTCTTAAAAACATATATAAAAAAGTACTATAGCAAAACAACTACACATCATATGCTTAGTACTGCACCATTATACATAATAACCAAAACACTTATAGATTACCACATCTAACCAAAAGAGGTATGTACACTTAAATCTCCTAATCATCATATATGTGATCTTGTATGCATTCAGCTCACTCCGAACGTACTTCATCAATTTCCTTTGCAGCTATCACAGATTTTGCGAACTGCATGTGAATAAATGAATGAAAATGTAATTAAACACTTTGAGTACTATATAATAATTAATTGCACAAATCATTTTACAAATATGTATCAATAAGAAAATTAAAAAATATGTCTAATATTACTATTGGTCGTAGGAAAGACTTGTCAATGGATGCGGCGCCTTCAATTATATCTCTCATGTATCGTAAAATAAAATAACCATATTGAACTCCATCCGGTTGAAGGGAAACCTGTGATGAAAAAAATTATAGTGAAAATATCTATCAAGGTTATAACATAAAAGACCTGGGATAGTGAAAATATTGCAATCATGCGTAGAACATGATGAAAGACCAAGATAAAATGTCAAGCATGCGATCATAGTTCAAAGGATTGCATCACTATAAGGTAAAACAGGAGTAACATATTAAGCACTTTTAATTTATCAAGGACGTAAAAATTTTCTAAAATACAATTTGATAAACATGGTAACATAAATATGTTTCAAAATCATCTCAATGAATATTTAATGGATTTGGGCAAAAAAAATCCACCTAACATTCAGGAAATTTGGGCATTTCAGCCAATACATCCACTAAAACTTCTCCTTTCCTACAAAGTACAAAATATTTAATGGATCTTTGCTAGATTTCAACATCAATATAACTTTCATGTCTGCCAGGATGCATAAAAACATTTCCCACTATGACTATGAAATTAACATACAAAAATATAGACATAATAAATTATTATACGTAACTAAGCAAAATAGGTAAAAAAAAAAGTATAATACTCACTTTCTGAATATAGACCAGATTTGTTCTTGTAATTCAGGATTCGAAAGATGGTTGTGCATCAAGATTTTGGCAAATGTGGACAGAAGAATTGCAAGAGTACTTGTTCCAAAAAGAATTATTTCTTTGATGCATTACAAAAATGACATCAACAGTCCATGATCAAAATAGAACTACTGTAAGATAAAACAAGAGAAGACTTGATTGTTGTTATTGTTGCATTACAAAAATGACATCAACAGTCCATGATCAAAATGGAACTACAGTAAACTTATATTATTGTAGGAAATTTCTCACTAAAAATGGTGAATCAGGGGCAACACAAAGGTGTCACTAAATTAACACTGCAGTTAAAATCATGGTAAGAATTTGATCAGATACAACTGCCAAATTTTCAGTTAATGATTATGACTATGAGTGTGCTAAATATTTCAACAAATATACTCCTGTAATCCCAAATGTAAGAAAAAGCTCCTGCAGCAACCTCCCAAATAATTGACAAAAGTTCTTTTAAAGTATTTCTCAAGATAAGTAGCCTTAGATTTAAGTTTTAAATCCACAATTGTAAAGTTATAAGAACAGAAAAAAGTGTTATGAAGTGTTAATAACTTGTTAGCAACTTTTTGCTGCACTAGAGTTTCAAATGACACAAATTGCTAAAATAATAGATCATGTGAGTCTATTTCTAAAGGGAACTTCAGAAAATTCAACATGCAGGTGAAATTCAAACAAAACTTTCAAGTCTAGACATATTGCACACATTAAGGAATTACTATGGTGGCATGAAGACATCCTACTGCATCAAATTCTACAAAGAGACAAAAATTAATATAATAAAAGTGAAATGCAAAGAGTTTTAGTAAACTCATTTTGCTAACAGAATTCTCTTCTCAATTTGAACAGAAATCAAAGATCTGCATAAGAGAAACACCTTGACCATTGTCTCATGCAAAGTAGGCTTCTCAAGGCACTCACTCGCTTTCGTTGTTGCATATGGTTGTAAAATATCACTAGAATAATTAAGTTACCAAAATGAGAGATTTACTAAGAACACAATCCTACATTATTGGCAATAAATGGTGTGAATCTATAAATTCTCATTGTTACCCATACCTGAAGAGACGTCGACCCAATTTGAAGGTTCATTAATATTTCAGGTTTCCCTCTCCTTTCATCAATGTTCAATGCACCTATTTTATCATCTCATTGTATCATTTTGATGTTCAGATGGCTCAAGAGATCAAGAATCATTATTTATTTTAAAATGTAGCAACCTAGAATATAACGGTCCAACAGATATAAAGTTAAAACAATACTAGACACATCACAAAATGAAAACATAATACAATCTAAGTAAACAACATAACCAATATAATCATGCACTAAATTCTGAGATCATAGAATCCACCCACCTCCGACTGTAGAGCCTCTCGATTCTCTTCAAATTCGAAGAGTTTCTTCAGCTCCCAACTCTATTATAATTAATTTATTATTAATTCATTCATCAATAAATTGATTATCTAATCAATTTTAAGTCTTCCTGTTAATTGACCCTAATCGATTAACCCATTGTGATTTCTCAGAATTACTATTTACTATAGTTAGTCGATACCTATCAAACCTTATGAAATTAACTTAATTAATTTAACCAATTATAATAATTAAATTAATTAACAATTTCAATTAATGGATGTAATCATGACCTATTTGATTCATCCAAATTAATCAATTATTCTCCAATTTAATTAATCTAACACAATTAGATTAATTAATCTAAATTAATTAAACTCTTAATTAATCCTAACCAATTTAACTTTATTAATTAACTTGGTTGCAGCTAATAAGTAATCGAATTCGTCTTACCAACGTGGGAGAAGGCAACGGAGGGGAACGCGACGGCGGCCGCGAGGCTTCGGCGACAGGGATGGGCTGCAGGCAGGGATCATAGGGAAACAACTGTTTGCTGTAGGGAGACAGCAGAGCTAGGTGGTGGTCGTGCGCCGGCGGCCGAGGCTGGTGCAAACCTGGCTCTGATGGTTGCGAGATGCAGAGCCGCTGCGGTGGCTAATGCTCGCGGTGGAGACCCAAGCAGCGGTGCGATGACATGTGACGGAGTGCCAGGCAGGCGGAGGCAGTTGCTCGTTGCAAAACAGGGAGGCAACATCGGCGACAACTGTGCGCGTGTAAGCAGTAGCGACGCCGCAGCACACTGTAATCGGGTGCGGCCAACGGTAGCGATGCCACGTGCAGTCGTGGCTGACGGCAACAGCGTCGCGACCCACAGCAGGCACCGACGGTAGCAACGTCGTTGCACGGTCCGATCGCACAGCAGGGCGATGGACGTGTGCAAATGGAGCAGGCGGCGGCACAGGCTAAGAGCGCGGGGCAGCGGTGACGAGGGCTCGCGAGCGACCGTGGATGGCCTCGAGGCGGTGGCAAAGGGCGACAGCGCGCTGGGCAAGGGGGAAACAGGGGGCGGCGGCGTCGATGTGCGACATGATGAGGAGACGGCGAGAGGCAAATCGGGTGTGGGCGGCGCTGGCTCAAGCTTCTCGTGAAGAAACGACAGAGGACCGAAAAAATTCGGGCAGAAGAAAATATGTCCCCCATCAAATCAAACCTCGTTTATTAATAAGCTAGGTTTTATTAAATTAATCAATCCCTTGATTAATTCACTTAATCATACCCTAAACTTATCCCGAAAATTTCTAATAACTAAATTCCGTTTTAATAAATAAATTTATTTCTTTTATCTCAATTTAAATTATATTATTATATTATTTAAATTATTATTTAAATTTAATTAATTTTTTTCGATATATTACAAGCGGAGTATCGGGCGGAAGCTGTCGGGCGAAGGCTCTGTGGAAACGACGAAAGCTATGGGAAAAATGAGCTATCGGACAGAATCGAACGAACGCGGAGAAAATGTCAGAAGGGGAAATGGCGGAAGCAGAAGCTCGGGAAAATGGCGAAAGGGAATGCGGAAAAGCAATGAATGGAATCGGGTGAAAGCAGGGAAAAGTCGGACGAGGAAAGCTGAGAAACGACGAAAGCAGAGGCTCGGGAAAACGACAGAAGCTGGGAACACAGAAAAAGTACGAAGAATTTAACCTTTTAACCTAAATATATATATAATTATTCCTTATATATAATTTAAATACCATGATTTAAATTTTGTAATACATTAAAAATTATTTAATTTATTATTCGTTAAATAATTTTATTTTATTTTTGTAATCTTATATATTTATAATTTTAAAAAAACTTATTTCCAATAATTTAAAAAAAAATAGTATTGATAATAAAAATAATATTTTTTATTTGTTTTAAAAATATTTTAAAATTAATAATTATTATTAACGAATTATGTTGTATTTCTCCTAATTAAATTACATCATTAAAATTTCATTGATAACGGTTTAAAGCCGTTGTATTATTATCACAACGACAATAATTTTTTACCTTTGTTATCAAACATTATGAAAATATTCTCATTGACAACGGTTAATTGCACTGTTGTTCCAACTGTTGTTAAGATAAAAAAAATCTTAAAGATAACAGTTCTGGGAAATCGTTATAAAATGCGTTGTTGATTAAAAAAATATACTCAACAACAACGAATAGTGTAAAACCGTTGTCTTTTGTGTTATATGGGTGCTCAAAGACAACGATTTTGTCAAAAACCATTGTCTTTTACCAAAATCACAATGGTTTCTTCTAAAATCGTTATCTTTGTGGTGTTGTCTTTTAGCATTTTTATTGTAGTGTTCTAGGACCACTTTGTGGGCATCTATGGTTGATGCCTACAAAGTATCTAGAGACCTATCAAAAATTAGATTAGACGAGTTATTTTCAAAATTTGAGTTGCATGAGTAGTCTAACTCGGCCTCAGTCGAGAAAAATGTTGCATTGGTTGCAGGTCAAAGGAGGAAGGGAAAAAGCAAGTCACCTCCCGAAGAAGAAGAGTACGAATCAGAGGTCGACAATGAAATGGAGACCAAGCTAGTCAACTTAGTTTGGAAGATGATCAAGAGTAGAAGACGACCTATCAAGCAATCTAAGGAGAAGAGAACCAATCAAAACTCAAATTACAAATGCTACGAATGCAACAAGAGGGGTCACATCAAATCCGACTGTCCGAGGCTAAAGAACAAGCAATCACAAACCAAGAAGGCTCTCAACGCAACTTGGGAGGAGTCCTCGGAGGAACAAGATGAACTCAACAACCTAGCATTCATGGACAAACCAACCGAGTCCAAGATCGAATCCGAACCTGAGACAAACTACGAGTCTGAGACCGAGTCCGACTCCAGATCCGACAACGAGCTTCAATTCAAGACAAGTCACGAATCCATATCTGATTCAAAAGATTTGATCAAGGTAAGTTGGTCCCTAATTGATACGTTATATAGTGCAATTAAATACTTAACTAAGAAGCTAGTTAAGTCCGAGTCTAAGGTCAAGTTCTTGGTTAAGGAGGTTAAACTCCTTAAGCAAGAGGCTACCCTAACCTCTTCAACTAGTCAAGTTCAAGAGGGAAACTCAACTTAAGTTGAAAAATTTGAGGAAGAGAATTCTCTAAAGGACAAGTTCAAGAGCTTAGGAAGTCATTGGAAAGATTTACTTTGGGATCCAAGGGTCTTGACCTACTACTTGGATCGCAAAGGGTCGTGTACAATAAAGTCGAACTCGGATTTAGAACAACCACAATGAACAAATCATATATGTCGATTGTTAATTGAAATAAACAAAAAGTCCAAGCATGGGTCCCTAATACCTTTTTGAATTCACAAATAGGATCGACAAAGTATTGGGTTCCCAAGGATCAAATCCACTACGTGGAAAGAACGCATCGGTTCAATAGTCTAGGGGGAGCCTGGAGTTAATACTAAACTTGTATGCTCTACTTCTTAATTTAGCTTTGCATGCTTAGTTTCTTTTTGTTTTAATTTTTAGAATGGCTAGATAAGATCAATAGTTAGTCAACCTTGATAACATAGTATCATGACGCAACGAGATGATAGTATATTAGGGAAACGATGTCTTGTGTATCCAAGCTAGATAAGGCGTATCTAGCTTGGTGCACTCGGCTAAGTTGAACTAGCTGAGGCTACCTCGCCACATCCTAAACTAGTTAAACCAGGAAGTAACCCTAAGTGACTTAAGTGAATATTTTCTTGAAATTGGCTTTGTCTAAGGAAGTGGTCGTTGTTCCGATCAAAGAAGGCCTCTGTGCCTTGCCACGACCTAGAAGCCATTTTTTCGAAAAGTTCACTTGACGATCTAAAGGTTAAATTTGAATCTAACCCAAGGTTGATTATCTTCAAATCACTAAATTTAACCAAGTAAAATTTAAGTTATCTCACAAAACAGATAAGGTTAACATGTTTGATCATGTAGAAAGGGTAAGATGATTCATAGGTTAAAACTTTCAAACAACTTTAAAATTCAAATATTCGATCCAACTACTATATGTGTAGGATCAATGTATGTTGGACAGTGGGTGCTCCCGACATATGACCAGAGACCAACTAAAGTTTACGAAGCTCAGATTCAAAAACAAAGGATCGGTAGCCTTCGTAAACAACAGGAAGCTCAAAATCATCGGATCAGGTGATATTGAGCTAAATTTGAACTTCATAATTCGTCAAGTACTTTTAGTTGAACATTTTGAATTTAATCTCTTAAGTGTTAGTCAATTGTGTGAAAATAATTATAAGGTCATTTTCCTACCAAATGAATACTTAATTAGAAATAGTGATGGTTCAAAAAATATACTTAAGGGAACTAGGAATAATAATATTTATACAATTAATTTACCTAACTCCTCAACCAAGTGTCTAATGACACAGCAAAATGAATCATGATTGTGGCATCGATGACTCGGCCACTCCCATCCAAGACTCATACACAAAATGAGTCAAAATTGTTTAGTTAGAGGTCTACCCAACCTAAATAACTTAGAAAATAAAATATGTAATATTTGTCAATAGGTAAACAAACTAGGACCTCACATAAACTAACTAATCAATAAAGAACTAAAAGTGTACTTGAGCTCCTACACATAAACCCCTTTGACTCTCATGGAACCAAGTCACTAAATGGAAGCCAATACTGCCTAGTCATTATCGATGACTACTCTAGGTTCACATGGGTTAGGTTTTTAAAACATAAGAGTCAAACCTTAGATCAACTCACTAACTTGTGTAAACTAATAGAAAATGAAAAGAACCTAAGGATTAAGAGAATTAGAAGTGATCATGGTGGTGAATTCGAAAACTATAAGTTCACCAAATTTTGTAACCAAAACAGATACTACCATGAGTTCTCCTGCCCTAGGACCCCTCAACAAAACAGACTAGTTGAACGTAAAAATAGAACCCTACAAGAAGCCACAAGAATCATGTTAAATGAATTTAATCTACCTAATAGGTTTTGGACAGAAGCGGTCAATATTGCCTGCTATGTCCAAAATAGGATTTTACTAGTTAGATGACATCAAAAAATATCATACAAAATCTATTACGAAAAACTACCAAACATTAAGTACTTTAGGATTTTTGGATGTAGGGCACACATATTAAACACTAAAGATTACTTAGAGAAATTCACCTCTAAAACTAGTATCGAAACTTTTCTAGGATACTCAACCACTAGTAAAGTATATAGGGTGTATAACAATGAAACCCTAAAAATAGAAGAAACAATCAGTGTGGTATTTGATGAAGAAAATAAAATTACAAAATCCGAAGTAGAATTGAACAATGAACAAATTGAAAATAGACCTAAACCAAACTTACAAAATGAATCTAGTATAGATCCTAACCTAAATCAATCTAAATCACAAGCAAATCATCCTATTGACCAAGTGATAGGTGATCCGAATTTAAGGGTTGGGACTAGAGCATCTTATACGAACCTAAGTCAAATCTCACTCATCTCTAAAATCAAACCTAAAATAATTGAACAAGCTCTTCTTGACCCCTATTGGATTATAGTTATGCAAGAAGAGTTAGCTCAATTTACTAGAAGTCAAGTTTGGGAATTAGTACCCCCACATAAAGGAAAAATGATTATTGGAACAAGGTGGGTATTTTGAAATAAACTTGATGACAAAGGAGAAGTAATAAAGAATAAAGCTAGGTTAGTTGCTAAAAGATTTAGTTAAGTAGAGGGGTTAGACTATAGTGAGACATATGCACCCGTAGTTAGACTCGAATCAATTAGAATGTTATTAGCCTACGCTGCGCATCGAGGTTTCAAATTATTTCAAATGGATGTCAAGTCATCATTTCTAAACAGATTTATTAAGGAAGAAGTTTATGTTAGCCAACCACCTGAATTTGAAAGTCTAGACAAACCTAACTATGTCTTCAAACTTAAAAAAATCTTATATGGGTTAAAGCAAGCTCCTAGAGCTTAGTATGAAAGGCTTTCAATCTATCTTAAGTCTAAGGGTTTCAATCAAGGTTTAGTTGACCCAACCCTTTTTGTAAAAACCATAGGAAAAGAAATCTTCATTGCACAAATTTATGTAGATGACATAGTTTTTGGAACAACTAATTCAATGCTTCTAAATGAGTTCATTTCACTAATGGAAAGTGAATTTGAAATGAACTTAGTAGGTGAACTTACCTTTGTCTTAGGATTACAAATAAAACAAACTAGAGAAGGAATTTATTTACATCAACATAAATATGCTAAGGAACTAATTAGTAAATTTAGAATGCAAAATGCTAAGGAAATTAATATACCTATGGCTACCAACGTAAACATAGGAGAAGACTTGGAGGGAAAACCTATAGATTTAAAGTACTATAGAAGCGCAATAGGTAGCCTTCTATACTTAACTGTGAGTCAACCTGATATACTCTTCGCAGTAAGTATGTGCGCAAGATATCAATCTTGTGCTAAAAAATTGCACCTAACGCTAGTCAAATGATTTTTTAAATACTTAAAAGGAACACTAAATGTAGGAATTTGGTACCCTATGTCAAGCGAATTTGAACTAATCGGTTACTCCAACTCGGATTATGCTGGTAGTAAACTCGATAGGAAGAGCATGAGTGTATGTTGTCAACTCCTAGGCTCGAGTCTAATTAGTTGGTGTAGTAGAAAGCAATATTGTATTGTCTTGTTTACCACCGAAGTCGAATACATTACAACGGACGAGTGTATAGCTTAACTGCTTTGGATGAAGCACACTCTCCAAGACTTTCAATTAAACTTTAATAATACTAAAATTTTAATTGATAACATTAGTTCTATTAACCTAACTAAGAACCCAATAAGTCACTCTATGACTAAACACATAGAAGTTAAACATCACTTTACACGAGAACATGTAGCAAATGGAACTATAAAACTCGAGTATGTTGAGTCAAAATCGAACCCAGTGGACATTTTCACGAAACTCTTACCTGAAGCAGAATTTAGTCTACTTAGATGAAGGTTAGGAACGTGCGTAGTAGAGTATGACTTAACTCTTACTTATACTCTATCTTTATTTTTCATGCTACATGGAACTAGCTTAGGGTTTACCTTAGACAGTATGCACCTATAGATTTAAGGAGCCAACACATAGGTCCAATGTGTTTGTGTACTGAGCTACATAGATGGGCGTGAGATATTAGGACCTTACTCCTAATTCCAGATGTAAATCAAGTGCATCGATATGAATCATGGAGTATAATTATTCAAAATAATCAACTCTAATCAAGACTTATTAATCATATTATATCAATTGAGTCAAAAAGAGTTGAACATGTTTATTAGATGAAGTATATTGAAATTATTATTTTCAAAATAAAAAGAGACATACTTGGACTTACAAACATATGTTAATCCTAATATGGGTTTCTAAAGTTTGTTTTGTTTTTTCATTATACATTAAAATCTTATAAATACACCCTCAAGTATTTTTGATATATGGCAAAAGAGGGAAAAGAGAGGCCAAAGTTAAGGGGGAGAAAGCAATTTTTTTTTAGAAGTAGCCAAACATTAAGGGGGAGAAATAAGTTTCTTTCTCAAAAACTCACCTAAGGTCAAGAGAGAGGTGACCTAGAGGGGGAGGGTTTGAAAAAGAACTTACTCGTACTAACTTACTCATGCTTAGTACTACATGCTTACTCATGTTTATTTATACTTAATTTTTCCTTAATTTTGAATCGATTTACCATAGATCAAAAAGAGGGAGATTGTTGGTGCAGGGGCACCAGATAATCAAACCTAGATTTTGATTATAGCAAAGGTTCAAAGTTAAGCTATTATTGTTATCTCATGTGTTGTGTTGAGTGTGCAAGAATTGTATTAAACTAAGCCCAAGGTCAATGACACCCGGAGAATCTCAGGACGAGAAACTGTGGTAGTTGGGTGACACCAGGAGAACCTCATTGGAGTCGAGGAACCTCGGTGGTGATTGGAAGCTAAGCGACAGGTCTGAAGGACCAGAGGTAAGCATCGAGTGCAGAGTGATGGTAAGGTCGTGTCCTCTGCACGGGGACGACTGTAGGCAGCGATCCAACTAAGACTTCTGGAGGAAGGTCTAGGTCGAGATCGAACGGTAAAGACCGTTGATTTTATAATTTATGTGCTAACTCTTTGTTGCAGGTGAGTGATCAAGCTAATAGTCGACTGATCCTACCAGCAGTCTGTTAGTGTCATCCCTTAGTGTCAATCATGAGATGATTGATTAGGGATCATATGTATCATATTTCATTAATAAAAGACAAAGATTGTTTATTATATTTACTTTATGCATGTGCTAGCTAAAATAAATATAATATTGCCCTTAAATAGTAGATTCTAATCTATAGTATATGAATTGGTAGAATTGATTATGAGAAGTTGTAGAGAACACTATTTTTAATATTCCTAGTCAAGTATTAATAGACAAGGGCAATATTAATACATTGAGACTAACATGTAGTCCAATTGATGACTTGATCTCACAAGTCATAGATATGAGATATCACATTGACACATGGGTATATATATTGGAAAATATATATACTAAATTGATCCGCCATGAGAAAGTGTCATGGATCGTTATATGAGTGTCATATACTTTCTCATGTGACTATTGGTATGAATAGTCCTTAGACCTGGAGTCACTATGGTTCCCTACATAAGGAGTTATGTACTTTGGTATCGCCTAACGTCACACTGTAATAGGGTGCATTATAATGGCGATCACTGGGTACGTAACGAATTATGTGGAGGGATGTGAGTGATGTAGATAGGATCTATCCCTCATATATGACATGAGTGATATCTTTGGCCTCTTGATAGAGTAGGACCACGAAATACATGGTCATGCTCAAATGAGTCAATATGAGATATTGAGCTCATTTGTTTGAGTGTGTCTACTTAGGGATCAAGAAACATAAAGATCGATAAGGGGATGACATGGTCTATGCCTTATTGATCAATCTAAAATATCGGAGATAGAAGGACACCGTCATACATGATAATAGCCACGAAAAGGTTGTCGAATCTCGACGATCTTATAACTTGGGTAGCAATGATGTATTGCTAGATGTCGCTCATTACTGATATATCTAAAATGGTTTTAGATACATTGTCAATGTTACAAGAGCCTATAGGGTCACACATAAATGACATTATGTTTTAGAGATGATTTCTTTTAGTTGGACTAAAAGAACAATTAAACATATTGTAAGATACGGGAAAAAAATTTAAGTATATGGATTAAATTTCATTAGGTAGCTAATTGAGTTTAATTAGTGGTTAGGTTTGATTAGCTAATTGGGCTTAATCAAGGGGATTGATTAAGGATTGGGCTTGGGATGAATTTGTTGGGTTGAGTCCATTGGGCCGAATTTGTTGGGCTTGAAATGAGCTTAGACCAGATGGCTGAACTGGTTGGAGCTTGAACCGGGTTTGGGTTCGCCCGAATCGGTTGGACGAACGACCTTTAAAAGAGCCGAACGAACATAACAACGACATTTCTTCTCTCGAGATTTCTGCTCCTCCGACCTCCACACCTGCCATCGTTTGTCGAGTAGGAGATCCAGCCGACAGGAGGGACTCCGATCGAGCTCCGTCAGGTGAGAGACCTCGCTGGGAGCTGGGGGTCAGCGACAGTTTTCATTGGGTCTTCGATCTGAGCTGGGGCTTCACAAGTTATGTCAGAATCTGGTAAGTGGTTGATCTTCTTCCTTGAGTTAAACGAGATCTTTCCCTTACCTGTGTTTCCTCACTGTCATTAGCTCTGATCGTTGAGTGGAGAGGGGCAACAACTGTTGAGCAGAGCGAGCAAATCGGGGGAAGAGAGAATTGGTGTCGTTGGATTGCGTCGGTGTATAGTGTTGGCTACGTTGTGAGGTGAGTGTTGATTGTGATTTGTGTTCACATCAATAGTAATATGGTTTGTGTGTTCCTCACCGTGAGATTGGGTAGTTTCAGCCTCTGTTTGTCGCAGAGCTTGGAGCTGGGATTTGAGATTTGACATGTTTGGGGTGGTAGCCGATCTGTGCATGTAGGACGAGAAGGTGAGCTGAATTGCAACTCTAATTTAGATTTTGTTTATTATTGCTATTGATTTTAGAGTGTCGATTATGGTTGCTGTGTTGTTGTGGCTATATTGATCTGGGTGATGGTTAGGGCAGAATTTGGATCCAAGTTGGAATTGGGAGGTAGGTGATTTTGGTTGTGGTGTGGTGATGCTTTACGTTTTGTGTCGGCTGTGTGTGGAGGAAGTTCTAGCTAGGTTTGATTGATCCGATAGGGGAGTGACCAAGTGGCCTAGAGGATTGATTTTGGTTGATGAGGAGATTAAATCTGGACTGGCAGTAACTATGTGGATTTCTATGGTTAGTGTATAGTCCGATTGTTGCATCTTTTGCTATCTATTGTTGTGTGGAAGCTGCGATTGAGGTGGTGGTTTGATCTTGTGGTAGTAAGCTGCCATTACAGGTCAGATTTGTGTGTTGATTCATTGGTTGGTTTTGTAGCGATTTTCGTTTTGGGTTGTTGGCCATGGTGTTTGTGGATTATGTTTGGTTATGTTCTGTTAAGGAGCTGTGAAGGTTGAAGCGTTGAGATTATGTTTAGATGATTGGATAGCTATTTGTGTGTTATTTAGATCTATTTATTTTAATTGATCTTGTGGATGTTGGTGATCTATTATGAGTTAGTTATGATGTATTAGATTGGGATAATCGGGGTTTCTAACTCGAAGACAAGGAAAGGATGCGAACATAGAAACGAAGCAGTGTTTAGTTCGTATATTTGTCTGGTGTTTGTACTTAATCATAGTTTTCTATTATGTGCAGGTTTGGGATACGAAGCAGGTCCACGGTCGTGAGGATTTCTATTACGAACTTTATATCAGGTGGGTAATATCTACCCTGGTCAAGTAGTTTTGACTTATTCCAGTGCATGAATTTGGAGGATGATATCTTTGATTTTAAATCCACTCTTATTTAATCATATGTTTGTACTGCCTTTGACCTATGAGATATATTGTTGTTACTTCATTGATTATCTATCACGGATATGAACTATAAACCCTATTGTGTGCTAGCTAATGGATGTTCAGTAAGAACAGGTGATTAGGGTTATCTTTGTGACCTCATATTGGGTTACTGTGTTACATCACTAGGGTTAGGTGATGGATTAGATTATGGAGTCGATTGTTGTATCGTACACATATTAGTTGTGCATCTATGTTGGATCTAGTTGTCTGTGCATAGATAAGTGTGTGGTTGTCAGTAAGTGGCTATTGAACTGGAGGTCCTAGCGTGGTATATCCATTATGGATCGTGTGCCTGTGTATGGTTATATGGATGGTCAATGGTATCTCGCTATGGACTAGAGGTCTTAGCGTGGTTGACTGTCAAATGTGTATGACTCTCTGTGTGATAGAAAGAGAGTCTTGTGGATTAGTAGTCCTTGCATAATTGACTTTTGGTTGACCAGGACTCCCCGTGGGATAGGGAGTGTTGCAAGGATACTTGTGTGGAGTTATGCATCATTACATTGCATGAATGCTGGCAATTAGGTCTCCCTTGTGGTTGAAAGGGTCACTAGTCATCCTGTCTCCCCGCCCACTCGGGGTAGTGGTAGCAGGGTTGAGTGCAGAGCATTGTTGTGCATGCCGTTCTCGGCCACTATAGATGGTGATAGCTGGAGATGCGCACTTGGCCACTGTACGGAGTAGTAGTTAGCGCACTCACCCACTATAGATGGTGATCGTGTGATGTGCAATTGTCATGGGTGCAGTGCTCATCTACTCATGGATAGGGACGGAGCAGCTAACAGCAGGGACCCCGGTGTGAGTAGCATATAGCTCTATGGCGGCTAGCTACTATTTCATACTACCCAACTCGGTCACTCGAGAGTGGTGGCAGTTGGAGTCAGGATAGTTGTCATGTCGTGCCACCCATGCCATACTGGGGTCATGGTTGGATGGGTCCGCAGACATGACCATGCATATGCATTGCTGATATATATATATGCATGTATTCGATATATGTTTTACATATGCTTGTGAGATGCTGCATATGTTTATACATCATGATACATGTCATTTGCATATTATATATTGATGTGTGTTGAGCATGATATATGTGTTGGTCCAGACTGTTGTATGCATTTGATTAGCGTCATGTTATAGTGTGATATGGACCGGGATGTTATTACATGTGATTATATACTGTTCATATGTCTGAGTGTTGGTCAAGTATGGGATTGACCTTATACGTCATATGGGTTATGTTATTACATATCTGTTCAGGATGATATAGCTTATGGTGTTGCAGACCGTCAGGTACGTTAGTACATTACTTCATGTTCAGTTGATCAGTTTAGTATACACATTGAGTATGTCTATACTGTGGTTACTTGTTATTAGATTTGGATAGAACTGTATGTCTATTGGACATATTCTGTATACCTGTAGATCTTCACATGTATACTTGTAGATCTCTATATCCTATATATTGTTCATGCACTTTCTATATATTACCCCTGAGTTTATACTCACCACCCCGGACCCTGGGTTTTTTATCGACCAGATAACAGGTAGAAGATTCCTTGGATGTTCAGAGCTCCGCTAGCTGATCTCATCTCACACCGAACGGATGGATATTGATTACGATTTGTGGTATTCTGTTGGATTATTGTTTTGGGATTTTATCCCGTATCATTTCCGTATTTGTGGTTATGGATGTGTTGTATGTATTTGACTTTTTGATGTGATTTCTATTATGGTTCTTGTTGTGTCAAGTCACTCTGGAGTGCATAGTTGAATCATTGTATATTTATTATTTGTCAGTATCTTTCGCTGTGTTTTATGGATTATGTCCATATATATGTTATGTGATTGTGGTCGAAAGGCTTTATATATATCAGAGAATTGTATCACGTACAGAGGAGATGTTGTCCGATTATTTTCGGCTCGGCATACTCTCAAGGCGTGACACATATGACCAAGACTTGAGTTAGACTCAAACTAGTTAAACTTGAGTTAGACTCAAGTTGAACCATAGAAAATGTTTCATCATTATCATGCATGATTAATGTGATTAATCATGCATGTGAATACCAAGGCCCTTGGTATTCATGATGAAGAAGAATACCAAGGGTCATAATATTCATTAGGAGATTGAGAATCTTCTTAATGAGGATTTAAGGGGAATTAATGGCAAAGGTTGTAATGGCTTAAGAAGCTTTGAACGTGCAAAGCAAAGTAAGGCTAGATCATTGGGCGTGTAAGCCCAATGTTGTGCAGAAAGGCTTAAAAGGGACTCGATCAGTTCAGCAAAAAAGACGACACTTCGGGCCGAAGAAAGACAAAGTCATAGCTGAAGAAGTGGAGAAACTAGTGCAGGCAGGGCATGTAAAAGAAATACAGTTTCCTGAGTGGGTGTCCAATGTTGTGTTGGTCCCCAAGCCCTCGGGGCAATGGCGCATGTGTATCAACTTTCATGATTTGAATAAAGTCTGCCTTAAAGACTGCTACCCCTTGTATCGTATTGATCAATTGGTTGATTCTATAGTAGAGTATGAAGTTGTTTCACTCATGGATGCTTACTATGGATATCATCAGATTCCTTTGGCCCGCCAAGATCAAAGAAAAGTTAGCTTTGTGACAGTAGGCGAATTGGTCGCTTATGTTGTGATGTCTTTTGGGCTTAAGAATGCTGGGCTCACATATTATAGGCTCATGGATAAGATATTTGCTGAATAGAAGGGAAGAAATGTGGAGGTGTATGTGGATGATATCCTGGTAAAGTCCTGATTTGGCCAAAATTTAGTACAAGATTTGGAGGAAACTTTTGTCACCCTTAAGCGTTATAACCTGAAGCTCAATCCGAAGAAATGTTTGTTTGGAGTAAGGAGTGAAAAATTTCTGGGGTACATTGTCACAGAAAGGGCTTTGCAGACTAATCCGGAGAAGGTTCAAGCATTGTGTCATATGAGGTCACCTACTAATCGTCGGAAGACGCAAAGATTAGTGGGGAGGATTGTCTCACTCTCTCGTTTCATTGTTCGATCTGCCAACAAAGGACTGCCCTTCTTTAAGATTCTTAGGAAAGCAACTCAGTTTCAATGGGATGATCAATGTGAGAAGGCCTTTCAAGAGTTGAAGCAGTATCTAGCTCAACTTCCTTTGCTAGTGAAACCTATTGCTAGAGAGCCTCTGTGGACCTATTTAGCAGTTAGTTCAGTCCTATTACGGCAGGAGGACTCTCAACAGCATCCTATCTACTATACAAGCCATATACTGCAAGGGGCCGAATTGCGATACATAGAGTTCGAGAAGTTAGCATATATTCTGGTATTAACTGTTTGGAAATCAAGGCCTTATTTCCATGCTCATCCCATCAATGTGTTGACAAATAGTGAGTTAGGGTGGGTGGTTACCAAGCTTCATTCTTTGGGAAGGCTGGCTAAATGGGTTGCGGAACTAAGTGAGTATGATATCCATTATCATCCCCGTACCGCTATCAAGGCTCAAGCTTTAGCTGATTTTATATCTGAAGTACCAGTCGACTGTCAGACTAGCTCAGAGAAAGAAGGAAAAGGAATAACTACATGGAAGATTTTTGTGGATGGATCTTCGGCGACTAGAGGAAGTGGAGTTGATATATTATTAGTATCTCCTGCTGAGGAAGAAACTAGAATAGTTATACGGCTAAGATATAAGGCTTTTAATAATGAAGTAGAATATGAAGCTATCTTGACAGGACTTCAAGCAGCTTGGGCAGCGAGAGCTCGTTCCGTCTTGGTACATTCAAATTCGAAGTTGGCCATCTCTCAGCTCTAAGGTGCTTTCACTCGCCGAGAGGAAAGATTGAGGAAGTATGTTGATGCTTTTGAAAAGTTAAAGTCTCAGTTTCAAGAAGTGCAGTTACGACAAATTCCGAGAGACGAGAATGTGAAAGCAGATGAGTTGACTCGACTAACTAGCTCTAGCTAGTTTGGTAACAGAATGAGTGTCTAGAGATCCTTTATGCATGGAGGTTTCAACAATTGATACAGTTTATAATGTAGGCAAAGCCTCAACTAGAGCGAATAACTCACCTGACTGGAGGGTTGATATAATGACTTATCTTCAACAAGGAATCTTGCCTTCTAATTCCCGCACAGCCACATCCTAGATGAGGAAGGTGAAGCGATTCAGTCTTATTGATGGAGTTTTATATAAGTCTTCATTTAGCAGACCTTTATTGAAATATATCGGTAAGGAAGATGTTAAGTGGATACTCAGAGGAATATATGAGGGTTGTTGCAGTAATCATCTAGGAGGATGAGTTCTAACACGGAAAGTTTTGCTAGCGGGATACTTCTGGCCTACCCTCCATTGGAATGCAGTGCACCTAGTTAAGACTTATTAGTCTTGTCTAATGCATAGCAACAGATTAGATAGGCCAACTGAGCTGATGAAGTTTGTAGTGGCTTCTTGGCCTTTTAATTAGTGGGGAATGGACATAGTGGGGCCAATGCCCATGGCTCCTTTCCAGAAGAATTTTTACTAGTAGTCGTGGATTACTTTTCTAAATGGGTGGAAGCCGAACCAAAGGCTAAGATTACAAAGGGGCAGTAATACAGTTTTTATGGAAGAGCATTATTTGCAGATAAGGAATTTCTTGGAGAATAGTCAATGATAATGGGCATCAGTTTCAAGGACAAAAAATTCGGGAGTGGTGTTAGAGTTCCAATATTCAGCAAGCTTTTACCTCAGTGATTCACCCTCAAGCAAATGAGCAAGTGGAGGTGGTTAACCAGATTATTGTACAAGGACTAAAGACCAAGTTAGGTATCGCTCGAGGAAATTGGGTAGAGGAGCTCTTGATAGTATTGTGGGCTTACAAAACAACACCCAAAGTCGCGACGGGAGAAACACCCTTTAGCCTAGTATATGGAACTGAGGTCGTGATACCTGTGAAAGCTTTAGTGGACAGTGCTCGGATACAAGCCTATGATCCGGAGCAAAATCATGCACTGAGAAGCTTAGAGTTAGACCTGGTAGAAGAAAAAAGAGAACAAATCCTAATCCGAGCTGAAGCTTATAAACAGAGAATACAACAAGTCTTCAATAAGAGGGTGTCACTAAAAGCATTCCAAGTAGGAGACCTAGTTTTGTGTAAAATCAATCCTGCAAGGGACCCCGAAAAGTTAGCTCCCAATTGGGAAGGCCCCTACCAGGTCACAAGAAGGGTTGTGGGTGTTGCATACTATCTTAAAAATGTTGAAGGAAGGAATTGCCAAGGCCTTGAAATGTTGTACATTTAAAACGTTTCTATTGTTGAAAAAGAAGGAAGAGAAAAAGTGAGTAAAAGGGGATAATTCAATACTCTGGAATGTCTACACTTGTATATTTATAATGAAATGAAATGAAGAGAATACAACATCCTAAAGCATACTTTTTTGAATCGTTACAGGTCAGTTACAGTGAAGAGTTAGCAAAAATCTAAGGCTTGAAATAATCCGGAGGGTATTGTTGAAGGGTCATCTCCCAATCAAGAAAGGGGGCTGGCTAGTGTGCTCGAAGAACCCCTTGTGCTTCATATTGACGGACTGCATCCCTGAAACCCTCATAAAAGGTCTTCCTTATGCGAAGAGCAAATTGATCTTGTCGTTGCTTTTCGGTAGCATCCATATCTTGGCGAAATTGGATACACCTCTCCCTATGTTCTATAAAATCTATGCGAAGTCGATGGTGTCATGAGAGATGCGATTAAGACTGGTGGCCATAGCCTCTATAGCCTGTATATTGTGAGCATAGGCAGCTTGGTCTAGCTGAAGAATTTGTGACATTTCCACCAAGTCCTTATGCAGGGATGATGAAACGCCTCTGATAGTGGCTGAGTGGTTCATATAACGAACAACTTCATATTTCACTTGATCGAGAGCTGCTTAGTGTTTTTGCACAAGGGAAAGAGCCCTATCTCTCCCTTCTTGAAAATAAGAGCTCCGGTAAATCTCTCTGGTAACTCTACCTCTCAAATCTGATATCATTCCCTCTTGTTCTTTTTGCTGTGATTGTGTCTTTGCTAGTTGGGCCTTGTATACGTGCAACTCTCGAAGAAGGTGATTTCACGCTGGCTAGCTGCTTCTAAAGCAATGTGATGGGCTTGATTTTGCATATCAGTTTGCTGATGTACATGTCGCGATACTGAGCTAAGGAGCGATCTAACTCTTGGTAATTGGTTCTCGCCTGCTCTTTATCAATTAGAGAAGAAACTTTACTTAGAAAGAAAAGAGAGAAGATTCAGATGTACTTTACCAGTTGCAAGGCATGATACATGCCTTCTATTCGAGGTATTAGTTCTTCCTGATGGATAATTCGTAAATCTCTAGGGTTTAAAGGTAAAGGAAGAGATGGAAGAGGAGGTAGAGTTAACTCAGTAGAGGAGGTGGGAGAGGAAGCTATTGTCTCTAAAGAGCGAGTGGCTTCAGTTGGGAGAGGAGGGGAAGTAGTTGAAAGAGATGGCGGGATGGCTTCAGTCAGAGGTAAAATGGAAGAAGGGAATACTGGAATTTCTTGGGAAAAAAGAAGGGGATGCGGGGGACGGCCACAGTATGGTAGGGGAAGGAATATCTGTCTCATAAGGAGTATCTACTACGAAAGTGAAAGAGGAAGAGGAATCGGGGTTTAGAGCGGGCGAGGAAGTGTCCATGTTTGTCGAAGGGGTAGGAGAGGAAGGAACAGGAATGACCTTTGGTGGAGAAGCGGAGTATGAAGATAGGGGTATCTCAGAAAGGATGGGGAAAAGTGAAGTAGAGTTGTCACTGGTGGTTGCAGCAGTCTCTTCACAAAATGCAAGGGAGGAAGAATCGAAGTTAGGGTTTTGCGGCACATGGAAGGGAGGTAGTTCCTCTGACATGGCAATAGAGACAACGGTGGAAAAGTTAAGGGAAGGTGGATCAGATATGGTTGGAAGAGAGGAAGAAGCCGAGGAAACAGGAGGATCGACTAGGGAAGGATCATTAATAGCCGGTGAGGAAGTTAAAGAGGAGGAGCTAGTTGATACCTTAAGATCTCTAGCCCATATCTTCCGGAGTCCCCGTTGAGCAATCTCTAGCATATGAGCCTGCATTGTCCCCAGAGGATGAAGTAAAAAGTCTAGGTTGAAGAGGAAAGGCAGATTCTTCCGAAGGAAGTAGCTACGACAAACCGCAATCAAACGCTGATAATTTTGCAGAGCTGTTAATGAGCGGAAGACAAAAACCCTAAGGTAGGTATCTTGAAAACTTTCGGTAAAGGTAGGGTTTTTCCTTTTTGCAATAAATAAGGCCCAACTTATAAACGTTGGGCCAATATATAGGCTAGTGGTAAGAAAGGCCTTATTTGGACGGTGTGCTGGTATAACTTTCTACATAAGTCTTTGAAATGATAGTCTTTATTTCTATGGTCGGTCGAGTCAGTTCGTAAACCCTCAAGTCATGGTCTATATATAGCTCGGCCAGGTCGAAGCTACAATTCCCCTGTGGTGGCGGATGGGAGGAGTTTGGGCTAGGTTAGATAACATTTCGGAAGAACGGTGACATTTATTTCTATGGTCGACCGAGACAGTTCGTAATCCTTTAGGTCAGGTCTATATATAGCTCGGTCATGAGACGGAGCTACAATTCTCTTATAGTGGTGGATGGGAGGAGCTCGGGCTAAGTTAGATAGCATTTTGGAAGAACGGTGACATTTATTTTTATGGTCGGCCGAGGCAGTTCGTAAGTCCTCAGATCAGGTCTATATATAGCTCGGCCGTGGGCCGAAGCTACAATTCCCCTGTGGTGGCGGATGGGAGGAGCTTGGGCTAGGTTAGATAGCATTTTGGAAGAACGACGACGTTTATTGCTATGGTCGATTGAGGTAATTCGTAAGCCCTCAGGTCAGGTCTATATACAACTCGACCATGGGCCGAAGCTACAATTCCCTTGTGGTGGCGGATGGGAGGAGCTTGAGCTAAGTTAGATAGCATTTCGGAAGAGCATCGACGTTTATTTTTATGGTCAGTCGAGGCAGTTCGTAAGCCCTCAGGTCAGGTCTATACACACCTCGGTCATAGGCTGAAATTATAATTCCCTTGTGGTGGCAGATGGGAGGAGCTCAAGCTAAGTTAGATAGCATTTCGAAAGAACAATGACATTTATTTCTATGGCCTGCCGAGGCAGTTCGTAGGCCCTCAGGTCAGATCTATATATAACTCGGTTGCGGGCCGAAGCTACAATTCCTCTGTGGTGGTGGATGGAAGGAGCTCGGGCTAGGTTAGATAGCATTTTGGAAGAACGACGTCGTTTATTTCTATTGTCTGCCAAGGTAGTTCGCATTCCCTTAAGTCAGGTCTATATATAGCTCGGCCATAGGCCGAAGCTACAATTCCCCTGTGGTGGCGGATGGGAGGAGCTCGGGCTAAGTTAGATAGCATTTCGGAAGAACGACGACATTTATTTCTATGGCCGGTCGAGGCAGTTCGTAAGCCCTTAGGTTAGGTCTATATATAGCTCGGCCATGGGCCAAAGCTACAATTCCCCTGTGGTGGCGGATGGGAGGAGCTCGGGCTAAGTTAGATAGCATTTCGAAAGAACAGCAGTGTTTATTTATATGGTTGGCCGAGGCAGTTTGTAAGCTCTCAGGTCAGGTCTATATACTGTTCGACCACGGGTTGAAGCTACAATTCCCTTGTGGTGGCGGATGGGAGGAGCTCGGGCTAAGTTAGATAGCATTTCGGAAGAACGACTTCGTTTATTTCTATGGCCGAGCCTTCAGGTCAGGTCTATATGCAGCTTGGCCGCGGGTCGAAGCTACAATTCCCCTGTGGTGGTGGATGGGAGGAGCTTGGGCTAGGCTAGATAGCATTTCAGAACGGTGGGGTTTATTTCTATGGCTGATCGAGACCGTTCGTAAGCCTTCAGGTCAGGTCTATATATAACTCGACTGCGGGTCGAAGCTACAATTCCCCTGTGGTGGCGGATGGGAGGAGCTCAGGCTAGATTAGATAGCATTTCGGAAGAACGACGACATTTATTTCTATGGCCGGCTAAGGCAGTTCGTAAGTCCTTAGGTCAGGTTTATATACAGCTCGACCATGAGTCGAAGCTACAATTCCCCTGTGGTGGCAGATGGGAGGAGCTCGGGCTAAGTTAGATAGCATGTCGGAAGAATGATGACGTTTATTTCTGCAGTCGGCCAAGGCAGTTTGTAAGCCCATAGGTCAGGTCTATACACAACTCACCCATAGGTCGAAGCTATAATTCCCTTGTGGTGGCGGATGGGAGGAGCTCGAGCTAGGTTAGATAGCATTTTGGAAGAATGACGACGAGGCAGTTCATAAGCTTTCAGCTTAGGTCTATGCACAGCTCGGCCATAGGTCGAAGCTCTAATTTCCCTGTGGTGGTGGATGGGAGGAGCAAGGTATGAGAAAGGAAGAAGGGTGAAGTATGCTTTCACGATGAACAAGGTAGTTCACAATTCCTCAAGTCAAGATTCACTTCTCATATAGATCAAAGGGAGAGGTGGCATATATGGTCTTTATCAACTTACATCCTCTTGGGTGAATGAATCGGCCAGTGCAATTTATGCATGTAGTCCTTGTCATTCTTGAAGTTATCCTTATTACATCCGGCATAGGATGATTGTCTATCAACTATTTCGTTATACAAGAAAATATCGTGAAGGATTCAGAAGAGAATGTCCCGGAGAGGTACGCTTATGGATTATCAAGTTCTTAAATCTCTTTATATTGTTCATTGGAGTGTGATGTTTAAGTGGTAATAATATCATACTGCATGTTTTAAGTCAGGAATGCTAACACCTTTATTTCATTGCCTCAGTTTATGGGTCTCCTGTAGTTGAATCTTACGTAAGAGATCGATATTTATGGGTCTCCTGTAGTTGAATCTTACACTCTTCTAATTCACTGACCAAGGTCTCAGTTTTTTACGCTTGTTCCGAGTGGGAGTAGCATTTGAGCCCGCGCCGTGTCAACCTTATGTAGGGCCTCCTCTCGGTCATGCTTGGCTATGATTAGCTCCATCTGTAAGTCAGTGCAAGCCTTCTTTAAGGTTTCTTCTGAGTTGACTAAGGTTGTTTCATGTCGACGGGATTGCCAGATTTGATGGACCATTTTCCTCAACTTATTCTTAGAGGCGGCGTGCCGAGCCTCCATGGCTGCTTGATACTCATCCAAGTGGTGTATCATTTCATTATAGTTTGTAGTTATATATATAAAAATAAAAGTAGGTTAGGGAAATCTTTGGAAAGGTAAAAAGGATAATAGGAAAACATACCTCAGAGATATTCCCCCTCATGCGTTCTACAGGGCCTTGAAGTCTAGACTGGTTAAATAGTTTTACTCCCTCCAAGCTTCTAATTCGAAGGATATAACCCAAAGCCATGATCGGTACGTCTGTTGGAGAGGAGCTTGAAGTTAAATCATCCACTAATAGAGGGTCATCACTAGGGAAGGAGGAAGAAGGCCATGGAAGAGAAGAATCCGGGTGAAGGGAGGTTGTAAGGGGTTCCTCTGGGGCTGAAGAGGGGGGCAAGGTAGAGGAGGAAGGGTTATCTTCCAATAGGGGGGATGAAGGCTCGGAAAGAAAGAATGGAAGAGGAGAGCTCCCTTCTAGCCTAGGAAAGAGATCTCCAAGAGGGGTTAGGTCTTCTTCTTCTTGGGAAGCTGAAGGGGAGGTATAGGAGAGTAAGCGACGACGGCGAAGTGGAGGGGGACTGGGTGAATGGGAGGGAGAAGCTCTTGGCGAAGAAATTTGAACAGAGGATTTCTTCTTCAGGCGGGAGGACTTCCTCTGGGGCGGAGAAGGAAGACCCTCCAGAAGCTTGGAGGAAGCCAGTTGTTTTTCTTAGAGGGTCGTTGTCTCAATAGTCAAATCTTCAACTGGAGAGGAAGAAGGAATTGGAGACTGGGTTCTTTTGCGTTTCCTTTTGCCTTTTGCCACGACAACCTTTAGCAGACTCACCATTGACTGCTGCGTTAGCTCGTCTGCAGTAAAACAAGGAGAGGATAAGCTATCAATTACAAATACAAGTGTGTACCTTGGAGGAATATACGGTAATGCACCACCTATCACTATGGCGTCATCTATAACAAAGGGAGACAATTCGAAGTGTCTCAAGAGGTGATCATCCAGAAGAATGTTTGAGTTATACTAGTCCTGGAGCACCTTCTTGACATTAGGAAAAGGACACCTTAATCGACTTTCCTGAAAGGGGGGAAGGTCGGGCAGATCTGTTCTCTAGGTCTCGGAGTGGGGCAAAGGTGTCGGAAGTTTTGCTAGAAAATACTGCTCCTTCCAGCCCTTGTGAGAGGTTGGCAACTTATGGAAAAACTGACAGTCGAGGCGTCTAGCAAAGTAAAACACCCCAACATCCAATGATTTGAGTTGGAAGAGGCCATGAAACATTAGTGGGATAGGGGAAGATCTAAATGCTTGAAAACAATGATAGTGCCTGTTAGGATTCAAAAGGCATTGGGAGATAATTTTTTTAGAGAAAGTTAGAGTTGTATTTTTTGAAAGAAAACTTTGAGAGACACGTTTAAGGTGGTACGAATATGTACTTAGACAATCAATAAATGCTCCTGTTAGGCGATGTGAAACAATGATAAATATACACATCAAACGAGAAAGAGGAAGTCCAAAAAAGATTTAGTTAACAATAATAAAAGAAGATAAAATTTATTTAAGTATAGATAATGATATAGTAGGGGATAGAGCCCAAAGACGTAGAAGGATTCATATAGCCGACTCCACGTAGTAGGATTAGACTTGTTTGTTGTTGTCGTACCATTTAAGCTATGAATTCACCAGTTGTATGTGCCATAATTAATGGAAAAACTAGTTGCATATTGAAGATCCTGATAATACAGGAGGAATTTCTTTCCTAGCGTATGATTGTAGGTGTTTAGGTTCTTAGATTCTGGTTGTTGTGTTTCTGACTTTTTAAGTCTTTATTCCTAGAAAAGGTGATCAATCCTCTTGCATATCTTGACATTTTCTCCTTTTTTTTTTGTTTACCATAATAGAGAGCTTATCCTAATCTTGGTTGTGCTATTTTTGTTTTTTCTTATTTACTTGTATGAGTAGCTTGCAATGAGGTTATTTTCTGAAAACCAATCTTTGGAGGCTATTTTGTACTTTAACCTTTTCTTAAACATAACTCTATGTTGAAAATTAGTGAAACGTTTTTGTGATGAACATTTATAGTACTACTTTTTTTAGAACATTTTGATAATTATTTTGCTTGTTTGACAGATGGACTTGGCAAAAGCCAATCAACACAGACAGAAGTGGTAGAAGAATCTTCATAGCATAATACATCAGAAAGCAATGAAAAGAATATAACACCCAACAATTTGAATCTCTTATTGGTAAGAACCAATATCTAATGGATCGCTATAATTAATTATGTCATCCTTGTTGTTCATCGTTAAGTTTTAAAAAACTGCCGATATATTTTCTATACATATATACAGTTGAATTTAAAGTTCCATTTTCTCATAGGGAAATCATAGATAGTTAAATTTTAATTCATTTATCACATTCAATAGTTGATAATGTGAATTGATTTTTGTAGTCACATGCTTCAGGGTTCATGTGAATATTTGATGAATTTTTCCTTTCCAAGAGTTATATATCTTTACTTTAGCATCTAATCTGTTTGACATGTAGCCTTGTGAATAGTTTATATTGTATTCTGGAACATAATGGAAACTCAGAAATTTCTCTTGTTTCCTTGCACTATATATATATATATATATATATAGATTTATTCTGGTAGATATCTGAATTCCTTCTGGATCAATTTTCATTGGACTTTTGTGTTATTCTCTCATACACGTATACTTGTTCACATTTCATAAGAAGTTCTGCTTTTGTTGATAAGTCTATTATATTTCTTCTTTTTTCACCCTACAAAATCATGTTCTTTGTTGAAGTCATTTTCTTTGTTTTCTACCTTTGATCCTATTTTTTAAATGAAACTTAAATAGTATATCATAATGCTATATGAACTGAGGTTAAAATTTTGGGTTAATATATATTTCGTTAATATATGGAACCAATTTGACCGATGTTTGAGACTGAAAGAAGAATAGACAAATGAACACAAAATAACTAGGATCGATATGATAGTATTTATAAAGATTATAATTTAAAATATGAATTAGAGGGTAATGTATTTGAAATGTAGAATATTAGTAGCATTATTAATTTAAAACTCATAAAAACACATTTTTTTTTAAAAGAACAATAAAATGTCTATAAGGATCCTCAAGTTTCAAATGGAAATTCAAGAATTATTTTATGATTTCTTTTGATTTTAGTAAAATAAATAATAAGTTGAATTTTGATATTTTATTATGGTGGTCGTAGAAGACTCAGATTCTTCATCCTCTCCATTATAATAAGGGAAATTTTTGCTTCTCTTGTGTCAACTATTATTGTAGAAGAGATCACTACAAAAAAACAGTTTTATTGCGACGAAATTTAGCAACGAATTATTTTCGTTGCAAATCTGCAACAAATATAGCAACGAATTTTAGGTCTCGTCGCAGATTTGGAACGAAATAAATTTTCGTCGGAAATTTTGCAACGAATCCACGGATTCGTTGCAAATTTGCAACGAATCCACGGATTCGTTGCAATTTAGCAACGAATCCAGGATTCGTTGCAAAATAAAAATTTATAATTATAATTATAATTTTTTAAAACGTCAAGTTTCTTTTTTTTAATTTGCAACGAATCCGTGGATTCGTTGCAAATTTGCAACGAATCCACGGATTCGTTGCAAATAAAAAAATGTTTATTTGTTTTTTTTTTAATTTGCAACGAATCGGGATTCGTTGCAAATTTGCAACGAATCCTGATTCGTTGCAAATTAAAAAAAAACCAAATAAATGTTTTTTTATTTGCAACGAATCCACGGATTCGTTGCAAATTTGCAACGAATCCTGGATTCGTTGCAAACGTGAATTATTTTATCGTGCCCTAACTTTCCCCTCCGCGCCGCACGAGCTAACTTCTTCTCCTCTCTCGTCGTCTTCCCTTCCGCCGGCGCCGTCTTCCGCCGCCGCCGTCTTCTCGCCCGCGCGCTGCGGCGCGCTCGACCACGTCCGGCTTCTGCCGCGTCGTCTCGAGCCGCGCACTAGAGCCGCTCTGGCGCGTGCTTCGTCGGCCAAGCGCGCACCGCCGCCGCGCCCGCGGCGCCCCCTCGTCGGCCGCGTGCCCCGCCATGGCGACCAGTACGCCCCCTGCGACCGCGCCGCCGCGCCCCCTGCGCCGCCATGCGGCCCGCCACGAGCCGCCGCTTTGCCGCCGCTACCTTCTTGGCGCCTGGTCGTAGCGTGCCCCACCGCCGGCCAGCAGCGCCGGCCGCGCAATTTTTTTCCTATATTTAACTCGATAATTAACTACAAAACTTTATGTTGTTATGCTATTTATTCTGTAACTATATATAGTTAATCAGAAACTACGTGCTTATAAGCTGCTAATTTGCCATTTGGGTTCACATACCAAATAATGCTAAGTACTAAGTTGGAATATTTTATGATTTTGTTTAGTCACATATAGGAAGTTATGGGATAAAACAAGCAGTTTATAAGGCTTAGATGAACAAATCATGCACAGCTACCTGAGAAATTACAAGCATCTTAAAGTCAGTGGTGGTGGGGGAGCTAGTGTTTAAGGCTTAGTATATTAGTATTAACTTGTAGTGATACATTTTGATCTGTCTCATTTTGCGGATTGTTATACATCTACAATAATAATTTCACTTAAATGACATAATTACAATGAGTATCTTTCATGTTCAATAAATTTGATTAGTTTGTTGTCCTCGCTTGCTTAGATGAGAGAATTGCATTAACAAAACTTCTAGACCTATGTTAACTCTCTCATCTAATCTTATAAAGCTTCTCTATATTATTAGCCAACAATTCACAATTTTACACTAAATTCGGGTTTTCACAATCACCCCCATTTTAAGTCCTGATGTCCTCGATAAGACCGAAACCCTAACACATTACCTTTCAATGTGTTCAATTGTGATATTAATTGTCACAATCAACTTAAGTTGTTTAACATTTCAGGTTTAAACATCACAAAATGTTTAAACATAAATTAACAGTGAGCTTTCTATACAATCTTGTCCTTTTCTGCTTATGTTTAAAGATTGTTAAACATAGTGAATTCATATGTGAACTAAGCGTATATTCGTATTATTGTAATTTCTAGGAGTTGATATTAATATAATTGATTGAAAAGCAGATAAAATGCGTGAAAGGAGTTGGATGTATAATAGGAATTTACGAGCGTCGGGTTTAAACTGATGAATTTATGAGTGGGTTGCAAGAGTTTTTAAATTTTCTAGTAATGTTGAGTTTATGGATGGTAATCGATAAGGTGTCCGTCGCAAAGTGTCGAATGGTAGATTTTTACCGCTAGCAAAGTTTGAGCATCTTTGTAGATTTGGATTCGCTTGCAAATTACTATAATGGACATGTCATGGTGAACCATTTATATCGATGAAGTTTATGATAGACACAACACACAAGTGTCTAGGGATCAAAGTGATTATAATCAATTAAATCCATATCGAGGATGATATATGATGTAGCGGGCCCGAATTTGATTCCCCAATCACAAGGTGCAACTTCAAGTTGTCCTCCAACAATGAGCAAATGTTTACTAATGCATCACCCTTGGAAGAGGTGCACGTAATGTGAGAAATATGAATAATGAAGCATATCTCAAATTTCAGGAGGTGTTGAGTGCTGCAGATGCACCTTTATGGGTTGGTTGTGAGACTCACACTAAACTATCGTTCACCGCAAGAATGTTGAATGTCAAGGCAGAGCACAATGTGTCTGAAGAGTGTTTTAATAATTTTGTTCAAGCTTTTGAAGAGGCATTGCCGTGTGATAATATACTGCCCAATGATTTGTACAGTATGAAAAAATTGATGAAAGAATTAGGTCTCCCAGTGGAAAGAATTGATGTGTGCAGAGATGGTTGTATGTTATATTGGAGAGATGATGCAGATGTGGATGTTTGTAAATTCTGTAATCAAGATAGGTACAAGAGAACTAGTAGGAGGCAGCAACGACGTAAATCATATAGTCAGTTGTTTTATTTGCCTTTAACTCCTAGGTTACAAAGGCTTTATGCATCAAAGACAACTGCTGAACACATGACTTGGCATGCAAATCATCAAACAGAAGAGGGACTAATGTGTCATCCATCAGATGCAGAGGCGTGGAAAAATTTTGATAGAACATATCCTGATTTTGCGAAGGAGACTCGAAATATTAGGTTAGGTCTCTGTGCTGACGGATTTGCTCCATTTGGTAAATCAGGAAGACACTATTCTTGTTGGCCAGTTATATTAACTCCGTATAATCTTCCGCCTGGGATGTGCATGAAAACACCGTATATGTTTTTAACATTGGTTGTGCCTGGCCCAAAAAATCCGAAGAAGTTAATAGATGTTTATATGCAACCATTGATTGCAGAGCTAAAACAACTATGGGATGAAGGTTTTCCTACATACGACGTTCATACTAATCAGATGTTTGTGATGAAGGTTGCTCTTCTTTGGATCATAAATGACTTTCCTCTTATGGTATGCTATCGGGTTGGTCGCAGGATCTTAGGATGCCCAATATGTATGGAGAGATCAAAGTCGATTAGATTGAATCATGGTAAGAAGCCGAAGTTATTTTGATTATCGCATAATTTTACCACTAAATCATAATTTCAGAAGGAATAAAGATGAATTCACTAAGAATCGAATTGAAAGAACACCTCCGCCATTGAGATTGACTGGTCAAGATATTTGGTACAGAGTTCTTCACTTTCCATCTGTTATTGAAGAGCCACATGATACAACTTATGAATATGGAAGCAACCATAAATGGACCAAACGAAGTATATTTTGGGAGTTACCGTATTGGTTTAGTAATTTGATTCATCATAATCTCGATGTTATGCATATTGAGAAGAATGTTTTTGATAATCTGATAAATACAGTGATGGATATCACCAAAAACAAAAGATAATCTGAATGCAAGAAAAGATATGACTCATTTGCAAACGACCCAGCCTTGATGTTGATGAAAATAGTAAAGGACCAAAACCAAAGGCAGTTTATACATTGAATAAGGAACAGAGACGTGTTGTTTGTGAATGGTTGAAGTCATTGAGATTTCCTGATGGCTATGTTTCTAATCTTGGGAGATGTGTCGATATGAAGGAATGCAAATTGATGGGTTTGAAAAGCCATGATTGCCATATATTCATGGAAAGACTTATTCCTATTGCCTTTAAAGAACTCTTACCGAATTTTTGTCCAGGTGCCATTACAGAGTTAAGTATTTTCTTCATGATATATGCTCAATTTGGGATATTCACACATGGAGAAGTTAGAGAGAGACATTCCAATTATTTTGTGCAATTTAGAAAGGATTTTTCCGACTGCATTTTTTGATTCAATGGAACATCTTTTTGTTAACTTGAAATATGAGGCCAAAGTTGGAGGACCGATTCATTATCGATGGATGTATCCTTTTGAAAGGTATAATTCACATATTCTATATTTCGTTAATATTGCATAAAATGTTTATTTTTAATATATTTATTTCTAATACAATTTGTTATATTACTATCATATTATTATATCATTTTAAGAAAAAGGTTAAAAATAAGTCACATGTTGAATCCTCTATTGTGAATTCATATATTGTGGAGGAAGTAACTACTTTTGCATCATATTATTTTGAGCCTCACGCTCGCACTAAAAGACGGAAATCCGGAAGGAATGATGAAGGTCCTGTCGATCCCAATTTAAATTCTTTCTCAATTTTTAATTATCTTGGTCGACCAAGTGGACCATGTAAGCAACGATACTTAACTGATCAAGAATGGCGGGCAGCCCAGACATATGTTTTACTTAATTGTCCAGAAGTATCGCCATATTTCGAGTTAGTATATATTTCCTATTTCTTCGTCAAGTGTTAATTTGTTTATGTTATAATACAATTTTTGATTATAGGATTTTCCAAAACTTATACTCTGAAATCCCGACACGTGACTTTGATCACTTCTGCGATCAGGAATTTGCACCTTGGTTCAAATCATATGTAAGCAATTTTAATTACCTCATTTTTGTTTAGACATATCTTAACTTTTAAATAAATATCATTTTCATTTGAGTATAGGTTTATGATAATCAAACTCACGTTCAGCAAGAATTGCTAATCCATCTATCATGGGGTCCAAAATCAATGGTACGCACTTGGCCAGCATATTTCATAAACGGATATAATTTCCACACTCAAGAATATGGAAATGGAAAGAGTACAATGAATAGTGGAGTATGTGTTCAATCTTCCAATGATGGAGGTGCAAGCAATGAATTTTATGGTTTGCTGGATGAAATTATAGAGATTGATTATCCCGGTCCGTAAATGCGAGTTATCTTATTTATGTGTCGGTTTCGACCCGTCAGGGATGAAGGTGCATCCACAAAGATAATTTGGTTGAAGTAAATCATAAAAGATTTTATAAGAGATATGAACCATTTATTTTGGCACAACAAGCGATTCAAGTTTTCTATGCTCCATATCCTAGTTTGAGGCGTGACAAAAATGAATGGTGGGCTGTTTGTAAAACAAAAGCACGGAAAAAAATTGAAGAGCGCTGGCAAGACATATATCAACAAGACAAAGTTACAAATATGTTTCATCAAGAATATATAATTCCAACGCGTTACGAGATCCCAGCGGAGTAGTGATAAACGTGGATTTAACTGAATTTGATGATAATGATGAAGAGGCGGCGGGGGACGAGGAGGAGGGGGACGAGGAGGAAGAGGAGGAGGAGACCGAGGAGGAGGATACTGATGAGGAAGATGATACTGAGGACTTTGAAATTTGACGTCTAGGGTAAGTTTTTATATATATAATTTTAGTTTTAAACTATAATTTTACAAATTTTTTTAGCTCAATTATTTGTGTATATAATGTCTCATTATAAAATTTATATCTTTTGTCTCTGTATGTTTTGTATAATTTGTTCTTATAGGTTATCGTGGTGAAATCATCGTAGCTTAGCGCTAGTAGATCTCATATCTTCATTATGCATATTGTAAGTTTTCATGTTCTTCATTAAGCATAAAAGTTTTATTTTCTTTATTCTAATTTTGTTTTTGGTTGATAGTTTCGACGCGTGGTGGACAGACAGAGTACTAGCGATGGCCGAGTGATCCACCGCCGCCAGACTATACCTACTTGCCCTCGATCTTCTGGACCTTCACATGATCACCGCCAAGATTACCATCTCATTTCGCCACGGCCTTCCCATTCGATTCATTCACACTACACTTGACACTCCTCCACCGAGAACATCGAAAATTACCATATATTTTTCCTATGGGAGATTGTAAGTAATATAAGTATTATAATTTTTAAAATATCTTAATTATTTATTCAAATTTTTTCACTTGATCGTAGGTTTGAAAATTACTGTACATTATTCATGAGATCAATAAAATCGTGAATAACTATTGGAGAGGAGATTCTTTGTCATACTCGAGCAAGAATTATGGTGGTGCGAGTTTGGTATAATTGATTCATTTTATATATTAAATAAGTGATTATATAATCAATTGTTTTATTTCCATCTCGTGAGATTTATTTGGGACCCTAGTCAAGACTTGGAAGTTAAAAGAATTTTTAAAAAAAATGTGGCGATCATATCCGGCATGTATTGAGTCATGCCAAATCTACTGGAAAAAAACCCGCCTGTGTCACGTCAGAAAATTGGAGTAAAATCTCCAATTATTGGCAATCGGATGAGAGCAAAAAAAGAAGTCAACAGAATAAGTTAAATCAAGCCTATAATTCGAGACTTATACGCAACATATGCGGGCAGATCTATAAATATCGAGGAGCATTCACGTAGATTGGTAATTTTTAAATTCTACAATTAGTTTTTAAATTTATTTCAGATTATTATTTTATTTCTAACATTCTTATATTTAGTCTAAGGAATTGGGAAAGGAGCCGGAATTTATAGATACTTTCGTTCGCACTTTCCAAAAAAAAGATAAGACTTGGAGTGGAGATAGAGCTCGAGCTATTAAGGTTTGAAATAATCTTTAAACTTACTTTATAACTTTAATTCTGTTAGTTATGTAAATGCTCTGATTAAATTTTTAATTTTGTGTAGGAGAGATATGATCAGTTATCCTCATCTCAGAGAATTTCAGGAGATGACGGTGATACTGAGGGATCTGAGCCATCTGTTAGTAATAATATGGATTTATGGCTTGAGGCGAGTGGAGGATCCAAAGGGGGAAGGATACTAGGTATGGGTTCTCTGAGCAGAATGCATAATGCTCCTCGTAGATCTATTTCTTCTACTCCACCAGCAGTAGCGGCACAGATACACAACTTGACTGAGGAGGTTAGCAATTTGAAGGGCATAATACATGAAAGAGATCAGCAAATTTTAGCAATACAACATCAAAACTCACAAAGGGATCAGGAAATGATAGAGATGCGACGACAACAAGCCTTTCTTATGCGCCAGTTTCAGCAATTTACTTCTGGTTCAAGTCATATTCCTCCGAGTCAAGACGATGATGGTGGCGACGATGATGATATTGTATGCATGTTTTTAATTAGTACCTTTAAAATTGTTTAGTTTATTTAGTTTGTTACTCCTTCATTTTTTACATTTTTTATTAGTACTTTTTATTTTGCTTTAAACAGGAATGATCTATGAAGTCAATCCTTATGACGGTTGAAAATGCACATCATTGTAAGTCTTTGCATATTTATTTTCGTGTTAGTATATAGTTTTTTTTAATGTATGATACTTTTTGCTGTTTGTTTCTTTTCTAATGCAGGTAGAAGAATGTCGGCGCGCGATTGCTTACCAGATTCTCTTTTTTTCCCCATGTGTTGAGATCTTTTGTGGACATTGTTATTTGGATATCATAACTATGTTGATGTTTGAAATGTTGTAGGATATAACTTTTTATTTGGATATCTTTTGTTGGAATGTTGCTTATTATTTTGTTGTATTGAATGTATGTGTGTTTTGTTTGTATTGAATGTATGTGTGTTTTGTTTGTATTGAATTTATTATGTTTTGTTGTGTGTGTGTGATAATTTGTATATACGATAGAATATCGAAACGGCATAAAGCTGTCAAATTTTTTTTTCTTTTGCGACAAATTTAGCGACAAATATCCCAATTCGTTGCTAAATCTCGATAAATCTGCGACGAACTTTGCGACGAATTTAAATTTCGTCGCAAATTTGCGACGAATTTAGCAACGAATCCAATCTGCGACAAATTTTGCAACGAAATTTGCGACGAATTTTGCAACGAAATTTATTTAAATATATTATCTAATAATTGTCGCAAAAATTTTGCGACGAATTTTGCGACGAATTTGGAAACATCGCAAATTTACCAACGAATTCCTTTTTTCGTCGCGAAATTACCAACGAAAAAATTTATTCGTCGCAAAAAATTGTTTTTTGCGACGAATTTTGCGACGAATTTGTATCAGTCGCAAATTTACCAACGAATTCCTTATTTCGTTGCGAAAATTTCCGACGAAAAAATTAATTCGTTGCAAAATTTTGCGACGAATTCTACGACGAATTTGGAAAATCGGGGTAACTTTTGCAACAAAATTAGGGACGAATTTTAAAATTCGTCCCTAATTTTCGTCGCTAAAATTTGTCGCAAAAATTCGTCGCTATTTTTGTCGCTAAAATTTGCGACGCTTTATTCCCAACAAAAAATTTTTTGTCGCTAAATTCGTCGCAAATTTTTTTTGCAACGAATTTTTTTTTAAATTTCGTCGCTAAATTCGTCCCAAATTTCTGTTTTTTTTGTAGTGGATATTTACTTTTGAAGGTAATATATTGGATGAAATACTAGGAACCAAGTTTTAGATGTGGATCAAGTGCTGGATCATGGGGGAAGCAAGCCTAAAACACCACTTGTATATTCCAAGAGATGGACAAAACAAAAAGGACTTGGAAAATGGGTTTGAACATAATATAGCGCGGTTTATATTTTAGAGTCAGTTATATGTTTGACAGTTATGTTAGTATGTTTTAGAATATATGTGTAGTTATAACTTGATGGGAAGTTTGAAGGAGAGGGAGGAGAGTTATTATCAGAAAAGAGTATGGACTTTGGCTGGTGCAGGAGTTTTCTTTGTCAAATTTGAGTGTTTTTTGTTGTTAACCCTAATAAGATTTTGTGTGTTTCTCTATTATTATTTTTTTTGAACCCCAAACATTGGTCTGCTTTGCCGGATGTAAAAAGGGTTGTATGCTTAGAAGGAATGCCAAAGATGTCAGATAGGGTTAATGATTTGGAAGAGAGGATGACAACACAAGGAAATATGGAAGAAATGAGAGGAATTATGCAATAACTAATGATTGAAATACAACATGGTTTTCTTTTACAAGAGATCTAACAATAATTAGGAACTAGGGTTGAAGCAACAACATTTAAGGGAGCAACTACTTCTAATGATTAGTCATCTCAATCTGAGTCTAAGGAATAACAAGGTGATCAATTGGAAGAGTATAGCATGTCTGATAAGGAAGTAAAATTACCAATGTTTGATGGTTGGGATCCAATAGCGTGGATTACCAGGATTGAGATTTATTTCAAAGTCTAATACTTCTTCTGATGAAGGTAAGGTCAAGTTGACAATGTAAATATAGAAGACACCACTATTCATTGGTTTAATTTTCTTAAGGAGACTGAAGTTAATCTAACATGGGACAAACTTAAACGTGCTCTCATAGCACGTTATGGAAGGAAGGCGTAAATATGAGAATCATTTTAAAGAATTGGTAGCATTAAAACAAACCAGTAATGTGGAAGAATTTATTGAAGCCTTTTTGTCGATTTCTTCACAAGTTCCACGTCTTCTAGAAGAGCAATATCTTGATTATTTCATGAGTGGATTACAACCTTATATCAAAAGAAGAGTACGAACATTGAATCCACTATCTAGAGGGCAGTTAATGTGTATGACAAAGGATGTTGAAGAGGAATGGCTTAAGAAAGGAGTGACCCCACAAAAGACATTAGGAAAGGAGAGGTTATGGAGCAATTTCAGTCAAGGAAGTGCTAGTCTAGGCAATTTTCAATCTGTACAGGGCCTAATTCAATTAAGAAGAAACTAAGTCAGTCTTTCCAAATGGACAGAACCAGTACAACAATAGGATAGGGTTCTAACAAAATTCGTGACTCTAAAGAAGTTAGTAACACATGTTCTACGTCAAATAGAGATCCCTCTTTGTCTCTAACTAGCCTCTAAGGAGGAGGAGAGAAGCGAGGGTTCATGGAAAAATTCAGAGGAATTCGTTCCATTACTTATCCAAAATTAATGGAACGAAGAGAGAAGGGATTATGCTTGTTGTGAAAATTTCCAACCACTTCACGAATGTTCAGAGAAGCAATTAAAGCTGTTAATGTTAGAAAAAGGACAGTCCGGTGCAAGAAGCTTCCGTCATTCGGGGTTCCGAGAAACAGTCTATTGTACACAATTTTATCCTGTTTTACAAAAGACTATTTTCAAAACTCAAATATGTGACCTTCAGGTCACAATGCAATAACTTTATAGTTACGTCAAGGCTCCCCTTCTTGTTAGTATTAGAAGAGAATGAAAATTAGATTCAGATGGAGAGATAGTGGATCTGGAGGCAGAAAATTCAGAATATGAGGAGGAATTGGAGTGTAAAACTTATGGGATTATTGGGTATGAATTCAGAGAGTACAACTGAAAATAGAACAATGAAGCTTGAGGGCAAGTTAATGGGGATTGATATTGTAATGCTTATAGATAGTGGAGCCGGCCATAATTTTATTTCTCTTCAATTAATTGTGGCTCTCAGATTGAAGGTGCAAGAGACAAAGAGATTGGGAATTAAATTTGGGGATGAGCATAAAATGTTTACTAAAGGAAACCGAGTTGTCCATTTGCTTGGGAGATTTTGAGTTGAAAAGGAGGGATAGATGTAATTTTGGGAGTTTCTTGGTCGAAAACATTGGGAAAAATTATAATTGATTGGAAGGAAATGATGATGCAGTTCCATCATGGAGATCTTGTGGTCACTTTACAAGTTGGAGACAAATAAGAAGAGTAATCAAATAGGGGGTAGAATCTTGCTCTTTGTATTGGCTTTTGAAAGGGCACTCCCTTAGTATTGATGGGCTTTTATGGGTAGCAGAGAGAGACCAATAGAATTGAATGCAGCACAACAGCAGGAATTATCACTGTTACTAGAAAAATTTTCTACAGTTTTTGAAGAAGAGAACAGATTACTACCTAAGAGAAGTCAACAACATGCTATAGTGTTGCAGAAAGGGTAGAGTCCTATTAGTGTGTGTCCATATCGTTACCCACCCCACCAAAAAGAAGAAATCGAGCGACAAATTCAAGAAATGCTACAATCAGGTGTTATTCGACCTAGTGTAAGTTCTTTCTCTAGTCCTGTCTTATTGGTAACAAAAAAAGGCAAATGCATGTTGATTATAGAGCATTAAATAAAGTCACAATTCCAGATAAGTACCCTATCCCTGTGATAAAGAAATTGCTTGATGAGGTATTTGGATCTATAATTTTTTCTAAAGTTGGTTTGAAATCGAGGTATTATAAAATTAGAGTGAAGGAGAAAGACATTCATAAGACTGCATTTCGCAATTACAATGGGCATTATGAGTTCTTAGTTATGTCTTTTAGACACTTACTAATGCCTCTGAACCTTTCAAGCAGCAATGAATGATTTATTTAGACCGTTCCTTGTAAGTTTGTGCTAGTTTTCTTTGACGAAATTTTATTGTACAATTTTGATTGGCCTACACATTTGTCTCATCTTTCTATGGTGTCGAAAGTTCTTCTCAAGAATCAATTTGTGGCCAACTCCAAGAAGTGTAGTTTTGGCACTACAACGGTGGAATATTATTTCCGGACAAGGTGTTTCAGTTGATCCTTCTAAAATTCAATGTATTTTGGATTGGTTGGTTCCAAAGAATGTTAAAGAAGAGGTTTTTTTGAGTTTGATGGGTTACTACAAGAAGTTTGTAGAAAATTATAGTCAAATAGCTAAGCCCTTGATAAAGTTAACTAAGAAGGATAATTTCACGAAGGATCACCTTCTTTAGAGTCTTTCTTGGAACTTAAAAGATTTTTGACCACTCCCCTAGTTCTTGTTCTTCTTGTTTTTTCAAGGCCTTTTGAGATTGAGTGTGATACCTCTAGAAGAGGAATTAGCATTGTACTAATGCAGAATAGAAGACCAATAGCTTACTTTAGTAAAGCTTTATCAGAAGGGAATTTGTCAAAATCTACATATGAAAAAGAATTGATGGCTTTGGTTTTATCTGTGCAGCATTGTCGTCCCTACCTTCTTGGGTGACTTTTACAGTGTACACTGCTAAAAAAAGCCTTGAGCATTTATTGCAACAGTGGATCGCAGCATTGTCGCCCCTACCTTCTTGGGCGACCTTTTATAGTGTACACTGCTAAAGAAAGCCTTAAGCTTTTATTGCAACAGCGGATCACGACCAAAGGTCAACAATGTTGGATGGCCAAGCTATTGGGTTACCAATTTGAAGTCATTTACAAATCAGGTTTGGAAAATAAATCTTCTGATTCATTATCTAGAATACATGAAGAAGATGAATGTTGTACTTTGGTATCTTACCCTACCTAGGAGGATAGTGCAAATTTTATTGAAGAAAAGCCAAACAGGACCCTCAACTGCAGAAAATTATGACTGATTTGTCCAACAAGCCATATTATCATCCAGGATTTGGGCTGCAACAAGGAGTTCTGTATTACAATAACAGATTGATTATTTCTGCTACATCTTCTTCAATACAATTGCTCCTGAAGGAATTTCATTATTCCCCTTTAGGAGGTCATTCTGATTTCTTGAAAACTTATAGAAGGTTGGTAGGGTTTTTTTTTTTGACTAGCAATAGATATCCAAGCCTTCGGCCTGACTAATCCTGGGGATAGTCGGATTTGTCCCACGGATGTCTAATGGGACGCTAAGTAACTCCTAGGCAAGATATGCTCTACCGACCACTCGGATAAATCAGGAAGTGCTCACGTGGGTAGCCTCAGCAACTACAACGTCCTTGGTTTGTCACCCAATTTGAAGGAAAATCCTGTAAAAGAGTCGTTGGAGGTCTAACCGTGGGTACCTGAAAGCCAAGCTAAATTCCTATCATTGCACCGTAGTCCCGAGGGTTTGGTAGGTAATTTTTATTGGATAGGTATGAAGCATTGTGTACGAGATTTTGCTGATACAAATATGCTGCAACCACTCCAGGACTGCTCCAACTATTGCTGATACCAAATCTTATATGGGATGACATTTCTATGGATTTTATTACTGTACTTCTTCGATCCAAAGGGCATGAAGCTGTTTTTGTTGTAGTGGATCGGTTATCTAAATATGCACATTTTATTTTGTTGAAACATCCTTATACAACTAAGATAGTAGCTGACTTATTTGCTAGAGAAGTTATACGGTTATATGGAGTTCCTAAATCTATTATTAGTGATCGAGATCCATTATTCATCGGTCACTTTTGGAAAGAAATCTTTAGACTACATGATACTATGCTTAAGATGAGATCTTTCTACCATCCTGAAATAGATGAACAAACTGAAGTCTTGAATAGATGTTTGGAGGGATATTTACGTTGTTTTGCTTCTGAACCACCAAAAAATTGGGCTCATTGGATACCATGGGCAGAATTTTGGTGTAATACTTCATATATCTATTGGTAAAACTCTTTTTGAAGTAGTTTATGGTCGGAAGCCTCCTACTTTAACTCGTTTCTTAACAAATGAAACTAAAGTTGAGGCAGTGGCAAGAGAGTTATTTGACAAGGATGAAACTCTCCTTCAACTTAAATATAATCTCTCTAGGGCGCAAGAACAAATGAAGAGATGTTGATAAAAAGAGAAAGTCATTCCACTTTTCCATAGGAGAATGGGTGTTCCTTAGATTAAGGCCCCATAGACAACACATGATATCCAGGAGGATTAATCAAAAATCGGCAGCAAGATATTATGACCCTTTCCAAGTTGTTGCAAAATATGGAGAGGTTGCATATAAGCTTCAAATTCTAGCTCATTCTCGGGTCCATCCCATCTTTCATGTATTATTACTTTAAAAAGCTATTGGCAAGTATAATGTGCAAGCAGATCTACCCAATGGATTGGAGGTGGCCCTAGATGATGTAGAACTAGAATATGTGGTTGTTCATAGAGACATTGTTCAAAATGGCAACATGATTCGTCAATGGCTAGTCAAATGGAAGGACAAGAGCATGATTGACACACTGTGGGAGGATGATTTCACTCTTAGAATTCAATTTCCTCATTTTAGCATTGAGGACAAGGCTAGTGTTGTAGCAGGTGGTAATGATAGGAAGCAAGTTTTAAATGTGGATCAGGTGGTAGATCATGGGGTAAGCAAGCCTAAAACATGGCTTGTATAGGGGAGGGACAAAACAAAGAGGGATTTGAATATAATATAGCAGGCAGTTTATGTTCTAGAATCAGTTATATGTTTGTGGTAGTTATGTTAGTATGTTTTAGAGTATGTGTGTAGTTATAAGTTGGTGGGAAGTTAGAAGGAGAGAGAGGAGAGTTATTTTTAGAAAAGAGTATGAGATTTGGCAGGAGGAGTTTTCTTTACTAGATTTGAGTGTTATTTGTTGTTAATCCTAATAAAATTCTGTGTTTCTCTATTTTTGTTTTTGAACCCCTAACATGAAACATAATCTACTTTTTCTCTTTATTCTTTGGAAGCACAGATATTATTTGATGATAGAACAATAGTTACAAAATTTCAGATGATGAGACAGAAGAGTTTGATACAGAAGAAACAAATACTACGAGAATGAAAAATGAATAACAATATCACTTTTAAGATTATAAGAATAAAATAATAAATAAACTATATGGATTTTGATTCTCATATATCGGATATGTATGCAACTTAAATAAGTTCAATTTTTTTTTTATATTTTCAAATTTATAAATTTTTAAAATATTTTTAAATAAAAATAATAATCTTGAGCCATTAGAAATTGTGAATCTAACTGTAAACTGTAACTACCTTTCTAAGGTTAAGTTTAATAGTCGATATTTTTTTAATAGCTGAACTAACAGTTTTGGGCCATCGATTCCGAACCGTAGTCTGATCTAGTATGGGCAAATAGACTCTACTTCCCCACACTTTTTAATGATTGGTTAAGGTCAAAATACCTAAACCAAATAAATTAAAGTTTGGTGTTTGATAAAAAGAACTTGAGTCTAAGAGTGGTAATATGACTAAACATGATTTTGATCATTGAAAAACATTGCAGTATGCAATAGATTAACAATTTGAAATATTTAATTGCATTAGAGGGATACAACAATGACAATTGGATATATGATATAAAATATATCAAATTATGAATGGTTATGTGTTAGCATCAGAGGAGTGTTTTGGAAGTGCTTATATAGACTTGAATAGCTCAACATACTTGATGCGGTCGTTATTGGGCTTTTTCGCCTCCTTTCCACTCCAAGATGTGGGCAGGAAGCTTTGGGGTTCTCTCTGACCGTAGCAGTAATAGAATACGAATAGAAAATGCAGACAAACAAAGCGGAGAACAAAGACACAAAATTTAATGTGGTTCGGAATAAGGATTTCTACTCCACGGGGGTAAGCTCTCCCATGAGCTACGGTGCCAAAAACACTTTCACTATAAATCTCCTCCTTCGAGGAAAAAGCTTCCGGAGGCGGAGGAAAAAAACCTCTTACAATTAGCTCAGTGTACAAAGGTTGAATGAAAATGGAACTTGCTACTCTCCTTCTCTCCTTCCTTTCCTCTTCTTCCTCTCCGGTGATGCCTTTTGTCTCTCGCTTTTGAAAGTTGCGGATCCCCTCTTTCGCCCCTCCTCTGCCTTTTACCCTCCTCCTTCCTGGCCAGCTATTGCGTAACAAATGCCTTCCATCACTGTACACATGGCCACCTTGCTTACCTAGAGAATCATTCTGTTACAGAGATGGGGAGTAGAGACTCCTCCGAATATCATGTGGGGTCCCAATCTATTATGTAACAAACTCTCATAAACATTTTGGAAAATATTCTCACCTATCCCTTTCACCCTCTTGCCCTTTGTAAAGCTAACCTAAACCTACCGCTTAGGCTTAGCATAACTCTTAAGACTTCTTACCTCAGACTTCCTATAATAGTCCGGACCAATTCTTATACTCCCCATACAGAACCAATATCTAGACCGGTTCTGCCGAGCCAATTCCTATACTCCTCATACAAAACCAATCTCCAGACCCATTCTGTCGAGCCCATTTCCCTGACCTACCTTACCGAACTGGTTTCCCTAGACCTACTTTGTCGAACCGATTCTTTCAGACCTATTCTGCCGAACCAGTCCTTCAGTTTGGACAGTGTCCTCTGCACGGGTTCTTTCATTTCACTCGCGGGAAAAGGTAACAGCAGTATCATTAGTCAACCCCTAAAAATAGTCAAACGAGGTATTGAGTTTGACTTTATAACGTTTCTCATCTATCCTTCCCTTATCAATTCGAATTTACCTTTTCCCGTTACCTTACCTCATATGCTTGAAACGATTTATTGGGCCCATGGGCTCCGCTTTTCTTTTTCTATCAGGTAGTCGTAAAGTCGTAAAACCCTATATAAATCTCCTTCTTCCCCCTTTTTACGAACAACTTAGTACTCTAGTGATTTAGCCTTTTCGTCTCCTTCTCCGATAATTTTCTTCGACGGTGGTCAGGTGTCCTAGCCTCTTCTCTCGCAAGCGTTCCACCTTCAACCCTCAAGTAAGTGCTCCTCCTCTTGCATCTATGGCCCCCAAAGAACTTGACCTCACACCCTTGGTATGAATACATTGTCACTCAGCTAAATAGCCAACATTATCTTTTTGATCGTAGGCGCCAATACATAGACCCCTCTGTACTTTGCCATTTCAACACCACTTCTTATCGACCTCATCTTCCTCCGCCAGGCTTACACTGCTTCTTCTTCGAACAACTACTGAATGGTTTATATTTGCTTGTGCCCCCTACCTACCTAGAAATTTTGGACTTTTACAAGTTGTCCGTCAACCAATTTACTCCCAATTCTTTCCGCATACTATCGAGGGCAATCATAGTATTCTGACGTCTGAGTCTTCCTTTGTCTCCGCAGCTATTTCATTGCTTCTTCCAGTTAAAATCTTCCAAGAAGGGCCTCTTCTATCTATCTAGCCGCCCAGATTGTCAATTTCTGGTAAACATGCCCTCTTCCCATAAGGGATGGGAAGCTCTCTACTTCTTCGCTCAACTTCCGACGCCCCTTCCCCATTCTGATACTTGGAAATTAGATCTTCCTGAGCTACCCTCCTTCCATAAGATTAGGACTTAGTGTCCATTTCCAGAGGTTTTCCGAGTGTTAAAAGAGTATCATTATAGCTCGGACCATCTGATGAAACTTTCCCTCTTCAGTTGCTATGAGTTGTCCCCTTTTCCACTGACCGACTCGGACGCCATAGGTAGGATGTTGTTCAGACTTCGACACAAATAAATTTTTATGGCTAACATGTTCTCTAACAGTGGATTTTGCAGATAACCTAATGCAGGACGCCATCTTAAAAGGGGAGGAGATCGTAGCAGCACAGAAGAAGACTTCCAAAAAACGAAGCAAAGACAAGTCTTCAACAGCTCCTCCCCGTAAAAAGCTGCGACCCCTCAAGGAAGGCGCCCCCAGCTCTTCTTCTATTCCTGTGTCTTCTTCCTCGCATTCTTCTCCTCTGCCCTCCCCCTTAAAACTAAATAGGCACCGACGTCTAATTATCTACAAACCTCGAGTGGAAGCAGCCGCATTGGCCGCCCCCTTTCTTCCCCTCGAGAACTTTCTCCTTCTTCTTCCATCATTTCATCCCCCTTTCAACCTGACCCAAAGGTTGATTCCTCGGTCAGTTCCTTTCCTGTAGATACTCCTACGGACATACCTCCATCTCCCACTCCGATTCGGGCCATGGACCCTTCCATACCTTCCATGTCTGCAGCAGAGTCTTTTTTGGTAGGAGGGGATCTTTCCCCTCTAGACCCTCCCTCTACTTCTTTAGGATCCTCTCTTAGAATTCACAGTACCGAGGAGGTGCGGCTCTTCAATCAGTCGCAGATGCAGAGCCCCTATGAATGCTTATGCAAATTGCTAGCGAAGGTAAACTCTCCTCTATTTCCCCTTAGGGTGTATAAGCTAGCATGTATTCCCCTAATGTCCTATTTCTGGCTACAGGCAGTTAAAGCTTGTAATGAAACAATGCCAAACATAGTGAATTATCAATCCACAATGTCTACTCGTCATACTGCCTCCCTTACTTAACAGAAGAAACTAGCTCAACAAGTAAAGGAGGGTAAGCGAAAAGAGTCTACCTTGGTTGCCCAATGTGATGATTTAATGACCCAATTGGCAGTGGTCCAGAGTGAGAAAGAGGAATTCCAAAGAAAGAATGAAGACCTTCAGCAGCAGTCGTTCCTACAGTCCAGTCAGCTTCAGCAGGTCACTCTCCTCGCACAAGAACTAGAAGAACACAAAAAATTGCTTGCCGAGGCGAAATTCCAGGCTGTTGAATCGTCTACGACTATATCCCAACTCCAACAGGAATGCCAACACTGGAGAACCATTTTGGAGTCTTGCCGGCACCACCAAGAAGACCTATCTATGAAGGTGTTCATGCTTCCAAAGCTAATGACTTCAATCACCACCCAGCAGCAAGAACTCCAAAAGGAGCATACTGAGGCTCTGACTTCGTTGGGTCAACAAACTATGACGACCACAAAAGATAGAGATGCCCTAGCTGTCCAATTAGTTGAGTACCAGTCCCAGTTGAAATAGTAAGAGGCTGACCTAAAAATGAGGTATGTTCAGAAGGGCGTGTAGCTATTCATGCTAGGCTTCGACGGATCCTCCTCTTTGAACGCTGCCCAGGGCTACCCTCCGCTAGGCATTGACACGAGCTATTTGAACCCTAAAGTGGCTCTAGCTAAATGTCCTCCTGAGCTTTTTGAATTGTAACTGTCGTGTCTTCCTCATAGTACTGATCGGCTTCTTGTTAATAAAGATTTTTTGAAAATTGCAACGCCTTGTGCTGCCTTCTGCGTGTGCGTTATTGTTGATCAGGAATTTTTTAAGAACACTTCTGGGCTGCTCATTGCAGATTCTCTGCCTCTCAAAGTGCTAGTCGACTGCTAAGATCTTTCGCTCGGGAATCGGTTTGGGCTATCCTCGGCTTCACTGACTTCTTACCAGAACGAATTTTCGCTCGGCAAAAATTAAATAATCCCGCCACTTCGTCTTGGCAAAAATCGCTTGCTTCCGTACTAATATCTTGATTATTTCTCATGCTGACGCCATTACTTCCTTCGCCCCCTCCTCTTTTCTCCCTTCTCAAGGATGAATGTGAATCTCCCTCTTTTGATTATAAATTGTCACTACGAATGTTCCCTATTTTCTATCCCACCTCCATGGCTTTTGCTGAACACCCCATTGACATATTTTCGGATTCTAACTCCTTTGAGCTACATGATTTGACTGAAGGACCCGCCAAGGAATCTGCCACCTGATCTACTACAACCTCGGCATACTGGCCTCCTCCTGCACCGGCTGACGCCTGGACCCCTAATGTGGGGAGGTCTTTTCGAGCCCCCTTCCCTTCCTTTCGCAAATCCTCGAGCTTCCATTGAACTTCCTCTTCCTCTGGCCCTAGCTTTCGTTCCAGTCCCTCCAGCTGAGATTCCTCCGCTCCCCCCTCGTTGGAGCTCTACCCGCTGCACCTCGGGCTCAAGGCGACCTTTACACGGTCGTTCTGGCGCCTCTTTCTCCGGAGGAGTCCTCCACCAGCTCCCCTAATAATAATAACGACAAGAAACCTGCATGATCCATAGTTTAATTATTGTAACCGTCATTGGGCATATTAGTAAAAAGAAATGGATACTTGTACTCGTCTTTGTCACTCTGTGGCAGACTCCAAACTATCTTAATTAAAAAACCTTCGATGACAGCAACCTTATCTGAACAGTCTTCACCTTTACCGCTTTCGTGAAACTCGAACAGTCTTTCCAGAATTACTGCATTCAACAACCCCAACTACTGCCCTTACGCCTTCCCTCCTTTATTTACATTTATTGCCTCTACTTCTCAGGAAGGCCAATTAACATCCCACTTCCATATTTATAAAAATCCCAAATTGCCGCTTGGTTAGCATCCATTTCTCCTTCCTCCCCCTTGTACCATGGAATATTTATCTGAGTAAGATAGTAGTTCTCCTCCTTTGGAGGGGCGAACTGAAGAGCAATGCCGCATTGAAGAGTTGGAAAAACAAGTTCTAGATCTGAGGCGACGCTTGCGGGTGGCTTCCACTCATACTTATTCTCTGCGTTAAGAACTGGCGGTATCCTAGAGAAATCTGTCCAAGCATATATTCATACAATAGTCCTACCTTTGGCAACTGCAATGTCAACCTCAGTTATGCAAAGCTCCTTCAGTACCTCCTCAGGCAGAGCCTTAGTCCCCCTTAAACAGGGGGCCTCATCAGTTATTTTCTTTTTTAAGAAGGATGTGTTATGTAACCCTTCTTTGTCAATGAAATTTTTACTGCTACAAGTTGCATGTGCCTCTTTCTTGTCACATGCACATTATAAGAATAATAAATTAAAATGCGACAACTCTACTGGCAAATAAAACTTACTGAGTTTCCATCAGTATTCTTCCCAACCCATTCATCCTTCTAGCCTTCTTCCTCCTGCGTGAGGCCTCAACTCCCCCTTACTGCACAAGAATCAAGTAAAAATACAACTCTTCTAATCCCCCATTACACAGGGACAATATATATATATATATATATATATATATATATATATATAACTGGGTGAGGACCCAGCTCTCCTGCTTCACCCCATACTGGGATAAAAATAATATGTATAACTGAGTTGAAAATCCATTCTTCTGATTCCCCACCATATGGGAATACAAATAATGTATATAGCTGAGGTAAAACTCAACTCTTCTAATCCACCATCACACAGGGATAAGAATAACGTATATAGCTGAGGTAAAACTCAACTCTTCCGATCCACCACCGCATGGGGATAAAAATAAGGTATATAGCTGAAGTAAAATTCAGCTCTTCTGATCCACCACCGCACGGGGATAAAAATAATATATATATAGCACGGGGATAAAAATAATGTATAATAGCTGAGGTAAAACTTAGTTCTTCCGATTCACCACTGCACGGGGATAAAAATAATGTATATACCTGAGATAAAACTCAGCTCTTCCGATCCACCATCACACGGGGATAAAATAATATATACAGCTGAGGTAAACTTCAGTTCTTCTGATCCACCATCACACGGGGATAAAAATAAGGTATATAGCTGAGTTAAAACTCAGTTCTTCTGATCCACCACTGCACGAGGATAAAAATAATGTATATATAGCTGAGGTAAAACTCAGCTCTTCCGATCCACCACCGCACGAGGATGAAAATAAGGTATATAGCTGAGGTAAAACTCAGCTCTTTCAATCCACCACCACACGGGGATAAAAATAATGTATATAGCTGAGGTAAACTTCAGCTCTTCTGATCCATCACCACACGAGGATAAAATAATGTATCTAGCTGAAGTAAAATATAGCTCTTCCGATCCATCACCACACGGGGATAAAATAATGTATCTAGCTGAGGTAAACTTCATCTCTTCATATCCACCACCACACGGGGATGAAATAATGTATATAGCTGAGGTAAAATCCAGCTCTTCCCATCCACCACCGCACGGGGATAAAATAATGTATATAGCTGAAGTAAAATCCAGCTCTTCCGATCCACCACCACACGAGGATAAAATAATGTATATAGCTGAGGTAAACTTCAGCTCTTCCCATCCAAACTTCAGCTCTTCTGATCCACCACCACACGGGGATAAAATAATGTATATAGCTAAAGTAAACTTTAGTTCTTCCGATCCACTACCACACGGGGATAAAATAATGTATATAGCTAAAGTAAAATTCATCTTTTCCAATCTGCCGTCATATCTTCTTCCTTGCATCTACCTTGAATCCAACTCCTCCGATCCGCCACCGCATGGGGATATCTGCTTGTCTTGTAGGCAAACAATAAGAACAGTGATGACTTGACCTAGGGCTTCGCCTGGTCAGGTTGGAAGAATTTTTTACTCCGCCGCTGTATTTCTTCAAAAGTGTCTCTACCTTAAACTCAACTCCTCCGATCCGCTATCGCACGGGGATAATAGCTTGTCTTAAAGGCAAGCTGAGAAAATAGTGGCGACTTGACCAAGGACTTTACCCGATCAAGTCGGAATGATTTTTTACTCTACCACTATATTCTTCAGTGCATTTAAACCCAACTCCTCCGTTCCACCACCGCACGAGGATAATAATTTCGATTAACGCTGAGCCATAAATAAGTGTGCCGACCTGATCCAGGGCTTTGTCCCCCCACTCCCCGGTCGGAATTTTTTTTTCACTCTGTCATTCTTCACAGGTGTTCTTACCTTAAACCCTACTTCTCTGTTCTGCCACCGCACGGGGATAACAACTTCGACTAATGCCGAGCCATAAAAAGGTGTGACGACCTGATCTAGGACTTTACCCCTTCAGGTCGGAAAAACTTTTTCACTCCGCCATTCTTCACAGGTGTTCCTACCTTAAATCCTACTCCGTTCCACCACCGCACGGGGATAACGGCTTTGGATAACACCGAGCCATAAAAAAGTATAACAACCTGACCAAGGGCTTTGCCCCCTCAGGTCTGAAGAGTTTTTTCACACTGTCATTATTTCTTCATTCATCCATTAAGTGGGGACAACGACTTTGGCTAAGACCAATCCTTAAAGAAAAATAAGAAGTATACCTTCAGGGGTCATATCTTTACTCTAAAGCTAGAGACTTTCATTCTTCCGCCATGCAGAGATAACGGTTCTGGTGGATAATGGGCCGTGACAAAGAAAAAATTATAGTTCCACACCTCCTAAGGGCCCACATCTCTACTTTAAAGCCCAATTAACACTGTAAGCACATCTTGTGCCCCATATAAGACTTTCATCTCCCGTCTTTTTCACTTCCATCTTCTTCCGGCTTTCACTTTTCTTCTTCCCCACCATCAGTGACAACTTCTCAGTGCTCCATCAAATAACTTCTGTGTTTCTTTTCTCCCTCCAGAAGCAAGATGCATTCTCTCTTTCAACAACTGCTAGCAAAGTACCGCCAAGAGTTTGGGCGAGGCGAAAGCCAACAGACCACAGCGCATCCACCTTCATACCATATCTCATCTTCATCCGCCCTCGCCGTCCCTACTCCAACGCCCTCCTCTCCTCCTTATTCCTACGAAACCTCCTTCTCAATGGCGCCCACTGCGCCTAGTATCACCCTTCCATCATTACCCCTTCCCCTTCTTCTTCGATGTCATCTGCAAACCCTAGCCCACCTGCCTCTTCGCTTTCTGTCTTCGGAATCCGTAACTCGCCCCTTCCTTTACAACATCAAGTTCAATTAAGGGGCGTTGCACGCCTACGTCTGCAGGCAAAGGATAGCTCCACTTCTGCTCTTTCTCCTTCTTTGAAACCTTCATCAACATTAGGACCTACGTTAGCTGCAATTCATTCATCTTCGCCTCTGTACCCCCTAATCACCTCCCCACTGCCTTCCCCTGCTACCTAAAATTCAGGAGGCATTTCTCCTCAACTGAATACAGACCGTGATTTCAACGTTCTTCCTCTTACCAGCGAAGAACCTTTAATCCTGGTGCTCCCCTTGTCCACCGACCTTTCACCCCTTTCATCCCCTGCAGATTCTTCTTCCCTTGTCAGGCGACAGGCGACTTCTGACATTTTGCAACCAATATCTGTTTCCCTTCTTTCTTTTCCATTTTCCTCGAGTCTACTGGCAAGAGCTCTATTCGCAGCCTCCTCAACACATCCTGTCATCTCCATACCCTCTTCCATTCCTCTGAACATCACCCTTCCTCTTCTCGGATCAACGATACAATCTATTGCCCCAACTTTTTTCCAACCCATCATGAGTGAACCCTCTCCCTTAGTGTTCTCTATCCCCTCTTATTCCTCTAACCGTGCTACTCAAATCCTGAACCTGGAAGAGCTAGTTCCACAAATGGAAAGTCTGCACCATGCTTTAGAATTGTGAGCTCCCTAAACTGACTTCGCCGATTTCTTCTCTATAACGGTTTCTTCTTTATTGATGACATACAAGCATTAGTAAATTACCAAGAGTTGGAGCGTTCTTTCACACGATACCGAGCTCAGTCTCTGCAACAGGCTCAACAACGGCTGGAGGATCAAACCACTGCCAATGATAGGGAGCATCCTCTACTGCAAGAGCTGACGCGCTGCCAGGACCAGTTAGCTGAGGCTTATCGCCAATGGCAGGAAGATGCTAAGACCATTGCGGCATTACAAGCGCAATAGCAAGTATATACGGAACTCTTATCTGCTTTGCAGAGTGCCCAACAGGAAAACGCTAATAGAACATCTCCCATGTCCCAAGAATTGGTTGATTATCAGGCACAGATAGCTGAAATTCTCCGCGAAAGGCAGAAGGATACTAAAATCATAGCAAGCCTCCGAGCCCAACACCAAAGAGCTAAGGATAAAATAGCTGATCTTCGCACCCGCAATGAGGTACAAGAAAACTCCTTAATAACTTCTAGGGCGCACGCTCATGCCCACATACGCAGGCAAGAGGCGTTCCTCCAGCGACTGGGTAACGAGATTGTCCGCACCAAATCCCACATGGAGGTTGTAGAGAGGATTTCGGCCTCCATACGCCAAGATATGATGGAAAAGATGAGGGTTCTACAACAGGATCAGACTTCCCAGGCAAATGACATATCTACCTTGGCAGACGCCATCCTTCAAATATCTCATAGATATTGCGAAATGCATCGATCTCTTCGTGAACATCAAGAAAATTGCCGCAGGTTTCATCAAGATCGAGGCCCCGATGACCCGAGCCAATGAGAACGCCTGATAGCTTTGATGCGAGCTACTTTCTAGGACGGATTTAACGAAGCGGTTCGGCAATATGCCGACCAAGGGTTACCTCCCGCTAACCAGCCTGCACTCTTTCTGCACTGGGAGGTCAGCTTCAGGCGCTACCCTCCAGACCACTTCAAATTGTAATTTACTACATCACTTTGGGATGGTTGTTGCTAAGGGATGTTGGTCGTTACACGTAATTCCTTCCTTATTTTTAATTTTCTCTATTCGGTAGGAGAGGAATTATTTTTGATGCAAATGATTCGGCATTTGTGCTCGTGTTCGTCATATTTTAGATAACATGTTGAACGTCACGCATATTCCATAAGGGACCCCCCAAACTCTTTCCTTCACCCCTTTCTTCTTACACGGTATGAAAATACTTCAAATGTAACATTTCAGGGATGAGGGAGTTCTTTGCCCTGATTCTCTTTTAAATAATAAGTCGATCCTGCCACACGACGCGTAACCATATAGGGTCCTTCCCAATTTGGAGCCAACTTCTCCGAGTCTCCCGCAGGGTTGACTTTGCGCAAAACTAAATCCTCTTCTCGAAATCTTCAGGGCACCACTCTTTTATTAAAGGTCTGTTGTACCCTTCTCTTATAAAAGTTTGCTCGCCTTCGTGCCTGTTCCCACTTCTCTTCTAGTAAATCTAGTTCAGTTCCTCGGATGATTTGGTTCTGCTCAGACTCATAAGCTTCCACACGAACACTACCCAAAAGGGCCTCCACTGGAATAACAGCCTCCGCTCCATATACCAAACTGAAGGGAGTCTCCCGTTGCAGTTTTAGGAGTTGTTCGGTAGGCCCACAGGATCCCTGGTAATTCATCCACCCAATTTCCCCTTTGAGCGCCGAATTTAGTCTTTAATCCCTGAATGAGGATTCTATTAGTCACTTCGGCTTGCCCATTGGCCTGGGGATGAGCTACAGAAGTAAAAGTCTACTGAATGTTGAGACTCTGACACCATTCTCTGATTTTCTTTCCCTAAAATTGCCGCCCATTGTCACTGACCAATCTCCTTGGGATTCCATACCAGCAAACGATGTTCTTCCATAGAAACTGGATTACTGCATTTTCGATGATTTTAGCGAGGGGTTCTGCTTCCACCCACTTGGAGAAGTAAACCACCGCCACTAATAAAAATTTCTTTTGTAAGGGTGTCATAGGCATGAGGCCCACTATATCCATCCCCACTGATCAAAAGGACAGGAGGCAACAATAGCTTTCATCAGTTCGGTCGGTCGTTCAGACCGGTTGCTGTGCTTTTGACAGGCTGAACAAATTTGCACTATATGAGTCGCATCTTGATGGAGAGTGGGTCAAAAGTACCCTGCTAACAATACTTTCCTCGCCAAGGCTTTTCCCCCCGAATGATTACTGCAACAACCCTCATGTATTTTTCGAAGTACCCATTCAGCATCTTCCTTTCTCAGGCATTTTAACAGGGGCCGCCCAAAAGATATCTTATATAGGACCCCATCCACAATGGTGAACCGCTTTGCTCTGGTCATCAAAACAGATGTCGCTCCTCTTTCTTCTGGAATCTTCCCTTGCTGTAAGTATACCATGATGTCAGTCTTCCAGTCAGGGATCTGATCCACTCCTGATATAGAACAAGTGTTTCGGAAGTGCTTATATAGACTTGAATAGCTCAACATACTATAAAGTCCAAGTTTATAATTTTAGATAAAGCTAGAGAACAAGTGGAATAGATTTGCAACTGCTTAAAGGATGTTTCGAGTTGGACAAAGTTTGTGTCGGTAATTATAATACCCTTTGATAGTTAAGCAACATATGAAGAACATAAAATAACATGTATAATAATTCTAGACATATTCATTAGAGACATAATATCATTAAGCGATTGAACTCTAATGGTGCAACTTCTTTCAACTATATGAATAGAAGAAGAATTCTAAGGGTTTTCTTAATAAAAAGCTTGCCCAAAGATAAATTATATTGTTTGTCTAATGGGAGGAGTCAAAAAACCTAATATATGAATCAAGTAATGAAAACTCGATTTACTAATTAGAGATCTCAAGATCACGACTCAAGAAAATTAAACTACATAATCTAAGACACCGAGGAGTAATTGCTTTAACTCATTATTATAAAAAAAATGTGACATACAAATAAGTAGAGATTGAGCACAAAAGCTCTTAATGATTCATACATTATACTATTAAGGATATATCGTGGTATTGCATAAAACTCCTTATAGATCACTTGTATAACTGTAAATTGAAGATCACTTTAAATACGAATTGTCCATGGTCAAAATGGACAAAAAAATCATTTGAAATTTAAGGGGTTATTGTGTGAGTATGAATATCTTGATTGACACCAACGAAGACATCATTTAATGGACAACTAAATAAATCTGATTACATTTTTCACTCTAAAAGATTCAAAACCACTAATTAGCTGTCTAGATTCAATAGTTTCCTATTCAAACTCTCGTTTAAGACTTTTTTAAAACTTGTCCATAATTTTATTCATGTGATGAGCTGTTGCAAATTAGTTTTTGTTTAGGAACGGGGACGAATTATTTTGTGAGTAGATTGTAGTAAATTAATTTCTCTAATAAATGAGAAATTAATATCCAAGATTATTTAAATAGTGAAAAAGAAGGAAGCTTTAGCACAATGGTAAGATTGTTGCCTTGTGACCAAGAGGTCACGGGTTCAAATCCTGGAAACAATCTTGCAAAAAAGCAAGATAAGACTGCGTACGATGGACTCATTTTTCGGTACCCTGCATGGCGGGAGCTTCGTGCACCGGATTATAATTTTTTATTATTTAAATAGTGAATGATTGGTCCAACTTGATTGGGCAATGGTATTACCTGGAATAGATGTGTGGTCTGAATCCAAATATATGAGTGCTTCCTTGAATATGTGCAAGTCCTAAGTTTTGTCCAAAAAGTTGGGAATCTGTCCAACTAGCAGCCCCCTGTCATCCGTCCCAGGGCTGCGGCGAGAGAGAGGTAAATCGCGGGGGGACTATGTCCCTTGACACGGTGGCAAAGCAATGGGGGGGTCATCTGAGCCCAGGGGGGATTTTAGACCCCCTCTGGAATCGACCCCACTCCATATCCAAAGCAACCACACTACCTTATCACCGCGTCATTCCCGATGTGCAATCAACTCACAAATGAGATCATTGCAAATAAATCATAAATGTTTGAATAAAGTAATATTGTCTTCAACAGAATAACTTCAAGTCTTATGTCGATGCCTCACAATATTAAGTCATAGACTATGGTTTCTGAATACATGCATCTATTATACCCGTAGTGGTGCAATGACTAACAAGTTGTGACCCGTGTCATTAGTAACACTATTGGTTGGGTCAATGAACAAATTGATCAAACCTAGATTAGTTAAATTGATGTTGGCAAATTTCTTGTTAGCATCTCATACACTTAGGGAAGTAATCTTCAATAAATGTAGAGTGAAGTAGAGGAATTGCCGGAATAGGGAACTGACTTGCCGTGGAGTTGCTTGCGCGGCAGAGTCTATTTTGGATGAAGAGATCAAATTATGGTTCTTTTGCAAGTTGAAGCATCATTAATTAAGTTGATGGTTGATGATGATTATCGTATACTTTCTTTCTTAATACTGTTATGGTTCTTAATATGTGCGCTCATCAATCAATGTCTAATGCTTCTTGTTTCAACTACCTTTAATCGGATTCATGTAGAGGACACAGAAGAAGTTTAGAAGAAGCAAAGAAGCATGTGAAGAAATTCAAGTCGATTGATGTTTATACTAGTTTTTAATTGTTTTTATGTTTTAAATAAATATGATTTATATAAGTGTTCTGTATTTAATATGTTTGGGTGTATATAAAGTCTTAAGTTTGATCGGTTTCATCTACAATTATGAACATCGGAGCATAAAGCTATCAATAGCTCTGGGCCTTGAAGGATATTGTCAAGCTTAAGATTTGGTCATGAAAATTATTAGGATTTCATTTGTTGATATGGATAGGGTGTACTTGAGTATGAAATTGGAAATTATATAAAAGTTTGTTGTTATCTCGTAGCTCAATTAAAATCATGCTTCTAGTTATTATAAAAAAAGTGATACATAGCAAAGGTTAGTATAATATTTTGATAATCTTGTAGCATAATCTTATTTGATTTGTAATCGGATCTAGACCATTTTGATCTATTAAACATATTTTTAAATTTTTACATCATGTGCCATTCATATTTTGATTTATATTTTTTTTTAACTTTGTCCATGTCCATGATGAGTTAATCTTATCATGGTCGATCTCAAGCTTAGATAAAGGAGGGTTACATTAGGTTGTTAGTCAATGTTAAACTAAAACAAATATTCAATGAATGAATTTATTAAATTATTATACTAATGCTAGGTCCTTTTGAAGGAACGCATCATAGGGTCCAATTGTAATGTCTTGGCAAGAGCCGCTATGTCTTCAGAATTCAAGTGTAGTAATAAATATACAAGAGGTTGCGTTGTAAGGTCCGACTATAAAGTATCGACAAAGGTCGTTACATCTCTGTGAGAATTTGAGTGTAATGCTAAATAAATAATACCATAGGTTGGGTAAGAACAAATACTATAAGAAAATTAATAGTCTAAGATTTGTTGATTATGAAAAGAATTAATATTTTGTATGTACAAGAGATAATGGATAGATGAGAAGGCAAAAATAATAGAGAACTTGGATTTTAAGTTACGGTATATAGAAAAGAGTAAAATAAGAAATCGAGTAGGGATTATTATAGATAGTTCGTTGGAGGATGGAGTATATGAGTAGTTAGAAAGGGGATAAAATTATAACTCTCAAAATAATAGTGGAGAAAAAAATTATGAATGTAATTAATGGATATGCACCTCAAACAGGATTGAATGAAAATACTAAATTAAAGTTTTGGGGTGACCTAAATGAAGTATTACAAAATATTTCGTCAAATGAAATGATTTTAATAGGAAGCGATTTAAATAGACTTGTCGGAGTGAAAAAGAGGAATATGAGAGAGTGCATGGGGTTATAGGATTGAAACAAGAAATGAAGAAGGTAAAATTATATTGAATTTTGTGATAGCATATGATCTTATACTAGCTAATACGTTTTTTAAGAAAAGAGAAAAGCACTTGGTCACATTCAAAAGTAAAAATAATAAATCACAAATTGATTTTCTTATGGTTAGGAAGAGAGTTAAGAAAGATTTGTAAAGATTGTAAGATCATCCTTGGAGAAAGCTTAACTACCCAACATAGGTTAGTAGTATTAGATATGTCTCAAATTAGTATTAATAGAAGAAAAATATACACGACTCCTAGAATTAAGTGGTGGAAATTAAAGGATGGAAACAAAACATATTTAAGGCGAAAGTAGAAGTATAAGTATTAGATGAAATATACGGTGACCCTAATATGACATAGAATAAGATGGTATCAAAGTTGAAAATAGTAGTCAGAGTGTACTCGGTGAATCAAAGGGGTATGTATCGCCAAATAAGGAATCTTAGTGGTGGAATGCGAAAATACAAGAGAAAGTGAAGAAAAAACGAACAACTTATAAGGAATTATATATTTGTAAGAACGAAGAAAACTTGGAAAAAAATATACAATAGTCAAGAAAGAGGTTAAGAAAGCAGTAAATGAAGTTGAAATGAAATTTCTGAACGGTTATATAAAAAATTAGATACAAAAGAAAGGAAAGGGATATTTAATTTATAGAATGACTAAAGTAAGAGCGAGAAAAGCAAAAGATCTTATTCAAAAGATGTATTAAAGATGAATGTAATATGGTATTAGTAAATGATGATGAAATAAAAGAGTGGTAGAAAAGATATTTTCATTAACTTTTTAATGAAGATTTAGGTAACCAAGTTAATTTAGGTAATTTAAGTAGAAATTTAAATTTTTATTGTAGAATTCAAATTTCAGAAGTAGAACAAGCTTTAAATGGAATGCAAAATGGAAAAATTGTTGGACCAAATGATATTTCGATAGAGGTATTGAAATGTCTAGGGAAACAAGGTATTAAATGACTTATAAAATTATTTAACATGATATTGAAAATAAAAAAGATGTCTGATCAATGAAGGGTAAGTACTCTAATTATCTTATATAAGAATAAGGGAGACAAACAAACTTGTACAAACTATAAGGGTATTAAACTACTAAGTCATACCATGCAATTTTGGGAAAGAGTAATAGAAAAAAGATTAAGGAGATCACGATTCTCGAAAATCAATTTCGGTTCATGTCAGAAAGGTCGACAATAAAAACTATACATCTTCTCAGACAACTAATTGAAAAGTATCTAGAACAAAAGCAAAATCTACACTTGGTATTCATTGACTTAGAAAAAAGCTTATGATAGCATCCCAAGAGAAATTGTATGGAGAATTCTAAAAAAGAGAGGTGTTAGCGTAACATGTATTTAATTAAGGATATATATATGATGAAGTGACAACTAAAGTGAAGACTTCAGGTAGATTAACTGAAGCATTTTCAATAAAGATAGGGTTACATCAAGGATCAACTCTAAACTTATATTTTATTACATTAATCATGGACGAACTCACTGGACACATTTAATACACAATATCGTGATGGATGTTTGCAGATGATATTGTTTTGGTAGATGAGACACGTGAAGGAGTAAATGTTAAACTAGAATCATGACGGAAAATACTAGAAGTGAAAGGTTTTAGGCTTAGTAGAGTAAAGACAGAATATATGAAATTTAATTTTAACAATATTAGACATAATGAGACAAATGTTAAAATACAAGATGTTGAGTTGTCTAGAACTAAGAGCTTTAAATATTTAAAATTATTTTTACAAGGTGATGGAGGGATTGAGAGATGTCTTACATCGAATACAAGTAAGATGGTTGAAATGGAAGAAAATGTCGGGTGTTTTATATGATCGTAAAATACTTTTAAAACTAAAAGAAAAGTTTTATAAAATGACGATTAGACCTGCTATGTTATATGATGCTGAATATTGAGCTACGACTCGAACACATGAGTAAAAGATGATGTTAAAGTCGATATACAGACATACGAGGATGGATAAAATAAGAAATGAGAGCATTGGAGAAAAATTATAATTGCATTTATTGAAGGAAAACTCCAAAAGACATGTTTAAAGTGGTATGGATATGTACTTGGATGACTAATAAGTGCTCTAGTTAGACGATGTGAAACGATAATAAATATACATATCAAACGAGGAAGAAAAAAAAATAAAAAAAAACTTCGTTAACAATGATAAAATAAAATAAAATTTATTTAAGTATAGATGATGATATAGTAGGGGATAAAATCCAATGACGTAGAAGAATCTATATAGTCGACCCCATTTAGTGAGATAAAATTTTATTTTTCACTACAAGAAAAATCAGAATTTGAGATTGAATTAGAGACCGACTTTAAATTGGTCTCTAATTAGAGATCGATTTTCAAATCGGTCTCTAATTTAGAGAACATACGATGTATTTCTCAAAAATTATTTTAGAGGCCGAATTCAAATCGATCTCTAAATTAGAAACCGATCTCAAGATTAGTCTCTAAACTTTTTTTTTTTTTGCCCTTTTTTTCTCCCTCATCACGCGCGGTCTCTACTCCCGCTCCCCCCCCCTCCCACATCTTCTCCCCTGCTTGGATTGTCGTTCCCTCCCTCAGCCGCGTGAGCCCCGGTGGCACAAGGGTATTGCCATGCGAACCCCGATCGCGCAAGGGGATTGCCACGCAAGCCTCGGTCGTGTAAGGGTGCGGCTGCATGAGCCCCCGGTCACCCTAGGGCGTGCCCGCGTGAGCCCCTCGTCGCGTGAGGTTGCGGCCACGCAAGGCAGGGGTCATGTGGGGCCGCAGTAGCACGGCCCCAAGGGCGCGGCTGCACGAGGCTGTGTGGCCGTGCCGTCACTTGAGGCCGTAGTCGCGCGACGCAGCAGATGTGCCCTTTTGTTTCTCTCTCGCTCGTTCGCTATTGTAGCGCCTCATCGATCTTATCCTCCCAGCCCAATTCGTCATGCCACCCTCAAAAAGGTAATCATTAGTTTTGTTGTATGGCCACCCTCAAAGGCAAGATATGGTTTCTCAATTTATGCAATATTATCAGCATTCCTTAACATTAGCAAGCATGTTCATGCTATATTTCTTTGCAATTCTGTTAAGTGTGATAATCTGATCTTACTTTCAAAAGATATTACAGGAAAGCCTGAAGCTGCAATGCACCGTGTGGGCAGTGCAGTAACACCTCCAATTCAACACGCCCTTGGAAGGAGAAGTGCTTGACATATGTCTTGGATGATGCAGATAACGCAAAGGTCTTCTTTAGATTCTTATTGTCCTTCCAGCTAGTATATTATATTCCTTATCTGTCGATCCAAGATATATTTTGTATCTTGACATCAAAAATATTCTTGTTTCATTCAAATTATTGCCTCTGTATGCAACATTGTGCAGGTGTTAATTATTTGGCTGTCCTAAATTCTACTACTCCCAGTAGATTGGGGATCTTGACATCAAAATGATGCTACCTATTCTGCTACATTTGAATCCCATGTAGATTGGGTATCGCTCCATTAAACTTAGTTGGTCTTTCTTCAGTTTCTTTTTCCTTGTAAGGTATGTATCTCATCTTCCTTTCCTGTGGATAACCAGCTAGCTTAGTAACAATAAAAATAGTCCTAATGTTGTTAGTCCTTAAGATTGCTTTTAGTGGCATTGAATAATGTACCAACTAAACAGTCCAAGATAACCTCATAAAAATGCAAATACCAATCATTTGACTACATCCGTGGTATTTGTTCCCTTAGGAAACCGAGTAGATAATCTTGTATTTTATGGAATTCTATGCTCTGTACATTTTTCATGTGTTAGTTTGTCTTATAGCTTGCATAATTTTCCTAATACATCAAATGTATCTTAGTTTGATTATTGTTGTTGTGATTAATGTACCAGTAAGGGCATTAGTTTGCTTTTGGGGTATATAAAGTCAATTCATTTAGAGTGGTATATCATTGAAATGTAATGAGGTTGGAGGAATAGCCTAGTAGATCTGTAATTTAATACTTGTTTAGAAGTTAGTGTTTTGCAATTATCAACTTAACCAAGATACACTATGCAGTATCTAATTAAAATCTCATGGGGTTATTTTTAGTTTATTTTACCTTTATTTAATCTGCTACTGTAATATAGGTCAATGATGCAGTTATGGCTGGTAGCAATCTGGATTCCTTTCTTCAGACACCACCCTGAAGGTTCGTTTAAATTTGGTTATTGTTGATGTAAAGAAATTAATCCATGTTAGATCGTCCTTATTCTCTTTTCCACAGGTATGGAATCCCTTGTCTGATGGTGTTTGCATGAGAACTCTTCGTCAACATTCTGACTGTCATTTAGAAAAATGTATCCAATTTACTTTTTAACTGCAAAAGTAGCTTTGTTCATATGCTATGGTTGGATACTATGTGTGTAGTTGTTTTAGTTGCCTAAATTCTTTTTTGTTTTCTTTGGTATTGAAATTTCTGATTCCATTTCTACTGTTAACTGTGTTAGAGCAATATAATTACCTCTAGGGTTTGGTATATTGTGAATCATATTTTAAATTTATAGTTATACTTTCTTATAAATTATAGTTGCATAGATAATCCTAATTCTTTGATCACCTTACATCAATATTTGAGCTTTATAATGAATGATTTGTTCAAAGAAAGTATAGCGGTATGCTTATCGGTTCTTCGATTTCGATTCTAGTTCGATTTTAATCGGTTCCAGATCCGTCGACATTGGAACTAGTCCGAACCGGTTCAATTCAATCAGGATCGATTCCGAATTGGTTTTGAAATGGTTTCAAATCGATTCCGAAATAGTTTCGGATTATTTTCCTCAATGTGAGCTATCAAATTCATTTAACATATTAGTAATTTTATTTTATTGTAAAATAATATTGTAGACATATTAGCATGTTAAAAATTTTCAATTTTAAATTAGTAATCGGAATTAGAATTGATTCCGAATCAGTTTCGAAATCGATTTCGAATCGGTTTCGAAATCGATTGAAACCGAATCGAATTGGAATTGAAACGGTTCCGATTTGGTTTTAGAATCGATTCATTTGAATCGGTTTCAGTTTCGAATTGAATGGATTGTTCTGATTCGGTTCATTTTTTAATGATTTATAATTTTGTTAAAAAATGATAAAATTAATTTAAATTTGTATAAAATATATAATGTAGAAATTAAGACTTACCAGAAACCTATTTTGATACGCGATGTAAATAAACTCTGCTGCTCCCAAGCATGCGGCTCCCGCTGAGCCAAAGACTTGCCAATATTTGTTATTGCCAAAAGCAGCAAAACATAAAAATGTTACGCCAGTCGCGATCAACAATAGAATAGACATGATAATTATGCAGTGTAAGTAATCTACAATTAAAAATAATAATAATGAGAGAATTTAATTGGCTCTGAGCTATTTATTTGATTATGTTTTTTTTTTACCTCTAGGGGCAGCAGGCGGCACAGGAGGAGGAGGAGGAGGAGGCGGCGGCGGCGGAGGCGGAGGAGGAGGAGGAGGAGGTGGCGGCGGCGGCGGCGACTATTCTTGTATGTTATGAGGTTGTTCTTTTCTTCTATGTTAAGATCATTTCTTTTAGCCGCGCCGTCGCAGACATTTCTTGGGGCGCTGGCGCCCTCGCCCGCCTCCGAGAGAGAAACATTTCTTCAGGGGAGGAGAGGAGCAGGCGGAGAGGAGGCGGAGGAGGAGCGAGGAGGAGGAGGTGGCGATGTTATTCTTGTATGTTATGAGGTTGTTCTTGTATGTTATGGCGTGGTGGTGGTTCTTCTATGTTAGGTGTTCTTCTATGTTAAGATCGCGGCAAAGGTATTTCTTTTAGCGGACACGAGGCGCTCCGTCGAGTTAGCACCGTGCGTCACGGCAGACATTTCTTCTAGCGGCTCGGAGCGCTCAGCGGGAGTTAAGCGCCCTCGCCCCGCCTCAGGAGACGGCACATGCATTTCTTCTAGTGGCGGAGGAGGCGGAGGAGGAGGAGGCTGTGGAGGAGGAAAGCGGAGGAGGAGGAGGCGGCGCGCGAGAAGCGGAGGAGGAGGAGGAGGCCTTGTAGGGGAGGAGGAGGGTATTCTTTATGTTATGTTGTACATTCTTGTATGTTATGTGTTCTTCTATGTTAGGAGGCTGTTCTTCTATGATAAGATCGGCACGAGCATTTCTTTTAGCGGCACGAGGCGCTCCGTCGAGTTAGGCACTCCGGGTTAGGCGCCCGTCAGCCTGAGAGCATTTCTTCTAGCGGCCGGAGGTGCTCAGCGAGGTTAAGCGCCCTAGCCCGCGCCTCGAGAGCGACACAGGCATTTCTTCCAGTGGCGGAGGAGGAGGAGGAGGAGGAGAAGGAGGAGCCGGCGGCGGAGGAGGAGGAGGAGGAGGAGGAGGCAGGCTGGCGGCGTGTGCGAGGAGAGCGGAGGAGGAGGAGGAGGGCAGGCGTCTTGTAGGTTATGAGGTTGTTCTTGTATGTTATGAGGCGGCGGCTGTTCTTCTATGTTAGGAGGCGGCTTTTCTTCTATGTTAAGATGCGGCACAGGCATTTCATTTAGCGGCACCAGAGGCACTCCGTCAGGGTTAGGTGCTCGGCGGTGGTGCCCGTCAGGTCTGACATTTTTCGCGGCCGGCGCTCAGGCGAGGTTATGTGCCCTCGCCCGCCTTAGGAGAGGCAGCAGGCATTTCTTCGGAGGAGGAGGAGGCCCAGTTAAGATGCGGCAGCAGCAGCGGCAGGAGGCGGAGGAGGAGGAGGAGGAGGAGGTGGAGAGGAGGAGCGGGCATTTTCAGTGCCGAGCGAGAAGGAGGGCGGAGGCGCAGCATTTCGAAGGGAGGAGGAGGGAGGAGGGGAGGAGGAGGCCCGTGAGGAGGAGGAGGAGGAGGAGGCGGAGGTGGCGGCGAAGGAGGAGGAGGAAGCGGAGGCAGAGGAGGAGGAGGAGGAGGCGGCGGCGACGACGACGACTGTTCTTGTATGTTATGAGGTTGTTCTTATATGTTATGAGGCGGCGACTGTTCTTCTATGTTAGGAGGCGACTGTTCTTCCATGTTAAGATGCGGCACAGACATTTCTTTTAGCGGCACCAGAGGCGCTCCGTCAGGGTTAGGCGCCCCGTCAGGTGGCACAGGCATTTCTTCTAGCGGCCCTGGAGGCGCTACGATAGGGTTAGGTGCCCTCGCCCCGCCTCCAGGAGACAGCACATGCATTTCTTCCAGCGGTGGAGGAGGCGGATGAGGAGTAGAAGGAGGAGGCGACGGCGGAGGAGGAGGAGGCGGTGGCGGAGGAGGAGGAGGAGGAGGAGGAGGCGCCGGCGGCGGCGGCGGAGGCGGAGGAGGAGGAGGAGGAGGCGCCGGCGACGGCGGCGGAGGCGGAGGAGGAGGAGGAGGAGGAGGCGGCGACGACTGTTCTTGTATGTTATGAGGTTGTTCTTGTATGTTATGAGGTGGCGACTGTTCTTCTATGTTAGGAGGTTGTTCTTGTATGTTATGAGGCGGCGGTTGTTCTTTTATGTTAGGAGGTGGATGTTCTTCTATGTTAGGAGGTGGCTGTTCTTCTATGTTAAGATGCGGCACAGGCATTTCTTTTAGCGGCACCAGAGGCGCTCCGTCAGGGTTAGGCACTCCGACAGGGTTAGGCGCCCCGTCAGGCGGCACAGACATTTCTTCTAGCGGCCCCGGAGGCGCTACGACAGGGTTAGGCGCCCTCGCCCCGCCTCTAGGAGACGGCACAGGCATTTCTTCCAGCGGCGGAGGAGGAGGCGGAGGAGGAGGAGGAGGCGGCGGCGGCGGAGGAGGAGAAGGCGGAGGAGGAGGAGGAGGCGGAGGCGGCGGCGGCGGCGGAGGAGGAGGCGGAGGCGGCGGAGGCGGAGGAGGAGGAGGAGGCGGCGGCGACTGTTCTTGTATGTTATGAGGCTGTTCTTGTATGTTATGAGGCGGCGGCTGTTCTTCTATGTTAGGAGGCGGCTGTTCTTCTATGTTAAGATGCGGCACAGGCATTTCTTTTAGCGGCACCAGAGGCGCTCCGTCAGGGTTAGGCACTGAAGCGGGAGGTTAGGCGCCCCGTCAGTGCCTGAACATTTCTTCTAGCGGCCAAGGTGCTACAGCAGAGTTAGGCTCTCGCCCGCCTCGAGAGGCGCACAGGCATTTCTTCCAGCGGAGGAGGAGGAGGCAGAGGCGACGGCGGTGGCGGCGGAGGCGGAGGAGGAGGAGGAGGAGGCGGCGGAGGCAGCGGAGGAGGAGGAGGAGGCGGCGGCGGCGACGGCGACGGCGGCTGTTCTTGTATGTTATGAGGTTGTTCTTGTATGTTATGAGGCGGCGGCTGTTCTTCTATGTTAGGAGGCGGCTGTTCTTCTATGTTAAGATGCGGCACAGACATTTCATTTAGCGGCACCAGAGGCGCTCCGTCAGGGTTAGGCGCTCCAGGTAGGTTAGTGCACCGTCGGCGGCTGAGCATTTCTTCTAGCGGCCGGAGGCGCTCGACAGGTTATCACCGCCTCGCCCGCCTCGGGAGAGCGCAGGCATTTCTTCCGATGGCGGAGGAGGAGGAAGCAGCGCGCGGCATTTCTTGTATGTTATGAGGTTGTTCTTATATGTTATGAGGCGGCGATTGTTCTTCTATGTTAGGAGGCGACTGTTCTTCCATGTTAAGATGAGGCACAGACATTTCTTTTAGCGGCACCAGAGGCACTCCATCAGGCGGCACAAGCATTTCTTCTAGCGGCCCCGGAGGCGCTACGACAGGGTTAGGCGCCCTCGCCCCGCCTCCAGGAGACGGCACATGCATTTCTTCCAGCGGCGGAGGAGGCGGAGGAGGAGGAGAAGGAGGAGGCGGCGGCGGAGGAGGAGGAGGAGGAGGAGAAGGTGGAGCCGGCGGCGGAGGCGGAGGAGGAGGAGGAGGAGGAGGCAGCGGCGGCGGCTGTTCTTGTATGTTATGAGGCTGTTCTTGTATGTTATGAGGCGGCGACTGTTCTTCTATGTTAGGAGGCTGTTCTTGTATGTTATGAGGCGACGGCTGTTCTTCTATGTTAGGAGGTGGCTGTTCTTCTATGTTAAGATGCGGCACAGGCATTTCTTTTAGCGGCACCAGAGGCGCTCCGTCAGGGTTAGGCGCTCCGGCAGGGTTAGGCGCCCCGTCAGGCGGCACAGACATTTCTTCTAGCGGCCCCGGAGGCGCTACGACAGGGTTAGGCGCCCTCGCCCCGCCTCCAGGAGACGCCACAGGCATTTCTTCCAGCGGCACCGGAGGTGCTACGTCAGGGTTAGGCGTTCTTGTCCCGCCTCCAAGAGGCGAGCAGGCATTTCTTCCGGCAAGCGGCAGAAGGTCTCCGTGCGCCCGCCTCCGGGGAGGCGCGGACATTTCTTCTAGTGGCACCGGAGGCGGTGCCATTGTTTCTTCGATGTCCGTAGTTTTGCCGCCTTTACGTCCGCAGGAGGTCATTGAGTTGGACGATCAGTTCTGTTCGCCACCTCTACGTCCGCAGGAGGTTATTGAGCTCAATCGCGGAGGCAGCTTTACTGATTAATCATCGGGGTAAAAATTTACCTCGGGTTAAACAACAAAAAAAAATTTTTTTACTGTACTATAGTAAAAAAAAAAAATTTTTACCCGGGCGATTGAGCTGGACGATCAGTTCTGTTCGCCGCCTCTACGTCCGCAGGAGGTTACTGAGCCGATGGTCACTGAACTTAAAGGAAGGTTATATTATTGAGCTGGACGAACTAATTTCTATGGCATGGTCTGAATTTACTGTGCTATTATGGAGAGTTAGCCTGCTCGTACTTATATTCATTTTTAAGTTAATTATTTATTTAATTAAATGGAATATAATATATTCATCAAGTGTGAATTATTGCAAGATTTTATATTTTCATGGATAATATTAGGCCAACACAAAATTATTATAATTGTAAGAGCTCATCCTTGCCTCTACCTTCCACCGTGCCGAGTGTTAATAAAATTAAAGTCATCCCTACGAAGATAACATGGTGGCTAAGATACGATGGAGTTTACGGATAAAATATAAATCGATTTCCGAGGAGGTTTAAATCTTTTTTTCTAAATTAAGATGATCCTCACGTATCTTGGTCATCACGTCCAGACTCATAGGGCCCCATGATTTACTTCCCTTACAATGGCCATGAGACAAGTCGGTGGGACCCGATGAAGGTCGTTTGGTTGACGATTCTTGTTAAATACTGAAATTTAAAATACTAAATTAAATGGTCAAAATTTAGGAAAATAATCTTAGGAATTATTTTCGGGATTTTTGAAAAATTTTAGAAATTTTTTCATAATTTTTCAGGAATTAAACGGGGCTTGTACAAGGTGTTTACGAGGATAAAAAAAATAGGCTTTTGGAGGGCCTATTTGAAATATCAAATTTTGAGGGCAACTGAATCGCGAGGAAGTAGAGAGATGTATGCTTCCTTCCTTCCAGTCGGACTTCCCACCAAAGGGCATCGGCCACAGCAGAGAGGTCGAGAAGGCAAGGTAGAAGAAGCGACGCTCGTGAGATCGAGGAAGAAGAAGATGCAAGGGAGAAAACGCTCAGAAGGTTATAAAATGATCGGCAATGGGAAACCGAAGAAACGGAGCTTGGCTTTAATGGGGAGGAAACGGAGTAGGTTTTGCAAACGGATCTGGTTAAATTCTATAACCAAATAATCCCTTGGTTCAACTAAACTTAGATTCAAATAATTAAACTCAATAGACTTAAACCTAAGTTAGGTTTAAGTTAACTCCTAACCATGCATCATCAAATTTAATTTATTCCAAACAGACTTTCTCAAAGTCTATTAAATCTTTCCTCGCAACTGTCATAGAAATTTTCAGTTAAGCCCAGGAAAAATTCTAAAAATTCTTAGAAAATTTCATAAAGTATTTTCTTAATTAACAAGCATTATTTTTATTTATTTATTTATTTTTCCGATATTTTACACTATGAAACGTAGCCAAACTCTAAAGCAAAAATTGAGTATCCATATTTTCTTTACATGAAGATAGTAGTAAATAGTAAAATTGTAATATGATATTATATGTATAATTCAAATATTTGCCCCACTCAAATATTTATTGAATTTTATCTCTTTTTTCTATTTTTTTTATTTTGTAATTTTTTTTCATATTTGAAATAATGCACATATATTTTCATAAAAATAAAAAAATACCAATAAATTCAAAGCTATTTCATAATCACAAATTTAAATTTTAAAATAAATAAAGTTTTAAATTTTAAATAAGAAAAATATAGAAAAATTATCAAAATGCTCTTACATTCTAATCATATTTTAAAATGCACCTAAACTTTTGTTAATATCAGAATGTCAAGATAATTTTATTATTATCTAATGGTCTCCGTTGGGACTAAAATTGTCCTTAGAATTTACTATTTAAATTAATTATAAAGAAGAGATATTTTGACAATAAAATAGAAAATTGAAGGTATTTAATATTAACTAACTTATATGAGTATTTTTAAAACATATTAAACCTTAGGAGTTCTTTTGAAGAGTACCCAAAATATATATACATGTGCAAACTTTTCTTATTGTTAAGCTGTTTCCCTTCTTCCCTTCTCCCTTCGTTTCTTCATTGTTTTAATGGCTTCCATTAGTGCATGTTCCTTTTCATGATTGTTAGGATTTTGATGTAGCACGAGAGGGGAAATGAATAGCAATTTTTGATTTCTTTCTTCGATTGATTTCGTATTTATTTATAGATCGTTAGTGCACAACGGAAAAATAAAGATAAACACAAACGAAAACAACACAAACAACACAATGATTTTTATATGGTTCAAAACTTACAATTCCTACTCTAAAGTTGACTTCTAGTGATGTCACCGCCACTAAATCTTCTCATTCTCGGAAACAATCCGGAGATGGAAAAACTTCATACATAGAGCTTATACAAGAAACAAGTAATCAAATACAAGTAAAAATAAAATATAAATGAGAAACAACTTTACACAAAATATGATTTTGTTTGATCTCTTTTTGTTGCTTTGGAATATCTTGAAGGTTTAGAAAAGCAGTAGTGTTTCCCCTTCAAATTTCTCATAAAATCGACCTCAAACTTCTCCCCGAAGTTCTCCTTTGTTAAGCTCAATCGAGTTGATCTGCCATTGAATAGTCGATTGGTCTTACGCCCATTCGACTGATCATATGACCGTTGTCTCACAACGGACTAATTCATGTAGAATCTCATCCGAGCAGTCGACTATCATCAACCATCAGTCGACTGCCTAGCCATCAATCGACTGTCACGAGTCAACAGTCGATTTAGAAATATTATGTGCTCTTATCCATCGGCGATCAACCGCTCCATCGAGACCTTTGCTTTTAGCTTCTCGAGCACCCATGGCGGTTATTTGCTTCTCCACGTGATCATCGCTCGAGCACCGTGCCTAAGTGTCGAGTCACACATTGCCGAGCACTAGGCTTCCCATCGCCCGAGTGCCACGTGACGAGTGTCGAGCTGCACAATGTCGAGCGCCCAATCTGAATGTCGAGCCACATAGTGTCGAGCAACCAGTTTGAATGTCGAGCCACACAATGTCGAGCACTTAGTTTGAATCCCAAGTTCCACAGCTGGAGTCGGGCTTCCACTCGATCAGTTGACTGGTCTATAACCTCAGTCGACTGCTAAATCTCAAAGTTGATGTTTAATCCAAATAGTATCCCCTCATATTTGACACTTGGCCTTAGCCTAAACTTAAGCCTTCAAGCCACTTCCATCAGCCTCACGCCTTTGATTTGAATCCACGACTCCTCACCCTTGTACTAACCTTTAAGTGTTTCCATCAGCTTTGTCATACTATCGAGTACTTTTAACCTATACCTAAACCTTTAAGTCACCTCCATCATCCTCGCGCCTTTGGTTAAAGTCTACGACTCCTCACCCTTGTGCTAGCCTTCAAGTATTTCCATCAGCCTTGTCATGCTATCGGGTATACCTTTGCCAAGAGACCATGCCTCCAGGTTCCCTTGCCAAGCAAGTCTCCATACTTGGACTTTCTTTTGCCAAGGTTTTAATCTTAGACTTTTCCTTTGCCAAGTATCTATTTGGACTTCTCCTTTGCTAAGTCGCTAAACTTAGAATTTTCGATCAACCTTGACCTGAGGTTGATTGTTCCAACAATCTCTTCCTTTAATAATTTTTATCATATGACCTTAGATGTCCCAAACATCTACTAGTCATATGATCAAATCATATTGACAAACCTATTGTCAAAGTCTATTGTCGAACATTAAAACACTACTCGAGTCCCACTCGAGTCTGGTCAATATTGATTTGAGATCGATTGCACCAACAATCTTCCTCTTTTTAATGTTTGGCAATATATTTAAATTAGGTTATCCCATAAGCCCAAACTTCTCTCTTCTTATGCCAAAGCATAATGAAGAGTTCCTAACTTGGAATTTCAAATTTTAAAATTTTAGGGGTTTTGGAGTTTAGTGTATATTTGGGTTTATAGGTCATCCTTATGCACTAAGCATCTTGAGCCTAACTTAAACCCTTCCATTTCTCCCCCTTTGACACACATCAAAAAGACTCTCATCTTTCAATGAGATCCTTCAATCAAAAATCCATCATAAATGTCTTCATTCTCCTTAGTGGCATACCCTTATCACTCAATGAATGGCAAATCTTCATTCTCCCCCTTTTTGTAGGGGATCAGTTAGTGCACTAGAGAGAGAAAAGAGGGGTGAATAGCTTCGATTTGATTTCTTCGTTCGATTCAAACTCTCAATTATTGTCTACACAATTGTTAATGTGAAACAGAAACAAATATAAAGAAAATATACGCACAAAACAAATACACAAGACAATACAACCATAACACACAATTTTACATGGTTTGAAACCCTAACTCATACTTCACGGTCGGACTTTAGTGTTTACTCCACTAAACCACATCTCTTTCTCGGAATACACTCCAGAGGTGGAGAAACCTCTTACAAAAGAGCTCACAATGAAATACAATAAGTATGCAAAGAAATAAGGAAATACAAGTAAAGAAAATTTTACACAACAAATCTTTGCTCGAGAGCTCTTTTGGTTGCTTTGGATTCCTTTGAAGACCCTGAAATGCAGTAGCACTTCGCTTCAAAATCACCCAAGAACCTCTGGTGGAAATCTCCCCTTCGAACTCCTCTTATAAGCTCCGCTCGGGCTAGATTTTCGCCTAGTAGTCGAATGACCTTACCTCTCAGTCGACTTCCCTTCTATCTGTGGTCTCACAATGAACTAATCCACATCATATTAGAGCTCACCAGTCGACTATCCTGACTCAGCAGTCAACTACCAGACCATTAGTAGACTGCCCAATCGACTATCAGACGTTTTGTGCTCTGACTACTTATGGCTAATCAACTGCTCATACCAGTAGTTGACTGTCATATCTTGGCAATTAATTGCCCGAGCACTTAATCGATTTCCAGAGTCGCACAGCTCGACTTAGCTGACCGACTCGACCAGTAGACTGGGTCATAACCCTAGTCGACTGTCTAAGTCAACTAGGCCTCCCGAGCGCTGAGCACTTGACCAGTCGACTTGCCAAAGTCATCAGTTGACTGGTAAACTTCAAATGTGAGGTTTGACCCCAAGTATAATATTTTCATACTTGATACTCACCCTTAGCTTAAACCTGAGCCTTCTAGCCACTTCTATTAACCTCACACCCCCAGGTTTGAGTCCACGACTCCTCACCCTTTGTGCTAGCCTTCAAGTGCTTCCATCGGCCTAATCATGCTAACTGGGTACATTTGCCAAGCATTCATACTTGGACTTTCGCCGCTAAGACTACACACTTGAACTTACATGGTCAAGACTACACTCTTAGTCTTTCCTTTATCAAATATCTATATTTGGACTTTTGTTGCTAAGACTATACCTTTGGACTTTTCTTTGCCAAGTATTTATACTTGGACTTTCCCTTGTCAAGTCTTCACTCTTGGACTTTTCCCTTGCCAACTCCATGTTGGACTTTCCTTGCTAAGACTTCATGTTCAACTTTTCCTTTGCCAACTCCATGTTGGACTTCTCTTGCTAAGTCTTCATACTTAAACTTTTCATGCCATGTCGGATCAATCTTGACTGACTTGGATTTCTCTTGCCAACTCCCTAGTTGAACTTTCCATCATCTCTAAGCATATTGTCAAACATCGAAACTCAACTCAAGTCCACTCAAGTTTGGTCAATCGTGATCTGAGACCGATTGCGCCAACATTTTTAACCTTCATCCATCATACCTTGGTGGATAAACTCTCCCTAAAGGCTTGCTTTCCCTTGACCATTGTATCAACAATATTCTCGGAGAATTCCTAAGCCTATAAGATATCTAAAGAATTAAAATTAAGGTGATACACCCCTTAAAATTCGATTTCCATAGTAAATAAATCACCAATTAGTTTTATCGAAAATCTCACATTTTCAATGCTTTTTCAAGTATATCAGAGGATTAGGGGTGATTAGGGTACTGGGGGTTGTTGATAAATGACTAAACAGATCTTGTTCAGTCAAAATCAGACACATTCAACCAACCAAAATAACCGACGATCGACTACTCCTTGAGCTATTTCTGTAGTTTCAAAAATCAAACTTTAAAGTGAATTTCAGAAATGCATAAGCAATTATACGATTTGCAAAAAAATCTTGAAATTTCATATGTACATTATTTGCACCAAATACAATGGGTGAAAAATAATTTTATATTAAAATACCCATTATTTTAAAGGATTGATATAAAGTTTAAAACCATTGAAATCTTCAATGTTTTTACCTAACTTTGTGTCAATATTATCAATGGTGGTTCCTACTAAAAGATAGACTTTATCAAAATTTTCTAAAATTATTTTAAAATTATTTTCAAACCTCATTTTTAATCATGGTCTATGAGCTAAATATACATAATTTGTACATTAGATTTCCTCATGATTTATTATATGATTGAAGGGGTTTAAGTTCACTTGGATATACTATCTAAGCACATTGAACTTAACTCATTTTTCTAACATCTCGTATATGTCTAAAATATATCAATACACACATGTCAATTTAATATTTTTATAAGATGTGATTTTGGTTTTCCCTAAACTAAGGGTTCATGTATTATTATATAGGCATATCCAATTTGATTCTTTTATCTAGGACTTCAAATCATGTTATTTGTTCTTAATTTCAATTTGATTGACTTTAATGTATGAATTATGATCATGATATATATTAATTGTATAATTAAAAACATTACTAATAATGCAAAATGTTATGACATGATATCGATTTCATAGCTTTAAAAAAAATTAAGAGTTCATGGCATATACTAAAACAGAGTGGTCATGATACACAACATAGACAATTTAGGGGGAAAGAAACCATTTCATTCAATTTCCAAATGCATCCATACAAATGTTTAACAAAAAGTTTGATCCTACACCAGGCCTAGAAACAAAGGAAGCATTCGACCGAAAGCTAGACTACCAGTCATCACGATTGTCGACCGAAGGTGGCAAAGGCGATGGAGGCTTTTGGGTCTAAATCCAAGCATGCATCATATCATACATCTCAATCTGATGTTGCTCGATTTGAGTCAACTATTGAGCCATGGTGGATTGGTCGAGGCTAAGCTCCTCAAAGCAAGTGCCGATAGACTCACGGAGCTCCTTGAACCTATACTCTAAGCGTGTAAATCGACCAGAGAGATCCATCTGTGGCATAGCTGGCAACACGGGAATGTCCTCCCCTCTAAATCCTGCCCTGCCTCTAGAGATGGTTGACACTCCTCTAGCCACTCCATTCTACCAAATCCTTTGGCCATGCCCACCAATGAAAGGTGCCTCAGGGTAATATATTCATACTTGTCTGATAATTACTTCACGGTACCCCTAGATACATTCACACCCACATATTTTGGATACATTCACACCCACATATTTGTTCATTTATGACATCCACCAACACTGAGGATTATAACTTATAAAAAAATAACTATCGAATTAAATGGTGAAATAATGATCTAATGAGAAAGATTATCCTACACAATTTATTCGTGAGTATCCATGTGTGCCTCTATAATTCACTATCCGATTGTTTGTGCATTATAATTCAATTTTTAAACTATAACAAATCGAACGGTGAATAATAGAGATGTTTATGAATATTCATGGATAAATTATATAAGATAGTATTTTCGATGATCTAATTTCTTTAATCATAATTGACGACCCCCATTGTCTCCCCATTGTTGAATGTGAGGTTGAAAATTACATTTTAAAGCAGCATGTAAGGATTAAAGTAATCATCAATGATATAACATGATTAGATCAATGCCAATATACGCAATATTATTGGTTGTGGATCATCTAGATCGTGGTATTGACCCAAGTAGCCATGGATCGTTCTAACCTGTTCGAATTTGGTTAGGTTGGATACAAACCAACTGCCTGGTTTTTCTCTAGATCTTCAAATTAAAGATGATAGTGATGATTGTTTAGAGACAAGTCTTTCCTCTTGAAAATGTTTAGTTTACAAACAACCAGTGGATGAATATTTGGAAGCTCAATCCAACTGAGCTGATGGTGATTCCGATAGTGCACAGCTTACTAAAAACATCTTTAATTTTCTACCGATCATGGATCAACAATCAGTTGGTCATTTGAGCATATGCTACCAATGAAGCTCATTCTACGAGTACTAACTAAATGACATTATCCATACAGTCCATCGATTTCACACATCATGCTTAGAAGCCTTCAATTTTTACTGCGGTCAGTCATGTACTGTCTTAATAACCTTTGTGCGTCTTTTATGATCTTGCATTAGCACTTCAATATCTTCCGATTACAGGTGATCAAGTATTTGTAGGCCAGAATTGCAAGATGTGATTATAGAAGAAATAATTTTTCTTTGCGGATTCCTGTAGTCTAGAGATAGTTTTATATCCCAAGCAGAATTATCCCTATTACAACAACACCAACGCTTCAGAATCAAAGCCAAATAAGACAGTAGATGGTAGAAAATTGATACTGTCCATTTTATCTATATTACAAAGACCTTCCAATATCGGGACAAAAATAGATAGAATGGTTTCCAGTGCATTTCTCTCATCTTCCTTGTCTATCTGCATAGTGATCTACTTCGGTTATTGAGGTTGTTATATTAAAAATTAACTACTGTGGGAATGCAAGTTTGCAACTCCAAAACTACAATGGAGTTCTGCACTGCATAAGATGGCATTATGAAAAAAATCCAGTCTTACGTCTTCTCCAGGAATACAAGGGGGTAGTCCAGAACCATCAGATTTCAACATAGCATATAGATGAGCCAACAATTTTGGCGGCAAACCATATACATGTGGCTCATCAGCATTGGACAACCACGTCCGTCGAACCATGTGGGTGTTTCTACCATTAGCAGCATCCAATGGCTGATTTCCATGGACACCATCATCAGGAGCTAGTATCAAAATCTACATGTATAAAATTATAAACAATTTACATCTGATGTAGCATGAATTGTCTGGCAAGAACATTACTATAATTTTTTCTTTTTTTTTTCCCTGGCAGGATGTAGAAACAGGAGATAGAATTGTCGTGAACATAACATGTGCTTGCAACACCAATGTTTTGCTCACCATGCTTTTAGCAGAAAACAGCGAGCAAGCATGTTAAAGATGTTACAAAAATATAAAACATAACAAACACAGATAGGAGATAAACATGATATGATTTGCATTAAAATCTAGGAGAAAACCCCAAACAAGAAAGGATGTCACACTATGAGTAGAGAGAAAACAAGCGAAATCATACAATAATCAGTCACAGAGGACGAGGATGAAATGCTCAGTGCAATGTTCTGTTTCAATGTCACGCTATTTTTCTCTGTTGTTATATCCATGTGCAGTGCAGCCATATATAGGTGCCACCACAACTCTAAGCAAGATGCAGAAATAGGTGAAGCCTTTGAAACTGGATGAACTTGAATTGTGAAGGTACAATGGACGGACCCACTGACTCAGTCTACTGATGATATTATTTGACGACTCTTGATAGGGTTTGTGAACTTGGTTCTATTTAGAGCTTTCTGGTGCACCATTCCTGATGAAACTGTGTTGTTTTGTGAACCTAACCTGATCTGTAATCTTAATCTCAAAGGATTGACAACCTAGCATACTGGTCTTAGTTATCTTGAGTGAACCGACATGGATATGACCTAAGGGACAGGCAATTCAGTGCTAAAATACCATATGAACCTTTTCACACTGAAGAAGAAATCAATAACTCAATTCAGAAGGGTTGACTGACTCACGGCTACAGAATCCAAGGTCTGACACATTGACAACAATAACAAAAGGGAAGTTTTCTGGTTTCATGCATTTTCTAATCGAGTAGAAGCTGTTGAATGACCATTACAAGCGAGAACCATTATTATTGCAACAAACATAACAAGATGAGTTCAAATGTTAAATAAAAGGAATACAGCAAATCTTTCAAAGAATAATCCATCTATAATTCCCTAGTAGATCTAGTCATTTGTGTGCAGGATTGGCAAGTATATCTTGTACCTCTCCGACCAATTCAACATGTTTAATTATCCTGATCCATACTACTTCGATAACAGACTATTAACACGTACACTCAGTCTCAGATCAATCTAGAAATATCATTATTCATTATTTGGAATGCTAAAATGACAAGCAACCTAAAAAGGACAAATATAACAAGGTGATTGAGTTAGCCACGTTAATTTCTCGAAGTTAATCCCAATTATTTTAAGCATATGAGGTTAACACAACCGATAATCTTATGTCCAGTTTGGTTGTGTTAGCAATCTGGAAAAATAATTATAAATTGACACGATTAGATAATTTAATTTTGGTGATAGGAATCGTGGCATACATAATCATCATAAATCGAGTTTACAGCCCATGCAATTGAAAAATAAAATCAATAAGGAAGAATGAGTCAGAATAGGGGTGTCGCTGTAGAAACAAGTGTACAATCAATATTTGCAAAGATATTTTTTTATTAATCCTTGTCATTAAAGATATAAAAACAATTTGCATTGTTGGCTGATAACAACATTTTATCACATTTTTTTGGCTCCTAAATTTGATGCTTTTGGTCTTTTCGTGTGATTGATTGTTAATTATTAATATATTTTCCAAATTTGAATCTATTTTGAGTGTAATTGCGATTTTCCTACAATTACAGCATTATTTTTCATATTGTGAATGTGATTTTATAGGAAATCAAGATGAGTCATGGATTTGAGTCGAATCAAATCAAGTTCGGCTTGATTTTAAGGTTAAAAGAGGTCAAGTAGAAACAATATGAATAGTTGATGCAGATCTGAAGCAATCTTATCCAAGAAGACAGACCTAGTTGATCCTGACCATCCATCCATATCTGAAATAATCTTCTCTTCATCCGGATTTAAATTATCTTAGCCGTTGAATCAAATCAGGGTCATCCAAGATGATCAAGAGTAAGGGAAAGAGGGAGATTATGATCAACTCATGAGGTGAGGGGCTCCTTCTTGCTAGCATCGATAATCCACAGCTCATCTTCTTCCGTCTCTACCGGAGCTCCTCCCTTTTCTCCTCCACCAAGGCCGCCGGCGATCTCTTCTTCCTCCTCCTCCGTCGTCGGCCATCTCATCCTCTTCTTCATCATCTTCTTGTTCCACCGCCTCCTCACCACTAAGCCACCGCCGGCAGCCCAACATCTCCAAGCACGGATCATCTTCTTCATCCTTGCTCCACCACTCACCGCCGGCCATCTTCACCACCAAGTCCGGTGGCCATCTTTCTCCCTCAAACAAGGTCGTCGGCTAACCATAGTTTTTTTCCCTCCACCAGCTATCCTTCCTCTTCCTCAAGGTTGATCTCCTCCTTTTCCTATCTCCATCACAGCCTTCTCATCCATCTCTAGCCATCTCCTCCTTCATCCATCCACTGGAGTAAAGGGGCTTCCCTTCTCCATTCATCATTCCATCTCCGTCGTCTCCACTCATCCGTGTCATCTTCTTCACATCACCATCGGAGAAGCAAGGGAATTCCCTACTTCACCCGCATATTATTGTCGAATCATCTCCTCTGCCAGCTGAAGAGAAGATGGGGATTCCCTTTCTCTTCTAGTTATGTGGTCTCCATCGGTGGAATTGATTTCGCAACGAAGAAAGGGGATTCCCTCCTTCGTCAACGTCAGTGCCATAGGGTTGTTTTTCTTGAGCTGGGGGTTTCCGATTTACAAAAAGCAATAGGAGATTTCATCTTCACCTCCACAATAGCCACTCTGGTCATCACACCATCTCTTCAGGGGTTCTGAGATTTTTTTTTTCTACATTTTTGATTGTAATAGATTTAATTTCCCATATTATTGCATGCACTTGGGGTTAATTGAAGTGGTTTTTTCATCAGTGATATTTTAGTTACAATTTCTTTAGTTTACTTTCTTGCAAAGCTTAGTTTCGTGAAATGTTTTGCTTCATGTTACATTTAATTTCCTGCAATTGTAGTTAGTTGGTTAGTTTTAATTTCATGCATTGATTTTCATTTACTATGTTTAGTTTATAAAACCCTAAAACCTCCATTTTCAAATAATTTGATCTTGAGATTATCATTTATTGTTACATTCGTTGGGAGACGACTCGAGTTACCCTATACTGTATTAGTTAAAGGATTCAGTAATTTGTTTGATATCGTAGTGCAACACAAAACAATTTTTTCACTTACCTGCTATTTATTGGCATGACAAGAAATGAAATGTGTTTATGGAAAGTGAACAATTGGAGGAGATTGGAGAATAGAAGATAGACAGTTATATTGAGGATCAGTCAAGCAGATTTATTCCTATACTACAGAAGGGCCTGCTTTTGTTTCTAATAAGGAAAAGATTAGCACATTGATGTTTGAGACTGTATATAGATATATAAATATAGATATTTATACAGATATAGAGACCAAAAAAATGCCAAAACATGGAAATTCGTTGTTTGTTTAGATATGACGGCATATGAAGTTCACTAGCAGAAACTTCAACATCAATGTGGAAAGAAAAAGGGACAAAAGCATTGTGCAGTTTGTAGATATAAGGTAATATCTCACAAATGCATCCTTTGTGTAACCACTTGAATGGATAGCCAATGTCATTCAAACCTTAAGCAACAGACTGCTGTTTAACAATACAGAATATCATTTGTGTTAATTATGTCATAATAAAATGATTCCTCATGATCAAATTTGCTAAACAAGCATAATCATACTGAACGAAGGATAACAAGAATATTACCTAATGGAATAACATCATAGAAGTTATCCCCTTTGGGAAGAAAACCATAAAACATAAGGAAGTGTGAACTTGGTAAGCACCCATAACTAAGGTAGCATTGGTTTCCTTTATCACATGGTCGTGATACGGGGAATTTCAGGGACTTGGTTACTGGGTCTACTCTACCATAATGAAGTATGTGTGGGCACAGCTGTAACAAGAATATAATAACAAAAATATCAGCAAAGGGGTAAAATCATAACCAATATCACTGGCTCGTTTAGAGTGGATATCCTACAGAGTGATTCAAGAATCCAGCAACAGGAACCAAGCAAGTTCTTAGCTTTCCATCGGCAAAAACCACTTTCATGCTATTTGAGTACCAAAGCTCACAAGCCCACAGAAATTTATCCCAACTATACAGCTTTCGTTCAAAGAGATCAGGATAATTATTGCAGAGTTGTGGGCATAATGCATCAAATTGTTGACGTAAGTGCTGAAATCAGGGATAAAATTGTTGCATTAAGAGCAGTGGTTTTTTCATGCCAAAAAGAAAAAACATGGAAATAAAGTACCCCTTTAGATTGCAATAGTCCTTCAAAGAGCAGGGTTCCTTCTAATGCAGCAAGTGCATCAACTCGAAAACTCAACCCTGGTCAATAAAAAAATCACATGAAACATAATAAGTAGGGATTTGCATTAGACTTCAAAATAGAAGAGAACATAGTTACAGAAGGATAAACATATATTTTATACACGACAAGGAACAATTTCTTTCTTTTTATCATATGTGCTTTAAGGAGCATTACATAAGAATTCAGTAATGCTTTCAGCTCTACAGAACCAACAGGGCAATTCTATAAACAACTAACGAGGAAAAGAAAGCAAATACTAAATGAAAATAAAAGGGGCAAATGCCCAAACAAGACCCTTCTTGTTATTGAACTGTTACTAACAGTTGAGTCCTACATATGCTTTTACAGATGTTTATGATAGTTAGTTAATGAATGAGAAATGAACTGTATTCTAAGATGAGATAACAATGAATGTAATAGAGAGACACAAATATTATGATGATGAATTTAGGCCTCGATTTAGCTCATTGGCAGATACACGGACATTATGCCATTAGCACACCCAATTGACAACGAATGTGCATACCCCCACCAGTGCTATAATAGTCATACCCACGTTTGAGTGCATATGGGGTGTACCACTTTGTAGTGTCACTTTAGGTCATGCATTCAATGAGCATTCCAAATCCAATCAATTTCTGTTTCTACTTAATCTGTGCTCAGAGAACTATTATATGCTTATTGTGTAAGCTTGAATAAATTATTACATTTTATCATATTTCCTTTTGTATTCTGAATTAGTGAATAAAAGGAGGAACTGGATAGAAAGCAAAGATTATTTAGCACTCCTACTTATTCCAATTAATGGTACAGTGAATTTGGTAGGATTTTGGTGTGGCCATGTGAACTTGGTCCCTGCCAAAGAAAAGGGTTGATTTGGGGAATGACAATGTCATTGTTACGGTTAAAACACTGTTTGGATTAATGTAAGTAACTAAGTATCTTATTTCTTCTGGATGTTGATAGTGAGTTATCCAAAATGGGGGCCTTGTCCTTTATTCTGTTTGTGAAAAAAGAAGGTCTATATTTGAGCATTTTATATGAACTCAAATTGTACATCTTTTCATCCTTAAAAAAATGGCACACCTTCATAACTCAGATCAAAAATAGTAAGCCCAAAGTAGTCTCAAAACTTGAAAAACGAGAATACAATTGAATAAAATACGTTTTTTTTTCTACGGTTGCATAGGAAAGCATGTACAGTTGATCAACGATGCACCCAGGTCCCCAGGTTGATCGCACTTTTAAATGTTGTTTATATTACACTTATCAAATTTACTTATCTTAAATGTCTCAGAGTAACAAAATTACGCTGACAGATACCTGTATTGAATTCTGTAGGTAATGTGTCAAAATAAATCTTGAACTTTGAATTTGGATTAAATCTCTTCCTCATGCTCCATAACAACAACATAGTCTCGGGAGTCATATGATCCAACTTTTTCAAGACATCAAACTGGCATTGCAATAAGGAAATCAGAGAGAAATAAACAATGTAGTTTCAAAAGCTTAATGAAGCAGAAAAATGACTTTCAGATTGGCTGTCCTTTTTTCCATTAGACCATACCTAAACTGAAGGACCATTAAAAAAATTCAAACATTACTATGCAGTGAAATACTATTAGTTATAATGTCAATGAAGCATGTAAGACCTCCCTTTTATGAGTTTAGACACACGTCAACATGCAGGCATTATGAAATTGCCACTGCATCTTGAATAAAGCAAACTGAATGTCACTAAAGGTGTGTCATTACAATTTGACAAGATCCAATCAAGCACCCAAAATGACAAAGCAAAAGAGAGTAGCAGGAATTGTAACAGCATACCATGTCAGAATTATAAATGAGGTCCTCAGATATGATGACTGATTCTGGGATTTCTAAAGCAATGTCCCCAATGTTCATATCTTCAAGTGCAACTGCTCCTCTTCCAGCTTCCTCAAAATCTGTAGGCGATTGATACTGCTGAACCAGATAGGAGGGTTCACATGTAAGGCGTTACCCGAACCGAATAATTGGTTCGACGGAGAAAGAGGAGAGGGATGGTTCGGGCGCAAGCGCCTGAAATAATTGGCATGGGGGAGCTAGTGAAGGTAATCGACACGGCAAAACGGAAGCAAGGGGAGGCTCTTCGCTAGGAAATGAGCTGGAATCGGTTCGGCTGTATAGGCCTAGAAGTAGACGGGATGGATAAGAATCGACTCGGCCTAGTCAGTCTGGAGGTCGTTCGGGGGGGAGGGGAAGAAGGAGAGTTGGTTCGGGCTGGTGAGGAGCCCAAAGGCTATACCACCCGTGAGCTATAGACCTAAGTTAGTTTTACTAAAAGTGGATGGTTGAGGGGGAGAGGCTAACCTAGTTTCCCGAAATGTAGATGAAGAGGTGTTATGTAACAGAAGGAGGGGTTCCCACATAATATTTCGAGGAGTCTTCGCTCCTCGTATCTGTAACAGAATTATTCTCCAGGTGGACGTGGTGGCCATGTGTACGATAGGGACAACCCGCGAGGCAATGCTGGATCAAAGAAGGAGGATAAAAGGGAAGGGGAGGACAGAAGGAAGGAGATCCGCATTATTCCAACTGGCAAGAAACGAAAACGCAGCAGAAGAAGGAGAGCTACCACCACCACGCCGGAGAAGGAGAGTAGCGATCTTTGCTTTTACATTGCGTGTACTCTTTCTTGTATTGGGATTGAACTGTAAGAGGTTTTCTCTCCCACCTCAGGAAGTTTCCTTTCCGTCAAGGAGGGCATTCATAGTTGAAAGTGCTTGGGCACTGCATCCGGTGAGAGAGCTCACCTCCGTGGAGTAGGAATACTTATTCCGAATCACGTTACATCTTGTGTCCTAGTTTCACTGCCTGTGTTGGTTTGCGTTTCTCTGCTTCGTTTTCTCATCTTTACTGTTGCGACCTATGAGAACCCCCACCCAAAGCTCCCTTCGTGCTTCATCGCATCGAAAGGAGGTGAACAAATCATCCTCGCCGCATCAGTTGGCGCCGTCTGTGGGAACATTTGAGCTAGACGTCGAGATGCAGCCAGAAGAGATACAACACCCAGGTACCTCCGCAGCGGAGGAAAACCCCATTACCCTACTTCCATCACAACTAAAGGCTCTAGTTGACGACGCTGTAACTGAGGCCCTCGCTAGAGAAAGAAGAAGAACAGGATACCTGCATCCTCACTCTGGTGAGCCTTCTTCTCGAGGCCCACCCCCAGAAATGTCTCCCCCACCTCGTGCAGCCATTAATGTTGAAGTAGTTCTTGGAGGGCAAGCACCTCAGAATACTATACCCTTAACCCAGACTCGACGGGAAGAACAGGGTGAAAGTCGGTCGACCCGGGCTCTAGAGGTTTATGAGCTCAGTCCTTTTACCATGGGCATCATCTCTGAAATCCCCTCATCGTACTTCCGGAATCCACAAGTAGACAAGTACGATGGCTCAACGGATCCCGAAGAACATCTGTCGCAATTCGATGGAGCGATCTCGCTCCACTGCTATACCGACGCCCTCAAGTGCCGAGTCTTCCAGACCACCTTGACCGGTTCGGCACAAAAATGGTTCAATACCGCCTCGAGGTCTATTACTGTTTCGATTTTGAGGATGTTGGTAGGAGTTCGCCAGCTGTAAGGCGTATAAGCATGACGCCTCTATCCTGATGCACATTACGCAGGGGCCCTCAGAATCACTCAGAGGGTATCTTCACCGGTTCACCTCTGCAGTTAGAGGTATTCCTTCCGCAAGATCGGAATCTTTCAGAGTCGCTATTCCGCACGGGCTGAAGGAGGGCCCCTTCCTCAGTTCCCTTTTGAGGAAGTCTGCTAACAGCTACGAGGAACTGCTAAGCCGTGCGGAAAAATTCATCCACGAGAAGGAAGGATTGAAAGTGCGGAGAGCCGAACGCGCTGCCGTAGCAGCCCCAGTCGAAAGAACTTGCCCCGTCGCCCCCCAAGCACCCCCTCGTCGGGGATATGTGCGACCCCTTCTAATGGAGGCTCCTAGGCCTCAGTTATTGTTACAGGGTGCTTGCCCTACGCCGCCGTTACAGATTATGGCCGCTGATGCACCTCCTCCTGCAAGGACTTGGAAGGAGCGAGAGATGGAATTCTATGATCAGCAGGGTCTATTACAGCGACCCTTGGGATATAGGGGGGCACCACGTACCCCCCCCCCCCCCCCCTCTCCTATTTTTCTGCCAATATCATATGGAGTAAGGCCACACTAGTGGCCTGTGTTTCAAGCTACAGGAGGAGCTAGAGCGCCTCCGAACTGCATATCCACAATTGCGGTTTCAACCGGGAGGACCAGCACGGCGAGGGCAGCGACCTAGTGTGGCTCGCCCAGGACCGTATAACCAACCCCCACAAGTTACTTTCCCCCAAACGCCGTCCCACGAGGTGGTTCCTCAAGAAGGCTCGTCAGGTGAGGGTCCTTCATCTGATCCAAATAACGCTCCCACACGGGGGGCTATTCATGTCATAACCGGAGGACCCACAGACAGGGACTCTAACCGGGCGTGGAAGTCATACGCCCGCCTCATGGAGAGTCTGACCATCATCACCGACCAGACTGTCCAAACTGCGTCGCCCATTTCGTTTGGGCCGAAAGATCTCCGAGGTGTCCTATTGCCCCACACGGACGCCTTAGTTATCCGCATATCCCTGGCCAATTACGAAGTGGCCAGGGTACTGGTCGATTCGGGAAGCTCTGTCAATATGCTCTTCCAAGAGGCCTTTGGCCAGATGTAGCTGGGAAATGCCCAACTAGAAGATGTGGCCACACCTCTCTTCGGGTTCGCGGGGCATGTGGTCCACCCCTTAGGGTAAATTTCATTGCCCATGACTCTGGGCGTAAAGCCCAGCCAAAAAACCAGTATAGTCCCTTTCCTCATCGTGGACGCTCCGTCCACCTATAATGTCATTCTTAGTCGCCCTTTCCTTGCCATTTTTCAGGCGGTGGCTTCCCCGTACCACCAGAAGGTGAAATTCCCAGTCGGACAGTTGGTGGGGGAAGTCCAAGGCAAACAGAAAGCCGTCAGGAGCTGTTATGTGCAGATGGTTCGGGATGACCAGAAGAAGGCCCGAACTGATGATCTCAAAGGAAAAACCGTCATCATTTCTGATGTCTGCGTCCTGGAAGAATCTCCCCCCAGAGCAGACAAGATAGAGGAAGGGGAGCTGGTGGAAATAGCTCCGAGAAAGACCACACGAGTGGCGTAGCAGCTGGAGGCCAAGGAGGAGTTGGTGGCCTACCTGAAGAAGAATGAAGACATCTTTGCAGGAGATGTGCATGACCTCACGGGGATTGACCCTCGTGTTGCTAAACACCGCCTCAACATAACCAGAGGAGTCCGACCCGTCCAGCAGAAGTGGCGACACTTTGGATCCGAGAAGGACAAGGTCATAGCAGAGGAAGTAGGTAAATTGTTAAAGGCGAGTCATGCGAAGGAAATCCAATTCCCCGAGTGGGTCTCCAATGTAGTCCTGGTCCCCAAGCCTTCTGGGCAGTGGAGGATGTGTATTGACTTTCGTGATTTGAATAAAACATGCCCTAAAGACTGCTACCCCTTGCCTTATATTGATCAGTTGGTAGGTTCTACTGTAGGGTATGAGGTGGTGTCCTTGATGGATGCATACCAGGGATACCATCAAATACCCTTGGCTAAAGAAGATCAGAAGAGGGTTAGCTTTGTGACGGCAGGAGGGTTGTACGCTTATGTGGTAATGCCCTTCGGCTTAAAGAACGGCGCCGGTGGCGGAGGAGGAGGCGGCGACGCCGGTGGCGACTGTTCTTGTATGTTATGAGGTTGTTCTTGTCTGTTATGAGGCGGCGGTTGTTCTTCTATGTTAGGAGGTGGCTGTTCTTCTATGTTAAGATGTGGCACAGGCATTTAATTTAGCGGCACCAGAGGCGCTCCGTCAGGGTTAGGCGCCCCGTCAGGCGGCACAGACATTTCTTCTAGTGGCCCCGGAGGCGCTACGACAAGGTTAGGCGCCCTCGCCCCGCCTCCAGGAGACGACACAGGCATTTCTTCCAGCGGCGGAGGAGGAGGCGGAGGAGGAGGAGGAGGAGGCGGCGGCGGAGGAGGAGGAGGAGGCGGAGACGGCGGCGGCGGAGGCGGAGGCGGAGGCGGAGGAGGAGGAGGCGACAGCGGCGGCAGCGGAGGCGGAGGCGGAGGAGGAGGAGGAGGAGGAGGAGGCGGTGGCGGCGGCGGCGGCTGTTCTTGTATGTTATGAGGCGGCGGCTGTTCTTCTATGTTAGGAGGCGGTTGTTCTTCTATGTTAAGATGCGGCACAGACATTTCTTTAAGCGGCATCAGAGGCGCTCCGTCAGGGTTAGGCGCTCCGACAGGGTTAGGCGCCCCGTCAGGCAGCACAGACATTTCTTCTAGCGGCCCCGGAGGCGGCGGCGGCGGTGGTTGTTCTTCTATGTTAGGAGGCGGTTGTTCTTCTATGTTAAGATGCGGCACAGACATTTCTTCCAGCGGCGGAGGAGGAGGCGAAGGCGGAGGAGGAGGAGGAGGAGGCGGCGGCGACGGCGGCGGCGGCGATGGCTGTTCTTGTATGTTATGAGGCTGTTCTTGTATGTTATGAGGCGGCGGCTGTTCTTCTATGTTAGGAGGTGGTTGTTCTTCTATGTTAAGATGCAGCACTGGCATTTCATTTAGCGGCACCAGAGGCGCTCCGTCAGGGTTAGGCGCCCCGTCAGGCGGCACAGGCATTTCTTCTAGCAGCCCCGGAGGCGCTACGACAGGGTTAGGCGCCCTCGCCCCGCCTCCAGGAGACGGCACAGGCATTTCTTCCAGCGGCGGAGGAGGAGGCGGAGGAGGAGGAGGAGGCGGAGACGGCGGCGACGAAGGCGGAGGCGGAGGAGGAGGAGGCGGCGGCGGCGGCTGTTCTTGTATGTTATGAGGCTGTTCTTATATGTTATGAGGTTGTTCTTATATGTTATGAGGCTGTTCTTGTATGTTATGAGGCGGCGGTTGTTCTTTTATGTTTGGAGGCGGTTGTTCTTCTATGTTAAGATGCGGCACAAACATTTCTTTAAGAGGCACCAGAGGCGCTCCGTCAGGGTTAGGCGCTCCGGCAGGGTTAGGCGCCCCGTCAGGCGGCACAGGCATTTCTTCTAGCGGCCCCGGAGGCGCTACGACAGGGTTAGGCGCCCTCGCCCCGCCTCCAGGAGACGACACAGGCATTTCTTCCAGCGGCGGAGGAGGAGGCGAAGGCGGAGGCGGAGGCGGCGGTGGCGGAGGCGGAGGTGGAGGCGGAGGCGGAGGAGGAGCCGGCGTCGGCGGCGGAGGCAGAGGAGGAGGAGGAGGAGGCGGCGACGACGGCGGCGGCTGTTCTTGTATGTTATGAGGCTGTTCTTGTATGTTATGAGGTTGTTCTTGTATATTATGAGGCGGCGGCTGTTCTTCTATGTTATGAGGCAGTTGTTCTTCTATGTTAAGATGCGGCACAGACATTTCTTTTAGCGGCACCAGAGGCGCTCCGTTAGGGTTAGGCGCCCCGTCAGGCAGCACAGACATTTCTTCTAGCAGCCCCGGAGGCGCTACGACAGGGTTAGGCGCCCTCGCCCCGCCTCCAGGAGACGCCACAGGCATTTCTTCAAGCGGCACCACAGGCGCTACGTCAGGGTTAGGCGTTCTTGTCCCGCCTCCAAGAGGCGGCACAGGCATTTCTTCTAGCGGCACCGAAGGCGCTCCGTGCGCCCCGCCTCCAGGAGGCGGCACAGACATTTCTTCTAGTGGCACCGGAGGCGGTGCCATTGTTTCTTCGATGTCCGCAGTTTCGTCGCCTTTACGTCCGCAGGAGGTCATTGAGCTGGACGATCAGTTCTGTTCGCCGCCTCTACGTCCGCAGGAGGTTATTGAGCTCAATCGCGGAGCTAGCTTTACTGATTAATCATCGGGGTAAAAATTTACCCAGTTAAGAAAAAAAATTTTTTTCGTACTACGAAAAAAATTTTTTACGGCCGATTGATGACGATCAATTCGCCGCCTCTACGTCCGCGGGAGGTTACTGAGCCGATGGTCACTGAACTTAAAGGAAGGTTATATTATTGAGCTGGACGAACTAATTTCTATGGCATGGTCTGAATTTACTGTGCTATTATGGAGAGTTAGACTGCTCGTACTTATATTCATTTTTAAGTTAATTATTTATTTAATTAAATGGAATATAATATATTCATCAAGTGTGAATTATTGCAAGATTTTATATTTTAATGGATAATATTAGGCCAAAACAGCCGGGTGTTAATAAAATTAAAGTCATCCCTACGAAGATAACATGGTGGCTAAGATACGATGGAGTTTACGGATAAAATATAAATCGATTTCCGAGGAGGTATAAATCTTTTTTTCTAAATTACAATGATTTACTTCCCTTCTGATAAGCCATGACACGCATGGGACCCGATGAAGGTCATTTGGTTGACGATTCTTGTTAAATACTGAAATTTAAAATACTAAATTAAATGGTCAAAATTTAGGAAAATAATCTTAGGAATTATTTTCGAGATTTTTGAAAAATTTTAGAAATTTTTTCATAATTTTTCAGGAATTAAACGGGGCTTGTACAAGGTGTTTACGAGGATAAAAAAAATAGGCTTTTGGAGGGCCTATTTGAAATATCAAATTTTGAGGGTATACATAATCATCATAAATCGAGTTTACAGCCCATGCAATTGAAAAATAAAATCAATAAGGAAGAATGAGTCAGAATAAGGGTGTCACTGTAGAAACAAGTGTACAATCAATATTTGGAAAGATATTTTTTTATTAATCCTTGTCATTAAAGATATAAAAACAATTTGCATTGTTGGCTGATAACAACATTTTATCACATTATTTTGGCTCCTAAATTTGATGCTTTTGGTCTTTTCGTGTGATTGATTGTTAATTATTAGTATATTTTCCAAATTTGGATCTATTTTGAGTGTAATTGCGATTTTCCTACAATTACAGCGTTATTTTTCATATTGTGAATGTGATTTTATAGGAAATCAAGATGAGCCATAGATTTGAGTCGAATCAAATCAAGTTCGGCTTGATTTTAAGGTTAAAAGAGGTCAAGTAGAAACAATATGAATAGTTGAGGCAGATCTGAAGCAATCTTATCCGAGAAGACAGACCTAGTTGATCCTGACCATCCATCCATATCTGAAATAATCTTCTCTTCATCCGAATTTAAATTATCTTAGCCGTTGAATCAAATCAGGGTCATCCAAGATGATCAAGAGTAAGGGAAAGAGGGAGATTATGATCAACTCATGAGGTGAGGGGCTCCTTCTTGCTAGCATCGATAATCCACAGCTCATCTTCTTCCGTCTCTACCGGAGCTCCTCCCTTTTCTCCTCCACCAAGGCCGCCGGCGATCTCTTCTTCCTCCTCCTCCGTCGTCGGCCATCTCATCCTCTTCTTCATCATCTTCTTGTTCCACCGCCTCCTCACCACTAAGCCACCGCCGGCAGCCCAACATCTCCAAGCACGGATCATCTTCTTCATCCTTGCTCCACCACTCACCGCCGGCCATCTTCACCACCAAGTCCGGTGGCCATCTTTCTCCCTCAAACAAGGTCGTCGGCTAACCATAGTTTTTTTCCCTCCACCAGCTATCCTTCCTCTTCCTCAAGGTTGATCTCCTCCTTTTCCTATCTCCATCACAGCCTTCTCATCCATCTCTAGCCATCTCCTCCTTCATCCATCCACTGGAGTAAAGGGGCTTCCCTTCTCCATTCATCATTCCATCTCCGTCGTCTCCACTCATCCGTGTCATCTTCTTCACATCACCATCGGAGAAGCAAGGGAATTCCCTACTTCACCCGCATATTATTGTCGAATCATCTCCTCTGCCAGCTGAAGAGAAGATGGGGATTCCCTTTCTCTTCTAGTTATGTGGTCTCCATCGGTGGAATTGATTTCGCAACGAAGAAAGGGGATTCCCTCCTTCGTCAACGTCAGTGCCATAGGGTTGTTTTTCTTGGAGCTCGGGGTTTCCCATTGCCAAAAAGCAATAGGAGATTTCATCTTCACCTCCACAATAGCCACTCTGGTCATCACACCATCTCTTCAGGGGTTCTGAGATTTTTTTTTTCTACATTTTTGATTGTAATAGATTTAATTTCCCATATTATTGCATGCACTTGGGGTTAATTGAAGTGGTTTTTTCATCAGTGATATTTTAGTTACAATTTCTTTAGTTTACTTTCTTGCAAAGCTTAGTTTCGTGAAATGTTTTGCTTCATGTTACATTTAATTTCCTGCAATTGTAGTTAGTTGGTTAGTTTTAATTTCATGCATTGATTTTCATTTACTATGTTTAGTTTATAAAACCCTAAAACCTCCATTTTCAAATAATTTGATCTTGAGATTATCATTTATTGTTACATTCGTTGGGAGACGACTCGAGTTACCCTATACTGTATTAGTTAAAGGATTCAGTAATTTGTTTGATATCGTAGTGCAACACAAAACAATTTTTTCACTTACCTGCTATTTATTGGCATGACAAGAAATGAAATGTGTTTATGGAAAGTTAACAATTGGAGGAGATTGGAGAATAGAAGATAGACAGTTATATTGAGGATCAGTCAAGCAGATTTATTCCTATACTGAAGGGCCTGCTTTTGTTTCTAATAAGGAAAAGATTAGCACATTGATGTTTGAGACTGTATATAGATATATAAATATAGATATTTATACAGATATAGAGACCAAAAAATGCCAAAACATGGAAATTCGTTGTTTGTTTAGATATGACGTCATATGAAGTTCACTAGCAGAAACTTCAACATCAATGTGGAAAGAAAAAGGGACAAAAGCATTGTGCAGTTTGTAGATATAAGGTAATATCTCACAAATGCATCCTTTGAGACTGCTGTTTAACAATACAGAATATCATTTGTGTTAATTATGTCATAATAAAATGATTCCTCATGATCAAATTTGCTAAACAAGCATAATCATACTGAACGAAGGATAACAAGAATATTACCTAATGGAATAACATCATAGAAGTTATCCCCTTTGGGAAGAAAACCATAAAACATAAGGAAGTGTGAACTTGGTAAGCACCCATAACTAAGGTAGCATTGGTTTCCTTTATCACATGGTCGTGATACGGGGAATTTCAGGGACTTGGTTACTGGGTCTACTCTACCATAATGAAGTATGTGTGGGCACAGCTGTAACAAGAATATAATAACAAAAATATCAGCAAAGGGGTAAAATCATAACCAATATCACTGGCTCGTTTAGAGTGGATATCCTACAGAGTGATTCAAGAATCCAGCAACAGGAACCAAGCAAGTTCTTAGCTTTCCATCGGCAAAAACCACTTTCATGCTATTTGAGTACCAAAGCTCACAAGCCCACAGAAATTTATCCCAACTATACAGCTTTCGTTCAAAGAGATCAGGATAATTATTGCAGAGTTGTGGGCATAATGCATCAAATTGTTGACGTAAGTGCTGAAATCAGGGATAAAATTGTTGCATTAAGAGCAGTGGTTTTTTCATGCCAAAAAGAAAAAACATGGAAATAAAGTACCCCTTTAGATTGCAATAGTTCTTCAAAGAGCAGGGTTCCTTCTAATGCAGCAAGTGCATCAACTCGAAAACTCAACCCTGGTCAATAAAAAAATCACATGAAACATAATAAGTAGGGATTTGCATTAGGCTTCAAAATAGAAGAGAACATAGTTACAGAAGGATAAACATATATTTTATACACGACAAGGAACAATTTCTTTCTTTTTATCATATGTGCTTTAAGGAGCATTACATAAGAATTCAGTAATGCTTTCAGCTCTACAGAACCAACAGGGCAATTCTATAAACAACTAACGAGGAAAAGAAAGCAAATACTAAATGAAAATAAAAGGGGCAAATGCCCAAACAAGACCCTTCTTGTTATTGAACTGTTACTAACAGTTGAGTCCTACATATGCTTTTACAGATGTTTATGATAGTTAGTTAATGAATGAGAAATGAACTGTATTCTAAGATGAGATAACAATGAATGTAATAGAGAGACACAAATATTATGATGATGAATTTAGGCCTCGATTTAGCTCATTGGCAGATACACGGACATTATGCCATTAGCACACCCAATTGACAACGAATGTGCATACCCCCACCAGTGCTATAATAGTCATACCCACGTTTGAGTGCATGGGGTGTACCACTTTGTAGTGTCACTTTAGGTCATGCATTCAATGAGCATTCCAAATCCAATCAATTTCTGTTTCTACTTAATCTGTGCTCACAGAACTATTATATGCTTATTGTGTAAGCTTGAATAAATTATTACATTTTATCATATTTCCTTTTGCATTCTGAATTAGTGAATAAAAGGAGGAACTGGATAGAAAGCAAAGATTATTTAGCACTCCTACTTATTCCAATTAATGGTACAGTGAATTTGGTAGGATTTTGGTGTGGCCATGTGAACTTGGTCCCTGCCAAAGAAAAGGGTTGATTTGGGGAATGACAATGTCATTGTTACGGTTAAAACACTGTTTGGGTTAATGTAAGTAACTAAGTATCTTATTTCTTCTGGATGTTGATAGTGAGTTATCAAAAATGGGGGCCTTGTCCTTTATTCTGTTTGTGAAAAAAGAAGGTCTATATTTGAGCATTTTATATGAACTCAAATTGCACATCTTTTCATCCTAAAAAAAATGGCACACCTTCATAACTCAGATCAAAAATAGTAAGCCCAAAGTAGTCTCAAAACTTGGAAAACGAGAATACAATTGAACAAAATACGTTTTTTTTTTACGGTTGCATAGGAAAGCATGTACAGTTGATCAGCGATGCACCCAGGCCCCCAGGTTGATCGCACTTTTAAATGTTGTTTATATTACACTTATCAAATTTACTTATCTTAAATGTTTCAGAGTAACAAAATTACGCTGACAGATACCTGTATTGAATTCTGTAGGTAATGTGTCAAAATAAATCTTGAACTTTGAATTTGGATTAAATCTCTCCCTCATGCTCCATAACAACAACATAGTCTCGGGAGTCATATGATCCAACTTCTTCAAGACATCAAACTGGCATTGCAATAAGGAAATCAGAGAGAAATAAACAATGTAGTTTCAAAAGCTTAATGAAGCAGAAAAATGACTTTCAGATTGGCTGTCCTTTTTTCCATTAGACCATACCTAAACTGAAGGACCATTAAAAAAATTCAAACATTACTATGCAGTGAAATACTATTAGTTATAATGTCAATGAAGCATGTAAGACCTCCCTTTTATGAGTTTAGACACACGTCAACATGCAGGCATTATGAAATTGCCACTGCATCTTGAATAAAGCAAACTGAATGTCACTAAAGGTGTGTCATTACAATTTGACAAGATCCAATCAAGCACCCAAAATGACAAAGCAAAAGAGAGTAGCAGGAATTGTAACAGCATACCATGTCAGAATTATAAATGAGGTCCTCAGATATGATGACTGATTCTGGGATTTCTAAAGCAATGTCCCCAATGTTCATATCTTCAAGTGCAACTGCTCCTCTTCCAGCTTCCTCAAAATCTGTAGGCGATTGATACTGCTGAACCAGATAGGAGGGTTCACATGTAAGGCGTTACCCGAACCGAATAATTGGTTCGGCGGAGAAAGAGGAGAGGGACGGTTCGAGCGCAAGCGCCTGAAATAATTGGCATGGGGGAGCTAGTGAAGGTAATCGACACGGCAAAACGGAAGCAAGGGGAGGCTCTTCGCTAGGAAATGAGCTGGAATCGGTTCGGCTGTATAGGCCTAGAAGTAGATGGGATGGATAAGAATCGACTCGGCCTAGTCAGTCTGGAGGTCGTTCGGGGGGGGGGGAGGGGAGGGGAAGAAGGAGAGTTGGTTCGGGCTGGTGAGGAGCCCAAAGGCTATACCACCCGTGAGCTATAGACCTAAGTTAGTTTTACTAAAAGTGGATGGTTGAGGGGGAGAGGCTAACCTAGTTTCCAGAAATGTAGATGAAGAGGTGTTATGTAATAGAAGGAGGGGTCCCCACATAATATTCCGAGGAGTCTTCGCTCCTCGTATCTGTAACAGAATTATTCTCCAGGTGGACGTGGTGGACGTGGTGGCCATGTGTACGATAGGGACAACCCGCGAGGCAACGCTGGATCTGAGAAGGAGGATAAAAGGGAAGGGGAGGACAGAAGGAAGGGGATCCACATTATTCCAACTGGCAAGAAACGAAGACGCAGCAGAAGAAGGAGAGCTACCACCACCACGCCGTAGAAGGAGAGTAGCGATCTTTGCTTTTGCGTGTACTCTTTCTTGTATTGGGATTGAACTGTAAGAGGATTTCTCCCCCACCTTAGGAAGTTTCCTTTCCGTAAAGGAGGGCATTCATAGTTGAAAGTGCTTGGGCACTGCATCCGGTGAGAGAGCTCACCTCCGTGGAGTAGGAATACTTATTCCGAATCACGTTACATCTTGTGTCCTAGTTTCACCGTCGTGTTGGTTTGGCGCTTTCTTCGCTTTCTTTCATCTTTACTGCTATGACTATGAGAACCCCCACCCAAAGCTCCCTTTGTGCTTCATCGCATCGAAAGGAGGTGAACAAATCATCCTCGCCGCATCAGTTGGCGCCGTCTGTGGGAACATTTGAGCTAGACGTCGAGATGCAGCCAGAAGAGATACAACACCCAGGTACCTTCGTAGCGGAGGAAAACCCCATTACCCTACTGCCATCACAACTAAAGGCTCTAGTTGACGACGCTGTAACTGAGGCCCTCGCTAGAGAAAGAAGAAGAACAGGATACCTGCATCCTCACTCTGGTGAGCCTTCTTCTCGAGGCCCACTGTAAATGTCTCCCCACCTGCAGGCACCATTAATGTTGAAGTAGTTCCCCGGAGAGGGGCCCGAGGGCCAGCACCTCGTAATACTATACCCTTAACCTGCACTGACGGAAGAACAGGTGAAAGCCTGGCCACGACCCGGCCCAAAGGTTTATGAGCTCAGTCCTTTTACCATGGGCATCATCTCTGAAATCCCCTCATCGTACTTCCGGAATCCCCAAGTAGACAAGTACGATGGCTCAACGGATCCCGAAGAACATCTGTCGCAATTCGATGGAGCGACCTCGCTCCACTGCTATACCGACGCCCTCAAGTGTCAAGTCTTCCAGACCACCTTGACCGGTTCGGCACAAAAATGGTTCAATACCCTGCCCCCGAGGTCTATTACCTGTTTTGCTGATTTTCAGGGGATGTTCAGCCGGGAGTTCGCCAGCTGTAAGGCGTATAAGCATGACGCCTCTATCCTGATGCACATTACGCAGGGGCCCTCAGAATCACTCAGAGGGTATCTTCACCGGTTCACCTCTGCAGTTAGAGGTATTCCTTCCGCAAGATCGGAATCTTTCAGAGTCGCTATTCCGCACGGGCTGAAGGAGGGCCCCTTCCTCAGTTCCCTTTTGAGGAAGCCTGCTAACAGCTACGAGGAACTGCTAAGCCGTGTGGAAAAATTCATCCACGAGAAGGAAGGACTGAAAGTGCGGAGAGCCGAACGCACTGCCGTAGCAGCCCCAGTCGAAAGAACTTGCCTTGTCGCCCCCCAAGCACCCCCTCGTCGGGGATATGTGCGACCCCTTCTACTGGAGGCTCCTAGGCCTCGGTTATTGTTACAGGGTGCTCTCCCTACGCCGTCGTTACAGATTATGGCCGCTGATGCACCTCCTCCCGCAAGGACTTGGAAGGAGCGGGAGATGGAATTCTATGATCAGCAGGGTCTATTACAGCGACCCTCGGGATATAGGGGGGCACCACATAACCTTGGAGTAAGGCCACACTAGTGGCCGGTGTTTCAAGCTATAGGAGGAGCTAGAGCGCCTCCGAGTCGCATATCCACAATTGCGGTTTCAGCCGAGAGGACCAGCACGGCGAGGGCAGCGACCCAGTGTGGCTCGCCCAGGACCGTATAACTAACCCCCACAAGTTACTTTCCCCCAAACGTCGTTCCACGAGGTGGTTCCTCAAGAAGGCTCGTCAGGTGAGGGTCCTTCATCTGATCCAAATAACGCTCCCACACGGGGGGTTATTCATGTCATAACCGGAGGACCCACTGACGGGGACTCTAACCGGGCGTGGAAGTCATACGCCCGCCTCATGGAGAGTCTGGCCATCATCACCGACCAGACTGTCCAAACTGCGCCGCCCATTTCATTTGGGCCGAAAGATCTTCGAGGTGTCCTGTTGCCCCACACGGACGCCTTAGTTATCAGCATATCCCTGGCCAATTACGAAGTGGCCAGGGTACTGGTCGATTCGGGAAGATCTGTCAATATGCTCTTCCAAGAGGCCTTTGGCCAGATGCAGCTGGGAAATGCCCAACTAGAAGATGTGGCCACACCCCTCTTCGGGTTCGCGGGGCATGTGGTCCACCCCTTAGGGTAAATTTCATTACCCCTGACTCTGGGCGCAAAGCCCATCCAAAAAACCAGTATAGTCCCTTTCCTCATCGTGGATGCTCCGTCCACCTATAATGTCATTCTTGGTCGCCCTTTCCTTGCCATTTTTCAGGCGGTGGCTTCCCCGTACCACCAGAAGGTGAAATTCCCAGTCGGACAGTTGGTGGGGGAAGTCCGAGGCGAAAAGAAAGCCGCCAGGAGTTGTTATGTGCAGATGGTTCGAGATGACCAGAAGAAGGCCCGAACCGATGATCTCAAAGGAAAAACCATCATCATTTCTGATGTCTGCGTCCTGGAAGAATCTCCCCCCAGAGCAGACAAGATAGAGGAAGGGGAGTTGGTGGAAATAGCTCCGAGAAAGACCACACGGGTGGCGTAGCAGCTGGAGGCCAAGGAGGAGTTGGTGACCTACCTGAAGAAGAATGAAGACATCTTTGCAGGAGATGTGCATGACCTCACGGGGATTGACCCTCGTGTTGCTAAACACCGCCTCAACATAACCAGAGGAGTCCGACCCGTCCAGCAGAAGTGGCGACACTTTGGATCCGAGAAGGACAAGGTCATAGCAGAGGAAGTAGGTAAATTGTTAAAGGCGAGTCATGCGAAGGAAATCCAATTTCCCGAGTGGGTCTCCAATGTAGTCCTGGTCCCCAAGCCTTCTGGGCAGTGGAGGATGTGTATTGACTTTCGTGATTTGAATAAAACATGCCCTAAAGACTGCTACCCCTTGTCTTGTATTGATCAGTTGGTAGATTCTACTGTAGGGTATGAGGTGGTGTCCTTGATGGATGCATACCAGGGATACCATCAAATACCCTTGGCTAAAGAAGATCAGAAGAGGGTTAGCTTTGTGACGGCAGGAGGGTTGTACGCTTATGTGGTAATGCCCTTTGTCTTAAAGAACGTCGGGGCCACCTACCAACGACTCATGGATAAGATTTTCGCAGAGCAGAAAGGGAAAAATATGGAAGTTTACGTAGACGATATCCTAGTCAAATCAAAAACTACTCGGGATTTGGTTAAGGATCTAAATGAAACCTTCGCTACACTGAGACGGTATAATATGAAGCTTAACCCAAAAAATGTCTGTTCGGGGTAAAGAGCGGCAAATTCTTGGGGTATATAGTGACTGAGAAAGTGTTGCAGGCTAACCCCGAGAAGGTGCAAGCACTGTGCAATATGAAGTCACCCACTAATTTGCGGGAGACTCAAAAGTTAGTGGGCAGGATTGTTTCCTTATCTCGATTCATAGTCAGATCGGCGGACAAAGGGTTACCTTTCTTCAAGATTCTACGCAAAGCTACTAAATTTCAATGAGACGATCACTGTGAGCAAGCTTTCCAAGAGTTGAAGAAATATTTAGCTGGGCTTCCGCTGTTAGCCAAGCCAGTGGCCGGAGAACCATTGTGGATGTATTTGGCCGTCTCAGAGGGAGCCATCAGTTCGGTTTTGCTGAAACAAGAATGCTCTCATCAACAGCCTATTTATTATACCAGCCATATTCTGAAAGGGGCTGAATCTCGTTATACAGAGCTAGAGAAGCTGGCGTATATTCTAGTTCTAATCGCCCATAAATTGAGACCGTACTTTCTGGCTCATCCCATCACTGTTCTAACTCACAGTGAATTGGGTAAGGTCGTCACTAAGCCCAACTTCTATGGAAGATTAGCTAAATGAGTGGTGAAATTAAGTGAATATGACATTCACTACCAACCCTGAACCGTTATCAAGGCCCAGGCGCTTGCTGACTTTTTGGTGAAAGTACCTTTTGGTTCAAGAGATGGCTCATCAACAAAAGAGGAAGGATCAGATGCATGAAACATATTTGTGGACGGTTCTTCAGGATCTACGGGTAGCGGCGTTGGTGTTTTGTTAATTTCCCCTAATAAAGAGGAGACTCACATAGCCGTATGCCTGGGATACCGGGCATCCAATAATGAGGCGGAGTATGAAGCCATTCTAGCGGGGTTGCAGGCTGCCAAAGTTGTAGGGGTTGCTTCAATTATAATTCACTCGGATTCCCAACTGGCGATATCACAACTTCAAGGTTCTTTCGCGGTTCGGAAAGAAAGGTTGCACAAGTATTTGAAAGCTTTCGAGAAAGAAAAAGCTCAATTTCAGCAAGTCCTCTTGAAGCAAATTCCAAGGGAGAATAACGGGAAGGCAGATGAATTGGCTCGGGTGGCTAGCGTTATGGAAGGAGTGAAATCATTGGAAACAGTCTGTGTGGAAATCCCTACTTCCCTAGCGATATGTAATGTGGAGGAGGCGGCACCCGAACCAGACCCAATCCTTGATTAGAGGACCGACATCATAGCTTATTTACAGCATGGAAAGGTCCCTGAAGAAAAAGGAGCGGCATCTGCTTTAATGTGCAGAGCCAGACGATTCACCCTCTTAAACGGAGACTTATACAAGACCTCTTTTGGACGACCCTTATTAAAGTGTTTAGGAAGTGAAGATGTTGAATGGGTACTCCAGGAGATTCATGAAGGTTGCTGCAGTAATCATCTGGGGGAGAGAGTTTTGGCAAGGAAGACCCTGTTAGCAAGATATTTTTGGCCTACCCTCTAACAAGATGTCGCTCGTATAGTACAAACTTGCCCAGCTTGTCAAAAGCATAGCAATCGGTCCGAACGACCGGCTGAATTAATGAAAGTTGTGATCGCTTCATGCCCTTTTGATCAATGGGGAATGGATATAGTGGGTCTGATGCCTGTGGCACCTTTGCAGAAGAAATTTTTATTGGTGGCCGTAGATTACTTCTCCAAGTGGGTGGAAGCAGAGCCTCTGGCTAAAATTACCGAGAATGCTATAATACGGTTCCTATGGCAGAATATCGTGTGCAGATATGGTATTCCTCGGAGGATAGTTAGTGATAATGGACGACAATTTCAGGGCAAGAAAATTAAAGAATGGTGTCAAAGTCTCAATATCCAGCAAGCTTTTACTTCAGTAGTCCATCCTCAAGCCAACGGGCAAGTTGAAGTCACTAATAGAATTCTCATTCAAGGGTTGAAGACCAAATTGGGAGCTCAAAGGGGGAACTGGGTAGAAGAGCTGTCGGGAATCCTATGGGCCTACCGAACCACACCAAAAACTCAATGGGAGAAACTCCGTTCAGTTTGGTATATGGGATGGAGGTCGTTATTCCGGTTGAAGCCCTCTTAAGTAGCGCCCGAATAGAAATGTACGAGCCGGAGTAGAACCAAATTATTCGAAGCACTGAGTTGGACTTGGTGGAAGAAAAGAGGGAGACGGCACGAAGACGAGTGGAGTTTTACAAGCAAAGAGTGCAGCAAGTCTTTAATAAGAAGGTAATGCCCCGAAGATTTCAGGAGGGAGATTGAGTTCTGCGTAAAGTTAATCCTGCGGGAGACCCTGAAAAGTTAGCTCCAAATTGGGAAGGGCCCTATGAAGTGACGCGTCGCGTAGCTGGGTCGGCGTATTATCTAAAGGACGACCAGGGCAAGGAATTTCCCCGACCATGGAACGCTATTCACTTGAAACCTTTCTACACTGTATAAGAAATGATGGATAAGAGAAGAGGAGTTGAAGGGCCCTCGAGGGGATGTACTTGATAATTTGTTGTATTAATTCGATATGTAGTGCATCTGAGTTTGATTGATTCACAATGATGTTGTAGTCCTTATAGCGAACTTTTAAGAAGGAAAGAAGATAACAAAGGGACCACGTCCCGAAGCAATACATCAGGTCATAACCTAAATCGATCGGGAGGATAACGTCGGAAGTCGGTCTCCCAATTTAAGGAAAAAGTAGGATGGTTCACCGGGGGAAGCCCTTGGTCAGCGTACTATTGAACCGCCTCGTTAAACCCATCTTGATAAGTGGTGCGCAGTAGGATGACTAGCCGCTCTTGCCAGTTTGGGCGGTCAGGGCTCCGATCCCGATGAAGCCTGTGACATTTCTCTTGTTGCTCTTGAAGGGTTCGGCGTATGTCAATATAGCGTCGGGATACCTCCATAATAGCATCTGCTAGGATGGAAATATCATCGGCTCAGGAGGATTGATCTTGCTGGATAAGGTTCGTCATGTCCATCATATTCTGGCGCATCGAGGCTGAAATTCCTTCTACCGGCTGGGAGTAAGATCTGGTGCCGACAAGCTCAGTGCCCAACCTCTGGAGGGAGGTTTCCTGCCTGCGTATACAGGCGTGAGCATGCGCCCTAGAAGTTATGAGGGAGGAGTTTTCTTGTACCTCCTTGCACAGGCGAGTGCGGAGGTCCCCTATTTTATCTTATGCTTTCTGGTGTTGAACTCGCAGGCGGGCGATGATGTACGAGTCTCGTTGCTTCCCTTGAAGGAGCTCTGCTACCTGCTCTCGAAGACTTATTAATTCTTGAGAAGAGGAAGCCTCCCTGTCAAGCTGTGTCGGCTGAACATCCTGTCGGAGTGAGGGTGATTCCATGCCAGCTTGCTGCTGTTCTTGTAATGCCGCTATAGTTGCGGCATCTTTTTGAAGTTGGTGGTGAGCTTCTGTCAGTTTCTCCTGACATTGCTGCAGTTGTTGTGATAGAAGGTGCTCCCGATTTAGAGCAGTCGCCAGATCCTCCCGTTGCTGCTGTTCTAACTTCAGAGATTGGGCTCGGTATTGATGGAGGGAGCGATCCAATTCTTGGTAGTTTATCAGGGTCTGTAAGCCATTTGTTGAAAGGAAGTTATTCAGTAAGGGAAATTATAGAAGCTGATTAGAGAAATATACCAATTCTAAAGCGTGGCGCAGGCCTTCCATTCTGGGAATCAACTCCCCCAAATTTAAGATTCGAAGGTCCCGGGGAGAGGAAGAAGAAGAGGGGATGGATGACACCCACGGTGGAGGTTCACTCAGAAAAGGAAGAATAGGGGTGGCGGCCATCAGCTGCGACAGGGGTTCTAAGGGAAAAGAAGAAGGAGGAGCACTGGTCAGGAGGTTCAAATGGGTGGAAGTTGGGGGTAAAGAATCAGTGGCTAGAGGGGGAAGGTGTATGATGGCTAGCTATGAGGAGGGCACATCAGAAGTGGCGAAAGGGGATTGTTTCGATGAAGAATCTGGAGAGGATGGTATAGAGAGCATCGGAATGGAAAGCTCTTCGTTGGGAAGGGGAGAAGTGGAGGGGTCTGGGCTAGTGCCCATAGAAGGTGAGGGGTTCTCCAGGCGATGAGCAGAAAGGGAGATGGGCAGTGGAGGAACATCAATTACCATAGGTTCAGGGGAGGTGCCATATTTCGGGGACAGAGAAGGCGTGGATGCAAAAGCATCTGTGGTCGATGGGTGTGAACGGACTATTTTCCTGAATTCATCTTCGGGTTGTGATGAAAGAGGAGGCGACTTCCGAACACTTACGGCGGAGGGGGAGAAAATAGGAGAGATAGGATTTGTGAGTAACAGAGGAGATGAGAAGGGGCTGGTTACTCCGGTTTCCCCTTGTAAAATACCGGAAAAAAAAATAATCCTCGGAAATTGATAAAACATCTTGTGGAATTTTTCAGAAATTTTTAGAAATTTTTCTGAATTTAAACGGAGGCCTTATGAATATTTTATGGGGATAAAGCGGATAGGCTTTTGTAAAGCCTGTTTAGACTATCTGCTAGGAATTAATAGGGTTTAATTGATCTAAGTTTAATTATAAAACCCTAAATTTAATGGATTGATAAGAGTCAGTTTAAGTCCGAACCTAACTCGTTTAAGCCCGAATCCAACCCGCAAACTCAACCCGTTTACGAAACCCGACCCGCCTCATTTCGTAACGCCAAGTTGCTGCGTTTCTCGCCGTCGACTTTTATTTCCCCGAGTGTTTTCTTCTCTCCCAATCGGTCGTTCCTTCCTTCACCGCCCGATCCCTCTTTCTTGATCTCTTCCCTGATTTCTTTCCAGCAACGATTTCTTCATCGTCGCCCTCCTCTGCCACCGACGTCGCGCCTCTTCTCTCCGCCCGCCGCGCACGCTCGAGCTCGCCTGTCGCCGTCGCCGAGCTCGCTGTGCCCTAACGTGTCGCCGCCACGAGAGAAGGAGTCGCTGTCGTCGGTGTTGATCCAGTGATCTCCAGTCGTTATTGTTTCCCTTCTAGTCGACCGTCGTCGGAGCAAGGATTTCGGGCCGGTGGCGGTTCGACTGGAGAAGAGCAAGCCGCAACTCGTCTCCTTCCTCAGCCTGAGCCTCTCGCCGCTGTGGATTGGTTCCAGATGTCACCGTTGCAGTTGAAACTCCACCGCTTGTTCTTCGGATCGTCGGCCGGTTGACTGCCATCTCCGATCGGTGCCGCCCAAATCGCGATTTTCTCTTTCTCCCGAGCCCTAGCCGTTCCAATCGCCCCGGCCACTGCACCGGCAGCCTCCCTCCTGGTGATCACAGTCATCACCTACCTCGCCGGTGAGCCACTCTTGTGGGTTCAAGATTTTGATCTATGGATTGGCAGCGGTTCCACGCGATTAGATTGGGAGCTACCCTATTCGATCACCGTCGCAGCGAGGTAAGAACCAAATTTACCTTGGATGAGGTTTTGGTGATACGGTGTTTGTCGTGTGCTGAAATCCCTCTGTGAATTAGACAGGGGCTTGGGTCGGTGAATTGGGGAAGGAAGGGAATAGTGACTGCCGAGAGATTTCTAAGACAGGTAAGCTGTATTTACAGCTGTGATGTTTTTGTTCTGTTCTTGAATTATGGATGCAAGGAAAGTTAAGTGTGGTAAGTTCAAACCTAGATGTTTATGGATGCATATTGTTATTGCAATTGATCTGGTGGTTATGAATATTGGATTGTATCTATTATATAGATTGTGGTGAAATTTCAAGAACTTGGATCAAGAAGCTAGTGCCATGGATTCGGAGCTGGGTAAGTCTTGATTTATATATGATAGCTATGTAATAAGTTGATACAATAGTGTTAATTGGAGAGTTGATTCAGTAATAATGAATGGTATGAGATTGTACAACTATGGGAATTCGTTGATCGATCAGGGATTAGGATTGTATTAGACTCATATTCCTATAGATTGATTATGTTAGTGTTGAGTTATGTTGTATGTTAATTGCAGGACCTGGGTTCAGGATGGTCTTGTGGACGTGGAGATGCTTAGATAAGTCTTCATAGCAGGTGGGTAATTTCCTACCTGGTCCGGGTAGATGTATTGCATTTCAGATTTAGTTATTGATATGAGCATGTTAGATGTTCATATTACCTTGACCCTGCTCTTATTATCGTATGCTTGAACTTATCATTTGATGTATTTATGCTCAATTGTTGATATCACATATATACCCTATCATGATTTAGGAGTTATAGATGTGATGTAAATTGACCTAGTTGTTTAGCAGGGTGTAAATGTTAGTACGGAGGATGATCCAATTTATAAATTGGCAAGAAGGTCATCCATGGGTAGGTAATGCCCTAAATGTAGGATTTACTTCCAATACCTGTATGTTGCATACTGTTACCAACCATGAGTTGTGTAATGGTTAAGTGAAGGGTGATTAGTGTGTCGCGACCGGTGGTCCCGGTTTTGATTAGTCGAGTATGACTCTCATCGGATAGAGAGTGCGCGATCACTGAGTACGACTCTATCGAGAGAGTTATGATCAATGAGTACGACTTTCTATCGAGAGAGAGTTATAATCGTTGAGTACGGCTCTCCACTGGATAGAGCCCATCGATCTTGAGTACAACTCTCACAGTGATGTAGAGTATTGATTAGATGGGTATGACTCTTTCAACAGTAGAGTCGTGGTAGATGGTTGTACGTGTGACAGCATACACATGTCATTTGCATGCATTCTGATGACATAGTCTCCCTTGGGGTTGAGAGAGTCGTCAGTCATCTTGCCTCCCAAAGCACTCCCCGAGGAGTAACTGGTGTGAGGGCAGAGCATCTGTTGTGCCGTACTCTACCACTATAGACGGTGGTAGTTGGAGTTGCGTGCAGTTGTCCTGGGTGCGTGGTACTCGACCACTCATTAGTAGTGTTATTCGGAGTGGCCAGCAGTAGGGACTCCCGTTACGTAGCGAGCTCTTTACGCTCATATGCTACTTGATCATACTACCCAACTCGGTCACTCGAGAGTGGTGGGGCTGGAGTTGGGATAGTTGTCATGTCGTGCCACCTAGGCCACACTGGGGTCGTGGTAGCGAGTAGGGGTGAGCAGACATGACCATGCATGTTGCATTGTCGTATCTTATGGCACTTTACATATTACCATATATAGATACATATATGTATGTATATATATATATATGGATGGTTGAGATCAATATATATATAGATGCGGTCTATATATATATGATTATTGTGATGTTGCATTTGTTTGTACTATGCTTGCTGCATTTGGGTGGACATCATATTCATGCATGTCTCTTGCATTTGTTATACGATTGTGTCGGATATTGGTATGTGTTGGACAGACCACTAGATACTTTGACCTGTAGCTAGAGTATATTTTGAGTTGATCTACTCTTCCTGTTATATATATATATATGTTGGATATATGTTCAGGTTGGATCAGAGTAGCGTGGCAGACTTCAGGTATGTCTGCATTTTTATGTTGATCATTCAGTTAGACGGTATATGCTTGTATTTATATACTATGCTGATATACCTGTTGTACTTCTAGAGTACGTCATTGAAATACATGTGATATTACATATATATACATGTTTTCTATTACCTGCTGAGTTTTACTCACCACCCCCCCACGGACCCTGGGTATTCTGTCGCCTAGGTAACAGGTAGAAGACTTCGTGGCAGCTTGGAGCACCGCTGGCTGATATCTCATCTCACCTCCGAGGCTCCCGTATTGGTTTTGGGCTTTCCGTCCGTTGTGTATTGTATTTTGGAGTTTTCTTGATGTACATATTGTATATTCGGATTTTGTCGAGGTTCTGTGATGTTGTATTGTGTTAGTCATACCGGTATGCATGTGTGGGATTGTATTGTTGTGGTATCATTTCCGCTGTGTATTTGTTGTAGTAGTTTTGTTATATTGTTGTGGTTTGGTTATATTGTTATATATATTGTTGTTATTGTGGGCCTACGGGCCTTGTATTAACCCGAAATGTTGTCACGTACAGGGGAGATGTCGTCCGTTTGATTTTCAGCCCGGCATGCTCTCGGGGCGTGACAACTTTAGTGGTATCAAAGCCCAAGGTTCTGCGATGCCATATAATGTTGTTTTGAGTCGAGTCTTGGATTCTCGGGAGTCGATTTATTCGGTTTTGATTTTCTGAGATGAGATGGACAGCGGCCTGAGCTCCAAGCAGCACGAGGTAAGAATTCCTGAAAAACTTATGGTTTAGTAGATATTTATCTAAACTTGATAAGTAGGTGTATACAATAGAGTTATGACACCTGTGCAGACTTGTAGTAGGGGTCGTCCACCGAGGCGACTAACCGGAGTGACCTTTAGGGTTTATACTCCCGATTATGTTGGCTATGCATTTAGATGCTTATACTAGGGAATAACTTATAGTGTGTTGGTTATTATTCATAACCGTAGTATGAGTTGACCACGGGAATGACCTGTTGAGTTTGTGAGTCTTGAACCTATGTCGCGGAGGTGATTTACCTCTGAGAGTCGACTGATACCGAGTCGGAAAACAGGGGCCAAGTCGTCACATTTATTATGAAAATCAGATACTACAGTCTTAGATATTTCCACTAACTGTGCTAGTCGGATCATTACCTGTGGGTAATGAACAGACTTGTAGACTATTGTTGATGCAGATAGTGGAAGGCTAGGTTACGGTGTTTCATAGGGATTTTATCCCTGGGTTGGTCGTACTAAGATGTATAACTTAGAGAGTACTTTTGAGTACTTAACTCATGTTATACGAGAAAGAAGAGTTATTTGCATACCATTATCGGGATCAAGCCGGTATTTGGTGATAAATGCAGAAAATAATCTTCGGAAAAATAATATATCACTTGATCATTGTTTAGTGATATTGAAAGAGAGTATTTTCCCGTGTCACTTTTAGTGACACATTGTAAGGAATACTTGAGCTTCAAGAAAGGGTGATCGGTCAGTAATAGTGTACTGTGCAGAGTCGTGAGACTTGCAGAGGTTATGACCACCTAATAGCTCAAGGAGATGAATGGATGATTTAAGCCGCCCAGAGTTATTGGCTTATAGTTGGATTAGGATGCCGGAATCTTCTACCAGATTCTGCCGGAAGATGTTGGATTGAGACAGGAGTTTAAAAATGACTCCGTATAAGAGTTTAAGAGTTGGAGACCGGTAAGCATATATTGTAGGTCAACTTAATAGAGTGAAAAGTCTCCAATTGTTGGATAAAAGGAGTAAGATCAGGGTTACAGGCCTTGAGCTACTTTTCGATTATAGGAGACCAACTGCAGATCATCAGAATGTTCTTGTGGATATCAGCAAAGTCAGAACAAAGACTTTGAAGGGATTATGTGCGTGCAGTGCATACCACGAAGACACGCGAAGCCAGATTATCCATTGGAGTAGTTCAACTATTGCTATTGTTGAGCAACCAGTACAGTGGAGGAGGTGTACCTTGAAGATTCAGTTGAAGACTATCGATGGTGTTCCAGGAGGAAGAAGCACCGTCTCGACAGGAGAGATCAGCACAAAAGACTTGGTTATCTCATCAGCAACAACCTACTTCCTCAGGCGTGGTTGGAGTTCCTTGATACTCCCCTTCAGCAGAGATTAGCACAGAAGCAGCATCAGCAGAAGACATTGTAGAAGACTCAGCGGACAACAACAAACAGTTATCTCCAGATGTGATTTGCTTAGTACAGAGGAGAGAGTATACGACGATGGTCGTATTTATTCAGTATTCTACAGTTGCAGCTCGTAGGATTTAGTGATAGAATGGAATGATCTAGGAAAAATCTTCAGATCATTCGTCGTAGAAATGCAACCGCCTTGTCGCGAACTGTTGGATTTGATCTGGTTCTCTTCGGAGAAAGGCCGAGACCTGCGTGGAGCCTTTTGGATCGGATCAACAGATATTTGATCGTTCAGGGTATTACTCTAGTTTTACCCTCTGGATTAATATATTGAGAGATACTTGTAATTTATAGGTATCCTTGTCTAGAACATGCTCAGTTGGATAAGAAGGGTCCTTTACATCGACTTATGGGTCGGTGGTATCTCTACCGTCTGGTGAGATGTGGATCAATAATTAAGAAGTCAAGGGATACCATTAGACTTTGATAGACATACTTTTGCTGTAGACATATCCTTACGGATGGTCAAATTGTTGGAAGTATGGTACGATATGTCTCTCGGATGTGCGTATAATTTGAGAGCCTTCGGATGTAATTTCGGATGAACTCCAAGGCTTGTCGTTGCTTAGGCAAGTGGAGTAGGCGTTCGAAATGATTGCGAAAATAGTCCGGTATCGAAGATCACATAACGAGTGATATTTTTGTTGGTATCAGTGTTGTTAAACACTATAAAAGAATCGGAATAACGTGAGTTGAGATTATTGGAGATGTTGGAGGGGATATTTATCTATCCCAGTATTTCTTCTTGTGAAGATCCAGAACTCTTTGTCGAAAGAGAGATGGACATTTAAGATTGTGCATCGATTGTCGATGATAGAATACAATAGTTATTGTGAAGAATATTCTTCGTTGTGGATAGATGATCTATTGAGATCAGCCAAAGACACCTGTGTATACTCTAGGGTTGGTATACGACTGGAGTATTGATATTGTAGTGACATGAGGTCATACGATTATCATTGTCGTTGTGATGATTAATATATATCATCAGCTTAGAGTAAAGGGGATGCAGGTGTGTAGAGATGTCAATTTCATACTTAGTATGAATTTTATAAGTTGTGATTAAGTTGTTAGATTAATTAACGATTTAGTCGTCACTGGATTTGAGAATCGTGTATCTTGAATACGATTGGATCCTTTTGTGGTTGTTGGAGTTGCGTAACCTAGCCACTGTTGATTATGGTAGTTGGAGTTGCGCACTCGACCACCATAGATGGTGGTTTTCCTTGTATGTTTTGGTTAGTACTGTAGATGTGGATAGAATGTCTTAGCATTACTATACCACAGACTTGTTTGACAAAGGTGATGATGGAAATCATGTAGTCGAAAGCTGGTGAAACCAGTTACAAGGCTTAGACGGCGGTTAACTTTTACACGAGTATTAGTTAATCCTTCTGGAGTGGATAAAAGGATGATGAACGCAATGCGTCGTTTCAGGGATCGGAACGATTCCGATGCAATTGAATGAGACATATCCTATGCCTATGTCAGTTAAGAAACTACGAGATAGTCTGTCATATACATGACGTGACTTTAGTAGTTATTATCTGGATTTGTAGTTGTATGGAGCAGAAGTGCTCATTGAATTTAACAAGCTACTGGGTAGCTACAATGGAGTTGCTGGAGCGCGAACAGTTGCAACGAGTGAGATTCGTCGCTATAGTCGCCCATGCACTTACAAAGTGTGTGGTGAAGTGTATCTTGGATGGTTGATGGATTTCTCTTTTGAGAAAATAATTCCCTGTCTCTGATAAGGATAGTGGGTTCCGGAGTAGCAGTGTTTAAGAAAGAGTTGCTACAGAAAGTACATCATTCGTGATGGGCTATATATCCTGGTGGTATTGAGATGTACCGAGAGTTGAAATGCTTATGCTGGTGGAATGGTATGAAGAGAGATACCACAGACTTTGTTGCTGGGTATTTAGTATACCAGCAGGTGAAAGTTGAACATTAGAAACCCGCTAGATTGCTCCAGGAAATTCCAATTTCAGAATGGAAGTGGGAGCATATCACTATTGATTTCATTACAAGATTGCTTAGAACCCATAAAAGGACATGATGCGATTTGGGTGATCGATTAACCAAATCAGCTCACTTCCTGCCTATGCGTAGAATGGACTTGTTGGATCATCTGGCAGAGTTGTACTGCCGAGGAATTATCAGATTGTATGGGGTACTTTTGAGTACCATATCTGATAGAGATCCGTGATTTATCCCGCGATTTCGGCAGAGTCTGCACCAGACTATGTGCACAGAGCTTCGGCTTAGTGCAACGTTTCATCCGCAGACAGATGAACAACCTGAGTGTATCAATTAGCCGTTGGAGGATCTATTCAGATCTTGTGTTGTGGATTATGGAGGTGTAGCTTATCGGTTGGCTTTACCTCCGACACTTGCGGGTGCTCACAACGTATTTTCTGTTTTTATACTGAGAAAATACATGTCGCATGTTGATCATGCTCTGAAAGAGGTTCCGAATTCTACCTCAGTATAATGCGACTTACGAGGTGATTCCAGGGTGGAGCCTGGGTCGCAAGGAGCGACAGTAGTGGGACGAAAACCATCCAACTCATAAAAGTTGGATGACAGCATCATACCGATGAGGAGGCTACGTGAGAGCTGGAAGATATTATCCGAGCTTGATACCCTCATCTGTTCACTTGAGGAATGCATGTGGTTCTTTCGGAAACTTGCTTGAAGTAATTTTTGCACGATAGTACGAAATTTGGGGACCAAATTTTTATAAGTGGGGGAGAATGTAAAATACCGGAAAAATAAATAATCCTCGGAAATTGATAAAACATCTTGTGGAATTTTTCAGAAATTTTTAGAAATTTTTCTTAATTTAAACGGAGGCCTTATGGATATTTTATAGGGATAAAGCGGATAGGCTTTTGTAAAGCCTGTTTAGACTATCTGCTAGGAATTAATAGGGTTTAATTGATCTAAGTTTAATTATAAAACCCTAAATTTAATGGATTGATAAGAGTCAGTTTAAGTCCGAACCTAACTCGTTTAAGCCCGAATCCAACCCGCAAACTCAACCCGTTTACGAAACCCGACCCGCCTCATTTCGTAACGCCAAGTTGCTGCGTTTCTCGCCGTCGACTTTTATTTCACCGAGCGTTTTCTTCTCTCCCAATCGACCGTTCCTTCCTTCACCGCCTGATCCCTCTTTCTTGATCTCTTCCCTGATTTCTTTCCAGCCGCGATTTCTTCATCGTCGCCCTCCTCTGCCACCGACGTCGCGCCTCTTCTCTCCGCCCGCCGCGCACGCTCGAGCTCGCCTGTCGCCGTCGCCGAGCTCGCTGTGCCCTAACGTGTCACCGCCGCGAGAGAAGGAGTCGTTGTCGTCGGTGTTGATCCAGTGATCTCCGGTCGTTATTGTTTCCCTTCTAGCCGACCGTCGTCGGAGCAAGGATTTGGGGTCGGTGGCGGTTCGACTGGAGAAGAGGAAGCCGCAACTCATCTCCTTCCTCAGCCTGAGCCTCTCGCCGCTGTGGATTGGTTTCAGATGTCACCGTTGCAGTTGAAACTCCACCGCTTGTTCTTCGGATCGTCGGCCGATTGACTGCCATCTCCGATCGGTGCCGCCCAAATCGCGATTTTCTCTTTCTCCCGAGCCCTAGCCGTTCCAATCGCCCCAGCCACTGCACCAGCAGCGTCCCTCCTGGTGATCACGGTCGTCACCTACCTCGCCGGTGAGCCACTCTTGTGGGTTCAAGATTTTGATCGCGGTTCCACGCGATTAGATCGAGGGCTTTGTTCGATCACCGTCGCAGCGAGGTAAGAACCAAATTTACCTTGGATGAGGTTTTGGTGATACGGTGTTTGTCGTGTGCTGAAATCCCTCTGTGAATTAGACAGGGGCTTGGGTCGATGAATTGGGGAAGGAAGGGAATAGTGACTGCCGAGAGATTTCTAAGACAGGTAAGCTGTATTTACAGCTGTGATGTTTTTGTTCTGTTCTTGAATTATGGATGCAAGGAAAGTTAAGTGTGGTAAGTTCAAACCTAGATGTTTATGGATGCATATTGTTATTGCAATTGATCTGGTGGTTATGAATATTGGATTGTATCTATTATATAGATTGTGGTGAAATTTCAAGAACTTGGATCAAGAAGCTAGTGCCATGGATTCGGAGCTGGGTAAGTCTTGATTTATATATGATAGCTATGTAATAAGTTGATACAATAGTGTTAATTGGAGAGTTGATTTAGTAATAATGAATGGTATGAGATTGTACAACTATGGGAATTCGTTGATCGATCAGGGATTAGGATTGTATTAGACTCATATTCCTATAGATTGATTATGTTAGTGTTGAGTTATGTTGTATGTTAATTGCAGGACCTGAGTTCAGGATGGTCTTGTAGACGTGGAGATGCTCAGATAAGTCTTCATAGTAGGTGGGTAATTTCCTACCTGGTTCGGGTAGATGTATTGCATTTCAGATTTAGTTATTGATATGAGCATGTTAGGTGTTCATATTACCTTGACCCTGCTCTTATTATCGTATGCTTGAACTTATCATTTGATGTATTTATGCTCAATTGTTGATATCACATATATACCCTATCATGATTTAGGAGTTATAGATATGATGTAAATTGACCTAGTTGTTTAGCAGGGTGTAAATGTTAGTACGGAGGATGATCCAATTTATAAATTGGCAAGAAGGTCATCCATGGGTAGGTAATGCCCTAAATGTAGGATTTACTTCCAATACCTGTATGTTGCATACTGTTACCAACCATGAGTTGTGTAATGGTTAAGTGAAGGGTGATTAGTGTGTCACTGCGGACCGGTGGTCCCAACTTGGTTTGATTAGTCGAGTATGACTCTCTATCGGATAGAGAGTGCGTCGATCAGTTGAGTACGACTCTCTATTGGAGAGAGTTATGATCAGTCGAGTACGACTCTCTATTGGAAAGAGAGTTATAATCAGTTGAGTACGGCTCTCTACAGGATAGAGAGCCCGTCGATCTGTTGAGTACAACTCTCTACAGGACAGAGAGTATTGATTAGATGGGTATGACTCTTTGCTGAACAGAGACCCTATGGTAGATGACTGTACGTGTGACAAACCACTCTTTGATTAGTGGTTTGTGGAGGTCACTTGGGCTCCAATATTATTTGGCTTAACTATTGGCGAGACATCTCAAAGGTCTATGGGACAGGGTCGATCACTCCCAGGGATTAATCGGACGAAATGTTTGGTATCCTAGTGCCAATAAAAAAAAATGAATATTATAAAATGTTCTATAAATTTCAATCGAACATACGCCGATATAAGTGATTGAAGCACATCGAAAATAAAATACCGAATAGAATTTGGAATTGAACGTTCTCAGATGAAACTCTTTAGATTTTCATCATTCATTGAAAGTGTCTATAAAATTCTATTTAAATATTCTAATATAAAATTAAGAGAATCATTAGCTAGATATACTTACGTAGAGTATTTTTTTTAGTTTTGTATCTAAATATATTTTTGAAGATTTTTATCAAAAATCACTTAACTTATTTATTAAACGTATTCCAAGACTACATTGACAAGTTCAATCGGATATCAGTGTGACTCGTCGAATTGACAACTTCTTGACAATCCAAAAATATTTATTAGTATAATAAATTTTTAACGAATCACATACTACTCATAAGATCGTTATAGATTAACTTAAAAAATATTTTCAATATATTTTGATAATATTAATTTAATACTATAAATATTAATGAACTTAAATTTATTTATAAATCTATTCTTAGTCACGGTGTATGTCATATTAAAATTATTATTTCTTATTTACGGTCATATTCTAATATAATAAATTAATAAAATGAGAACTACAAAATTTTTATATGTCAACACGTTGAAATTTAACATATAAATTATTATAAAATTTATTTTAATATAGAAAATTAATATGTTCATTTTTTACATAAATTATTAATAATTTTAATATATATTTATTTTCATATCAATGAAATATATATTATAATATTTGTGAAATTTTAAAAGTATTTAATAATGCAACCAAATAATTTTTCGATGTTTATTATTATATTACTTCTTATTTAATTATGATGAATTTTTATAATATAATTTTAATTTTAAATAAAATATATTATGCATAAATTTTTATCTGGATTTTTTATAATATTTCTTATATTTTTGTAAAATAACTAAAATTAGATTGTTTTCGTGAAATATTAGTTGTGTATTATAGTTTTTTAATTTTTTTAATAGATTAATTTTCTTTTGATCCTATTAATATTATACAAAATACTAGAAATAATTTATATAATATTTATAAAGAATATAATTTAAAATATGAATTAAAAAATAATGTATTTAAAATTTAAAATATTAATAGTATTAGCAATTTTTATTGAAAGAACGGACAAAATGTTTATGAGAATCCTCGACTTCTAAATAGAAACTTAAAAAAATTATTTAACATTTTTCTTTTAATTTTAATGAAATAAATAGCGAAGCAAATTTTGATTTTTTGTAATTGTGGTTATAAACGTCCTGAGGATGATAATAAAAAAAATACAAAATATAATTTCCTGAGGATGATATAAAAAAGTTTAATACTAAAAGGACTACCACTATGAGGACGAGAAATTAAAAAAAAAAGACTAAAAATGCTACTTACTAACATAACAATGATAAGAAATTACACAAACTATATATATATATAACTATATATATATATATATAGAGAGAGAGAGAGACGGTGCACTCCTCTTACAGCACAGTGATTTCACTATACACATGCAGACTCAGTGTGCATAGGCACACATTCCATTGGAACGCAGGAGAAAAGTTTTGTATATATATAAGAGTGTTAAACCAAAACTAATTAAGAAAATTTGAGATCCAAAACAAAAACATCTTATCTGGGGTAGAGAACCTCTTGAAAACCATAGTGTGTCAGTTCAGAGAATTACAAAAACAATTAGAGGAATTATTATTTAAATGAACAAATTGACATTTGAAAATACATATTATGAAGACATCTTAAAATACTCACAAAAAATCACCAAGACATAAAAAGACGACTACGTTAAGGTAGAACTCCCAGGAAGAGCAGATTAGATCCAAGTACAACAAAAACAACACTATAAATAGCCTTATTAGCATCACTACACCATAGAATAACTATTCTAGAGACAAAAATCTTCAATATAGAAAGAAATACTACAGAAGTCAGTAATATCAAACATTGGAATCCGATAATAGAAACTTTAAGTAAAAACTTGGGAAAGTTTTCCACAAGAAAAACCATAAAAAGGAGACCAGCTACATATTCGTTTGTAACATACCATTGTTGGTGCATGGGCACTAGATAATCGAATTTAGGTTTTGATTATAGCAAAGACTCAAAGTTAAGGTCTTATTGTTATCTCATGAACTAAACTAAGTGTGCATAAAGTGTTTAAGCTAAGTTGAAGGTCAGCGACACTCAGAGAATCTCGAATCGAGAAACCGTGGTGGTCGGGCAACACCAGGAGAACTTCGTGGGAGTCAAAGAACCTAGGTAAAAGACTGGAAGCAAAGCATCAGGTCATAAAGGACCAGAGGTAAGCACGAGTGCGGAGTAGTGGTAAGGTCGTGTCCTCTGTACGAGGACGATTGTAGGCGGCGATTCGACTAAGACTTCCAGTGGAAGATTTAGGTCGAGATCGAATGGTAAGGAACCATTGTATTTATTGTATTTCATACTAACTCTTTATTGTAGGGGAGTGACTAAGCTTGCAGTTGACTGTTGGCTATTAGCAGTCGATTGCTGCTATCATCAGTCGACTGATGAAGGACATCAGTCAACTGATGGCGATAAATCAACCCTGTGCATTAGGTCAAAGAGATAACGTTTGATGCCGCCATTTCGTGATAAGATAAGGTGTTACCTCGTGATAAGATCTACGAGTTGTGGATCTGGATCCGGACTTATTCTAAGGCACAAGTCTATAAAAGAAGGGGAGTCTCGAACTCTAGAGAATCAATTCTTTGCTCCCAAGTGCTCCAATAACACTACGCTTCGACGACGACACTACGACACCAACACGTTGACGACAAGCTCTTCATCTTAGATTCATATTCGTCAGTAGTATTAGTTTGTTTTTTATTCAGTTTAATTTGTAATCGAAGCTTTCATCGTAACGAGGTGAGGTAGGCTTGTTGTCTCATCCTCGAGCTTTTGTCTTTCGATTTTTGTGATCGTTGTCTCCTACCTCCAACAAGGAGGAGACTCTATAGTGGATTTTTCCTTCGTACGCGATCAAAGATCGCGGGGCCTTGGAGTAGCAATCATTGGGTTGTGAACCAAGTAAAAATAAAGTGTCTATTTATTTTTTATTATTTTACTTTCTGCTGCACTGCTCGTATTTTAACGTCGAAAATGAAGTTTTCACACTCGCTATTCCCCCCCCCCCCCCTCTAGCGTGCTCTTTCGATCCAACAACCATGAGGAAAATTGAGTAGAACCATAACAAACTTATTTTCAAGACCTTCCAGAACAATTAGCGGGAGATGATCTATTACTGGCACTCCGTCTAGCATGGCATGGCTAGATAACTTACAAAGCTATAATACAAGTCAACACATAATCGAAGAAATCATAGATATAGACAGAACTGTAGAAATATTCTCGAACGAACAATTAAATATATTAAACCCAAGGAGGTTATACAGACAAAACTTGCTATCTTTTTCAAACTCTATCTATCGACACCACTGAGTAGAAGCTCTTCATCTACCAGATGATGGAGAAGAAAGACTCACCCTTATGAAAGAAGATGCTAGCAGACAACTCACAATTAGGCATCATAACTATGTTCATTTAGGATTAATAGTTTTTGGTATCAGAGGATTAATAAGAATAAAGGTCGGAACAAAAGTATTGCTAGTACTATATGACTATATTCTTTGATAAAGAAAAAGAAATCATAGGTTTAATAGAAGACGTGAACAATAATAGTGGGATTACATATATATGTTGTATGTTTCGATGATTGCCGTCAGGGAGGATGTAAACTGATATCAGATCGTCGAGGCTAGTGTTCAACACTATCTCCGTAAAACGATATTGCTCCACTATAGGTGCTTACAGATAGCAACAATTCATTCCCCAAGATATAACGATGACGTCTCGAAATAGCAGCACTTCAAATTTCGAGACCAACAAACCTTCTCGTAGGCTTTTTGGACTCTGGATGCATAAGATGGGAGGTATTTAAATGATTGGATTGAGTGAACTCCATCATCTAGAGGATTCTATTTATACAAGTTGAAGAGGTGAGGTACCCTTTGGTGATTGGTTGTAACCTTTTGGTTAGAATTCATCTGGGTCGTTCAATCTGGAGGGTTGTAACCCTTCAAATAACCCTTTGATCTCAGCTGTCAGATCTGGATGCAGCGATCCATTCGATCTGACGCTCTAGATCAACCTTAATCACCAACGATCAGATCGCGACTCTTCGCGATCAACGATCTAGATCATGTTACTTGCGATTCATCATCCCTCTTCGATCCAACGGTTACCATTTGCCCGTCCAGTCAGCATTCTAATCATCTCTCTCTGTCCCAATTGAGTGCCACATAGGCATGACACATCACCCGAGTGCCATGTAGACATTGTCACGTCATCTAGACCATAAATTTAAGCTCCTCAATGAAGTGCAAAGTGCGCCAACAAAGCGTCATTGCGCGCGTACGCGCGTGGCGAGTGGTGGGTGGCGGGCTCGTAGGTGCGAGCACCTGCTCACCCATTAGAAGAGAGCATTTATATTTTTTATATTAACTTCATTAACACAACAACACATATAAGGAAACAAATACTCTTTGAAATTTTCAATGTGAGACAATTCCCCATCTACTTCCTTTTATAACATTAATATGCAATTAATATTATTTTGGGTTGACTTTAAACAATTAATTTCTTATTCACCCGTAATCGGTTTTGAGCAAATTAATAATCTAGATTCATCTACGCGAAACATAGATTTTGATTTTGAAGTCAATTCAGACTTTCGTCGATTGATGGGACCTCAATTTTTTCTTGCAATACCGTATTGGTCATTTAAGACCCAATATCCAACAATATATACCCCAATTTTAATATGACCGTAAAAGATTTTATCAAACACATAAAAATAATAGTACAAGGGAAAGGATACAGAAACTTCCAAGGGAAAAATGTCCAACAATACATAATATTCTTGGGAAAGACAATGAATTACATAAACAATGATTTTAAAATTCACATAAATGGAATGATAGAAGCCCTTAGCACATAAATGGAAATTCACATAAATTTCCTCAGACTTAGAGAATATAGCTCAGAAGAGCTGGCTTGTTTAGAATGGACTATAAAATTAGAAGAAGTATAAACAATCCAACCCGTGCAATCTATCATGTACAAAAATAGAAGGGGTGAATTAAGTGTGAGATTCTCAAGGTATCTCACATGAATAGAGGATAAGGAAGACCTACATGAAACCAATCTCATGAATAGAGAAATACATTACTCAAAAATACTCTAGACACTAGGACACAGGCACTTAGAAATGGCAAGAAAAGAGATGCCATAATTAAATCTGATGAACATCAACGCCAACATAGGAGAGATATTTGATGACATAAATGAATATATTTACATGCCCAAAGAAAAAAAAAACCAAAAATATAACTCTAAAAGAACTCCGAGAAATGGAAAAAGTCGAAAAACAACGTAAAATTTTAAAAACATATGAATCCCTATCACTAGATGAAGAAGAAACATATTAGTAACGGTAAAAAATCCAATAGACCCGAAAACACAGCACACAAATTTTATGAACACAGAATCCACAGCTACCTCAAGGCCCCCTGCTAGCTCCTATCCGAAAGCACAATAGGTACATTAGACTATGGACAAGGACACCCACCTAGAAGAGCAACACCACCATATACTAATAATAATCTCTTCTTAAGAACCTTAGGAAAATAGAGGCCTCCAAAAGTTTCATTTTTTGGAAAAAAACGTAGTATTACTCAATATCACAGAGTGCGACCCCCAACTATATGACACCTATTTAGAATAGTGGACAGTTTCTATCCAAAGAGACTACCTTGCAAAGAATGAATTAGATATAGAATCTGGGGAAGTCATGATTCGAGTAGGAGAAAATTACTTGGGAGAAACAACTCGAGCATCTTGGGAAGCATATAAAAATAAATTTCCAAAAGAAGTAGCCAGGCTAGCAAACAAAGGAAATGACATATTAAATTTTTGTTATGTTATACATAGAATATTGACAGCCAGATATGTCAATACAAGCTTAAACATAAGACAAAAGGAAGCCATGAGATATCTAGAACAATTACAACTCTTTGATTGATCTCTCATAAAGAAATTTTGCAATGACTTCCTTTACCTCACTGCAATCTCTGGAAACTATTACAATATTGATGTAGGAGAAAGACTTTTCAGCAAATTACCTAGAGAATTAAGAAAATAAATCCATAAATCTTGGACAGATATGAAAGTCCCAGATGAATATAATAATATCGGCGTTAGGATACAACACATCATAAACAAACTCAAAGATAAATGAACATACATACAGATACAAAGACAACTTAAAAATCACCAATACGGTTTCTGCAAACAAATATATACACCCCAACAATATGGAACAAATCCGCAAAGAGAAAGAATAAATACAACCCCTAAGAGAAGACCCAAACATACCTACTATCTAAAAAAGAGCAGAGCAAGGAAACCCTATCTATGCAAGGAAAGACACGTTAGAAAATTTAACCTAAAAAGACATATTCAAATCTAATAACTTGCTATGCCTGTAATCAAAAAGGACATTTATCATCAGTGTGCCCTAATAGGAAAAACCTTTTCACAAGAGAAGCAACACTAGTAGCTTGTACCAATGAAGACCTTATAGAAATACAAACTGATATTTCTAACATCTCCTCAATATACTCAATGTAGGATCGATGTGGTGAAGTGTTGGCCGGCTAGAGGGGGGTGAATAGCCCTCTTTCGTTTGATGACGTAATGCGTTCATTCTCGTTGCGTGCTCGTCTATAATTGTTGTTAGCGCAGCGGAATACTAATACAAATATGAATACTAACAACAAATACAATCACACGCAAACACACGCGATATACGTAGTTCGGAACCGAATGATTCATACTCCACGGGCGAGCTCACCGAGCTCTAGTTATGCGCACGACACTAACTATAACACTCCTTTTCGACTACACGTCGGAGGTGGAGAAACCTCTCACAAGCAATTACACTAAGTAATGAAATACAAGCAATACAAAGACAAATACGAAATACACGTAAAAAACACTTTACAATGCTTGCTTTGAACCCTTTGCTTGTTGCTTGCTTTAGATGACTCTTGAAGGTCTGGAATGCAATAGCAATTCCCCTCCAATAGTTTCACAAAAGTCTTTGGCAAAAACCTCCATCTCGAGCTCCATTTATAACCTGCATCGAGCTGTTTTCGCGCCTAGCAGTCGACTACCATAAGACCCCAGTCGACTGCCCCTGTAGTCGTTGTCTCACAACGGCCATATCCACGTCGGATGAGTTCCAACGGATCACCTACCAGTCGACTGATGATGTCCATCAGTCGACTGGTGACCTAGTAGTCGACTGCCCAATCGGTTATGGAGCGTTCTGTGCTCGCGACACTCCCATCAGTCGACTGCCATCCCTCGGCAGTCGACATCAGTCGATTGCCAGTCCATGGCAGTCGACTACCAAGCACAAAATCGCATCCTTACACCAGTCGAGCCCTAGTCGACTTGGATCAGTCGAACCAACACCTGTGTCAGTCGACTGATGTCGGGCAAAACCTCAAACACCAAGTTGTTTGAGCATCCGACCGTCGGGTAAACCCTCAAACATCATGTTTGAGCCTCCGACACTCAGTCTTAGCCACTTGGCCAAGTCCACCTTATCTCTCATGGAGTTCCCCACCGAAGCTCTCTTCCCTCGGCCTACGTCCCTCGGATGCGCCAATCGCACGGCTTCGCAACATCATCTTTCGCGTCTCATGCCTTAGAAGTATGCTTCCTTTGGGCTTACTCCATTCGCTCCCCGTCCGGCGGTCCCTCGGATGCACCAAGCGCACGGCTTCGCAATGTCATCCTTCACCAACTCAAGGACCCCGAGCCTAGTGAACTTACCAAGTCCTCAAGACTTCCCATATGCACCAAGCGCACGACTTCGTAATGCATTTCTCACCAAGCACCAAGCGCACGGCTTCGCAATGCATTTCTCACCAAGCATTTCTCCATGCTTGGATTTTCCATACCAACTCCATGTTGGACTTTCCCATGACAATCCCATGTCATGAGTTTTGTCTATCATCAAAATACTATCAAGGTACTTGCTCGAGTCAAACTCGAGTCAACTTGGGCCGATTGCACCAACAATTTTTCCCTTTTTGATGATTGACAAAACTACCATCTCAAGTCTACCAATTCTCCCATATTGGCAATTCTCATATCTCAATGAGAATTCCAACGAACCCTAATTGGTAACTTGGTAACTTCTCCCCCTTTTTGACATTACATCAAAAAGGTCCTCAAGGGTTTCAATGTCTCATATCCCAATGAGATCTTACAATCTTCCCCTTGGCATGCCCTCAATCTTTCTAGTGATCCCATATCACTTAAGAGAGGCAACCCAATTTTCCTCCCATGAGGAAATACACATCTATCTTCCCATGATAGGTATCTCCCCCTAGAGGCTTGCTCCCCCTTGACCATTGCACCAACAATGTCCTTGGAGAGTCTCTAAGTCAATAGGAACATTAACCAAATCAAAATTAAGGCAAAGTTCAACAATGAACTCTCATCCACCTTAAAATTGATACTCACCCTCAACCCTTCTCCTAATCCATATACAATGGATTTCCACCCTCTCTAATACTCTCCCAAGCATATCCTAGGGTTAGGAGTGGTTAGAGGACCAAAACATGGCTGAACATGGGTCTAACCATCAAGTTTACCCGAAATCGATGCATGCCCGGTCGACTCCGTCGGATACCGGTCATCGACTTACCATCACCAATCGCTATTACAGTAATGATCGATAACGATTCTGCAGTTTTTCAGTTTCAGAAATGGATTTTCTAAATCCATAAGTAAATATACGTAATTTTAAAAATCTTGAAAATGCATACGTATAATACTTATCCTAAACACTATGGGTGAAAAATATTGGAAATTTATTTTACCCATTAAATTAGGAGATTGATACAAAGTCCAAAAGTTTAGAAAAGCTTCAATAATAAGCCCTCTTTGTATCATCTCATTCAATGGTGATAGCTATCAAAAGATAGACTTCACCAAGGTTTTTCAAAATATTTTCAAAATATTTTTTTTAAAACCTTTAATTTCTTTTCCTTAAACATCTCACTTATATCTAGATGTGTAAAACACATACAAGTCAAAAAAATTTTGGTGAGATGTGGGTTTTTGTTCTTTATTGGTCTCATGCATATTCTAAAGCAACTCTATTTGATTCCCTTATGCATGAGACTTCAAATCATGACAATGTCCTTAATTCCATTTTATTTTATGCATGATGATGATTATGACATATATATGATATAGCTTAAGCATGTGCCAAAATCATGATGTCATGACATGTAAATGATATAACTAGCATACATGACATATAAAAATAAGTCTAAACATGATCATGACATTTTTAGAAATAAAATGAGAATGATGTCATGACATGGCAAGACAAACAAATCATGGCAAGTAAAGTATACCAAGGTATAAAATACCTAAGTGTTAAATCCAAATTGCCATTTCTATGAGTTAATTCAATTTTGCCTTAATGTCATTCATTTCCCTAGTGTGCCAAAAACCCAAAATGGCACACCATGACCTCTATGACCTAATTGTACCAATTTAATCATTTTTCAACTTCTCAAAGCATATTGACACATCCTAATGTGTCAACTCACCATGGCTAGGTTAACTACCCATCCATTTAGAGTTGACATACCCTAACCCATCTAGCATGAATTGACCACACTTCTAGGAACCCAATACCTATTGGAGCTCCTTGGGTTAACAAGGTATTCACTAGAGATAACTTCCCTAGATACCTTCTTAATGACCCTTTTAGGCTTTGAAGCCTTAGTCAAATGGGTCTTACTTGGGTCAACTCTAGAGATGACTCCTCCATTGACCTTCTTAGTGGCTTTCTTGGTTTTCCTTAAGTTCTTAGCCACTAAACACACACCATGGCTAGTCTTAGGGATGACTTCCCTATTAGCCTTGGTTTTTCTAGGCCTAAATGTGGTTCCATAATTAAATGGAACATTATGGTAGGACATAGGTTTGTGACTCAAACCTTTCTTGCCCTTAGACATTTCTTGTTTCCTAGGTCTTGACTTTTGTACATTAGACCCCTTAACCGAATTTGAGATGATTGCTAGGGTCTTCTCCAATTTTTCTAGCCTTGACCTCAAGGCTTGGTTTTCTAGCTCTAATTTTCCCAATTTTGAATTTTCATTTATCTTTTGGGAAATGTTCTTCTTCTTAGGCATGTGTCTACCCTTCTTAGGGTTAATGCCTAGATGGTTTTCAACTCTCCTAATGGACTCTTTAGGTAAAATAGGTCTAGTGTTTTGAGTCCTAAGTTTGTCCTTAGAGAAACTAACATGCTTAGCACCTAAACACACATATTTATTCCTACTAGCATGCTTTTCATTAATGATTGCAAGAGAGCTAAAATAATTTTTAGCATGCTTTTTAACTTTAGAAATTGAAGGTGCATAATTTAAATTTACCTTAGGGTTAGCTTTAGAAGCTTCCCCTACATGAGTCACACCTTCTTGCCCTTTCTTCCTCCCCCTAGGGCATTGGCTTCGGTAGTGCTCCTTTTGATTACATTTAAAGCACATAATGTGCTCTTTGCTTCTAGTTGTGGGGACTCCGGCATCCTTTGACTTTGGGTTGACTTTTGGTGCTTGTGTTTTCTTCTTAGCCAATTTTGGGCATTTGCTCTTGTAATGCCCTTTCTCCCTACACTCAAAGCATATTATGTGATTTTTATTTAAAATATTAATACTTGAGTAACCTAGGGAGGTGGTGGAGGCCTCTTCACTTCTTCCGGAGGTAGAAGCTTCATTTTGATCTTGCTCCGGAATGGAAATCCTTTCCTCCCCCTCAATGCTAGAGGTGGAGGTCTCCACCAAATCATCAACATCTTCAAAAGTGATGGGTGCTTCTTTCTCGGCATTCTCCTCTACTTGTGCCGATTGGGAGTTTTCTTGGAATTTTATTATCTTATTCCATAGCTCCCTTGCATCCTTATAATCACCCAATCTAGACCAAATAGTGTTAGGTAACAAATCACTAATCAATTTTATTACCTCGAGATTTGTCTTGAAGTTCTTGATTTGGTCTTGGGTCCACTTTGACTTCTCAATTTGCCTATTTCTTTCATCCCTAGGCAATTCGAAACCGTTTTCTAAGATTAGCATAAAATCAAAATCGGTTTCTAGGTATACCTCCATTTTTCTTCTCCACCATAGAAAATCTCCTTCGAATTTCGGTGGATGGATGAAGCTGGCCATTTTGTAGTGCTCTCACGGCGGTTAGTCCTTGAAGAGCGACCTTGGCTCTGATACCACTTGTAGGATCGATGTGGTGAAGTGTTGGCCGGCTAGAGGGGGTGAATAGCCCTCTTTCGTTTGATGACGTAATTCATTCGTTCTCGTTGCGTGCTCGTCTACAATTGTTGTTAGCGCAGCGGAATACTAATACAAATATGAATACTAACAACAAATACAATCACACACAAACACACGTGATATACGTGGTTCGGAACCGAATGGTTCCTACTCCACGGGCGAGCTCACCGAACTCTAGTTATGCGCACGACACTAACTATAACACTCCTTTTCGATTACATGTCGGAGGTGGAGAAACCTCTCACAAGCAATTACACTAAGTAATGAAATACAAGCAATACAAAGACAAATACGAAATACACGTAAAGAACACTTTACAACGCTTTCTTTGAACCCTTTGCTTGTTGCTTACTTTAGATGGCTCTTGAAGGTCTAGAATGCAGCAGCAATTCCCCTCCAATAGCTTCACAAAAGTCTTTGGCAAAAACCTCCATCTCGAGCTCTATTTATAACCTGCATCGAGCTGTTTTCGCGCCTAGTAGTCGACTGCCATAAGGCCCCGGTCGACTGCCCCTGTAGCCGTTGTCTCACAACGGCCAGATCCACGTCGGATGAGTTCCAACGGATCACCTACCAGTCGACTGATGATGCCCATCAGTCGACTGGTGACCTAGTAGTCGACTGCCCAGTCGGCTACGGAGCATTCTGTGCTCGCAACACTCCCATCAGTCGATTGCCATCCCTCGACAGTCGACTGCTGTCGACATCAGTCGACTGCCAGTCCATGGTAGTCGACTGTCAAGCACAAAATCGCAACCTTACACCAGTCGAGCCCTAGTCGACTTGGATCAGTCGAATCGGCACCTGTGTCAGTCGACTGATGTCGGGAAAAACCTCAAACACCAAGTTGTTTGAGCATCCGACCATCGGGTAAACCCTCAAACATCAAGTTTGAGCCTCCGACACTCAGTCTTAGCCACTTGGCCAAGTCCACCTTATCTCTCATGGAGTTCCCCACCAAAGCTCTCTTCCCTCGGCCTACCTCCCTCGAATGCGCCAAGCGCACGGCTTTGCAACGCCATCCTTCGCGTCTCATGCCCTAGAAGTATGCTTCCTTTGAGCTCACTCCATTCGCTCCCCGTCTGGCGATCCCTCGGATGCACCAAGCGCACGGCTTCGCAATGTCATCCTTCACCAACTCAAGGACCCCGAGCCTAGTGAACTTACCAAGTCCTCAAGACTTCCCATATGCACCAAGCGCATGCATTCGTAATGCATTTCTCACCAAGCACCAAGCGCACGGCTTCGCAATGTATTTCTCACCAAGCATTTCTCCATGCTTGGATTTTCCATACCAACTCCATGTTGGACTTTCCCTTGACAATCCCATGTCATGAGTTTTGTCTATCATTAAAATACTATCAAGGTACTTGCTCGAGTCAAACTCGAGTCAACCTGGGCTGATTGCACCAACACTCAATTGTTTCAATAATCGATCAAGAAGAAGTAACTAAAATAATAGATTACTCACTCATAAACTCATTTCTAGAAAATAGCAATACCCCATAACTGAAAGATACAGGATACCTAGCCAAGACATTTTTGACTTTAATGACATAGGACAATCCTTAAACGATCTCCACATGACACATCCCGAACCTTTAGAAAATAATTATATGTTTAGACAAGCACCAGTCCCATCCACGTGCCCCCACATTTGGGACTTAAAAATCGGAGCAGATTACATTCCTTGCTCTGTCTATGGTTATTACCCTGCCCTAAACAAAAGAGGATCATGTCAAATATGCAGACAACATCTATGCAAACTAGAGATATACCAAATTAGTATACCTGAATCCTCTACAACCAGACCCAACACTAAACAAGCTCTACTAGAAACCAAAATATCAGCATTAGAAACAAGAATCAATATTCTAGAAAATGATTTGTTTGTCTTACGACGAACCTTATAAAATCAACAGTATGAGGAGTTTGAAGACGAATAAAACTGTAGGATCGAGAAACACTAGAGGAGGGGGGGGAATAGCGTTTGAAAAAAAATTCTTTCATCGATTAAAAACAAAGTACGCAGCAGAAATAAGTAAAAGCACAATGACACAAGTTTGTTTTTACGTGGTTCACAACCAACTGGTTGCTAGTCTAAGGCCCCACGATCCTTGATCACTTCCGATGGACAATTCATTAAAAGGTCACTTCCTCGTTGGAGGTAAGAGACAAGCGATTACAAAACAAGAATGTAGAGGAAGAGACAACTAACCTACCTCTAATCTTAGCAACAATAAGTACAAAGAAAACAACAACTAAACAAGTGTACCAACTAAGAAGTGAAGTAGATGTGTGTGTTGTCGGCGTTACGATGTCGTTGCATAATGAGGGGCACTTGGATCGATGGAGCACTTTGGAAGCCTTTCATGTTGATGGAAATGAGTGATTTGCCTCTCCTTTTATAGCCATTTGAACCCCATCTCATTGAGATCTAGATTTGGGTCAAACATCCACATCGCCCCTCCTTTGGTGGATCTTATCTTCACTTTCCTCGAAGTGATCAGCTTGACTAGCAGTCGATTAATGTCATACAGCAGTCGACTGATAGTAGTCCAATCAACTGTCATTTCCCTCTAGTCGACTGATAGCTTGATAACTCACCTACAACACATGATTAGCACAAAAATCTTTATCGATAGTAAGTCCGACGGTCTTGTACCGTCCGATTTTGACTTAGACCTTCCTCCAAAAGTCTTAGTCGAATCATCGCCTACAGTTGTCCCCGTATGGAGGACACGTCCTTACCATCACTCCGCACTCGGGAGCTTACCTTTGGTCATTCTGACCTATCTCTTATCTTCGATCACTTGACCACTAAGGTTCCTCGACTCTCTGATGTTCTCCTGGTGTCACTCGACCATCGAGATTTTTCGTCCTGAGATTCTCCTGGCGTTGTCGACCTTAGCAAAGCCTAATACATTACCTGCACACTCAACACAACATATAAGATAATAAGATGGCTTAACTTTGAATCTTTATCATTATCAAAACCCTAGGTTCGATTATCTAGTGCCCCTACACCAACATAAAACAACATGATACACAACCCACCTAATGACACCAACATGGTCTTTATTAAAACCCCTAGCATGTGCAACACTGGAAGGGCAGTATACATAAGAATCTAGTGCATCCTCAATATCCACTACCATGAATTCAAATTACATGCCCTGATAGACATTGGAGCCACCAGCTCTACTTTAGGCCTTAGCACTATACAAGACAACCTTCCCCCTAATCTTATTAAATATACATCTGAACCAATGTTTAGTACTCAATTTGATGGGCAACATTTGGCCTGCCATACATTCATTAAAAATTTCCATCTAAAAATCTCTAACAATTGTGGCCAATATAGTTCCTCTGTACCCCTGCCCCACGTTTGGGCCCACCCACTCAACCACCTAGACTTACAACTTATCTTAGTCTTAGGTCTCCAATTCCTTCTCGCCAATGACAGAGCCCTTTTTCTATCACCTAATTATGTTTTCTTTCTCTCCAATCCTATCATCTCCCCAATTTTATTCGAATGTCCTTCCTCTTTCTGTGCTCCGGAGAGTGGTGATACTCCATATTCCTGTTCAAACGAAAATAACATATGTGCTTGCTCACAAAATGTGCCCACAACCCCAGAACCTGAAGACTATGACGATTTGGACCTAGCAACAGACGTGGAAGACTCACAACTCCTAAATGTATCATACATACTCCGACATTTGAATACCCTATAAGACCTAGATGATATAATTTCTAAGCTAGAAAAATTAGAAATTATAGGAGAAGACCCAACTAAATATCGGGACAGAAACAAAACTTATTGCAAATTGGACATAATTAACCCAAACATCACTATAAAAGCACAATAACTAAAATATACAAATTGGGAGGTTGAGGAATGTAAACTTCATATACAAGAAATGATAAAATTAAACCTAATAAGAAGGTCAACTTCTAGATACAAAAGTCCAGCTTTTATAGTAAATAAGAGTTCAGAATAAAAAAGAGGACAATCAAGAATTGTATTTAATTACAAATGCTTAAATGATAACTGTCATGATGACGGTTATAAAATTCCAGACAAAGAAACCCTCATAAATAAAATACAACAATCAGAATGGTATTCGAAATTTGATACGAAATCTGGTTTTTGGCAAGTAAAAATGCATCCAAAATCTATCGAATGGGCAACATTTACTTGTCTAGAAGGACATTTTGAATGGCTGGAAATATCGTTCGGAATAAAGAGAACTCCCCAAATCTTCTAAAGAAAGATGGACGAGATTTTTAAAGAAGCACAAAGTTTCACCTGTATATACATAGACGACATTCTAATTTTCTCAAAAACCAAACAAGAACATTTTGCTCATCTACACATAGTCTTTACTCTAATAGAAACCCATGGACTTATTCTATCAAAAACAAAATGAAAATAGCAACAAAACAAATAGAATTTTTAGGAGCAGAAATTAGGAAAGGAAAAAATCAAACTACAACCACACATTGCAACAAAGATTCTTAATTTTCCTGACAAAATTGAAAACATAAAAGAATTAAGAGCCTTCCTAGGCCTATTGAACTATGCTAGACAATATATAAAAGATATAGGAAAAATCAATAGACCATTGTATAATAAAATAAGCCCAAAAGGACAAAAACATTTTAACCAACAAGCTATAGGATTAGTCATAACCATAAAAGAATAAGTAAAAACCCTACCAACATTAGCATTACCTTTGGATGGAGACTACCTAGTTATAGAGATAGATGGTTGTGAAACTGGGTGGGGAGGAGCTTTGTTCAGAAAAATCAACAAATACGATCCAAAAAACTAAGAAAGTCTATGCGGATATGCATCCGGGAAATTCCGAGAAAAGGGACACCTAACCTCTCTAAACTATGAAATCTTAGCGGTAATATACTATTTAGAAGTATTTTATTTATTCATATGCGACAAAAGAGAAATTGCAATAAGAACAGATTGTGAAGCCATAGTAAGGTACCATGAATAAACAAAGCAAAGAAGAAAAAAAAATTATTAGCCAAAAGATGGATAAAATTCGCATATATTATCATAAATAAGGGTATAAAATACAATAGGAATAGATAAAAGGGAGTAACAACTCCCTAACAGATACATTTTCTAGACTACTAATATGATGTTTTTACAAATGGAGAGCTCAGAAATCAAAGACATATGACCCCTCCTACAAAACATGGGGGCAATATAAAACAACGAAAGTGGGACCCCAATAAATAAGGGTGTATTCCCAAATGGAAGAACAATTTCGAACTGAACATTGACCACAATTCGAACAAATACAAACAAACATAATCGACAATATATGGAACATACCCAATGTTCCAAGAGTTTCCTCCTACAAAACTTAGAGCCATCAATGCTCTTATTTACTACTTCCTACATTTCAACGACATGTATAGTGAAGTACAAAGGATAGGTAGGTATATGTACTATGTCATTTTAATAGGAAAACATATTGGGCTCTACACATGGGAAGAAGCAAAGGAACTCCTATTAGGAGAAGCAAAGGGCGAGGAAATCAATGGTTTTGACTCCCTCGAACTAGCCCTAGAAACAATAAGAAAAGAAGTAGGACCCAATTGTTGGTGCAACAATGCCCCAAGCATTTTATATGTTTTGATGTTTGGATAATCATCTAAGTTAGGCAATGCTTTGTGATCTAATTGTGAACGTGTTTAAGTGACAGAAAAAATCCAAGTATGAAGACTTGGTAAAGGCAAAGTCCAAGTGTGATCTTGGCAAAGGAAGTCCAAAGGCAAGTCTTGGTAGCATAAGTCCAAGCATGTAGTCTTGGCGGTGTAAAGTCCAAGCACGCTTTGGCAAAGGGAAACCCAAGATGTGACAATACCGAAGGAAGCTCTTGAAAGAAAAGTGTAAAGGATGAACAAGTCGTGGACTCAGAGGGATCCTGGAGACGCAAGGCTTAAAGAAGAGCTATAAGGTTGAGTCTAGGTCTCGGGGGTAAAATCAAGTATGAATTATTCATACGGTGACTAACGATCGTGATGTCGCCATCGATCGGCCCGAAATAGTGTCATTCGAGCCCAAACAGTGTCGATCATTGTTCGAGTTAAACACGGGCATAGAATGAAGTCACACTCGACTGCGCTCCATGATCACTCGACTGATCACTCCATTAGTCGACTGATGGGAGTGTTGTTGGACGATGACGATTATGAATCCCGTGAATCCAACTATTCAGAAGCCGTTAACCGCAGTGGCAGTCGACTGATCGTGCTCCAATGGGAAAAACATCCCTCTCTCTATAAAGAGAGGGCTGGTGGTGGCTTTGAGGGCTAATGCTTACTTTCTGATCATCTTCTCAAGCCTCCACGATTTTTCCAAGCTTTCTAGTGTTTTAATTTCCCTCCTCATTCCTAAACTTCATATTCATCCATTGTAAGAAGAGGAGGGTTGTTTGTAAAAGAAAGCTTCATAGTGAGCTTGCTTAGGGTTGATCCACCTTATGGATCGCCGTGGAGTAGGAGCATTATCTCCGAACCACGTAAAAGATTTGTGTTAGTTTTGTGTATTCATTTCCTTTATTATTGTTTGTTTTTGTTTGTGCTTCCGCTAATCTTTCTGTAGAAACGAAATCAAGCTATTCACCCCCCCCTCTAGCATTCCAACGATCGACCTACAAGTGGTATCAGAGTCCGGATCGCATCGGAAGATCTAACAATCAACCGGAGCAAGATGGCTTTCCAAGAGGGGTACAGCACGACGAGGCCTCCTTTCTTCGACGGCAACGATTTTGGCTACTGGAAAGATAGGATGGAGTATTATCTTATGAATGATATTGAAAATTGATTTAACATTGTAGATGGATTCGAGAAGTTGGTCGATGAACACGGAATGCCCATACCGACCAAGGATTGGACAAGGGACATGGCCAAGAAGGCTTAAGCCAACGCCAAAGCAACAACCACACTTCAATGTGGGTTGTCAAAGGAGCAACTAAGCAAGGTGGGGTCTTTCAGATCGGCGAAGGAGCTTTGGGAGAAGTTAATTGAGCTCAACGAGGGATCCAAGGAAACAAGAAGAGCCACGAGAGATCTCCTAATAGGCCAACTCCAAAGTTTCGCCATGAAGACCAATGAGACCATGAGCCAAATGCATGGTCGCTTCAAGAAAGTAGTCAACGGACTACATGTGATAGGTGAGAAGGTCGACAACCGAGACCTTGTGAGGTATGTACTCCAAGCCTTCCCTAGAACAACCTTATGACCTTCAATGGTAGATGCCTATAAGGTCTTTAGGGATCTTTCTTTGGTTAAATTAGATGAGTTATTTTGTGAATTTAAGTTGCATGAGCAAGCTAACACTTCATCCAAAGAAAAAGGTGTAGCTCTTTTTGTAGGGAAGAAGGACAAGAAGAAGAAGGAAAAGAAAGAAGTGTCTTCCTCATCCGAATCTGAGAAAGATTCATCTAGTAGTGAAGATGAGCTATCGGCAAGCGAGGTGGCTCATTATGTCAAGAAGTTTGGTGGGAGGTCAAGGAAACTCACCAAGAAGGATGTGAGGAGGATGTTCCAATCCTCAAGAGGTAAGTCTTCTACTAGTTCAATTCCTTCATCTAACGTAACTTGCTATGGTTGCAACAAGAAAGGGCATATCAAGCCAAATTGCCCGGAACTAAAGAAGAAGAAGGAGAAGGAAAAGAAGCATAAGGAGAAGAAGAAGAAGAAAGAGGCAATGGTGGCACAAACATGGGACACACTAAGCTTGGAGGATTCTTTTGATGATGAAGAAGTGTGTCATGCCACCCGGAATCTACCCCTCATGGCCTTGGAGGAGGAAGTCGGAAGCTCAAGTGAGGAGTCTTCATCCTCTTCTTCAAGCGATGAATCATCTAGTGATGATGAGGTAAGCAACTCCCCTAGGGTAGATTTACTTTACAAAACCATTGCATGCCTTCAAAATGCCTTAAATAGATCAAAAACTAGGATTGATGACTTAAAAGTAGAAATTAAGTCAATTAAAAATGTAGAACCACTTTGTAATGATACATGTTGTTAAATACGGGGATTTAAAACCCTAAATTAAATGGCCCAAATAATTAAGGAAATAATCCTGGAAATATTTCGGGATTTTTAGGGAATTTTAGGAATTTTTCTGGATTTAAATGGAGGTCGTACGAGATAATTACGGGGATAAGAAAAACAGACTTTTAAAGGGGCTTGTTTAGACTAGTTAATGGGGTTAATTAACCTAGGTTATAAATCTAGGTTTTATCTTCCTAATTTTCCCGATTTTCTTTCCAGCCCTTCCTTTTCTCGCCTGTCGGCTCAGGCCATCGAACCGCCACCGCTTTCTTCCTCGCACTCGCCGCCTTTTCCTCGCTAAGGCGGCAGCTTCGCCGACAACCGCCGCCACAAGAACCTCCTCCGCGGCCGGCGACGCCTCTTCCTCCGCAGAATGAAGCTTTCTTTCCCCACCGCACTCTCGCTTTGCGCTCCCGCGAGCATCGCTACCGACGCGAAGCTCGCCGCTGGCACGACGCTCACCCTCCCGCCGGCGCCGCCACACTGCCGAGCCTTCGTTCCTTCGCCCGAGCCCCACGCGACGGCTAGGTCATCGCTGCCACGCACCAAAGAACCATCGCCGTGCGTTCTTCCGCCGCCAAATTTGCCGACGCTGGCCACTTTGCGGCGATCGCCACCGACGCTGGCGGCCTTTCGCCCGACCTCGGCATCTTTACTCTAACTAGATAGGCGATGCAGACCGCGGCGTGTCGCCGCCTCTCGCTTCTTCTCACGGTGGTCGCCGGAGTAGGTAAGGTTTCTTTTGTGGATTGGTTGTGTGAAGTTGTGAGGGAAGGAATTGAATAGAATCGGAGAGAGAGGTTAGTGGCAGTGATTAGGGCAGCAATGAAATGTCGGCTGTGAGATTCTGAGAGTGTTTGATTTGGAGGGTGTCGTGTGGTTAGGGTGGATGTGTCGGCTGTGAAAACAAGGGTTGAGTCGGAGTTGTGGTCAATTTGGGGCTGAACTTGGGGTTTTGGTTGATTGGTCGATTTGGGTTGATTCCGGAGTTATTCGGTTGATCGGTATGGTTCGGAGGATATGAGATTTGGGGTAATTGGGATATAAAGGAAATCGATAAATTATTCGATTTGTCGGTGAATTGTATTTTTGTGCTTGACTATAGTCATGCTTTATGCAGGTTTTATCACGGCGAGTCCCGATCGTGACGATTTCATTCTTACGGATATATATTCAGGCGGGTACTTTGACTTATCTTTTAGATATAGTCAAGTTGATATGTTAGTTAGGATAGCATGCAATACTTTTCATGTTTATATGCCTAGTATGCTTAGTGCCTACTTGCTACATGCATTTGATCAGTATGATTATATCTACCCTGTTTTATTGGATCATGGTTGCTTGGATCAGTTATATGCACTTATTGACTTTGCATATTATTCGGATGGATATTTGTAGTTGGATTTACATGCTTTAGTATCATGCACCATCTTGCATGATTGCATCTTTAGGCCGGGGGTTCCATTATTGTTGAGCCCGCACTAGTTACATGGCCACACGGTTAGTGGTACATCGGGAGGTGTGCGTTGCTCTGTCGAGCTCCATTGGGACCGCTCATGGGTAGCAGCAGGCGTGGTAGCGGGCGAGGATCCCTCCTCGGCCTATGACAGGAGATGAGAGCTTAGCTCCCCACTATGTTTAGGCGGGAGGATAGGTGTACTCGGCGGCATCCTGTCCACTCGGTCACTCGGGAAGCGATGATGGCGAGTGCCATTGTCATAGCCCTACCCACTCGGCTTCACCATTGCGTGTGTAAGGGCGTCGGGGGGTGACCATGTCATTTGCGACATGCATTTTTGCAGATTGCATTTGTATTGTGTTTCTTTGCATTATTGTATTGATGCCTTGGATGTTGCATATGATTGACATGCATCTGAGATTCATATTCTTATATGGTGATGACTTTATCTCTTATAGTAGGGCACATGCTCCTATATCAGGGTAGGAGACTCAGGTGAGTACAGTCCTTTTGCATTTATTTCTTGCTTACCATATATATGAGACTGTACCGGCATGATTAGTATTGTTAGCTATTTCTTGCTATTCATATCTACTATACCCGCAGAGTTCTTTGAACTCACCCCGTTGATTTATATCTATTTCAGGATGAAGCTGTCAGGAGAGTGCAGTTGCCGGATCCCCCCACTCGTCGTAAAGTTTTGATTTGGATATTTGTTTTTACGGTATTTGGATATTTTGGTTAGAGGACATGTATAGGTTTGGAGATTGATTTTGTATTTGGTTTTGGTGTCCTTATGGACCTTATTTGGATTTTGGTTTGGTTGGATTTTGTTGAGTATTCCTGCCCAGATGGCAGAAGGGGTAAGTCTATTTATTTTAGACTGTTTGTCATTTATTTTGGATGATGGCCTGAGGCCAAATTATATAACTGCGTGTGAGTTTGGATTCCGGTCGTGTTGACCGATGTATAGTGGCCGTGTAGGCCTTTGTATGTAAATTGGGATTGTCACCCGTACAGGGGAGATGCTGCCGGATTTTTGTCTGGTGGGGTCTCCTTCGGGGCGTGACAATTTATTTGGTATCAGAGCGTAGGTTTCCGAGTTCCTTAGGGTCTTTGGGTTTATGGAGTTCGCCAAGTTTGGCAGGTTAACTGGGTATTTTCGGAGTTGTACGGATTTCCGACGATTTTTATGTTTCGGAAATTCAAGGTATTATTGACGAGGTCAATATGGGGGATTTGGCGGCAACAGGACATCTCCAGACAGCTAACAGGTAAATACATTCTAGAAAATTTTCTAGATTTAGTGCATATTATATTGGTTATATTTGGTTATGCGGTGATATCATGTTTTATCTAGGATTGTTTTAACCTGATATCTATTGGACTGTTAGATTTTTAAGTTGCTGGTTTATAGATAGCATTTGGTTATAAATTGCTATTACTGTTATACGTAGCTTGTTATCATTGTGATAAAAATGATTAGATATTATTGGTAGATGTTTACCACTAGGATTTGACTAGTATTAGGATTATTAGACTAGTTGAATAATATGACTACGATGGATAAATTCGTAGAAGGCATGAGGACATGATTACAACTTATGTAGTTTAGAGTATATATAAGCATCTGATACTTTGTTTATATATTGCCTCGACTTTGTTCTGGCATTGACTTTGATCTGGCATGACCCTTTAGTTATACCCTAATTAATTGCAGCCATTGATTCCCATTAGTAGGACTATGCTGTCGTTTATTAGACAGCATGTTATATGTTTATGGTTATGAGTTTTTGCGGTGGATATCATGATTAAGACTAGTAGAAATAGAATAACTTAGATGAAGTTATTCTGTAGGAGCGGATCTCAGAAATGAAACAACATTAGTGGAACCCTAGGTGTTGGAACCCTAGGCGTAATGATCCGGATGTGCATATTGGTATATGTGATTACCCATTTACTGTTTCAGTGATATGGTGATCGGAGGTCGAATGATTAGGATGCGATTAATCCTTACTATATCTCTCATTCTTGGTTGAGAGAGAGAGTGATGAAGTCTCTCTATAGGTAGGTGCTTTGTATACATGTGGTCTCTCATGCATGGTTGAGATGATCTACTGCAAGATATATTCTTGCGTTATTCGTTCGGAGTTGGTGATAATCGGATTCGTATGACGCATGTAGCTAGATAGCTACATTACATCTTAAGTACCCACGAGATTTGTTCGTGGTAGCATGTTGTAGCATGCATGATTGCATTGGTAGAATGGTATAATTTAGGCTTAACCCTCTGGAGGGGCTTGATAGTAGATTTGTGACCTTTATTGGCTTTGATAGGCGTTTCTTGTTAGATGGGACGAAACCCTATGATTAATCGTCTCGACGCGATTATTAGTGGACTTATGATTTTGATCGACCTTGATACCGATCATGTTGGAAGGGTTGGAAGGCTAGATTTAATCATCTAGACTTATTTATTTATAAGTTGATGATCTTTATCGTATTTGATAAACATTTCGTATTAGAAGTGTTGAAACCCTCGCTTGACCGCCTCAATGGGTTAATTGTAGAGCGGTGATCTTTAGCGACTCGGAAAGTCGATTTATGCAGAATGTATTGGATAACCCTAGGCTTAACAACCTAGGATAATCGATCGCTCACGCGACCTATCTGGTAGTACGCGTCGTGCGATAATAATTAGATATTTATATACGGTCTATCCACGAGTCTCATTCGTGGTAGCATATAGCCGCGTGCAGACCGTGCTATTGATTGTTGGCTCATGGGTTACGTTCATGTAGCTCATAGATAGTTTCCTTTTTTGTGCGAGAGCCACGAGACTTTATCGTGGTATCGATGTACACGCTTGTTGCGTGGTTGTGTATGTTGCGTATATTTATTATATCACGATCGGGTTAATGTGATCGATATGGGTACTGAGGATCGGGTTACTCTAGCTTGTTCCTGTGACTTCCATTATGTGCATTATGATTTTGCACTATTGTCTATACATCCACAGAGTGGTTGTACTTATCCCCTCCTCATTTATCCTCTAGGTTAACTGATGGAGGACGTGTCATGTTGACCAACCTTCGAGTCGCTCAGAGAGTTCATTGCCGTGCTTGTCCCACTGCATCGTCGAGATGCCGCTTGATTTACTGTAGTGGTATTGCATTTTATTTATGCACTTTGGATTTTTAATTTGATTGGATTTGGGGTCATAAAACTATTTTACTTTGATTGATATATGTTTAGTCGCATGCATGCGATTATTGAAATACTTGTATTTCTATAATTATTCGAGGTTTTACAGTTTGGACCATGGATTCGATATTGTCACTAAGGGCTCCCTTGTCATTTGGATAGCGGATATGCCCCAGGGCGTGACAATTTATTGGTTTTCTTGGTTTGGGTTTTGTTTTTGTGTTTCGAGGATTTTATTTTCCTTGGATTTTTGGGAGTTCTCAGGTTTTGGGACCAGGCGAGCTGAAGGATATCTCTGAGCTATAGGAAAAATGTTGTCTTTAGTGGTTACGGTACTTTTGTGGTTAGGAAAAGTATTGACTTAGGGAAATTGCCCCTACTCATGGTCGTGGACGAGTTCGACGACGTATTGATCTTGAGTAATCTAATGATGATTTCAGAGGTACGGATTCTTTAGAGGTGCCGACTGATGTCGAATAAGGAGGCTAGGGTTAGACCCGCTAGCCACCCATTAGGAGGACAAGGAGTAAACCCTCGGAGAATATCAGTCCATACTAATAGTGATTTGGTTATGGATTAGGCGTATATGCCTACACTTGTCAAGACGATGAAAGATCGTTTTATTTTATTATAGGAGGTGTTGTATGGGATATTTATCTGTCCCAATATTTCTTCCAGAGAAGATCCGAAACTCTTTGTTAAAAGAGAGACGGACCTTTGAGGTTATGCATCGATTATCGATGATAGAATGCGGTAGCTATAGAAGGAAATGAATATCCTTCATTGTGGATATATATGATCTATTTAGATCAGCTATAGGATACCTATATATACTCTAGGATTGATTGGTGATTGGTGTGATGATATTGTAGTGACATGGTGTCCTACAATTATCATTGTCGTTGTGATGATTTTTATATCATCAGCTTAGAGTAAAGAGAATACATGTGTGTAGCGATGACAATTTCATACTTGGTATGAATTGTTTGAGATTTTGATTATCTTATTAGACTTATTGACGACTTAGTCGTCCAGGGATTTAGGAAATCGTGTATTCTGGACACGATTGGATCATTTATGATGGTGGCAGTTGGAGTTGAGCACTCGGCCATCGTAGGTGATGATTTTCTGGTATTGATTTGATTTATTATTACCATAGATATGGATAGGATGCTCTAGTGGTACTACACCGCTGACGGGTAATGGAATTTATTTAGTCTGAAGCTTGTGAAACTAGTTTCAGGGCTCAGACGATGGTTGACTTTTACACCAGAGTTGTTTGATCATTCTCGGGTGGAAGGAAGGGTATTGTATGCGGATGCAATGTTTGAAGAATGGGCGTTTGATTTAGTTGATTGAGCGTATCCTATGTTACGTCGAATGAGGAACTACGAGATGGGTTGTCATATATATATGGCGTGGACTAGTAGGAGTTGTTATGTTGTTTTGTAGAGATGAGCGGATATGCTTACGAGGTTTTAGCTAGCTCTGTGTAGTTGCATTTGAATTTCGGAAGAGTTATTATTGATTCGGGAACAACGAGATAGATTCTGTTGTGATGATAGAGAGCATTTACCATAGAGTTGTACTCTTGCTCTAGGTTGGAATTAGTGATAGTGGAATTTGTATGTAGTAGGTGGCTAGATAGCTACGACATCTTGGTACTCTGAGTCCGATTGTGGTAGCATGTCATTGCACTCGTAAGTAGTGCCTTTGACATTACTCGAGGCGAGGCTTAGTCATGATATTTTGATAAGTATTGCTTTGAAGATTGCAATAAGTTCTATATGTTGCGATGTATCGGATTGTATTAGGAAAATAGTAAATATTGAAACGTTCTCCATGGTGGAGCGACATGCGAGACATAGTTGATTGTGCGATGCAGTAAAGGTGGTATATAATAATCGACAAGGTTGTACCGAGATGGACGTGAAAGCATAGTATGATGGACAGTGTTGGGAGATTATTTGGAATTCGGAAAGGACTTAGTATGATTAGTTAAGTCCGCTCATTTTCATTCGATCCATACGAGGAGTTTGTTGGATCGCTGGATAGGTTATATTGTGGCGATTTCCAGTTCATGGAGGATCTTTGAGTATCGTATGCGATAGCGATTAAGGATTTACCTTAGGATTATGGTAAAGTCTTTAACAGGTCACGGATATCAAGCTCCACTCTGGTACAACTAGGTACTTATTATAGGTGGTCGATATGAAGATATTATTCATACATTGGAAGAGATGCTATAAGCAGGTGGTTTGATTTTAAGGGATATCAGTAACCCCACTTAGTCACTTGAGGTGTGACTTGTCTCCAGATGCTTGAGATGGTTATAGGGACATCTCGTACTAATATACAAGTAGGAAATTTGGGGACCAAATTTTTATTAGTGGGGGAGAATGTTAAATACGGGGATTTAAAACCCTAAATTAAATGGCCCAAATAATTAAGGAAATAATCCTGGAAATATTTCGGGATTTTTAGGGAATTTTAGGAATTTTTCTGGATTTAAATGGAGGTCGTACGAGATAATTACGGGGATAAGAAAAACAGACTTTTAAAGGGGCTTGTTTAGACTAGTTAATGGGGTTAATTAACCTAGGTTATAAATCTAGGTTTTATCTTCCTAATTTTCCCGATTTTCTTTCCCCTTCGCGCCCGAGCCCTTCCCCTTTTCTCGCGCTCGTCGCGTCTGTGCCATCGAACCGCCGCCACCGTTTCTTCCTCGCACCCGTCGCCCCTTTTCCTCGTTGCGGTGGCTGACCCGCCTTCGCCCGACAACCGCCGCCGCCGACCTCCCTCGCGGATCGCGCGGCGCCTCTTCCTCCGCGCGGTGAGCTTTCTTTCCCCACTGCGACCCTCGTTTGCGCTCCCGATCTTCGCCGCTGGCCAGCGAGCTCGCCGCCGCTGCCTCGCCGCCACCCCTCCTGCGGTCGCGCCGCCACGGTCGTCGAGCCTTACATTCCCCTTCGCCCGAGCCCCCAGCAGCGGCTAGTCCTTCAGCGTGCTGCGACCAGCGCATCGTGCCCTTAGTCGACCTTGCCGGCGCCGCCCTTGACCTGCGGCGTCGCCCGGCCGGCCGTCGGCCTGCGTCGACCTCAGACATCTTTACTCCAACTAGATAGGCGATCACGGTATGCGTGTCGCCGTCTACGCCCTTCTCGCCGGTGGTCGCCGGAGTAGGTAAGGTTTCTTTGTGGATTGGTTGGTGATGTTGTGAGGAAGGAATTGAAGAATCGGTGAGTGAGGTTAGGGGCGTTGATTAGAGGCGACAAGGAAATGTCGGTTGTGAGAGGTTTGTGAGGTTTGATTTGGAGGTGTCGTGTGGTTAGGGTGGATGTCATTTGTGAAAACAAGGGTTGACGGAGTTGTGGTCAATTTGAAATTTGAACTTGGGGTTTTGGTTGATTGGTCGATTTGGGTTGATTGGAGTTATTGGTTGATCGGTATGGTTCTGGAGGATATGAGATTTGGGGTAATTGGGATATAAAGGAAATCGATAAATTATTCGATTTGTCGGTGAATTGTATTTTGTGCTGACTATAGTCATGCTTTATGCGAGTTTCGGCCACGAGGCGAGTCCCGATCGTGACGGTTTCATTCTTACTGGATATATATTCAAAGTGGTACTTTGACTTATCTTTAGATATAGTCAAGTTGATATGTTAGTTAGGATAGCATGCAATACTTTTCATGTTTATATGCCTAGTATGCTTAGTGCCTACTTGCTACATGCATTTGATCAAGATGATTATATCTACCCCGCTTTATTGGATCATGGTTGCTTGGATCGATTATATGCACATATTGACATTGCATATTATTCGGATGGATATTTGTAGTTGGATTAACATGATTTAGTATCATGCACCATCTTGCATGATTGCATCGGTAGGACGGGTTCCATTATTGTTGAGCCATGACTAGTTACATGGCTGCACACGCGCCACTCATGGGTTAGTGGTACATCGGAGGGTGTGTCTGATTGCTCTGTCGAGCTCATTGGACCGCTCATGGGTAGCGGCAGCGTGGTAGCGGCGAGGATCCCTCCTCCGGCCTATGACAGGAGATGAGAGCTTAGCTCCCCACTATGTTTGGGGCGGGAGGATAGGTGTACTCGACAAAGATCCACCACTCGGTCCACTCAGAGCGATGATGGCAGAGTGCACAGTTGTCATAGCCCTACCCACTCGGCTTCACCATTGCGTGTGAGGCGGCTGACTGGCGTCAGGGGTGACCATGTCATTTGCACGACATGCATTTTTGCACGGATTGCATTTGTATTGTGTTTGCTGCATTATTGTATTGATGCCTTGGATGTTGCATATGATTGACATGCATACAGGATTCATATTCTTATATGGTGATGACTTTATCTCTTATAGTAGGGCACATGCTCCTATATCGAGTAGGAGACTCAGAGTACTGATCCTTTTGCATTTATTTCTTGCTTACCATATATAATCTGCAGCATGATTAGTATTATTAGCTATTTCTTGCTATTCATATCTACTATACATGAGAGTTCTTTGAACTCACCCGTTGATTTATATCTATTTCGGGATGAAGTCGGGAGAGTGCAAATTCGGATCCCCACTCGTCGTAAAGTTTTGATTTGGATATTTGTTTTTACGGTATTTGGATATTTTGGTTAGAGGACATGTATAGGTTTGGAGATTGATTTTGTATTTGGTTTTGGTGTCCTTATGGACCTTATTTGGATTTTGGTTTGGTTGGATTTTGTTGAGTATTCCTGCCCAGATGGCAGAAGGGGTAAGTCTATTTATTTTAGACTGTTTGTCATTTATTTTGGATGATGGCCTGAGGCCAAATTATATAACTGCGTGTGAGTTTGGATTCCGGTCGTGTTGACCGATGTATAGTGGCCGTGTAGGCCTTTGTATGTAAATTGGGATTGTCACCCGTCTGATGTGAGATGCCGGATTTTGTCAGTGGGTCTCCTTCGTATGACATGTACACTTAGAGATGAAAATGATGAATTAAGAAAAGAAATAGGTGAACTAAGAGCATGCTTAGAAAAATTTACAGATGGATCTAAATTCCTAGATATGATAATTAAGAATCAAAGGGCTATTTACAATAAGGCCGGAATAGGATATAGGCTTAAGGAAAGGGAAGTAGCATTTACATCTCTTGTTAGTAGAAAATCCACCTTTAGGAGCAAGGTTAGAAAGGCTTGGGTCCCTAAGAAGTTTTTGATTAATGCTAGTGGTCCTAAAATTTGGTTACCTAAGGCTTGCATTTTTCATGTTGTCTAGGTATAAGAACCAAGCTTATGGATTGTTGATAGTGGGTGCTCAAAACACATGACCGGTGATGAGAGTAAATTTTCCACTATCAACCACACTAGCAAGGGGAAGGTGTCTTTTGGAAATAGTGGCAAACTTAAGATTCTAGGAAAAGGCATAATTGAGGTATCCCCCAACCTTGTCATTCATAAAGTGTTATTAGTTAAAAATATGAAATTTAATTTACTTAGTGTAAGCCAACTATGTGATGCAAATTTTGATGTTCATTTTGACTCTTCAAAATATTTTATAAGACACAAAACTCTAAATGATTGCATGCTAGTAGGTTTTAGGAAATCAAATATATATTATATTAATTTATCCTATGCTACTAATGCTTCTACTAAGTGTCTTATTGCAAAAGAGGAAGAGAGTTGGCTTTGGCATAGGAGGCTAGGGCACATAAACATGAAGAACATAGCTAAAATAGCCTAAATGAAGTTAGTCAAAGGGTTTCCAAAAGTCAAGTTTCTCAAGGACAAAATGTGTGATGCATGCCAAGAAGGGAAACAATCAAAAACATCACACAAAGGTAAAACTTTACTTAGTACCACTTTACCTTTAGAACTATTGCATATGGACTTATTTGATTGTCATAGTACCCCTTTCATGATTGGTAGTAAATATTACTTAGTAATAGTATATGATTTCTCTAGATTTACTTGGGTATTTTTCATAAAAAGTAAGGATGAAACCCTAGGAATAATCATAGGATTTAGCAAGAGAGTAGAGAATGAAAGAAAACTCAAAATCAACCGGATCCGTAGTGATCATGGTGGAGAATTTGAGAATTCTAATTTCTCAACTTTTTGCCTAGAACAAGGGTACAAGCACGAATTTTTTTGTCCTAGAACACTGCAACAAAATGGGATTGTGAAAAGGAAGAATCGTGCCCTACAAGAAGCGGCTAGGACTATGCTTAATGCATACTCTTTACCTAGCTACTTATGGGCGAAAGCGGTTAACACCGCTTGTTATATCCAAAATAGGGTTTTAATTCATAGGTTTTTAGGAAAAACCCCATTTGAATTATGGAATGGTACAATTCAAACAATTCACTATTTTAAGGTCTTTGGATGCAAAGTTTATATTTTAAACACCAAAGACAACCTAGGCAAATTTGAGTCCAAAGCGGATGAGGGAATCCTAGTTGGATACTCATCCACTAGTGTAGGGTATAGAGTTAATAATAAAAGAACTCAAAAGATTGAGGAGTCTTCAAATGTCCAATTTGATGAAACCTCTAATACATACCTTAGGAAATCTCCCATTGATGATGATATCAATGACAAAAATCAAGAAATTATCCAACAATTTCAAGATTTAACTTTAGGGGGTAATGATCAAGGGAGAGAATTGAATCAAGGGAGAGTAAGGGGTGATTCCGATGATGAAAGAAGAATTGAGGATAATCATGATCAAACTCAATTTAATACACCTCCTAGAACAATAAGAGTTCATCAAAATCACCCTCTAGATCAAATTGTAAGTGAATTATCTCAAGGAGTTAGGACTAGGTCATAGGATCCTCTAGTCATATAGCCCTAATCTCCCAAATTGAGCCCAAAACAATCAAAGATGCATTACTTGATCCGGATTGGATCTTAGCAATGCAAGATGAATTGTCTCAATTTGAAAGGAGTCAAGTATGAGAGTTAGTTCCTAGACCCAATGACAACACCATCATTACTACAATATGGGTCTTTAGGAACAAACTAGATGACCAAGGAAATATTACTAGGAATAAGGCAAGGTTAGTTGCAAGGGATTTTAATCAAGTTGAAGGACTTGACTATGATGAAACATATGCCCTGGTTGCTAGATTAGAGTCTATTAGGATCCTATTAGGGTATGCCTCTTATATGGGTTTCAAACTCCATCAAATGGATGTTAAATCAACATTCCTAAATGGGTTCATTAAGGAAGAGGTATATGTAGAACAACCTCCCAGGATTGAGAGTATAGAATATATAAACCATGTCTACAAGCTTAGGAAAGCTTTATATGGTTTGAAACAATCTCTCCGGGCTTGGTATGAAAGATTATCATCTTTCTTAATCTCTAAGGACTTTAAGAGGGGTAGTGTAGATGAAACTCTATTTATAAAGTCAACATCAAAAGAAATCTTTGTAGCCCAAGTATATGTTGATGACATTATCTTTGGGTCAACAAATGATGAACTTCTTCAAGACTTTATTAAGAATATGGAAAATGAGTTTGAGATGAGTCTAGTTGGTGAACTAAATTTCTTCCTAGAATTACAAGTCAAACAAACAAGTGAAGGAATTTATATTTACCAAACCAAATATGATAAGGAAATGATTAAGAAATTTGGTTTAGAAAATGCTAAAGTAGTGTCGACCCCTATGGCAACTAATACAAAAATAGATAATGATCATGAAGGAAAACAAATTGATCTTACACTTTATAGGAGTATGATTGACAACCTTTTGTATCTAACCGCTAGTAGACCCGATATATTATTTGCAGTTAGTATGTGTGCTAGGTACCAATCATGTGCCAAAAAGTCTCATTTAGTTGTCGTTAAGAGAATCTTAAGATATATTAAAGGCACACTAAATGTAGGACTATGGTACCCTAGGACTAGGTTTTTTGATTTGGTTGGGTACACCAATTCCGATTATGTCGATTGTAAATTAGATCGGAAGAGTACTAGTGGTGGATGTCAATTCCTTGGGTCCTCCCTAGTTAGTTGGAGTAGTCGGAAGCAACCTTGTGTTGCCCTATCCACCACCGAGGCCAAGTATATGGCTATGAGTGGTTGTGTAGCTCAACTACTATGGATGAAACATACTTTAGAGGACTATGAGCTATCCTACTCCAACATAAAAGTATTTTGTGATAATGTGAGCACCATAAATTTGACCAAAAATACGGTGCATCACTCTAGGACCAAGCACATTGAAGTGAAACATCACTTCATTAGGGATCATGTGGCTAAGGGGGACATTGAGCTCAATTACATTGAATCCAAGTCCAACCTAGCCGACATCTTTACCAAGCCTCTCCTCGAAGTAGAATTTTCATCACTTATGAGAGAACTTGGAATGTGCTTAGTTGAATAAAGGTATAGGTTTGCATGATCCTATAGAAATTCTAGGATTTATACCTTTAAGCATCTCACAAAACACCTAAGAAACTATGATTTTTTTTGTATTGAGCCACTTAGACTACATGTGAGATGTTAAGAAGATGCACTTGGTTCATCATGCTTGTTATGATGCATTACTATGGACCAAAGTGTCATCTAGAGACATTAATTCTTCATAGGACCAATCATTGGGAAGACTTATGCACAACTAATGTGCATATAACTCCAAGAACATGATTGGAAATGTCAAATAAAATATAATTTAAACTATGTTTATCATATTTTGAAAAATAGTTTTCAAGTGGAACACAAAAGTGATATAAAGTTTGCAAAAACATTAGAACTTTTATTAGTTTCCAAGTTTGTATCAATCTTGAAATATGGAAAATATATATTTTCAAATTATTTTTCCTTAATAAAGAATGATTTCAGAAATGTGTACACAAAATTTCGTGATTTTTCGAGGTTTATAGAAAAGGTTGAAATTGAATTTATATATCGATCGCATCGAAACCAATGATCGATACACTGTATTTTCTGATAAAAGCTCTATTTCCTGGTGTTTAGTGTATCTTTGATGTCCTAACACTTTGGCATGATAGTCTTCATTATAAATAAGTTTTCAGGACTGTTTGATGCAATGTTTTAGGGTGAGTTTCATCACATAAATCTTTTCATCCCCTTAAACTTCTATTGTTGGTGCAAAGTTAGGATTTAATCTCAAAATCTTTTGATAGGCTTTGCTCCACATGTCTTTCATTCATCATGAACCATATCTTGGATTAAGGGGGAGTTTAACTTCAATTTTATACCTTAGTTCAAGATACAACAAATTTTACTCTTTCATGCAATTTATGTATTCTTCTCTTTTTGATGTATGTCAAAGGGGGAGAAGGAATGTTTAAGTTAGATTTCATATTGAAAATATGATTATGAGCATGAATGTTTTAAGTTAGAACTTATATTGGAAATATGATTATGTGCATATTTTAAAGACCTAATTTAAATTATTGTCAAACATCAAAAAGGGGGAGATTTTTGGTGCAACAATGCCCCAAGCATTTATATGTTTTGATGTTTGGATAATCATCTAAGTTAGGCAATGCTTTGTGATCTAATTATGAATGTGTTTAAGTGACAGAAAAATCCAAGTATGAAGACTTGGTAAAGGCAAAGTCCAAGTGTGATCTTGGCAAAGGAAGTCCAAAGGCAAGTCTTGGCAGCGTAAGTCCAAGCATGTAGTCTTGGCGGCGTAAAGTCCAAGCACGCTTTGGCAAAGGGAAACCCAAGACATGATAAAATCGAAGGAAGCTCTTGGAAGCAAAGCGCAAAGGATGAACAAGTCGCGGACTCGGAAGGATCCTGGAGATGCAAGGCTTAAAGAAGAGCTAGAAGGTTGAGTCTAGGCCTAGGGGGTAAAATCAAGTATGAATTATTCATACTTTATGAGTATCAGTCGACTGATACAATGTATCAGTCGACTGATACAATGTATCAGTCGACTGTTAAGGTGCTCGACTAAGTCAGGCTGAAAAGTTGACTAATAGTCGACTGATGTCGCATCGATCATTGCCAGCGATGTCGATCGGCCGCGCCAGCGGTGCCATTCAAGCGATTAATGTCGATCATTGTTCGAGTTAAACACGGGCACAGAATGGAGTCTCACTCGACTGCGCTCCGTGATCACTCGACTGATCACTCCATCAGTCGACTGATGGATGGATCAGTCGACTGATGGGAGTGTCATTGGACGATGACGATTATGAATCCCGTGAATTCGGATATTCAGAAGTCATTAACCGCGGCGACAGTCGACTGATATTGTATATCAGTCGACTGATCGTGCTCCAACGGGAAAAACGACCCTCTCTCTATAAAGAGAGGACTGGTGGTGGCTTTGAGGGCTAATGCTTACTTTTTGATCATCTTCTCAAGCCTCCACGATTTTTCCAAGCTTTCTAGTGTTTTAATTTCCCTCCTCCTTCCTAAACTTTATATTCATCCATTGTAAGAAGAGGAGGGTTGTTTGTAAAAGAAAGCTTCATAGTGAGATTGCTTAGGGTTGATCCACCTTACGGATCACCGTGGAGTAGGAGCGTTATCTCCTAATCACGTAAAGAATTTGTGTTAGTTTTGTGTATTCATTTCCTTTATTATTGTTTGTTTTTGTTTGTGCTTCCACTAATCTTTCTGTAGAAACAAAATCAAGCTATTCACCCCCCTCTAGCATTCCAACGATCGACCTACACCAATTACTTCATAAGTACATGCATAAAAAATAAACACTTGATCAAAGCCACTTCTCGACAAACTTATGCTGAAATAACCCAAGACAAAGGGAAAAGAATTCTTCAAAAAGAAGAACACAAACAAAATACAAAAATAGATTTAGGTATGTTAAATAGCCTACCACAAGGCATCGAAGTTTACATGAGAAAGACAATCGAAAGTGCGGAATGGAGGATTTTCATTATACTACAAGAAGCATTACAATGATTACAAGTGGAGCCACATATCGACATAACAGTCCTATATGAAGCTGAATACAATTTCAAATCAAGATGTCAGAACAAATTCAAGGACTGCATCCTGGAAAGAAATGGAGGTTGCAGCTGTCAATTGTTATATGTCATCCGAAAGTATAGACTTAAGCATCTATATTCCACATAAATTTTAAGGTCTGGAAATAACTCCTTTCATCCTATTAGATCATGGCATTCTAAACAAGCTCTGGGTACAAAGTGCATATATCATGGATACCTTTCCATACAAACTTGGAAATACCATTAGAATGCTTTTAGAAATAGAATCGTTCGAAAGTTATGTGGTGTGTTCCATCCAAAGCACCCCTCCAGAATGGATAGACTATAAAATAGAACTGACCAGGCATGTCATTAAGCTAAGAACAAAAGTAATAGTGCACAAGTCAGAAACAATCGAAGAAGTATTCCCTAATGATCCAGAAAAAGACTGGGAGGAATAACTCCAATCCTAGAACAGGTTAAACACTAGAGGGCCTCCATACAAGGCACCTACTGGCTATGGGACGAAACAAGAGATAATCTCATAGCAAAAACATTTACATAAAAAATATATTGACTTGTCCACATGGGAAATCAATTTTTCCCTTTCAAATATCATACCAAAAATGATGAATTAGTAGAACAATACAAAAGACAACACTTAAAATAGTTACTTAAGAAATCCAGTCAAATAACCACCAAAGAATCCAGGACAAGCATGACAACCTCACAACCACAGGAAACATCGAGTTCATCCACATCCACCCAGGAAAGAAACTTAGATAACATGCTAGAGAGATGATAAGACCACTCACAAAAAGAAGACTTTATAGCTTGAAAGCAAATTCTAAAGCAAAATCACAGTTCAAAAGCAAATTCTAAAGCAAAACCACAGCAAAAAAAGAAAAAATCGCTCTGAAGGAACTTCTCTATAAAAGGAGAAGTTCTCAAGACTTTCAAATCATCCACTTCTTAGTTTCTCCCCGTAGGAGTCCAAGTTTTTGCTATTGTCATTGTGAGTTTTTGTCCAGCTTTATTTTTTAAAGCATGTGTTAGTTGGAATTTCTATTTCTTTTTTCTAAGCATGTAACAGTTTTTTTCTACTCTAGACATGTACTAGTTTGTTTCGATATCTATATTCAAGCATGTATCAGGTTATTTAGAATTAAGATATTTTCTTATAAGACTGTTCTTCAGTCCTTTTTCTTTTACGAGAGAGAATTTTCTAAGGGTAGCTGATAAGATCTGTACTGATAGAACTTGAAGGTTCCTAAAATTGGAGATCAGCAGAACCCATTGGAGAGGTATGGCTCAATAGAAAGTCTTGAGAGAAAAAAATAAAAAAAAATGAATGAAAAATAATAAATAAAAAATAGTAAAAGAATGGTACAAGAGCCTATCGACCCAGTTGACAAATTAAATTACCTAGATTTAGCAACATCTCCCATTCGTAAAATACAAACATAGGATTTAAGAAATTACAACTGCTACCGCATATCTAAGCACGTATCTCACCAAGTATATTTTGAAAATTCACAACTAAATTCGATAACATATCTAATGTAGTCTGTCTTTTGAAACCAACCTTCAAGACTTACACCATATTACTGAGAAAATATAAAAATGATTCCCTACACAATTCATCCATCAGTATCTATAAATATCTCCATTATTTATCGTCTTTTCAGATGAGTACTATCGCTCAATTTTTGAACCCCTGGGATCGGACGATGGATAATGGAAGTGTTCGTGGATGACATATATAAGAATGGTCCCCTATACAAGTCATCCGTGAATATACGTGAGAACCTCTATTATCTACCGTTTCGAATAATAAATAATAAAGATATTCATGAGTATTTACGGATAAATTGTATACGATGATATATATATAATATTGCAGTTGTTGAAAGTATTCACGCGAGCGAAAAAAAAAATTTACCGTGAGACAGTGCCATAGTGAGGTTAAGGCGGCTGTTCCCGATGGAAGAAATTTTTTAATAAGTTTTTATATTTTAAGAAAGAAATGCATCTTTCATAAGTATAAAAGCTTACAAATTTCCAAAATTTAGGTGGTCCGTCAGGTGATTTATTATATTCGGACTTTAATTTTTTAAAACTAGGATTCAAATAAAAAACCGTCTATTTTTTAGTTCTCTCTGCGCAGAAAAATTTCCAAGACACGTTTTTGGCATCTGTAAAATCTTAAAACGACATTTAAAAAAAAACTTAAAATATTAAAAGAATAAATTCTCTTAAAATATAAATTTTATTTTTAAAATAACTCTTAAATATTATATTATATTATTTAAAACGAAGTCAAGTCAACGAGAAACGCACGTGCTCATCTTCTGACTGGTTCTAGAACCAACCCAAGGCCAAGCACGACTCCACTCTAACTGGTCAACGTGCGTGTCGTACGCGGGGCGGGATCGGGTCCATCCGCCCAGCGCAAATTTTGTTTATTAATTACTCAGTTTATCGGTCAAGTCAGTCTTCATCGTCTTCCTTTTTAAGAGCTCAGTAGCCGCCCTTCTCTTCCCCATCTCCTCTCTCTCCCTCTACTCTCTCAGTCTCCCCTCTTCCTCTTCCTCTTCCTCTTTTGCTGCGCGCATTATACCTTCCTTTTCGTCGTCGTCTTCTCTCTTTGGAAAGGGGAGAGACCACGACTATGAGGAGGGATAAGCAAGCCATGGAAGCGAGGGACGGCGAAGAGTGCCTGCTCCCGCAGCCCAAGCGGCAGAGGCTGCCTGCCCTTGCAAGGTAAACTGCAAGCCTTCCCTTCTTTTTCTCGGTAATTTAAGCCGATATATATCGTATGTTTGGATGTCCCAGAAGTTGATATATGGGAATAACAAATTAAAGATGATTGGTTTGGCTCTCGCAACTGTAAAAGGTCAGCGGTTTTGATTCAAATGGAGCTTGAATCTGGCAATTACAGCCAAACTAATGAAGCTTTATGTTCGTCGTCTTGTTCGATATATATGATGGACTAGATCTCTACGTACAAATTCAGTACTCTTACGTTTGGTTGTGTGTGTTCTAGTGGAAGGCGATCGAAATCAACACGAACCATTTGGATAGGAAAGGCCTCGACTTGTTCGAAATACCTCTCAAAAATTTTAAGATCATCGAACTGCGTTCGCCTTCAGAGTTTTAACTCTTCCCTGTGTCCGTGCCAACCATGAACCAGCGCTCCGAAAGCCGAACCAAACCGGACAAATTTAAGCACGTGGGCCTGTTTTGTTGGAATTTAAAATTATTGACAGCGTCAATGTCTAGTTTTTAAAATTATAATACTTTTTATATTTTAAGATATATTTTGATATATATATATATATATATATATATTTGCGTTCGGATAACTATGTTTGACCTGTATAGGCTGAACATTAGCGGCTGGAAAGTGGTCTGTTCAATTTTTCAATAATATTTGTTGCCCTTCTTCTAGTTTTTTAAATCTTAATTTTTTAGAAAATAAAATTTGGAAACAGAAGACTGCGAAACTCTCTCCCTAAAAAACAAACATAAATGTCTGAGTAAATGTTAAGTTTTGTTTTGTTTTTCTTTCCTTTTTAATGGGAATTCCCTCTTGCTAGATGCTTTGGAGAAGCCCTGCGAAGGCATCATCTGACCCAGTGTTTCTCCATATTGGAGCCCATCATCCGCCGAATCGTAAGACGTAACTCTTTTCACTTTAACCCTCTACGGTACCGAATTTGCTCGTTTACTTTGAACTTGTGCTTATACAGGTCAGTGAAGAATTGGAGCGAGCTTTAGCAAGCAGGACTCTGGAAGGGTATCATACATTTTCCGCCGAAGCCAAATCTGAACTAACACTATATGCTGTTCAAAAGTTCTATGGCAAAACTTCAAATTCTTTTTTATATATTTTTTTTTTTTTTGCAGGTGTCCGCCCCAACAAATTGAAGGGCCAGATGACAAATTTCTGCAGCTCCATTTCAGGAACAAACTGTCCCACACAATCATAACCGGAGAGGAAATACAAGGGGAGCTTGGTGCTGCTGTCTATGTTCTGTTGTTCGATGCCAAAACTGGCTGCCATGTGACCTCTGGCCCTGAAGCCTCTGCGAAACTGGATGTTGTAGTCCTTCGCGGCGACTTCGACAAGGACGACGGTGATGACTGGACAGAAACTGAGTTCGCAAGGTATGTCGTCGGCCCGCGCGAAGGGAAAAGGCCTCTTTTGGTAGGGGAGACGCAGGTTTCTTTGAAAGAGGGCGTAGGCACCCTCGGAAAGCTCAACTTCACTGACAATTCGAGTTGGGACCGGAGTCGAAAATTCAGGCTCGGCCTCAAGGTCGCCGCGGGCTTCTGCGATGGCACACGGATACGCGAGGCGAAGACGGAGGGGTTCATGGTCAAGGAACAAAGAGGTCTGTCTCTGCGTACGTGCTTGCCATTTTGCTCTTCTTGTTTGATGTGTTGTTCTCGACGTTAAACCATCTTTAATTTTACAGCACACGGCAAACATTACCCTCCTGCTCTGGACGACGAAATTTGGAGATTGGAAAGCATCGGAAAGGATGGTCCATATCAGAAGAAGTTGAATAAGGAAGGAATTAGAACAGTTCGAGAATTCCTTTTTTCTCATGCTAAGGATTCAGAAAAACTTCAGAAAGTGAGTTTTTGTGCCCAAAAAAACAAAAAAAAAAAAAAGGAGATAAAACCTCTCATTTTGTGTTTTGATGTCTGATGAATTGACGGTTTTGAACTAGATTCTTGGAAGCGGGATGTCAAATGCTAAATGGGAGAAACTTGTGAAACATGCAATGACTACTGCCTTAAATGGAAAATGGTATGTGTACTATCCAGATGAGGCAACGCAAGTTGGTGCAGTTTTCAACAGTCGTTACGCTTTATGTGGCCTAATTGAGAATGAGCAGTTCACAGCGATAGAATGCCTCGATGACGATCGTCAGAAGGTTGCTTGCTTGTGTGAATTATGGAAAATTTAGTTAATATGAGCTGATGAGTAGTAGTAGATTGATGGTGTACAGTATTTGTCTGACGCAGGGTTTAGCAGTTCAATTGATCCCCAAGGCATATGACAATTGGAATGATGTGCATGATTGGGAGGAGAACCTGAATTCCATACAGAGCGTGGGCATTATTGCATCGCAAGGAGCTGCATTGCCAAGTTCTTCTTCTCCCACTGGCTACCTTGGCGTGCTGAATGAGATGGAAAACGCAGAGATTGAAGCTGCAAGCCTTTCACCTGCTGAACACGCCGACCAGCATCGATATAGAAGTAGGACTTTCGATGGCTTGTCCCCGTTCGATGAAGAATGGATTCGCTCTATGACCCAACAGATGATCGACAACAACAATTTGTGCTGCTCCGACAGCATGATTGATTTTGCTTCAACTTCATCATACAATGACCGCGATCTTGGAAATGAAGAAATTGCCAGACCCAGAACAAGAGTTGTTAATTGGATGACAATTTTGGCAGCTTTGAGGTGGGCAATTTTTATCCGGAAAAAAGCCGCTGAAAGAAGAAGCTAGAGTTCGAGAGTTACAAGATTAAGAGAGAAAATTATGTCCTAATTGTGAACCGATTATCTCCTAATTGGGAAAAATTAAATTAAAAACTAGATATTCTAATGTCATTGATATTCTCCTTTATTCGTAATAGTTAGTTTGTTTCTTGACAATTTTTTCCGCTAAAGAGAGAATCGATCTTATATATCTTATTTAGGCCAACAGTGTGGAGCATGTTTATCATAGACATCAGTATCGCATGTTTCGGAATGTTCGATATGAAATGAAATGAAAAATTAAATTTGTTTAGCGCATAAAATAATAAAAATAATGTAAACATCTAATAGAGTATTAGTATTATACTAGTACAATTCTCTTGACTTTCAGTAAAAACAAGATATTGGTCGACAACGTCTCAACAAATAATTTATATAGAGAATTATATACTAACTGCTGTAAAAAAAAACTTTATGACTTAATAGTTAACATTATTACACAATGTAATTGTTAGTATCATAATATGATTGATTATCACTGCAATTCAGTTTAATCTCGTATATTAATAGATAAAGATTTTGTATTTACTCGGAGAAGGAAAACTATCAGCTCCCTCTCAATCGCCCTTGCTGCTTAATGTCGTCCAAGCATCACTAACTTGAGCAGCAACAGCTTGTTGCCGCCCCCATGCCCGTGCACTACCTACCAGCTCATCGTCGAACCATGCCTCCTGGCTCACGTCTCAACCATCTCCATAACCCACCCGACCATCCTCCTCGCCACCAAGCAACCCCGCTCACATTGCACAGCCAAGCTTGTGTTTCGATGTGTTTTCAGTAGTTTCGACAATGAGGTGTAAAACATCTGCAGATCAGGCGAGTTCACCAACTATGACTGAGGGTCCATCTGCTGGTTAGTTGCGTAGTTTCTAGCTTTTTAGGATAAGGTGTGAGGACATGTATGGATCAGCTGAGTTTGCTAAGTGTCAGTTATTCGAACATTCAAGTGAGAAAGAAAAAGCTTTCTCAAGTTGATGCGGCTAGAGATCGATCCTCTCGTGCTGAGTCTTCCAAGAAGAGTTTGTCCGTCCAATTGCACTGAGATCCCGTCAAGTGTAACATAGATTAGAGGGTGCCGGTACTTCGACGACGTCCCTCCAATGCTTAAATCAGACAAGAAAAAGCCCCCAGGACAAATCCAGATGGCTAGCACAGTCGTGTTAAGGTTTGAAAGGACAAGGGGTCGATTCCTAAAGGTGACGACCAAACTATCGATGACTCCACATTTCTGCGCTAGCCACCTGACACATGATTTACCTCCCTCCACACGTAGGGGCAACAGTGGGATGCCGCTAATGTGACGGTTCCACATTTTTAAATCGAACAAGAGAAAAAAAGAATGGAATGCAATGAACTGAAGTGACTTGTTTTACAAGTCTTGCATTACCTTTTATTGTTATTTGCTTCTCCCATTTTATAATGACATAATTAATGAGTGCCTCTTCGGAGGCGCCTTACCCATGCTTTCCCATGATATATCATCATGTCTGCACATACTCCCCAATACATGGATACTTTCGTTTGTACTATGACCATGTCTCAGTAAGACCTGCCACTATGTCCACCCATATCATGTCAGTACCTGACCTCGTCCGTCCATACCGTTATTTTCTGATCCTCAATACCTTGAGCCCTCGACTCCTCGGGCACCCGAGTGCTCGAGCTCCCGCATGGGTTCCACAAGCCTCATCCCTTCCATACCCAATTATGATTTTCCACGTCTACAAAATCTGTTCTGGTCATATCATTAATCACCCCTGCACAATAGCCAAACGGTTCCAATAAGCATGACGTCAATGTATCCGCCCTTGTTACTTCTTCTTCTTAAGCCAAACACTCAGATTGGACTGAGGACTTACAAATTGCCTTGGCTAGACAGAGTGGAGGTACTCAGGCTGGGCGGAGTACTTGAATTGGACCAAGGCTTATGGTTGTTTTGGATGAGTAGATCATTCAAGTCGGACCAAAGACTTAGAATACTTTGGTTAGCAAGAATAGAGGTACTCAGGTCGAACCAACGACTTATAAGTGCCTCGGTTGAGTTGAGTACTCGAGCTGGACCAAAGACTTTTGGTTGCCTTGGCTAGGCAGATCATTCTAGACCCAACCACGATTCGAAATCGACAATTTGACGGCTTGAAATCGACGATTCATAAAAGGTTGACCCTTAATCTTAACGGTCTAAGATAGTTACTGTTCACGGTTCGAAATCGCCAACTCACGGTTCAAAATTATTATTACTTATTTTTAAAAAATAAATAATTAAAAAAAATTGCACTTATTTAAATTGCCTACGTATTCCTTTAGAATATAAGGGAATCAAAGTTCACATAGTTGTCTTATCTTTTTACCTTTTTAACTTAGAAAGTGATGTAGTTACTCACTTCCATTTTCTATTTCGTGGTTATAATTCATTCGATGTCGAACTCTTTTGCTTTGCCTTCAGAAAGATACATTCTTTATAATCTTTTTTCTATTCTTGTCCAATCATCAAGCAATGTTTGCCCTTCTAAACAATCGGAGGACAAAGTAGAACGTCCTTCATCCAATATGTTCCCTACGGAACTAAACATTTGTTCTACTGCGACAGTTGACACCAGACAAACTAAAATTTTATTTACGATAATGGAGAGAATAAGAAAACTCTGAATCTTCTACAACCACCATCATAAAATATCAAAATTTATTTTACTATTTGTATCACTAAAATTAAAAGAAGTCAAATAATTCTAAAATTTCTATTTGGAACTTGAGAATCTTCATAGACGTTTCATCCATTCTTTTAATAAAAGTTGTACTTTTGTAAGTTTAATATTACTACTACTAATATACTGAAATTTCGATATATTACTTTCTAATTTATATTTTAAATTATATTCTTTATAAATTATTTCTAATATTTTGTACGATAATAGTAAAATCATGGAAGAAAATTTTTTTATTGGAATTAAAGATCATAATACATAATTAATATTTCATATAAAATATCTAATTTTAATTTAGGATCTAAAACAAATACAACTAAATAAATATAAAAAATATGATAAAAATATTCTTCTCATTTTTCTTTCATTGTTAATATGCAAGAAGATAAAAATTCATTAGTAATATATTTATTTAAAATTAAAACTATACTAAAAAATTATTATAATTAAAGTAGAAGTAGGATTAAACACCAAAAATAAAATTATTCGAATGCATCATTAAATACTTTTAAAAATTTTCAAATATTACTATATATATCCTATGTGAAAATAAATATATATTATAATTAATAACTACTTGAAATAAATAAACATAATAATTCTTTGTCTTAAAATAAATCTTATAGTCATTGATAAGCGTGTTGTGATACCACGTGGAAATTTTTTAGATCTAATTTCATTATTTTTATAAAATTTATCACATTGTTTAACGTAGCAATAAATAAGAAATTACAATTTTAATTTATTTTTTTTATTTTTAATCCATCTTGAACTCATAAATTTAAATACGACATTCACAACACATTTGAAAAAATATATCACCAATAATAGATTGATAAATTAATTTAAATTCATCTATACTTACAGTATTATAAATAACATTATCGAATAAAATTAAAATATTTTATTAATTAATCTATATTCTTCTAAAATTAAATATAATAATTGAGAAATATTATGAGCAGTGTGTGATTCGTCATAAACTCTATATACTAATAGACATTTTTGAATTCTCCAAAAGTTGTCAATCTAATGGCAAGTCATACCTATATAAAAATGAGTTTGTTGATGATCAAACCAAATATTTGAATATAAAAAATTATTATTATTTAATTTATTAAATTCAATTAAATTTCTTTTTTCTTGTTTAACAAATTTTTTAATTGTAAAAGTAAGTATAGTTCCAAGAATATATTTAGTAGATGGATTAAGAGATTCTTGATAAAAATTTTCAAATGTGCATTTATAAACAAAATGAAAGATATTTTACGAAAACGAATTTAGCTAATGATTCTCTTAATTTAATATCAAAATATTTAAATAAACTTATATTCGTACCTTCGATGGATGAAGAAAAACCTGGCAAGTTGCGTTTGAAAACAGTCGATACCAAATTGCATTGGGTGCTTTGTTTCAACGTGTTGCTTTAACGACCCATAGCCACTGTCCGATTGGAATTTATACGAAGCATTGTAATTTTTGCGTTTGTCCGCATTTCTCCGGAGGGAAGAATAACTTTCTCAAAATGTTTAGTAAAAATTGATAATTTTAAAGGAAAAGGACCCTGCACCTTGAAAGTTCTAGTACTTTCCTATGCGTCGGTGGTCAAAAATTGCTTTGGTTCATCATCGATGAATTGAATCTCCTCGGACTCGGGATCAATATTCAGAATGAATACCTCCTTGCCCTTCCGAGATTGAGATGAACCACCTTTCATTGAAATCAAAGTCAGATAAATGAAGTTGATTGCATTCGGAGAATTGAAAGCGCTTGAAATAGCGAAATTAAGAGAGAAGAGTAAAGAAGATGTGATAAAAATGATAAAATAAGCCTCCTATATATAGAGTTTGGAGTATAACGAACACTAAATCATAGTCATTGATCAAAAAACGATCAAATGATCTCAATCGTCGAAATTCAAAAAAAAAACTTTTAACTCATTGGAACTAGCGGTTCCAACAGCTACATTAAAAAAGAAATTAACCGCTGAACTGGTGGTTTAAACTGCCAGTTCAGTGGTTTTGGGCCAGCAGAATCGGAACCGACTCATCTCTTGACGGGTCAATTTCGATTTCAACCTGTTAATCCGGGTCAAAGAGTAACCGACTCGTTGACCCAGTTACGAGCCCGAGCCAGATCTAGGTCGAACTCGGTCCGTAGTCAAGTCTAAATCATTCAGGTCAGACCAAGGGCTTATAAATGTCTTGGTCGGGTGGAATGGAGGTACTCAGACCTGACCGAGGGCTTGGGTGCCTCAACTAGGCGAAGTTGAAACATTCAAGCCGACCCGAGGGTTTGAAAATTGCCTCGATTGGGCGGAGTGGAAACATTTGGGTTAGACTGAGGGCCTACGAATTGCCTCAGCTGAGCAGAGTCCTCCCCGTTTCATATGTCCGAAGGAATACCAACACTTCGACCAGATCAAGGACTTACGAACTGCCTTGGACAACCTGAGCTCGGCTCCTCCTCTCCGTTTCACTACTTAGGAGGAATACTATCACTTCGATTGGACCGAAGACTTACGAATTGTCTCGGCCAACCCGAGCTCAACTCCTCCCCGTTTCACTACTTCAAGGAAATACTAGCACTTTGACCGAACCAAAAACTTACGAACTGCCTCTGTTGAGTCGAGCTCGGTTGCTCGCTCCTCCCCGTTTCACTACTTCGGGGAAATATTAGCACTTCGATCGGAGAGAAGATTTACGAACTACCTGTTGGGAGTATAGGGAATACAATCAAAGTCCCACATTGGTAAGACATGAAAAAAGATCATGTGCTTATAAGAAAAAAGATATCTCCATTGGTATGAGGCCTTTTGGGTAAAGCCCAAAAATAAAACCATGAGGGTCTAGGCCCAAAGTGGACAATATCATGTCATTGTGGAGATATGTGGATATTATAAGTACTAACAATTGGTATCAGAGCCATGGTCCATGTCAAGCCATGAACCTCGAACGAAGGAAGTTGAGCTCCCACGTCCGGACCAAGAGAACCAGACATCAGGAAGGAAGTCTAGTTGGGTCGGGGGGACCGAACAACTGGCAGAAAGTCCTGGTGGGTTGAAGATCGGACATCAAGCAGAGAAAATCCTTCGAGGAGGGATAGGCTTGAGGGGGGGCCCAATGTGGTCCTTCGTTTGAGGGGGGGATTGTTGGGAGTATAGGGAATACAATCAAAGTCCCACATTGGTAAGACATGGAAAAAGATCATGTGCTTATAAGAAAAAAGATATCTCCATTGGTATGAGGCCTTTTGGGTAAAGCCCAAAAATAAAACCATGAGGGTCTAGGCCCAAAGTGGACAATATCATGTCATTGTGGAGATATGTGGATATTATAAGTACTAACACTACCTCGGCCGACCTGAGCTCGGCTCCTTGCTCCGTTTCACTACTTCGAAGAAATACTAGTACTTTGATCGGAAAGAAGACTTACGAACTACCTCGACTAACTCGAGCTTGGCTCCTCGCTCCTCCCCGTTTCACTACTTCAAGGGAATACTAGTACTTCGATCAGACTGAGGATTTACGAATTGTCTCTGTCAGCCCAAGATCGACTCCTCACTCCTCTCTACTTCACTACTTCGAGGGAAACTTACTTCATAAAAAGCACTCGGAAGAGACCAAGAGCTTATGATCTGCCTTGGTCGGACCAAATGAACACACTTCTTTCTTAAATATGATACTTCACAATCATTCATAACAAACTATAGTAATACATCACCTCCTCTATTTCCTCTCAACCCGAGCAATTCTGGATTGGGGAGAATACTCGATCATTGTCACTCCCATGGGCTTTCCCTGGGAGGTTTCTATTGAAAATGGCTTGAAACTGCTTGGTCTTGAGACTATCGATCGAGATGTGTTGCCTTTCCTAACTGAGTTTATACTTACATCTTGTCCTTTCGAGGTCTGGCAGACCTTCTGAATCTCTTTTACATTGATTACTTCTCAGCTCGATCGTATAGTTCATCATAGCCGCTTGGGAGTTTCTTCACCAAAGAATGGAAAAAGCCTCATCCTTTAACCCCCAGGAAACCGTCGTCATAAGAACTTCGAAAGTGGCAGTCGAGACTTCCAGGACAACCCGAGTGAACTATAGGATCGAGAAAGCTAAAGGGGGGGTGAATAGCGTTCGAAAAACCTTTTCTTTTCGTCGTTTAAAAACAAAATATGCAACGGAAATAAATAAAAATAAAAAAATAATGAACGAGTTTATTTTTACTTGGTTCACAACCAACTGATTGCTAGTCCAAGGCCCCGTGATCATTGATCGCTTCCGATGGACAATTTACTAAAAAGGTCTCTTCCTCGTTGGAGGTAAGAGACAAACGATTATACAAGAATGTAGAGGAAGAGACAACAAGCATACCTCTCCTCTTTAGCAACAATAAGTACAAAGAAAATTAGCAACTATATACCGACTGAGAAAAAGTAGATGCGCGTGTTGTCAGCGTTACAACGTCGTTGCATGTCGAAGAGCACTTGGATTGACGGAGCACTTTGGAAGTCTTTCAAGATTATGGAAATGAGGGATTTGCCTCTCATTTTATAGTCATTTGAACCCCAACTCGTTGAGATCCAAATTTGAGTCAAACATCCACATCACCCCTCCTTTGGTGGATCTTATCTTGACTCTCCTCGAAGTGATCAGCTTAACTAGCAGTCCACTGATGTCATACAGCAGTCGACTGATAGTAGTTCAGTCAACTGTCATTTCCCTCCAGTCGACTGATAGCTTAATAACTCACCTGCAATATATAGTTAGCACAAGAATCTTTATTGATGGTAACATCCGACGGTCCTGTACCGTCCGACCTCGACTTAGACCTTCCTCCGAAAATCTTAGTCGAATCGTCGCCTACGATCATCCCCGTATGGAGGACATGTCCTTACCATCACTCCACACCCGGAGCTTACCTTTAGTCCTTCTGACCTGTCGCTTAGCTTTCGGTCACCACCGAGATTCCTCGACTCCCCGAGGTTCTCCTGGTGTCACCCGTCCACCGAGGTTTCTCATCCCGAGATTTTTCTGGCGTCGTTGACCTTAGCAAAGCTTGCACACTCAACACAATATATGAGATAACAAGAATGACTTAACTTTGAATCTTTGTCATCATCAAAATCTAGGTTCGATTATCCGGTGCCCCTGCACCAACAATCTCCCCGTTTTTTGATATATGACAAACCAATTCAAAGTTAAGGAAATAGTAAGCATTAAACTTGTTTTTCAAAGCCTCTCCCTCAAGATTACCTCCCCTTAACCCTAGGTAAGTTTTGAAAAACTAAGTTAGGTGAATTTTTTGAGAAAATAAAAGTTAACCTTTTCTTCCCCTTACATTTTCTCTCCCTTAACTTTAACCTTTTCTCCCTCTTTGTCATATATCAAAAATGGTTTTATGAGGGGTGTATTCTTAAAGTTAATGTGTTAAACGTATAAAAAGAAGAGAAACTTTAATAACTTATTGAAAGGGCATTATTAAATCAAATTTATGAATCCAAGCATGTCCTTTTTTTTTTTGTAAAATAATAATTTCAAAATAACTCATTTAATAAGAATGTGCAACTCTGTTTGACTCAATTGATACAAAATAATCAATAAGAGTTGATTAAAGTTGGTTATTTTGAAAAATTATACTCAATGATTTATGTTGATGCATTTGTTCTACATCTGAAATCAGGAGTAAAGTCTTAACATCTTACGTCCATCTACGTGGCTCAATACACAATCATATTTAACCTATGTGTTGTGAGATGTGTTGGCTTCTTAAAACTATAGGTTCATGCTTTCAAAGGTAAGTCCTAATCTAGTTCCATGTAGTAGAAAAGAAAAAAGAAAAGATAGATAATAAGTAGAAAAAAAAAAGGTCCTACTCTACTACATGCATTCCTAATCTTCGTTCAGGTAATGATTTGGCAAAAATGTTTGTTATGTTCGATTTTGATTCTACATATTCAAATTTTACATTCCCATTAACTACATGTTCTCTTATAAAATGGTATTTTACTTCTATGTATTTAGTCCTAGAATTTTTTAGTTAAGTTAATCGAGTTAATGTTATCAATCAAGATTTGAGTGTTACTAAAGTTTAATTGAAAATCTCTTAGAGTGTGCTTCATTCAAAAAAGTTAAGCTACACACTCACTCATGACTACGTATTCGACCTCGGTAGTAGACAAAACAACACAACGTTGTTTTCTATTACACCAACTAACTAGACTTGATCCTAGGAGTTGACAACCACCACTTGTACTCTTCCTATCAAGTTTACTACCAGTATAATCTGAGTCAGAGTAGATGATTAGTTCGAACTCACTTGACCTAGGGTACCAGATATCTACATTTTGTGTTCCTTTTATGTATCTAAAGATTTTTTTAACTAAGATTAGGTGCGATTCTTTGGCACAAGACCGAAATCTTGCACACATACTTACTGCAAACAGTATATCAGGTCAGCTTGCAGATAAGTATAGAAGGCTACCTATTGCACTCCTATAATATTTTAAATCTATAGTTTTCCTGTTAAGTCTTCTCCAATGTTTACATTGGTTGGCATAGGTATACTAATTTCTTTAGCATTTTGCATACCAAATTTACTAATTAACTCCTTAGCGTATTTATGTTGATGCATGTAGATTCCTTCTCTTGATTGTTTTATTTGTAATCTTAAGAAGAAAGTGAGTTCGCCTACCAAACTCATCTCAAACTCACTTTCCATTAGAGAAATTAACTCGTTTAAAAGTGTTGTGTTTGTTGTCCCAAAAATTATATCATCTACATAGATTTGTGCTATAAAAATATCTTTTTCTATGGGTTTTACAAATAAAGTTGGGTCAACCATTCCTTGATTGAATCCTTTAGACTTAAGATAGATGGATAGCCTTTCATACCAAGCTCTAGGTGCTTGCTTTAATCCACATAAGGCTTTTCTAAGTTTAAATGCATGGTTAGGTTGGTCTAAGCTTTCAAATCCTGGTGGCTGGCTAACATAGACTTCTTCTTTGATGAATCCATTTAGAAACGCAGACTTGACATCCATTTGAAATAATTTAAATCCTCGATATGCAGCATAGACTAATAGTATTCTAATTGATTCAAATCTAGCTAGGGGTGCATATGTTTCATCATAATCTAATCCCTCTACTTGACTAAATCCTTTAGCTACTAGCCTAGCTTTGTTCCTTATAACTTCACCTTTGTCATCGAATTTATTCCGAAATATCCACCTTGTTCCAATGATCGTTTTTCCTTTAGGTGAGAGTACTAATTCCCAAACTTGACTCCTAGTGAATTGAGCTAACTCTTCTTGTATAACAATGATCCATCCTAGGTCAAGAAGAGCTTGCTCTATGATTTTGGGTACGATTTTAGATATGAGTGAGATTTGACTTAGATTCCTATACGATGCTCTAGTTCGAACTCCTAAATTTGAATCACCTATCACTTGGTCAATTAGATGATTGGCATGTAGTCTAGATTGATTTGGATTATGGTTTACACTAGATTTGTTTTGTGGGTTAGGTTCAAGTCTAATATAATTTTCTAATTCTTCATTATTTAATTCAATATTTACTTCAGGCTTTGTAGACTTATTTTCATCATCAAAAACTACATTAATTATTTCTTCAATTTTTAGAGTTTCATTGTTATATATACCCTATAAGCTTTACTAGTAGTTGAATATCCTAAAAATGTGTCAATAATTATTTTAGAGGTAAATTTTCCTAAGTAGTCTTTTGTGTTTAGTATGTGTATCCTATATCCAAAGAAAAATACTTAATGTTATGTAACTTTTCATAATGGATTTCATAGGAAGTTTTCTGGTGTCGTTTGATTATTAATGTTCTATTTTGGACATAGTAGACAATATTGATTGCTTCTGTCCAAAACCTATTAGGTAGATTATATTCGTTTAGCATGGTCCTAACAACTTCTTGTAGGATTCTATTTTTCCATTCAACTAACCCATTTTGTTGTGGGGTCCTAGGGCAAGAGAATTCATGGTGGTATCCATTTTGGTTACAAAAATCGATAAACTTATGACTTTCGAATTCTCCACCATGATCACTTCTAATTCTCTTAATCCTTAGGTTATTTTCATTTTCTATTAGTTTACATAAATTAGTAAGTTGATCTAAGGTCTCATTTTCATGCTTTAAGAACTTTACCCAAGTGAATCTAGAGTAATCATCTATTATTACTAGACAATACTGACTCTCATTTAGTGACTTCGCTCCATGCGAATCAAATAGGTCTAAGTGTAGGAGCTCAAATACATTTTTAGTTCTTTCTTGATTAGTTAGTTTATGTGAAGCCCTAATTTGTTTTCCTTGTTGACAAGCATTATATATTTTATTTTCTAAGTTACCTAGTTTGGGTAGACTACTAACTAGACTATTTTGGCTTATTTTATGTATGAGTCTTGAATGAGAATAGCCGAGTTGTCGATGTCACAACCACGATTGCTCTTGCTGTGTCATTAGACACTTGGTTGAGGAGTTAGATAGATCTATTGTGTAAATATAATTATTCCTAATTCCCTTAAGTATAGTTTTTGAGCAATCATTATTTTTAATTAAACATTCATTTGACAAGAATATAATTTATAACTATTATCACATAATTGACTAACACTTAAAAGATTAAACTCGAAATTTTCAACTAATAGTACTTGGCGTATTATAAAGTTAAAGTTTAGCTCAATATCACCTGATCCGATGATTTTGAGCTTTCCGTTGTTTCCGAAGGCTACTGATCATTGATTTTTCAATTTGAGTTTCGTAAACTTTAATTGATCTCCAATCATATGTCGAGAGCACCCACTGTCCAACATTTATTGATCCTACACATATAGTAATTGGATGAGATATTGGAATTAAGTTAAATATTTTTAACCTAGCATTCATCTCACCCTTTCTACATGATCAACTATGTTTCCTTATATATTTTTGTGAAATGACTTCAATTTTACTTAGTTAAATTTAATGATTTGAAGACTAATTAACCTTGAGTTAGATTCGGATTTAACCTTTAGTTAGTTAAGTGAACCTTTCAAAAGATGTCTTTCCGGTCGTGGCGAGGCACAGAAACCTTCTTTGATCGAAACAACGACCATTTCCTTAGACAAAGTCAATCTTAAAAAATTGTACACTTAATTCACTATAGGGTTACGTCCTGGTCTAACTAGTTTAGAATATGGTGAGGTAACTTCAGCTAGTTCCACTTAGCCAAGTGCACCAAGCTAGATACTCCTTATCTAACCCGGATACACGAGACTTTGTTTCCCTAACGTACTATCATCTCACCGCATCCTGATACTATGTTGTCAAGGTTGATTAATCATTACTCCTATCTAACCGTTCTAAACATTTAAAAAAAAAACTAAGCATGCAAAGCTAGATTAATCAAGAAATTGAGCACACAATTTTAGTATTGGCTCTGTTTAGATCATTGAAACAATATAGTCTATCCACATAGTGGATTTGATCCATGGGAACTCAATACTTGGTTGTACTTAGTTGTGAGTTTAAAATGGTCTTAGGGATCCATGTTTGGACTCTTCAATTATACGATTTACAATTGACATGTAAGATCTATTCGTTGTTCTAAACCCGAGTCCGACTTTGTTGTACACAGCTCTTTGCGATCCAAGAAGTAGGTCAAAACTCTTAGACCCCAATGTGAACCTTTCCAATGACTTTCTAAGCTCTTGAACTTGTCCTTTCAAGAGAGAATTCTCTTCCTCAAGTTTTTCAAAGAGTTGAGTTTCCCTCTCAAACTTGACTAGTTGAAGAGGTTAGGATAGTCTCATGCTTGAGGAGTTTAATCTCCTTAAGCAATGACTCGACCTTAAACTCGACCTTAGCTAACTTCTTATCTAAGAACTTAATGGCATTGTATAGGGTATTAATTAAAGACCGACTTACCTTAATTGACTCTTTTGAACCGGATACGGATCCATGACTTGTCTTGAATTGTAGCTCGGTGTGGGATCCGGAATCGGACTCGGACTCGTAGTTGGCTTCAGGTTCAGACTCGGATTTGGACTCTGTTGGTCTCGCCATGAATGTCAAATTGTTGAGTTGTTCTTCTTCTTCCGAGGATTCCTCCCAAGTCGCATTGAGTGTCTTCTTGATTTGTGATTGCTTGTTCTTTAGCCTCGGACACTCAGATTTGAAGTGACCTCTCTTATTGCACTCGTAGCACTTATAGTTTTGATTTTGGTCGGGTCTCTTCTCCTTAGTTGGCTTAATGGATCGCCTTCTATCCTTGATCATCTTTCGAACTAGATTGACTAACTCAGTCTCCATCTCTTCATCTACCTCCGATTCGTACTCGTCTTCTTCGGGAGGAGGCTTGCTTTTTGCCTTTCTTCTTCCTACAAACAAAGCAATACCTTTCTCGACCGAGGCCGAATTAGATTGCTCATGAAGTTCAAATTCGGAAAACAACTCATCTAATCTAATTTTAGACAAGTCCTTAGAAACTTTGTAAGCATCAACCATGGATGCCCACAAAATTATCCTAGGAAAGGCTCTTAGAGTGTACCTTATCACGTCGTGATTCTCCACCTTTTGTCTGCTGGCATGAAGCCCGTTTAATATATCTTGAATGCACGCGTGCAGCTGGCCAGCGATCTCATTTTTTTGCATCTTTAGATTATACAATTTATTAACTAGCAAATCTCTTTTACATACCTTCGCATCGGACGCCCCTTCATGAAGCTCGGTTAGCTTGTTCCAAAGGTCCTTGGCACTAATAAACGGTCAATTCGGTTAAGCTCCTCCTTGGACAAGCCGCATTACAAGATTTGGATCATCTTTGCATCGACTTCGATTTGCCTCTTGATTGCATTGGTCCATTTGTCGAAGTCAAATGGTTCCCCTTGATCGTTAGTGGGTAGAGCAAAGTTGGTTTGGATTATGATCCACATCTCGACTTGTGTTTTCAAGAATCACTCCATCTGACCCTTCCAATAACGAAAGTCATCTTCGTTAAAGAATGGAGGTCGGGCAATGTTATACCCCTCAAGATGGGTCATTTTGAAATCCTTGCAAAAAACACGAAAACCAAAAATTTCCAAGACTTTGTATTGGATTAGTAGTGCAGGAAGAAAACTTAATTTAAACGAAAAAGCAAAAATACGAAAGAAAAATTGCTCGACCAGTGGTTGCACCAAATCTAAGCGCCCTCGCTCTGATACCAATTATAGGATCGAAAACTGCTAGAGGAGGGAGGTGAATAGCGTTCGAAAAAACTTTTCTTTTCGTCGTTTAAAAATAAAGTATGCAGCGGAAATAAATAAAAACAAAAAGACAATAACACGAGTTTGTTTTTACTTGGTTCACAATCAACCGATTGCTAGTCCAAGACCCCATGATCCTTGATCACTTCCGATGGGCAATTTACTAAAAAGGTCTTTTCCTTGTTGGAGGTAAGAGACAAGCGATTACACAAGAATGTAGAGGAAGAGACAACAAGTCTACCTCCCCTCTTTAGCAACAATAAGTACAACAAAAATTAGCAACTAAATAAGTAAACCGACTAAGAAGAAATAAATGCGTGTTGTCGACGTTACGATTATTTGCGTGTCGAAGACCACTTGGCTTAACGGAGCACTTTGGAAGCCTTTCAAGATTATGAAAACAAGTGATTTGCCTCTCCTTTTATAGCCATTTGAACTCCAGCTCGTTGAGATCCAGATCTGGGTCAAACCTCCACATCACCTCTCCTTCGGTGGATCTTATCTTGACTCTCCTTGAAATGATCAGCTTGACTAGCAGTCGACTAATGTCATACAGCAGTCGACTGATGGTAGTTCAGTCAACTATCATTTCTCTCCAATCGACTGATAACTTGATAACTCACCTGCAATACATGATTAGCACAAGAATCTTTATTGATGGTAACATCTACTTAGACCTTCCTCCGAAAGTCTTAGTCGGATCGTCGCCTACGGTCGTCCCCGTACGGAGGACACATCCTTACCATCACTCCACATCCGGAGCTTACCTTTGATCCTTTTGACCTGTTGCTTAATGTCCAGTCACCACTGAGGTTCTTCGACTCTCCAAGGTTCTCCTAGTGTCACCTGACCACCGAGGTTTCTCGTCCCGAGATTCTCCTGACGTCGTTGACCTTAATAAAGTTTGCACACTCAACACAACATATGAGATAACAAGAATGACTTAACTTTGAATCTTTGCCATCATCGAAATCTATGTTCGATTATCCGGTGCCCCTGCATTAATATGAATCGCTGAATATACCTTCTTAAGGGCTTTGCCGACTCTTTCTTTAGGTTAAACAGGCTAAAGGAATGCCTCAGACAAATCTTCAAAGGAGGCCAAAGATTCTGACCCTAATGATTGTAACCACTTTTGCGCCAACCGCACTGGTGTAGTAACGAATACTCGGCACTTAATAGTGTCAAAGTATCGGTGCAAAATAGACACGTTCTTAAATTTGCACAGATGTTCTTCTGGGTCCACAGAACCATCATATTCCCCAAGGTGAGGGGAATGAAAACCAAAGGGGAGTTTTTCCGGCACGATCTCTTCAACAAAAGGAGTCAGCTTCCTTCGCACCTTGTATGCCATCAGTGGGCTTTCTTCTTGTCCCTCGCAAATGAAGCGGGAAACAATTCGAGCTATGGCTCAACATTTGGTCGATCGATACTCTTCCGGATCTTCCCTCCTTTCCTTGCCTAGGGAAGAAGGGAAGCCGTGCTCCTTGACTTGTAGCAAGGTCTCCACTCACCCCTACGGCTGGGGTGATAGATGGCAGTCCTTCCCGCCGCCCTGGGCCAAAGCCTCCACTATTGCCTTTTGAAGGGCAACGGGCCACGAGTCAAGGTTATGGGGTCTCCTTCGAAGCAGAGGTCAAAAAAGGAACTTCTCATGATTGCATCTTCGATGTCTCGCTCAAAGTTCCCACAGATAGCACCAGATGATGTAGCTAGAGATCGACCCTATTGTGTTGAGTCCTCCGAGGAGAGTTTGTCCCCCTGATCACACTGAGATCCTATCAAATGTAACACAAGTCAGAGGGCACCGATACTCCGGCGATGCTCCTTCGATGCCAAGGCCAACAAGAGAAAAAACGACTAGAATGTAGTGAGATGAAGTGACTTGTTTTACAAGTCTTGCATTACCTTCTGCCATTATCCACTTCGCCCCTTTTATAAATTTTGCCTCTACCATAAATAATGAGAGCCTCTCTGGCCTTCCCACGACATGCCATCATCTCCACATATACTCCCCAGTCCATGGACACTTCTGCTCATACCATGGTCGTGTCTCAATAAGATTTATCACTATGTCCACCTATACGATGTCAATACTTGACCACATCCTCCTATACCTTTATTTTCTGACCTCCGACACCTTAAACTCTTAACTCCTCAAGCACCCGAGTGCCCGAGCTCTCAAGTACTAGAAATCTCGTCTATTTGAGCTCCCAAGTGCCAAGCTCCTATCTGCGTCATTATAGGCTCTCGAGTGCTCGAGCTCTTGACTACCTGAGCTCCCAAGCACCCGAGCTCAGTTTGGCCCGAGCCTCTCAAGCATCTAAACTCCACCTGAGTCCCATGAGTCTCATCCCTTCCATACTCAATCATGATTTTCCACGTCTACATAATCCATTCCGGTCATATCACAAGTAAATACACTGGTAAGGTAGGTCTATAGGAACTATATCATAGAAATAAAATGGGATGTGCACTTAAAAGGGAAAAGCAAAAGAAATAATCTAGTTGCAAAGGGTTTGGACAAAATAGTTATGGCGTTGACGATGAAAAAATCCGAATGCAACTTAAATTAAATATTTTTATTGAATTAGCATGTACGTGGTAGCCATCGGCAATTGGTATTTCAGGCGAGGTAGTTAAACCCCACACGACTTGGAAGCTAATCAGGGTAGAAGACATGGCATACCTTGCACTCCTAAACAGGTAACAGTATCACCAGTGTCATCCTATTGTCCTTAAAATTAGCGGTCCATGGGAATTAGCTGACATCATTTTTGGGGCAAGTGGTGGTTTACTTGACGTTATTTCTTACACATACGGCGGCATCTAGGAGACTACCGGACATGTGGCAACATCTAAGTAGTGTGCACAAAATCTTAACCCAACTCAGGAGATCCACCTCAAGCATTATCCTCTAGTCGTTTCCTCCAGCACACCGTATTTTCGACTGCTCCGATGGCCACAAAGTCTAAGTTACATGGTAAACCTGACATTAACAATATTACCTTCCTAGAATAACAAACAGAACAGATTGCCAATTTGATCAAGTAACAAGACGACACCAAAAACAAGCTGGTGACGCATTCAATAGGCACAACTCTTTAAACATCAAAAAGATCTCAATGTACTGAAGTAGTGCACGGGGAAAATATATTCTGCATGCTGGATTACCACAAACGACGAAGAGGCATTTATTACTAAGGTATGACATTGTTCACAAGTGTTATACATAGCATAAACTAATAAACGCATTCTCTCTCAAACAAGATGCTTCACATTCGAAATCTAATGAGGCAACAAACAAAAAGTTATTTCTGTTGTGATTCGAGGCACTCGCTTAGTTGCATGAATTGCATGCCGATTGGTACCTTTATCTACTTGCTCTGAAGGATGAGTCAGGAAAAGAATGTACGAGACAGTTTTCTCTGTTTATTTATGATGCTGCCAAAAAGTTAGCAGTCTCAATTTAGAAACACCAAGAAGAAGTTGAAAGAAAATCCTCCCGAAGAAGAAAACCTCTCCTTTATGCAATGGGAATTGATATATTTTCAATGAGATTGAATTGCAGATAAAAATTTGTCTGGATGATATCTTTATCCTATTTTCGTTACTATACGAGATCAAATCCCTTAGTAAGAATAAGATTTCACATCATCTTTATTTCTCACCACAATTGTAATACTGTTCTTTCAGGATCATCAGACCCTCACTCTACTCGAGTCTACCAATGAAAACTGAGTGAAACTTGAGTTAAACTAAAGTGTTGATCCACTTGTGGTGAGAAATTAAAATGCAGAGATCTATCACAATCTACTTTGATGAATATCACACTTCGTGAACTGTGTCAATCTAATGACTAGTATTATACTTGATAGGGAGAGGAAAACCAAGTTGATCCCTTAGCCATGAAGGAGAGCATGAACTTGATAGAAGATTTAGCTCAAGTCTTGGAGAGACAAGATCAAGTTGATCCCTTACCCTTAAGAGAGAGTAATGAGTCAATCCAAGATCTCACCTAGATCTCAGAGAGCAAAGACCGAGTCGATCATTTACCTATAAGGCAGAGCATGAACTCGATCGAAGACCTAGCTTAGGTCTTAGAGAGCAAAAAGACCGAGTTGATTCCTTACCCTTAAGGGAGAGTAATAAGTCGATCTGAGATCTGGCAAAGATCTTGAAGAGCAAAGACCGAGCGATTCCTTATCCATCAGAGAGAGCATGAACTCAATCGAAGATCTAGTTTAGTTCTTAAAGAGCAAAGAGCGAGCCAATCCCTTCACCCTAAGGGAGAGTCAGTTGATCTATGATCGAGTCTAGATCTCAAAGAGTAAATGTTGTCTCAATCCCTTACCCGTAAATGAGAGTCAGTCGATCCAAGATCAAGCCTAGGTCTTGGAGAATAAAGACTGCATCGATCTCTTACCCATAAGGGAGAGTCAGTCAACACTAGACCGAGCCTAGATCTCAGAGAGTAAATGCCAAGATCTAAGAGAGTAAAGGGCTGAGATCCCTTATCAGGAAGGGAGAGTCAATGGATCTAAGACCATGCCTAGATCTCGAAGAGTAAAGGCTGAGCCGATCCTTTACCCATAAGAAAGAGTTAGTCGATCCGAAATCGAGTCTAGAACTGAAGAACCGCGGAGACCGTAAGATATGCAGTGACCAAAAACTATGATAATAATAAAGCCACAGAGAAATCCACAAAAAACCTAAAAATTTTGCCAATTTTAGACACAAAAGAAACAATACATAAAAAGAGAAAGAGTCAATCTTGATTAAATAAAGATTGTCCTTACATTAAGTGGTTGCTTCATATTCTATACTTTAAGCGTTACACACATTTCCACATATGATGCAAAGCAAAGGTAATTGAAATAAGTTTGTGCTCTAAGAGCATCGTAACCTGATGCTTTAACTGTTACTGCATTTTTATCTCTTTGATTGAAGTGAGGCGGAGTCGATGGAAATCTAATGATTCAGGCTCACTGTTGACCCCGAGGAGGCAGGGCGAAAGGGACAGCAGCTGAGATGGTGGAGAGCAAAAGGCCAAGATTGGAGTTGCTGCACATGGGAATCAAGCGGCTAACATAATGGGTGATATAAGCTTGCGACCGAGGGAGAGGGATAGAGAATGCCTTCTCCATCCATTCTGACTTTGATTGGCTGGCACATGCATACTAGTTCTTCAATGTCTACTATGGCCTTGCCTGCTCTTGCATAAGATGGATCAATTACTAAACTTCCACTTGAGATTTTTTAGGGCTTACCGCTTTGACATTTGTGCTTGTGGGTAGCAGATTTGTGCCAAGCTAGGATGCAAGAGCTAGTGGTAGGATATGCCAAGGCTCGGATTGGGTCTCTAAGCGTGAAGGGGAGACTCATATCTGTCGAGATCGATAGACATAATACTTGCGATAGCCACAACAGCAGAGTAAACTCAGTAATTGGTGCTATGGAGGTCAACGCTAGTGGAGTCCCAACATCAAGTCGTATTCACACCTACTGTCCAGGAAGACCTTGATAGAGCAGAACTTGCACTGCCACCCCCATTGCCAGCGAAGCAATCGCAGGCAAAGCGCATTGAGATGGCATTGTTGCTGGTGAGAGGGATGAAGCTGAGGTGATGGGCGATGAGCTCTTCGTTGCGGACAGAGGAAAGGAGCTCAATGATGATGGTGGGCATCTCGACGATTATGATGCAGCAGAGGGCGTTGGCAATGCTAACATTAGTGTCCCACAGCTCATTGAGAGAATCATCCGACTGGCAATGGCCAATGCCGAGGACTTTTCCCTTTTCCCCCTTTTTTATGTCTTCAAATTTCTCGATATCTTCACTCATGTTCCCACTGACAATGCCAAAATAATATTACTAAAAATTCAGTAGCCTCAATTTAAGAACCATGAAAAGAAGTCGAGAGAAGGGCCCAACAAAGAAGTCCCCTCCTTTATATAATGGGGATCTTTTAAAAACCAATCTATTTGTGCTATATAGTTTCAATAAATCGAGTCGTAAATAAGATTTTATCTAGATGATATCCTTATCCTATTTTTGTTACTATAGGAGATCAAATCCCCTCGTAAGAATAAATTTTCGCATCATATTTATTTCTCACATGTGGATCAACACTTGAGTTTAACTTGATATTGCCACAAGTGTTGATCCATTTATAGCAAGAAATAAAGATGATGCAAAATCTTATTCTTACAAGGGAATTTAATCTCCTATAGTAATGAAAATAGGATACGCATACCATCCAGATAAAATCTTATCTATGACTTGGTCTCATCAAAAATAGATCGAGTCTTATCCAAGACTTGATCATAGCACAGATAGATTAGTTTCTAAAGGATCCTCATTATATAAAAGACGGAACTTCTTCTTTGGGAGGGCAAGGTCTCGACATCTTTTAATGGTTCCTAAATTGAGGCTACTGAATTTTTTACCGCATTAATTTGACACCGTCTGTAAGAACATGAGCAAAAATTTTGAGAAATTTGAAGAATCTAAAGACATTAAGGAAGGGGAAAAGAGAAAAACTCATAGCGTTACACCATCACAACTCAGATGGTTGTTGTGGTACACAAACATTAGCATCACCAATGCCCTTCGTTGCATCATGATCGCCGAGATGCCCACCGTCGTCGTGGACTAACTCCTCTCCTTTGTGCTCAACGACAAGCTCATTGCCCATCACCTCGGCCTCATCCCTCTCACCAGCGGCAATGCCATGTCGATGTGCTTTGCCAGCAATTGCTTCGCTATTGATGTGGACAGCCAATGCGAGTTCTAGTCCGTCGAGTTCTTCCTCAACAGCAGATGTGACTCCGACCGGTATCCAACGTCAACCTCTACAACACCAATCCCTACATTTGCCCCGTCATTGTAGCTATCACAGGCATTAGGTTAACCGATCCCAACAAATACAAGTCCCCCTTCACACTTAGCAACCTAATTCGAGGCTCAGCATATCTTGCCACTAGCTCTTCCATCTTAGCTCGGCGCAACTCCACTACCAACAAGTGCAAACATTAGAGTGGTCACCCTAAGAAATCTCAAATGGAAAAGGACACGAGTAGGAGTAATCGATACATCTTGTAATGGAGCAACCAAGGCCATAGTAGAAGCTAAAGAAGTGTATATACGGGTCGGTTGATCGAAATCAGAACGGAAAGAGAAGGCATCCTCCATCTCTCTCCCAGGTCACAAGTCGACATCACCCATCATATTGTGTCTCTCAATCCCCATGCATGGTAGCTCGAATCCCAACCTCTTGCTCTCCATCATCTCAGTTGTCGTACCTTTCACCCTGCCTCCTCAAGGTCGATGACGAACCTAAACCGCTGAATCCCTATTAACACCGCCTCGCTTCAATCAAAGATATAAAATGCACTGCATCAAGTTATGAATGAAACAACAATTAAACAAAGTTATGCCACAAGGGATGATGCTCTTAAAGCATAGATTTATTTCAATTACCTTTGCTTTGCATCATATGTGAAAGTGTGTAACTCTTAAAGCACAAACTTATCACGATTCTTCTCACCAGCATGTGGCAACATAATGAGTCCCCAAGCAAAGGTTGGTAATTAGTTTGCTCATTTTAGTTATTAAATTTTTTCTACTAGAATTTTCAATTGACCCCTATATTGACACTGACTGACATAAAAAAGTTGACCTTTGGTTTTGATTTTTTTTTTGCGAAATTTAGTTACTATTTAATATATTATCCTCTCCCTTATTGTTAGAAGGCTTCTGTAATTTAGTGGATTTTAGATAATCTTTATAGTCAAATGTAAAGCAATGGCCTAATGCAAGAACAGTATTTATTTAATTAAGATTGGCTCTTTCTCCGTTTATCTAATGTTTCCTTTATGTCTAAAATTGGCAAAATTTCCAAGTTGCTTGTTGATTTCTCCATGACTTGGAGGTCATAGGTCTGAGACATGGATATAGTCTCTTGTAAAGTAGGGTAAAGCTATGTACAATAAACTCTTCTTTGGGACTCCATATTGATGGAAACTTCGTGTACCGGACTACCCTTTGTGAATTTCTCTAGAAGTTTATTATAATCATAGTTTCGGGTCAATGCATATCTTTGGTCTCCTCGGCTCTCCAAACCTTGGCCTAGTCTCATATAGATTGGCTCTCCGTTATGGGTAAGGAATTGACTCGACCTTGACTCTTTGAGATTTAGACTCCGTCTTAGATCGGCTGACTCTCCTTTACAGATATATGATTGATATGATCTTTACTCTTCGAGATCTAGGCTTGCTCTTGGATCAACTGACTCTCCCTAACGGATAAGAGACCAACTCGACATTTACTCTTAGGGATCTAGATTCGATCGTGTATCGACTAACTCTCCCTTATGGGTAAGCGATTGACTTATAGCCCTTACTCTTCAAGATCTAGGCTCAGTCTTGAATTGACTAACTCTCTATTATGGATAAGGGATCGACTCGACCTTTACTCTCCTAGATCTAGGCTCGATCTTGGATTAACTGATTCTCTCTTATGGGCAAAGGATTGATTCAGCCTTTACTCTTCGAGATCTAAATCTGGTCTCAAATTGATTGACTCTCCCTTACTGGTAAGTGATCGTTTCGGCCTTTACTCTCCGAAATCTAGGCCTAGTCTCGAATCGACTGACTCTCCTTAACAAGTAAGTGATCAACTTGGTCTTTATCTTCGAGATATAGGCCCGGTCTTAGATCAACTTACTCTCTCTTACTAGTAAGGAATTGACTTGGCCTTTTCTCTCCAAGATCTACTCAAATTTCAAATCGACTTATTACTCTCCCTTAGGGGTAACGGATCCAGTGAGTCTTTGCTCTCCAAGACCTAAGCTAGTTCATGCTCTCCCTTATAGGTAAGGGATCAACTCGGTTTTTGCTCTCCGAGATCTAAGTGGGATCTCAGATCAACTCATTACTTTCCTTTAAAGGCAAGGGATTGACTCAATCTTTACTCTTCGATACCTAAGCTAGATCTTTGATCGAGTTCATGCTCCCCCTCACGGTTAAGTGATCAAATTTGCAATACTAGTCATTAGATAGACGTAGATCATGAAGTGTGATATTCGCTAAAGTAGATTGTGATAGATACCCGCATTACAATTTCTTACCACAAGCAGATCAACATTCGATTTTCACTTATCGACTTGACTAGAGGGGAAAGTCTAATGACCTTGGGAGAACAGTAATACAATTGTGGCGAGAAATAAAGATAATGCCAAATCTTATCCTTATAGGAGGATTTAATCTCCTATAGTAACAAAAATAGGATAAAGATACCACCAAGATAAAATCTTATCTACAACCCGATCTCTTCAAAAATAGATCGAGTCTTATTCAAGTCTAGGTCATACCATAGATAGATTAGTTCCTAAAGGATCTCCATTATATTAAGGAGGGGACTTCTTCTTTGGGAGAACCTTATCTCGATTTCTTTTCGTGGTTCCTATATTTAGGCTGCTGAATTTTTAGCAACGTCAACTTGATACAAAAATTCAAAGTTCATCCATAAATCACTTTTTATCTATTTTTGTTTTCCACTCAAAATCAAATGGCACTAATTTTCTTTCCTTCCTAATTAAACTCTGATGAATCAACAGCCCCCAACAGCGAGCTTGCAAGTTCATGAAGAGCTTGTGACAAGCTCGCTGCTGGAGCCTGGCTGCAAAATTGAAGCCATGCTGTTGCAAGTTTCTCATCGTTTTTTTTTTCCTTTCCCTTTCCTTCTATATTTCCATCTTTCCTCTTTCTTTTTCACAATTAATCCTTTCTATCTTTAAGTCTTTTCCCTCTTCTATCCACCTCTGAGGTAAACACAGCGTCAGAGAAGTGACATGATTTAGCTGCATTAATAAGGTAAAAGGAACAGGGGACTGCTAGTATGAACAATGTGAAGCACGGTTTGTCGGAATGGACGTAGAACGCTCGGAACGGACGTTCTGGAACTGGAACGCCTAACGCCATTCCAGATTTCCGGCCTAGAACGTTCCACGGCGAAGACATTGACTGAGGGAAAAAACGAGTTGATGAAGGCTGCGGAAGGAAGAGACGGCTTTACGGCCGCTCTGAAACGAAATCAGAACCATTCCGGAACGGGAACGGAGTAGTCCATGACGGCTACCGCGACCATTCCGACGAACCCTGATGTGAAGCAAACATGACAGCTCCTAGAACAGCACTAGTTCATCTATTGCCACCAGAACTTCAACATGGAAACAGTTAATAGACATGAGAATCCACATCGCTGATAACTTTGCAGCTTCTAAGATTTATGAAGATGAGAAGAAATATCAAAATTAAAGTCTCAAAGAGAGTGTACTAACAATTGCTAAGTATCAATACATGTTCTTGTCTGAACTGGAATGTGTCGGACCATCACTGTCCATGGAGAGCAGAAATGCTATACATGGATTATCAGAAATGCTCAACTGAGAACAAAATTTTTAACCTATAATCATTCTAAATGTTTGCTCAACTTCTTGTGATTCAAAAACTATAGAATTAGGGCATCAAATTCCGAATTTATTTCAATAGATCTATTCTTTTGATAAGACAAAATCAACAGAAAGGAGGTAGAACTCTCATAAATCATGGCAAATAGGTAACTGTAGAAGATTGAATACTCGTCCCAAAAGCATAATGAAACATGATAGAAATAATACCGCAACGGAACAACAAATGATGGTTACCTGTCCGCAACATTATCAACGTACCACTTGTAGGTATACACCAGTCCTTCGCGGAGGGGGATCTTAGCCTCCCACCCCATTCCGGCCAGCATAGAGCTGTCCATGAGCTTTCTCGGCGTCCCATCGGGCTTTGTCCTGTCCCACACAAGCTCACCCTGGAAGCCGACCACCTCCTTCACAAGCTCCGCGAGTTCCTTTATTGTCACCTCCTTACCGCTCCCAACATTGACGTGCTCTAAGCCAGAGTACCGGTCCATTAGGAAGACCAACGCGTCGGCAAGATCATCGACGTGGAGGAACTCGCGAAGGGGAGAGCCGGTGCCCCAGACGACGACCTCGTTGGCGCCAGAGATCTTCGCATTGTGGAACCGTCGGATCAGTGCCGGGAGAACGTGGGAATTCTCCGGGTGGAAATTGTCCTGGGGGCCGTAGAGGTTGGTGGGCATGGCGGAGATTGCGTCGAGGCCGTGCTGCATCCGATAGGCTTGGCACATCTTGATGCCAGCAATTTTCGCAACGGCATACCACTCGTTGGTAGGCTCGAGCGGGCCGGAGAGTAGGGCGGACTCCGGGATGGGCTGGGGGGCGTGCTTGGGGTAGATGCAGGAAGAGCCGAGAAAGAGGAGTTTGCGAACGGCTCCGCCGGCGCAGCGGAGGGAGGCGTCGATGATGTTGGTCTGGATCTGTAGGTTGACAGCGATGAAATCGGCGGGATAGGTGGAATTAGCGTGGATGCCACCGACCTTCGCAGCGGCGACAATGACGTAGCGAGGCCGCTCGGCGGAGAAGAAAGCCTCAACGTCGGCCTGGCGAGTGAGATCGAGCTCGGCGTGGGTGCGAAGGAGGAGTTTAGTGAATCCGAGAGCAACGAGCTTGCGGTGGATGGCGGAGCCGACGAGGCCTCGGTGGCCAGCAACGAACACCTTTGCGTCGGTGTCGGAGAGGAACGAGGCGACCACCTCTGCTTGATCTGCCGATGACACGCCCATGGATGCCATAAGGAGATGAACGAGACGATATCGCCGGAATCTGGCGGCGATGATAAGGGTATTGCGATTTGACAAAGGAGACTTGAGGTGAGGAGAAGGTCATGTGAGCGACACCTGATCGGAGATGGTTTAAGAATATTTTTTAGAATTTATAAATGATTAAAAAATAGATTAAATTAAATTAATAAAACAAAGGAAGAGAGAAATGGGAGAAGAATACGAAGTGCGCCGTGGGCCGTGGGCCCGTGGCGGTGGTAATTTGTTTTTAAAAATTAAATATACCAATAATAATAAACGATTAATCTAGGAGTAGCGTGTATAAAGCCACGCATTTTTATGATTTGAAATAATAAATATAAGCTCCGTGGACACGACAAAAGCAAAAAAGATAGTTGGCAGAAGAATACCATTTGATTTTCTATCATATTAATGATAAATTTCGAAAAAAAATTACAGAGATGATCCTCTGTATAGAAGTTTATTCGATAGATAGAATAAAATTTTGATATTAATCAGTCTTTTATGAATAATATGATTGTGGAGTTAGAGCTAGACCGTCAAACTGTGAGTGTTTCTAAGCATGCTTAACGAACCAGTACGATCCGAAACTGAATCAGAACTAATTCGTTAAATTCGAAATCGGAACCGATTCAGATGAACCAATTATGAAACCGAATCGAAACTGTTCCGATTCCGGTTCGATTCGGTTCCAATCGATTTTAGAATCGGTTCGGAATCGTTTCGGAACCAGTTCAGAACCTGTTCTGGTTTCGATGTAGATCTGGTTCGATTCCGGTTGCTAATTTAAAGATGAAAATTCTTAGCATGTTAATATGTCTATAAAATTATTTTGCGATAGAAAAAAAAAATAGGATCACTAGCACATTGATGAATTTGAAAGCTCAAGTTCGAGGAAGGTGATTCGGAATCATTTCGAAATCGGTTCAGAATCGGTCCGGATTGAATTGGTTCCAAAGTTAAAACTTTGGAATCAGAACGATTCAGAATCGATTTTGAACCGATTCGGACCGGTTCCAACGTCGACGAATCCGAAATCGATTAGAACTGAATCGGAACTGAAACCGAGAAACATGCCTAAGTGCTTCTTTAATATACCCAGATGGTTAGTGGAGATTCACAGAGATTCTAATTTCTTCCGACTCAACTATCAAAGTGGCATCCCTATAGGATCGTGGGATCGGATCGATCACTTTCAAGAATTAATCGAACCGAAGATTCGGACATCCCGATGCTAATAAATAATAATAAATATAAATATAAATATAAAAATAATTAAAAAATATATATGAGAGATAAATTATTTGAATTCTTTGAAATTTAAGTCATATGATATAAAAATTATTATAATTTTCTAAATAAAGTATTTTTATACACAGGTAACTTTGGCCAATTTACTTGTAGACTATTATATATTGACTGAAAAATATTTTCTAAATCATAATCCCGTTGAAATTAATAATAAAAATTATTATTAGAAATATAAAAAAATAAACTATAATAATTAACACAAATTTAAATATATTATAACTTATGGGTCCAATTTGATTTTTATATTGTGTAAAGTTCAAATCAAATTTGATAATTTTATTTCGCATCAAATTGATAAATTGATTATCGGATTTGGGTTGTTATACTAGATGCCCGTCCAATTCAACGTTTAATGTTCCATTTTGACCTTTATGAAAATATAATGGCGAAAGTCTTTATATCCGATTAAAATATTCTTTGGCAGTCTTAATTAAATTTTATCCAAATATGATTCAGCTACCAAAAAAAAAAAAATCTCATGGTTATTTAAATTATGTAATATGATTTTCAAAAAAGTTATGGTGAGTGTTAGAAATTAATCAATTTTTGGCAAAAAAAAAAAATTAATAAAAAAGAATAATATATAATTTTTCAAAAGATGAGCTTTAAATAATCACGTTACTCGTTAACAATATCACTTTTTTTTTTAAATATCATGCATTTACTTAGGGGAAATAGATATTTTTATATTTTTGATATCTACTCAACAAAGACGTAATTAATACAAATGTGATTAACTCAATGACATCGAACTGTGGCCTGTGGAATTAAAGACGAAGATCGTATGCTTAATGTCTAAGTGGCCCAGCGTAAATAACGTGGCAATAAAGCTTCAGAGATCTTAAGGTCATGGAATGCAAATTGAGGTGTGATTTGGAGCTCATGGAGCTAATTGCATTAGACTCGATTTATGTCGTGATAATGAGAGTTAGATTTATATCAATGAAATAATGATCAATTTTAGACGGGCATATATTTACAAAAAAAAAAAAAAATCATTTAAATGGACATATTATAAATTAATCTCATAATTTATCTTTTTCTTTATATTGAGGTGGAATCGATATTGTGGTGAATATCATTATTTTGTGCACCAATTAGAGTTGATTTAAATCGAATTGTCACGTTGTCTAGGGGAGAAGCCCAGCAAATTCAAAAGCTGAGATCCAAATTGAAGTGTTCCAGAACACCTAAAGAATTTTGAGCTATTTTTGGGCAACGTCATTATAAATGACATGTTATGAGCAATCTGTCCTCGCGGGAAAGAGTTAGTGGTTAACACATACAAAAAGTTATATAAATGGATAACGAATTAATTTCTCACAAAAGCGAGTTGAGTTCCGTCCCTCCATACGCTGATTACTAGTCTCAAAGGTCAAAGGTCCACCATGATTTACCTCTCTTACGATGGCCCAAGAGCGGGTTGATAGGGGCCGCTAGGTTGACGGTTCCAACTTTTTGCACAAATGTTCTGAGCAATCTCATCAATGTACTTAATTCCTCAATGTATGACCCTCGCAGAAAAGGTCTAGTGACTAATATATACAAACGTTATAGGATAACGGATCAATTCCTCGTAAATATGAAAGTATCGTTCCTCCATGCGCTAGTTTCTAGTCTCAAGGGTCAAAGATCTATCGTGATTTATCTCCCTTATGATGGTCCGGAAATAAACTAATAAGAATCGTTAGGTTAACGGATTTCAACCTTTATTTCATATTAATTCCTCAGCGTATTGATTTCACATAGAAAGATTAAAAGAATAAGAATTTTTTTATATACGATTAAGTAATTTAATGAATAATTATTATCATTAATGGGTTGATGGTTGTGCCATAATTAAATTCGAAATTAATGGTGAGATATATTTTTGACATGTATACAAAATTATAATTTATCTGAAACCTAATTCTATAGTAATATTTAGTTAGATATATTCCGGTCACATATACTCACTCGTATTTTAGTATTAGATAAATAATGACTCGGATAACAACCAGCGAAGATGATGCGTAAGGATCGTTGCGAGTGGTGCATTATATCCCTAGCGAACTTGTTTTTGAGTGCACCGTAACAACTAGGCGATCTTAAATAGAGCAACAAATAAAGAAAATATTAAGATATAAAATAAATGTGATGGCGCAAGCATTTAAACTATATATTTTAATTTGATCAAAATTAATATAACTAAATTAAAATTAATTAAATACAAAATAATTAAAAAAAATACTTTCACTCCTTCACGTTGATTTAATTTTAACTAAAATTACTATAAATATTAAATTTAGATATTTTTTTAAAATGAAAACATATTAAAATGATATTTTAATAATTAAAAAAAAAAGATGAAACTATAATAAGGATGTCAATTTAATTTTCAAAAGTCTCTTGCACGACGTGAACATCCAATTAATATCAAGTTTAGAGTTGAATATAGAGTAATATAGTAAAATATTAATCAAAGATAATAGTAAAATATTAAACTATGTTATACATTAAATCTTCAAATAAATAAATTTTTATTGCATTACTTAATATAGAATCAAACAACATAAATTATATTTTATTCTCTATAATTTTAATTATAATCACATAATCTGATTATCCAATTTCGAATATGTGATTTATTATTGATAGTAAATAAATGTTATTTCGATATACTTTACTAGTAAATGGGCTGAATTAAACTCGTGCCATGTGAATTGGATTTCTATACCGAAAAAAGAATCAACCTCTCAATGTCAAGATTGAATATCCAGACATCAAATGTATAAAATCTATTCTTCATCTCCGAAGATGATTACAGCCAAAACAAAACAATAATTACTAATATTTAATTTTCTTTTATTGTCAAGTCTTTGTCACTTTAATACTTTGTTGACCTGATTTATCGTGTCATATTGAGCTTTTTTCTCCATGTTGCTTGATTGAACTTGAAGGTTTTTTAGGCCACCGATTGCAAGTTTCATTGTAATAAGTGGGAGTATTCTCTAAAGCCGTCAAACGTGGATAGGGGTTTTGTCGAAGGCAATTACGAGGGCAATTTTAACGGCGAGTGTTATTAGTGCAATCGATTTAGATCACGGTTGATCATATTTGAGTAGGACTCGAGTAAGATTTTGATGAATTGACAATGAATTTGACCATTGTTTGACAATATTATTTGACCATAGATTGACCATATAACTAACAAATGATTGAGATATCCAAAGTTATATGAGAAAGATTATTTAAGAGAGATTATTGGAGCAATTAAATCTCAGGTTAATATTGATCAGACTCGAAAAGAATATAGAGGAATCGTTATTCGCACTAGAGGGGGATGAATAGCGATTTCGTAATTTCTTCGTTCGATTACGTTCGTGCTTGTCTATAATTCGTTAGTGCGCAGTAGAATATAAAAATAAAATATAAACGAAAACAAAAGACAACCACAAGACAAGAAGATTTAACGTGGTTCAGAACTAGAGTTCTTATTCCATAGGACAAGCTCTAATTGAGTTCTAGTGATGCACACCGTCACTATCAAACTTCTCCTTCTCGGTATGACACAAGAGGTGAAGAAACCTCATACAAAATAATTACAATAATAATACAAGAAGGTACAATTAGATACAAGAAACAAATGCAACAATAAGTAAAGAATACTTTACAAAAACTTGATTACTTGCTTACTTGTTGATTGCTTTGGATTGCTCTTGAAGGTATAGAATGCAACAACACTTTCCTTTCAAAATCACCTCAAAAATGTTATGGAAATTTTCCTCCTCGAGCTCCATTTAAAGCTTCCATCAACCTGAATTTTCGTCTTCCAATCGACTACTCTTACCCAACAGTCGACTGATCTTAATGTCGTTGGCTCACAATGGCTTAATCCACGTCAGATTAGTATCTATCAGTAGACTTTCCTGACCTAGCAATCGATTGTCATAACCACCAATCGACTGCCATGGGCTAGCAGTCGACTGCTCAACATTATGTGTCCTGACCACTTAATTCCAGTCGACTACTCTACCCTAGTAATTAACTATTGTGGACCAGTCAACTGTCAGAGTCACATATCAACAGTCGAACTTCAGTCGACTAGGGCACAACCCCAGTCGACTGCTCTAAGTCAACTGGGCTTTCGAGTGTCAAACAATCGGTCAGTCGACTGGTCCATAACCCCTAGTCGACTAGTAAATCTCAAACATGAGATTTAATCCAAGTATGATCCCCTTATACTTGATAATCATTCATAGCCTAGATCTAAGTATTCTAGTCACTTCCATTAGTCTCACGCCTCTCAGATCCCTCAAGTCTACGATTCTTCATCTTTCGTGTTAGTCCTTAGGTGTTTCCATCGGCTATGTCATGCTAATCAGATCATTTGCCAAGGTTCATTTGGACTTATACCACCAAGACCCATGTTTGGACTTTACACCACCAAATCTACACCCTTGGACTTTCACATTGCCGAGATTCATTTGAACTTATGCCGCCAAGACTCATGCTTGGACTTTACGCCACCAAACATACCCTTAGACTTTCCCTTTGCAAAGTACCCATGACTTGGATTTCCAATTGCTAATACTATGCTTGGACTTTCCTTGCCAATTTCATGCTGGACTTTCCGATTGTCAAAGTTCACTTAAAACTTTACGCTGCCAAGACTATACACTTGGACTTATACTTTCAAAACTATACCTTTGGACTTTACTATTGTCAAGTACCTATGACCTGGACTTTCCATATCAAGTATCCAAACTTGGACTTCCGAGGTTGATTGCTCCAACAATCTCTCCCATATGACTTTAGATATCCCAATCATCCACTAGTCATATGATCAACATATGGTCAAACCCATTGTTAAACATCAAAACACTACTCGAGCCCTACTCAAGTTTGATCGACATTGATCCAGGACTTGTTGCACCAACAGGGAAGTCCAAGAATGGTCTTGGTATGGAAAGTCCAAGTATTGAGGCTTGACAATTAGAAAGTCTAAGGATGTTATTTTGGCAGCATAGTTCAAGCATGTAGTCTTGACGGTGTAAGTCCAAATGGATCTTAGCAAGTAAGTCAAAGGGTGAGGTTTTGACAGCGTAAAATCCAAGCATTTAGTCTTAGCTACGTAAATCCAAATGGATTTTAGCAAGGAAGTCCAAGGGTGAGATTTTGACAATGTAAAGTCCAAGCATGTAGTCTTGGCAGCATAAATTCAAATAAACATTAGCAAAGGAGACGTGGTTAGCATAACATAGCCGATGGAAGCACCTGAAGGCTAACGCAAATGGTGAAGAAGTTGTGGAGGACTCAGATGGATCCTGAGGGCGTGAGGCTAGTGGATGTTGGTAAAAGGTTTAGGTATAGGCTAAGAGTGGTCAATCAAGTATGAGGGGATTATACTTGGATTAAATCTCATGGTTGAAGTTTATCAGTCAACTAGGACTTTGGCTCAGTCGACTGGCTGAGTGTTCAACACTCGAGCACTTAGTCAACTTGGAGAAGTCGATTGAGATTTTGATCAATCGATTGGTCGTGGAGTCGACTAAGGCTCAATTGCTAACTAAGCGCTCTGGCAGTCGACAGGTGGCTTGTATCAGTCGACTGTTGGTTAGAGCAGTTGACTGCCCTAAATGGACATGGGCACAGAACACTCTATAATCGACTGGATAGTCAATTAGAGTTTGGCAGTCGACTGCTGGTATGGACAGTCGATTGGTCTTGAGTGGGCAGAGCATAAAAGCTCTAGTAGTCGATTGGGCAGTCAATTGCTAGTAAGGGAAATTGACTGCTAGGGGGTTAGAATCCAATGTAGATTAATCTGTTATGAGACAATGGATAGGTGAGCAGTCAATTGGTGTCTTTTGGCAATCGACTGCTATGCAAAAATCCAACTTGGTGCAGGTTATAAAAGGAGCAACTTTGGGAGAATTTTTTGAGCGATTTTGAAGGGAAAGTGTTGTTGCATTCTAGACCTTCAAGAGCAATCTGAAGCAATCAATAAGCAAGCAATTAAAAGTTCTCTTTGTAAAGTTTTCTTTATTTATTGTTGTATTTACTTCTTGTATTGGTTATAGTTTATTGTTTGTTATTGTAAACATCTTGTAAGAGGTTTCTCCACCTCTGGAGTATTTTTCGAGAAGGAAAAGTTTATTAGTGGTGGTATGCATCACTAGAGCTCGACCGTGGAATATGAACTAGGGTTCCAAATCACGTTAAATTGTTATTGTGTTTGTGCTTGCAATTATTTTGTGTGTTTATTTTTTTATATTTGTATTTCACTGTGCACACTAACATCTGTGTAGACAAGCAAACAAATGCAAACGAGAAAGTCGATGAAAATCGTTATTCACCCATTCTAGCGCAACACTGATCCCTAATAAATGTAATTATGGATGAGAAAATTAGTGTCATTCGATTGCCACGTTGAGGAAAACACTAATGGTATATATATATATATATTCCATCTGTGAGCACATCTATTATTCTCCGTCTGATTAGGTGAATATTATAGCCCAATCCTTGAGTCATAAGAGATTGGATGGTGAATAACAGAAGTGCTCACGGGTGCTCACGAATGAATTGTGTAATATATATATATATATACACACTATACGGCTTATGCCACGCGATTTGTGCATAACAACGGGAATGCACAGTAACTTACATTACTCCCAAGCACCCATTTCTCACGTCTGAATGGTAAATATGCAGTAACTTCCCTGTCAGAGTCTCTATCTGCCCTTGGTCGCTCGACATCATTATCGCGCTGTCGGATACCGATCGGACTATGGTCGGAATCCGACGAATTGCGATCGATGGGAGTTACAATCGTGGTTGATTCCGATCGAACTCTAGTCTCGATCGGATCGAGGTTGGATTCTGATCGTATTACTACTAGAATCGACTATGATTGCGACTTCTAGTGGTCGCGGTGCTGGCGGCTACAATTCGGTCGTATTTTAATCAAAATTCAATCAGAATCCGACCGCGGTTCAATCAACCGATCGATCAGACGACGGTGGCAGAAATTCCAACAGGTTCAGGGGTTGGGTTATAGTGTTCATCAAAGAATACGACGTGAGTGAAGCACTGTATATTTTTCATTTACTATACAATCATGTGAATTAAACAGCAATCAGACGACTCACAACGTATCGCGTACAGGCGCACAACAATCGTCACACAACATAAAATCTCTCTCTCTCTCTCTCTCTCTCTCTCTATATATATATATATATAAAAGATTTTGATATCCTTTGCAATGGATATCTACACGTCCGTGCTCGATCGAAGAAGCACAGTAATTGGGAATGACAACCGTGCATCGCTTAAGGATTGTCGTCGCAAGTTCACCACTCGACATCGTCACCGAGTGATCGGATTTCCATCGCAATTTTATCGGAGTCAAAGTTCAGGCCAATCGCGATCGCGACGCTTGGATTGCACAGTGTATTTTCATTTACTGTGTATTCCATGGGATCGAACGATAAATTAAACATCGCACACTGCTGAATGGATGGCAAATTTGAGTCGTGCATGAGGGCATGCACACAAAAACATCGAGAATTCTATATGTATGATATCTAATTTGACCTTCTTGCCTTGTCTCTTTAACTTCCATTCTTTTTTCCATTTTTAGTTCTTTTATCTTTCACTCTCTTACACGATTGCCTCTTGACACAATGGGATAAATTCATGATCGATCTGAATCACAAGCGATGAGTAGGTTTGCGAGTAGGTTATAAGTGTTGGTATTATAGCATCTGTTTGTATGAATTTAAATGCTGAAAAATAAAAGAAGACTGTAAATAAAATTTACAATGAGTCGTTAAATTCTTCGCGCTTCCTGGATCTATGAGATAACGATTTCTGCTCATCGTCTGAGAAACGATAACGATTGTTAAATCGAAAAGTTTCTCCTCTTCCATGAGTCGAATTCCAGTCGTGCCTTAGCGTTCTCGTAACTCTCTGATCCCTCCGACAGCCTGAAAGCGACTCACGCACATCACTTCACTCCAGTAGCCCTCACACTAGCACAACATCCGACAACCCTCATGCTAGCACAACCTTCTTGTAGCTCTCATAGAGCACCCACCTCTTATCCTATCTCCCATATATAGGGACTTGGACGCAACGAAGGCGTGGAGCAATTCACACACACGCCTTCAAAATCATGTGCAATTACTGCACAATGCGTGAAGTAACTGCCTCCACGATTTACATCTCCCACTCATCCAAAATATGCCACATAGGCAAATGGTCACATAGACCAATAAAAGGTATTTGGTCACATAAACTAAATAGAGCCGAAGTCAATAGTACATAGACTAATAGAAGTATTTAGTCACATAGACTAAAATAGAGTCGGAGTCAATAGTCACATAGAATAAAATAGTGTCGGAGTTAATAGTCCCAAAAGACTTATAGAATAGAGATAAATAGTCACAAAGACCAATAGAACAACCAATTCATACTTAGGAAAATAGTTCGTGCAATAGCAAGCACATTGAGCAATCTCATGCTAAGAAATTTGTTACACCTTACATAGCTGCTCATAGAGCGATCAATGCTAAAAAAGTTATTACACCTAACTTAGCCGCTCCTCAAATGGTGCATAATCATTCTCTGAATGACACATATTCATCTGTCTAATGGCACACAACCATCCTCCATGTGGCACCCAACAGTTCTCTAGGTGGCACAAAATCATATTCTTGGTGGTACATAACCATTTTCCTGGATACATCCATGTCTTGCTATTACCCAGATTAGATAGTCATTTACATAGCATGAACATCTCTAATCCCTCATAATGACCATTATGTCAAGAGCATATTTCATATTCTCAACACTCACAATCAATTTTATACACAACAGAAATGAGTCGACCAGTGAATAATTCTCAAAAGATGTAAATTTATTTAATCTTCCTTTTTAGCTTAAATTCATTCATTTTAATCAATCGCTTTCCAATTCATGTTCCATAGACTGAATCATCCATAGTCAATAGGTTTACATGCTAAAGTAGTAGACCATGATTAAAACTTCAAGTAGATAGCTAAATAGTTACAAAGAACAAATGCTGAGATTAACATATATAATCTCAAAGGACTTACATAGTAGAGAAACAGGGATCAATTCTCCTACTACTCTCATTGTCGTCTTAGCACATGTGGTATGAATCACATGTTATGATGTTATTCTCTTTACTAATAAAGAACGTATGTTTTTCTTAAATCAACATCATACAGATTTCGATTTAGACATTCTCAATGCATAATTTTGAATTCAACATATAAATTCTAATTTGGCTAAAAAAAAATAGGTATAGTAAATGGTGGAAGCATTTACTTCGATCATTATTCTCAAATGATCTTATCTTGATACAAATATCAAGACGATCCCAGCTTATAGGTATGTATCTCTATACATATAGCTTCTAAAGCTATCCTATAAGCAATGGTCTTACCCCTATTCGTACATAACAAATAGAGATGATTGTCCATGTCAGAGGACCAATCACTACCTACCAACATGCTCACCGAGATCTTATCAAAATGTAATATTACATACACTGAATAAATTATGGCTAGCATTATAATATCCGATTATCATTACAAAATTGTTACATTCTACGAAGCCCCATAGACTTTACCTGCTCATAAAATGACTCTCTAGTTATCGGTTTAGTAAAAGGATCTGTAAGCATAGCTCATGTAGGGATATACTCAAGAATCACCTTATTCTTAGCAACAACATCCCCTATTAAGTTATACTTTATCGCTATATGCTTGCCTTTGCTGTGATATTTGGGATCCTTGGAAAAAGCTATAGCAGCTTGACTGTCACAATAGACGGTCACTGAACTCTCACTGTTCTCAGCAATCTTCAGATACTTTAGGAATCTCCTTAACTAGACTGCTTCTTGCACATCTGCCGAACATGTTACATATTCAGCTTCCATAGTAGACAAGGGCACACAAGCCTGTTTCTTGCTGTTCTAGGAGATGGCACCGCCATTCAACAAGAACGCATAACCTGATATGGATTTTTTATCATCTAGGTCCCCAACCCAATTTGTATCTGAATAACCCTTCAGGCTCATATATGATCCTTGATAATAGAGACAATAATCTGTTGTCACTTTTAGATATTTGAATATCTTTTTCACTATCTTCCAGTGTCTCGGTCGTGGGTTAGACTGGAACCGACTGATTAAGCTAACATCATAACTGATATCAGAACGAGTACACAACATAGTGTACATTAAACTACCAACAACACTGACATATGATTTTTTTATTCATCTCGGCTATTTCTTCAGGAGTCTTAGAACTCATACTCTTGCTCAGAATAGTACCTTTCACAATGGATGTCTGTTCACAGTTACAATTGGACATGCTGAAATGTAGTAACATCTTATTTATATAAGACTCTTGAGACAAATTCAAAAGTCTCTTAGATCGATCCTTGATGATCTTAACTCCTAAGATGTATTTAGTTTCTCCCATATTTGTTGTGTCAAATTATGATGAAAGCCACTTTTTAACTTTTATCACAAAATCTATATCATTTTCTGCTATCAGCATATTATTAATATATAATGATAAAATGACATACTTTCTTTTTTTCTTTTTCAGGAAAATACAATGATCCTCATTGATTATTTCGAAACCATAAGATAAAACGACTTTATTAAATCTTATGTTTCATTATCTTGACGCTTGTTTTAGCCCATATATAAATTTCTTCAATCTATATACTTTTCCTTCTTGACCTTCAGCAATGAAACCTTCTGGTTGAACCATATAGATTTCCTCATCAAGCTCACTGTTAAGGAAAGTAATTTTTATATCCATCTGATGTAATTCTAAGTCATATTGTGCCATAAAATCCAAAATAACTCAGATTGACACAAATTTTACTATGGGAGAAAATGTCTCTTCAAAGTTTATACCCTCTAATTCGGTAAATCCTTTTGCAACTAATCGAGCTTTATATTGGTTAATCGATCCATCTGATTTTCTCTTTATTTGAGAATCTATTTATTCCCAATATCCCTTCGGCCAGGAGGAAGATAGACTTACTCCCAAACATTATTTATTTTCATCAACTCCATCTCTTCAACCATTGCATTTTTCTACTTTTCTCTAACTCTAGATCCCAGAGCTTCCTCAACTAATTGAGGTTCATCATTGTCAACTGGGAGTGTCATCATTACCTCATTTTCAATATTAAATCTCTTCTTAGGTTTGATCTTATAAACACTTCTTCGTAAGTTGGGTTCCTGAGAAGTCGTCTTGTGACTAGGCAAATTACTCCCACTCAGTTGATTGGGTTTAGGTATCTCACTTGACACCTGTCTTGTGGATAATAACTCATCCTCCTTAATAAAGGAACAGTCTTATTAACCTCACCTCTAACTGGGAACTCAGTTTTGAGAAAAGTAGCATTTCTCGAATCCAATTCAGAGATAGTTCCATCTTGTTGCTCACCTATGAAAATATAACCTTTGGAGGTCTCAGAATATCTTATAAAGATAAATTTCTTACCTCTAGGTCCTAGTTTTTCATACTTGTGAGAACTATCATGAACATAGGCAGCTGACTCCCAAGGTCTCAGATTGCTCAAATCTGATTTTCTGCTTATTCAACGTTCATATGGGGTAGATGGAACTGACTTTGAAAGCACTTTGTTAAGTATATAGGTCACAGTTAATAATGCATCTCCTCAATAAGAGATTGGTAAATTAGCCTGTGACATCATAGACCTAACCATTTCTAGAAAAGTCATATTTCTTCTTTCAGTAACCCCATTTTGTTATGGAGTTTCAGGGATTGTTAGATGTCTAATAATCTCCTTATTATTATATATTGTCTTGAACATATCAGATAAATATTCTCCTCCATGGTCAGTGCGTAAAGTTTTAATATTACGTTTTGTTTGATTCTCAACTTCGTTCATATAATGAATGAAGCAATCCAATGCTTCAGATTTATGAGAAAACAAATACACATGACCGAAACAAAAAAAATCATCAATAAATATAATAAAATAGGAAGCTCCATGTCTAGCCTTCATATTCATTGGACCATAAATATCTAAATGAATTAGTTGCAATGATGACTCAACCCTAACAGCCTTACCAAATGGTTTCATAGTTATTTTTCCAACAAGACAATGCTCACATATAGATAAGCTAATCTTAGCACGAGAGCCCAAGAAGCCCTCTTTAGCTAACCTATTCATGCGATCTTGTCCTATATGTTCTAATCTAGCATTCTAAACATCATCAGTTATATCTGTTGTTGGTGCAGGGGCACCAGATAATCGAACCTAGATTTTGATTATGACAAAAGTTCAAAGTTAAGATCTTATTGTTATCTCATGTGCTGAGTTAAGTGTGCAGGAAGTGTCTAAGTTAAGCTGAAGATTAGCGACACCCGGAGAATCTCGGGATGAGAAATCGTGGTGGTCGGGTGATACTAGGAGAACCTCATGGAGTCGAGGAACCTAGGTTGAAGATCGAAAGCTAAGCGACATGTCAGAAAGGACCGGAGGTAAGCACAAGTACGGAGCGATGGTAAGGTCGTGTCCTCCATATGAAGACAACCGTAGGAGGCGATCCGACTAAGACTTTCGAAGGAAGGTCTAGGTCGAGATCAGACGGTAAGGACTGTCGTATTTATCATTGTTTTAGTTTTCTGTGCTAACTCTTTGGTTGCAGGGGAGTGACCAAGCTGACAGTCGACTGCTAGCTATTAGCAGTCGACTGCTATTCAAACTGTCCAGCTCGATGAAGGTCAAGATAAGATCCCCTTATCTTGGGGTGAGGTGTCCTTTTGACCCAGATCTGGATCTCAACGAGCTAGGGTTTGGAGGGCTATAAAAGAAGGAGGTTTTCACACATTTGGATCATCATTCCTCACTCCCAAAGTGCTCTAACGACACTAAGCTTCGACGACAATGCTACGCCGCCACTACGTCGACTTCATGCCGAGCTGCAATCTTCTAAGTCAGTAGTTCATCTTTAAGTTGTCGTTTGCTTTGTTTTATCTCTTGTAAATCGAGCTTTGGTCTACCCACCAACGATCAAGGGGAGCCATTGGACTTCGACAAATGGACCAACGCAACCAAGAGGCAAATCGAAGCCGATACAAAAGCGACCCAAATTTTGCAGTGCGACTTGTCCAAGGAGGAGCTCAATCGAATTGGACCATTCATTAGTGCCAAAGACTTCTGGAACAAGTTAATCGAGCTACACGAAGGGATATTCGATGAAAAGGTATGCAAAAGAGACTTGCTAGTGAATAAGTTGTATAATCTAAAGATGTAGGATCATGAGATCGCTACGCAACTCCATGCACGGATCCAAGACATCTTGAACGAATTACATGCCATCGGACAAAAGGTGGAGAATCAGGATATAATAAGGTACACATTAAATGCATTTCCTAGGATCACTTTGTAGGCATCTATGGTTGATACCTACAAAGTATATAGAGATATATCAAAAATTAGATTAGACGAATTTTTTTTTAGAATTTGAATTACACGAACAATCTAACGTGGTCCCAGTCGAGAAAGGTGTAGCATTGTTTGCAAGTCAAAGACGAAAACCAAAGAGCAAGCCACCTCCCAAAGAAGATGACTACTAATCGGAGGAAGAAATGGAGACCGAACTAGTCAACCCAGTTCGGAGGATGATTAAAAAGGAAAGGAATGCGAGACAATCAAAGAGAGCATTCCAAGAAACTTGGGAGCAAGAAGATCAAGACGACGACTTAGCATTCATGGCAAGACCGATGGAGTCCGAGTCCGAAGCCGATTACGAATCCAACTCCAACTCCAAGAACGAATTCAAGTCAAGACTCAAAGTCGGCTCAAAGGAAAAGATCAAGGTAAGTCGTTCATTAATAAAAAATTTATATCATGTAATTAAATTATTAAATAATAAGTTAGTTAAGTCTGAGTCTAGGATCGAGTCTTTACTTGAGGAGGATAAACTCCTCAACCATGAGGCCACCCTAACCTCTTCGACTAGTCAAATTCGAGAGGGAAACTCAACTCAAGTTGAAAATTTTGAGGAAGAGAATTCTCTCTTGAAAGGACAAGTTCAAGAGCTCAATGCTATGTTGGAAAAGTTCACATTGGGATCCAAGAGTTTTAACCGACTTCTTGGAACTCAAAGAGACATGTACAACAAAGCTGGATTTAGATTTAGATCAAATACTACGAACAAGTCTTATATGTTAATCGTTAATCGTAGTAATAAAAAAGTCCAGGCATGGGTCCCTAAGATTTTGTTAAACTCATATATAAGGACCAATAAGTATTGGATTCCCCAAGATCAAGTTCAATATGTGAATATACCACATTGGTTCAACGATCCAAGGGGAGCTAGTGCTAAAATTGTGTACCTGCTCTCTTAGTGCAACCTTACATGCTTAGAATTTCTTTTAATTTCTAGAATGGTTAGATAGGATCAATAATTAGTCAATCTTGATAACATAGTATCAGGATGCGATGAGATGATTATATGTTAGCGAAATGAAGTCTTGTGTATCCGAGCTAGATAAGATGTATCTAGCTTAGTGCACTCAACTAAGTTGAACTAGCTGAAGCTACTGTTAGGAATGTTGCGCCTGCTAGAGGGGGGGTGAATAGCATTGTCGTCGCTCGATTGGAACTCAATCGCGTGCTTGCTACAAAACTTGTCATACGCAGCGGAATATACAATAATAAAACAAATACAACAGGAACACAAGCACAACACCAAATATAATGTGGTTCGGAACCGTATGGTTCCTACTCCACGGATTGGGCTCTAAAAGCCCTAGCGATGCAAACACACACCACTAATCACAAATACTCCTCCTCGATAACAAGTCAGAGGCGGAGAAATCTCTTACAAGTATTCTTACAACAATAAGAAACAAATACAAGCAAATATGAATGAAATGTAAAGAGCACTTTACAATCTAGGGTTTTGAGTGCTTGCTTGTTGGTTGATTGGATGAGCTTGAAGGACCCTGAAATGCACCTGCAATTCGTCTTCAAATCGCCTCAACAAAACTCTCAAAAGACCATTACAGAATCTCCACGAACAACTCTCTTTTAACCTACATCGGATTGGATTTTTGCCTGGCAGTCGACTGTCGTAAGGCACCAGTCAACTACCAACACTGTTGCTATGAGACAATGGCTCGTTCCACGCTAAAAATATTCCAATGGAACTCTCATCGATCGCTAATATTGGCGATCCCGCCGATCCCCGTAGCCGATTTCGATTGGCTCTGAGCGTTACGTGCTTGCGGCCAAACAAGCAATCGATCGCCATCGATCGGATCCAATGATCGATCATTGGTTTTTTCAAATTTCCCTAAATAGTAGTCGAGCACTAGTCGACTCTCATCAGTCAAACCGACCATAATACCAATCGACTGCCAACCTCAAATATGAGGTTTTAACCTCAAGTATGGTGCCCCCATACTTACTAGACCACCCTTAGTGTAGACCTAAGCTTTCTAGCCACCTCTGTCAGCCTCGCGCCTATCAGATCCCTCCAAGTCATCCATGACTGGTTCATCCATACGCTAACCTTCAGGTGCTTCCATCGGCTATGTCATGCTAACGGTGTCTACACCGCCAAGGCACATTAGACTTACGCTGCCAAGACTTCGCTTGGATTTTACGCCGCTAACCATTAGACTTATGCTGTCAAGACTCTCGCTTGGACTTTACGCTACCAATATCAAACCCCTTAGACTTTCCAAATGCCAAGACTCAAGCTTGGACTTTCCCTTGCCAACCTATGTTGGACTTTCCATGCCAAGATCCATGCTTGGACTTTTCCTTGCCAAGACCCATGCTTGGACTTTTCTTGCCAAGTACTCAAGACTTGGACTTTCCAAATTCCAAGTGTCCCACTTGGACTTTCTTCATCACATGGTCAACCCTAATCAACCATCAAAATCCCCCTCGAGTCAAACTCGAGTCCGATCAATCATGACCCGGGTCGATTGCACCAACAATCTCTCCAAAACATTATCAAACATCAATGTCAAACCTCCATGTCAAACATCAAAGCATCACTCGAGTCAAACTCGAGTCCGGTCAATCGTGACCTGGGCTGATTGCACTAACAATCTCTCCCTTTTTGATGTTTGACAAAACCAAATACTTTTTGAGTTAGAACACTAACTCAAATCTTCTTACCAATTATCCCAAATTAGTAATCCCAAATATTCTCCCAAACATTCTCCCCCTTTTTGACTAACATCAAAAAGATTCTCTCCAAGGAGGTCAATGTCTCATATCCAATGAGATCTTACAATCTCCCCCTTGATCCAAAAATACCTAGGATGTCTATAATCTTCCTAGTGATAAGTCTCATATCACTCAAAAGAGGTAATCCTACAAACTCTCCCAATTTTTAAATTGGGTATCTCAAAATTCCCATTTATCCCCCTCATGAGGAAAAATAACATTCATCATCCCATGATGGATACCTCCCCCTAAAGGCTTGCTCCCCCTTGACCATTGCACCAATAATGTCCTTGGAAGTCCCTAAGCCAATAGGAACTCTAAACCATCAAAAATAAGGTTTAAAGTTCAACCTTGAACTTTCCCACCCTTAAATTTGATACATCACCCTAACAACTCTCCTAATCCATATCCAATGAATTTTCACCCTTTATAATGCTTCCCAAAGCATATCCTAGGGTTAGGAGTGGTTAGGGAATCTTACCATAGCTGAAATTGAGCTAAACAACCTTATTTTTCCGAATCACTCGGTCAACTCTATTAGAAATCGATCATTGAAGTGCTCATCGATTATTTGCCATCGGTAGCGATCGATCGATAACTGAAATTCTGAATTTCAGTTATCAGAAATGAATTTCGAAAAAGCATAAGTAATTCTACGTATATCAAAAAATCGTAAAAATTCATACGTCTATTACTTATAAGCAATACAATGGGTGAAAAATATTTGAAAAATATTTTATCCATTAAAATAGGAGATTGATACAAAGTTCAAAAACCATTAAAACTTTAATATTTTTGATCTACTTTGTATCAGCTTCTTCAATGGTGATTGCTATCAAAAGATAGACTTCATCAAGGTTTTCTAAAAGGATTTTAAAATGATTTTGAAAACCTATTTTGAATCATATTCTTTGGGCTTAATGCACATGTCTTTAACATAAGCTTTCCCAATGATCCACAAATAAGTTAAGATGAGTTTTAATTCATCTAGATGCAAAAACGATGCACCTTGAACTTAACTCATATCCTAGCATCTCACATATGTCTAAAGTGTATGAAAACATATTCAAGTCAATGTGATGTGAGATGTGAGTTTTGGTTTATCTTAAACTAAGGCCTCATGCATTTTCTAAGGCAATACTACTTGATTCCCTTATAAATGGGACTTCAAGTCATGTCATTATCCTTAACTCAATTTTTATAAATGCATGAATGATTATGACATTAATGATGATATAAATAAATACATGCTCATAATCATAATGTCATGGCATAAGATGGAAACTAGAAAAGAACACATGACATTAAAAACTAACCCTAAACATACTCATGATATTTTATTTGATAAAGTTAAATATGATGTCATGACATGTTATATGACAAACAAAGCATGACAAATAAAATATAAAGGTATATAATACCTAAATTTTAGTATTAATTGCTATTTTTTATTATTAATCTCATTTTTCCATATTGCTACTAATCTCCCAAATGTGCCAAAAACCTAAAATGACACACTAAGATCTCTAAATCTAAATTGTGTCAATTCGATTGATTTTTCATAATCTCAAAAATGTATTGGTACATCCTAAAATATTTTAGGATCATAATTCAAATCTATTTTCAAGGTATCCATAACCTTGAAAATTTCCTAAAATGCCACCTTTACCATGGTTAGGTTAACTACCCATCCATTTAAAGTTGGCACAACCTAACCCATTTAGCGTGAATCAATCATGCTTCTAGAAACCCAAAACCTATTTGAGCTCCTTGGGTTAACTAGGTATTTCTTAGGGATGACCTCCCTAAATACCTTCCTAATGACCCTTCTAGGCTTGTTAGCCTTGGTCATTTGGGTTTTGCCTAGGTTAACTCTAGGGGTGACTCCCCTTGTAACCTTTTTAGTGGCCACCCTAGGTTTCTTCGAAACCCTAGCCACTAAGCACATACCTTGGTTACCCTTAGGGATGACTTCCTTAGTAACCTTGGTCTTCCTAGATCTAAGTTGTGTTTCATAATCGAATGGAATATTATGGTAGGTCTTTTTGGGCTTAAGCTTGCTCTTGAATGGTTTTTGATTTTTAGGTCTTTGGCTTTGACTCCTAGACCTAGATTTTTGATCACTTGACCCTTGAAATTGATTTTGTATATTCTTAAGGGTCTTCTCTAATTTCTCAAGCCTTAACCTCAAGGTTTGATTTTCCAACTCTAATTGCTTTAATTTGGTGGGTCCATTGTTTATTTGATCATTTTTGTTCTTTCTAAGCATATGTCTAGAATTCTTAGAGTTTAAGCCTAGATGGTCTTCTATTTTCTTAATACTTTCGTTAGAAAGAGTTTTTCTAGGGACATTAGTCCCAAATTTATCCTTATTTGAAAAATTAAAACTCTTAGCACCTAGACAAAAGTATTTATTTCTAATAGCATGCTTCTTATGAACAATTGCAAGATTGTTTAAATTATTTCTAGCATACTTTTTGATATTAAAACTAGAAGATGCATACTTAATGGTTACCTTAGGGTTTACCTTAGCTCCCCATACTTATGATGCTTCTTCTTTTCTCCCAGGGCATTGGCTCCTATAGTGTTCCAGTTATCGGCATTTGAAGCATGTCACATGCTCCTTGCTCTTCTTGGTGGGGACACCGGCATCCTTGACTTTTTCGTTGACTTTTGGTGTCGGAGGAGCTTTCTTTACTCTTTTTGGACACTTACTCTTGTAGTGCCCGGCTTCTCTACACTCAAAGTAAATTATATGATTTTTATTTAAACCTAAATTGCTTGAGCTACCTAGGGTGGTGGTTGGTGCCGGAATTGATTCTTCACTTCTTCCGGAGGTTGAAGCGACTTCTTGATTTTGTTCCGGCTCTGGTGTGGATGGTCTCTCCTCCCCCTCAATCTTAGAGGTGGAGGCTTCTTCTACTTCTTCCACCTCCTCTTCCACCGATCCGAAAGTTGACTCCTCTTCAACTTTCGAATCCTCACTTGCTCGTGAGGAAGAACTTTCTTCTTCTTCGGGCTCCTCCTCTTCTTGAGCCGGTGATGGATCTTCATGGAGCTTGGCCAATTTTTTCCATAGCTCCTTGGCATCTAGATATTCACCTAACCTAGACACAATATCATTAGGTAATGAATTTAATATCAATTGCATTACCTTATCATTTCCCTCGAAGGCTTAGACTTGCTCTTCGGTCCATCTCTTCTTCTTGAGGTATTGGTGATGCGATGAATTGTGTCGTGATACCGTTCCCAAATTATTTACCAAACCCCCTAACTACACTAATGCAGTATAGGACTGACTCGGATCGTCTCCCAACGAACCTAATGGATGGACGTTTGTTTTTAAACAGAAGTAAACACTGGGGGTTTTTACAATTTATTAAAACAATTATTCAAAACTAACCTAATGCAAGAACGATTCAACCTTGTACCGCACTGTCACTATACGATGCAATGGCCAAACAATTCTGGTAAATAGACATAGAAATTAAATCTGTAGAAAGTAAATCTAACTAATGCGCAAAAGTAAGTAATTACGCACCGCACTGTCACTATACGGTGCAATGATCACGAAACAAAGGTGAACAATTTAACCATGTACCGCACTGTCACTATACGACACAGTAGTCAAACAGTCACTAAAAATTACAATAAACGAAAGCAATTCAACTGTGCATCGTGATCACTATACGACTATCTCGAACGTGACGTAAATGAAATCTAACCTAATAATGAAGGCACTAACCAAACACCATATAATCACTATACGATGCATGGATTGGACAATTTTAATGGTGGGGTTACATCAAAGAATAAGAAATTAAACTAACCTACGAATGCACGACGAACAAAATTAAACAACTAAGCTACAATTAACCTATAGAAATAACATTGCACGTAAACAAACAAACAATTAATAGAAAAAAAACCTAATCAACTAATAACAAATGCAGAACCTAACAGGAATAATAAACAGAATGTAACTAATTAGGTGTTTAACACGCAAACAAACAAACACACATAAACACCCATATTAATCCAAATAAACAATGACCGGTAACCACACGGCGGTCGCAACAAACCAAACAGCCCTCTCCGGCGGTGAATGCGAAGCTGCCCCGACCGGTGCAGCAGGGAGGACGGACAGACGGAGGAATGCGATCACCGTTCCGGCAGCTGTGGAGTCATCGGACAGTGAAATGGACCTTCACCGGTGGAGATGGTGCTGTCCTAAACCGGCGCAGCTCGTGGGTGGCTCCGGCGAGATGGAAAGTCCTATCCCAGTCGCCGGAATGGAGTGAAAGTCGGTGAAGGTTGTCCTCGCCGGAATCCCGCACTCGCCCCTCTTCCGATTAGCTGTCCGAACCACGACATCTAATCGTCCGCTGAGGCTCGCCTGGGATCATCGCCGACTGTCGGAGGGAAGGTCGTCGGAATGGAGTGCCGGACTGTCGCCGCCGCGCGTGAAGTCACCGGTCGCCCGCGCTCGCGAGAGGAGGAAGATGGCCGCTCGAAAAAGGGAATTCTGTCGTGCGATTCTTCTGCCGATTTGGGAAGGTAGGTTATTAAATGAAAAACACCAGCCGTCCGATTCAATTGCCCTTTCAATCTCAGCCATTCCTTAGAGCTAGGGCTTGATTAATCAATTAAGTTGGCTTCATTTGGCTGCTCCATCCAACGGCTGAAATCAGTCTGATTTGCAATGGACGGATCTGATCCGTCTGAAGGTATAATCACGATCCAACGGTCCGGATGAACGGCCAAGACGTGTAGATCTTAATGTACGGGCCGGATCGCTCCAGATCCAGATGGATGGCTCAAAATCAATCACTTTCCTCAGACGGTCCATAATGCTCAGATCTGAACCCTTGATTTAATTTGCCTTTTGATCTAGATGAAGGGCTCAGATTAAATCATCTTGAAATGTCCATTATGACCCCAGATGAAGCCATATTTGATCTAACTTGAGTCTAGTCCAGTGGCTCATCTCGATCTCCTACAAATAAAGATAAAATTCACAAATAAGTCCAAAATATAGGAGAATTTACAAAAAGGTCCAAAATGAATCCAAACTCATAAAACATGCAAATAATCAATAATAAATCATTAGAGAGGATAAAAACTGTGATATTAAGAACCAAAATAATACAATAAAATAGCAGTTATCACTTCCCCCACACTTATTTTTGTGCGTCCCGTGCAATAACAAAAATAAAGAAACACTAACTCCCTAACTCATTCCCCTAGCAATACCTAGATCAATAATTCAGAGACAGAAAAAATAAATTACTTAGGATCACCAAATAGATCCAGATCCTATGTAGTCAAAAGATCCAACTCCTACAACAATCAACATGTATGATGAATTACAGTCAAATCAAATAGACTAAGCCTGATACAAAACCTCCCAAAATGGATAAATGCACTGATGCTCACATAATAATGTAGGAGTGGGGCGCCCTCAAAACAACATGCAATTTTGTACTACCATATGCTTGTTTATCATCTACTTCTCTACTGCTATCAATATATTTCATACATGAATCAAAAGGATTTATCAAGAATCAAAATAAGATCAAAAGTAGAGTGCAGATAAAGTATGCAAAGATAAGTACAAGACAATGGTACAAATGAATAGGGAACACGAGAAGAATTGGAGAAATAAACCTGATGAGTTGCTCTATGAAATACTCAGTAACCAGCAATATGGGAAGAGGCTAGAACAATTGGAAACTTTAGAATTGGATTCAGGATCAAATGGCTCTATCCAACACATTACAATTCCATTTTCCTGCATTACAATTGCACATTTTTTTTTCTTTTTTTCTTTTTTTTTTCTTCTTTTTTTTTCAACAAAAGAAACATCAATGGTGCAAAATTTTTTTTTTTTGTAGGAAATCAAGTACTAATCACAGACAAATATATCTCAGGACCAATGACCTCTGAAAACTATTCCTTCCATATCATGTTTCCAACAAAAATAATATAGCTCCTCCCCCACACTTAAAAATTTTGTCCGTCTTGAACAATACAACCCATCAAAATATTCCTCCAACATGGAAAACAATAGATATGAAAAAGATAATCCACAAAGATACAAAGACAATGGATAGAAAATGAAGAGATATGACAAGTAAGACATGGAATAAGTAAGTATCACGTGGATTAGACAAGCAAACCAAGTCAGAAAAAGAGTCAAGAATGAAATCCTTCATCATATTCATGCAAGTAAATGTCACTGCAGTTTTGAAAAGACTCAAAGCAAGTTCTAGAGTAACAAAAATCACATGTGTTATCACACAAAAGTGGGTAGATGATAAGAATGGCTTATAACCTCACTAGGTGAATCAGAATCAAGCTTAATCTATCAATAAAAAGTTCACCATCATAACAAGTGACTGCATGCAAGTGAAGTCTCTTATCATACACAAGAATCCACCAATTGATGATCAAACTTAACTAATTTTTACCACCTCTGAAATGATACTAAGGCATGCATATGGAATATTATTTGACTCAACAGCAGACAAACAAACCCAGGTAACCAAACAGACAAACAATTCCTCACAAATTATTCCGAACATGAAAAGAAGGAAATAAATGCAGTAAATAAAAGAACACACTCCCCTGTCATGTCGGAGAAGAAGCATCCTCAAGGTCCAAGTCCTCTACTATAGATTCTCTCGCCCCTTCGTGAAAGATCTTGAGACGGTGTCCATTCACTCTGTAAGTGTTCCCTGAAGAAAGTTCCTGCACCTCTACAACACCATAGGGAAACACATTAGTAACGCAAAAAGGACCGTCCCACTTGGATCTCAACTTACCTCCAATCAACTTGAGACGAGACTTATACACTAAAACTTTGTCGCCAATACGGAACTCTTTCCTCACAATCCTCTTGTCATGAAAATTTCTAGTCTTCTCCTTGTAAATGCGAGAGTTCTCATATGCTTCCAACTGTATCTCTTCAAGTTTCTGAAGTTGGAGTTCTCTCTCTCTCCCAGCTCTGTAAGCATCCATGTTGCAAGCTTTCACTGCCCAATAAACCTTGTGCTCAATCTCCACCGGCAAGTGACATGCTTTGCCATAAACCAATCTATAAGGGGACATGCCTATGGGAGTCTTATAGGCAGTCCTGTAGGCCCACAGAGCGTCCTCCAACCTTTTGCTCCAATCTTTCCTGGCCCCCCATTGCCTTCTCCAAGATAGATTTGATCTCTCTGTTGACACTTCACCGCCCATTAAATCTGAGGGTGATAAGGAGTAGAAATTTTATGAAACACCCCATACCTGCTTAGCATGGCTTTCATGTGTCTGTTGCAAATGTGAGACCCTTGATCACTGATGATCGCCCTGGGTATCCCAAATCTGCAAAATATGTGAGACCTAACAAAATTCACAACTACTGGAGAATCATCAGTCCTGGTGGGGATGACCTTCACCCATTTGGAAACATAATCAACTGCCAAAAGAATATAAGAAAATCCAAAAGATACAGGAAAAGGACCCATAAAATCAATACCCCAAACGTCAAAAAATCTCACAGAATAATAAAGGTTGTTGAGGCATTTCATGTCTATGTCCTATGTTTCCTGTTCGTTGACGTCTCTCACAGACTTTATAGAATTCATAGGCATCATGAAATAGGGTGGGCCAATACAGACCAAACTCTAAAACTTTCCTAGCAGTCCTTTGGGGTCCAAAATGCCCCCACAAGCCAGAGAATGACAAAAAGTAAGTACAGAATGAAACTCATAGTCAGGGACACATCTCCTAATAATCTGATCACTACAAAACTTCCAAAGGTAAGGATCATCCCATACATAATACTTGGCATCACTTTTCAATTTCTGGACTTGTGCATGAGAAAAAAATGAAGGTACAACACGGGCAACTAAATAGTTAGCAATATCTGCATACCATGGTGTCTTACCCTGCAGGTGAAAAAACTGCTCATCTGGAAAAGAATCTGCTATGGGGGTGGAATCTATCTTTGTCACTATCCTACTCAGATGGTCTGCTACCAAGTTCTCCCTCCCGCTCCTATCGCGTATCTCTACGTCGAATTCTTGAAGTAGAAGCATCCATCTAATCAGTCTCGGTTTTGCATCAGGCTTCTTTAGGAGGAATTTCAAAGCTGCATGATCAGAAAAAATAACCACATGAAAACATAGCAAATAAGATCTGAATTTATCCAAAGCAAAAACAATAGCTAAAAGCTCCTTTTCTGTGGCGGTGTAGTTGGATTGTGCAGCATCCAATGTCCTCGAGGCGTAGCAGATCACATGAGACGCTCTGTCTACTCTCTGTGCCAAGACTGCTCCCACCGCGTAGTTCGAGGCATAACACATCAACTCGAACGGGAGAGTCCAATCTGGTGGTCTAAGGATTGGTGCTGATGTCAAAGCCTACCTGAGCTGGTCAAATGAGTCCTTGCACCCCTAATCAAACTGAAACACCACCTCCTTCTGAAGCAAGTTGGTCAGGGGTAGGGCAATCTTGCTGAAATCTCTGATGAAACGTCTGTAGAAACCTGCATGTCCAAGAAAAGCACGAACTTCCCGCATAGAAGCGGGGTAAGATAGAGCAGAAATAACATGAATTTTAGCAGGATCTACTTCTATACCATGCACAGAGATAATATGACCTAGGACTATCCCATGCCCTACCATGAAATGACATTTCTCGAAATTCAAAACCAAATCCGTATCAATGCATCTCTGTAAAACTCTCGACAAACTATCCAGACATGAATCAAAAGAAGAATCGTACACAGAAAAATCATCCATAAACACCTCCATGCAATGCTCTAATAAATCACCAAAAATACTTACCATACATCGCTGGAATGTACCGGGAGCGTTGCAAAGTCCGAAAGGCATGCGTCGATATGCATACGTTTCGAAAGGGAAAGTGAAAGTGGTCTTCTCCTGATCCTCTGGAGCAATACAGATCTGGAAATACCCAGTGTAACCATCTAGGAAGCAATAATGTGACTTGTCTGCCAACCTCTCTAGCATCTGATCAATAAAAGGTAGGGGGTAGTGGTCTTTCCTGCTGGCCTGATTAAGCTTCCTGTAGTCTACACAAACTCTCCAAGAGTTCTGAACTCTGGTGGAAATCAACTCATTATCTGCATTGGCAACCACTGTAATACCAGACTTCTTCGGAACCACCTGAACAGGACTTACCCAATTGCTATCTGAAATAGGATAGATAATGCCAGCCTGTAGAAGCCTCGTCACCTCTTTCTTTACTACCTCAAGAATCAGTGGGTTAAGTCATCGCTGTGGTTGTCTAACTGGTTTTACATCCTCTTCCAAGTGAATCCTGTGCATACAGATCGAAGGACTGATACCCTGGATATCTGCCAGCGTCCACCCAATCGCTTTCCTATGCCGCCTCAAAAGATCTACTAATCTGTACTCCTGATCTGACTCTAGATCTCGGGCAATAATAACGGGTCGCTGCTCGTCCTTATCCAAATACACATACTTTAAATGCTCAGAAAGAGGTTTCAATTCAAGCTGCTGTGGTTGCACATTTGATGGAAGTGATTCCTGGGGTGTTGCCTGAAGATCGCAAGTCCCTACACATTCCATGTCCCTGTCCAAATCAAAGGGCCCACAGATAGGTCCTATCATATCATCAATAATATCAATCGCTGTAATCATCAAATCACTACACAAAATAGAAGGTATAGAGATATCCAACTGAAAAACAGACTCAGAAATGAAACCCATGCAATCCAGCTCATCCTCTAAATCCATGCTGAGAATAGAATGATCCTCCATCGGATACTTCATCGCATCTAAAATCCTGAACTGAACTACAGTATCTCCTACCTCCATGGAAAGTGTACCTGCATGCACATCAATCTTGGTCTTGGCAGTCTTGAGGAAAGGTCTGCCCAGAATAAGCGGAGCTCTACTGCTCTGTGAATCACCCTCCATGTCAAGAATGTAGAAATCTGCGGGAAATATCAGCTCTTTCACCTTAACCAACACATCCTCCGATCATGGGTCATTAATCAATCACTACACATCCAAGGGTCCAATACCTAATGAACGGAAAATAGACCTTGGCATCACATTAATGGAAGCTCCTAGATCTAGCATAGCATCCTCGAACACATGGCTCCCAATCACGCAAGGTACAGTGAAAACCCCAGGATCCTCGCACTTCTGGGGCAAAGGCTGAATAAGTGCTGAAACATTCTTTCCAACTCTGATTAACTCATTTCCTTTCAGCTTCTTCTTATGCACACACAATTCTTTCAGAAACTTGGCATACTTGGGAATTTGCTCGATCATTGTCAATAAAGGGACATTAACTTCCACCTTACTGAACAAATCCACAAGCTCCTGAAATTCCCTAGCCTTTTCTTCACTAACCCCCTTCCTAGGTTGTACTGGCCTCTGAGGGAAAGGTAATGGAACTGGCGACTCCGATCGTCGCGGCTGTGGATCCTGCTCTGCTCTGCACTGCTCTGAACTACCCGAATCAAGAATCTGGATGCAGTGCGGTCTCAAGCACGGGAGTGCAAGTAACTCTACCACTTCGCAGTGTAATTGAACTGATGTTCCCTTTAGGATTCGGGATGGTCTGAGATGGTAGCTGACTAGATCCCCGTGGATCAGTCGTTAATGTTAGATGCAAGTGGCTAAGTTCTCTCTATGTTCGAATAGATGCATCCGCCTTCTCTGAAATTCCCATTGTACCAAAAGCCGCACAAAATCCTCCATCTTTGAATTTGAACTTGAACTAGAAGACTCAGCTCTAATCGGCTGGAAGGTCCGACTGTCTTCGGGTTACTCGGATGGCTAGGGGTCTCAAATGCCGTCCCGGTGCCAAACGATCACGATAAAATGAATTCCCATACCTCAGATTTGGATGATCTCTCCATCCCGGATTATAAGTGGCGGAACATCGGATCATATCCGGAATGTTATTCTGTATCGAGGTCGAGCATCGATCTTTGCTGATCTTGATGGAGGATGATATTGAGGCCGAGCATCGAGGTCCGAAGGAAATCGATTTGCCGCTACTTATTTCATCTTCTTGGAGTGAAGGACATGAATCGGAAGGATGCTCGGACTCGAACAAATACCACCAACTCTCATAGGTTGCATAGGCACTATAGAAGATTCTTGCACGGTTGAGCCAAGCCTAACTAATGATGTGAGCTCCTGTATAGAATTCTTCATCTCTGCCTGATCAGTAATAGCCAGGTGAGCCTCACTCACCCCTCTAGTCACTATAGCTCTGCTCCCAAACTGCTGTGAGTTCTCTGCCATGTTTGCAATAAGCTCTCGGGCCTCACTGGGAGTCTTGTTAACTAATGCCCCTCCACTAGCTGCATCTATCATACTCCTGTCCATGGGAAGTAGTCCCTCATAGAAGTACTGAACGAGCAACTGGTCACTAATCTGATGCTGGGGGCAACTGGAACATAGTTTCTTGAATCTCTCCCAGTACTCATACAATGTCTCTCCAGTAGACTGCTGGATACTGCAGATGCTTTTCCTGATGGTAGCAGTTCGGGATGCTGGGAAGAACTTTTCCAAGAATGCTTTCTTCAATTCAAGCCAACTGTTAATACATCCAGGTGGAAGATAGTATAACCAATCCTTAGCTGCTCCAGCCAGTGAAAATGGAAAAGCTCTCAATTTTATATCTTCCTCTGAAATGCCCTGTGGCTTCATAGTAGAGCACACCACATAGAACTCGTGCAAGTGCCTGTTGGGATCTTCACCAGACAATCCATGAAACTTAGGAAGCAAATGAACTGTATCTGATCTGAGCTCAAAATCCTCCTCTAAAGCTGGGTAGCTAATGTAAGAATCTGTATGTCGATCGTGGGTCGTAAGCTCCTTCAGAGTCCTGTTGTTATCTGCCATGACTATCTGCAACTCTGATGGACTGTAATCAGAAATATCAGCTGACCTACCTTGTACTCTCCGCAGTGCGTGAAAAGTCCTATCAATCTCAGGATCCAGCTCAAATAGTTTATCGCCTGAAGACCTGGTCATTATCACAAACAACTACAATGAGAACAGATAGAAAAGAAAGAAATAATAGGAAAGACACTAATAACAAAAGAAAAAGAAAACAAACAAACAAACTACAGTTTAAAGACAAACGAACCCATTAGAGTTCCCCGGCAACGGCGCCAAAATTTGGTGATGCGATGAATTATGTCGTGATACCGTTCCCAAATTATTTACCGAACCTCCTAACTACACTAATGCAGTATAGGACTGACTTGGATCGTCTCCCAACGAACCTAATGGATGGACGTTTATTTTTAAACAGAAGTAAACACTGGGGGTTTTTACAATTTATTAAAACAATTATTCAAAACTAACCTAATGCAAGAACGATTCAACCTTGCACCGCACTGTCACTATACGATGCAATGGCGAAACAATTCTGGTAAATAGACATAGAAATTAAATCTGCAGGAAGTAAATCTAACTAATGTGCAAAAGTAAGTAATCACGCACCGCACTGTCACTATACGGTACAATGATCACGAAACAAAGGTGAACAATTTAACCATGTACCGCACTGTCACTATACGACACAATAGTCAAACAGTCACTAAAAATTACAATAAACGAAATGCAATAAACGAAAGCAATTCGACCAGGCACCGCACTGTCACTATACGACAACTGGTCGAACATAAATAAAATCTAACCTAATAATGAAGGCACTCCAACCAAACACCATACTGTCACTATACGATGCATGGATTAGACAATTTTAATGGTTGGGGTTAGTACATCAGCAACAAGAAATTAAACTAACCTACGAATGCACGACGAACAAAATTAAACAACTAAGCTACAATTAACCTATAGAAATAACATTGCACGTAAACAAACAAACAATTAACAGAAAAAAATCTAATCAACTAATAACAAATGCAGAACCTAACAGGAATAATAAACAGAATGTAACTAATTAGGTGTTTAACACGCAAACAAACAAACACACATAAACACCCATATTAATCCAAATAAACAACGACCGGTAACCACACGGCGGTCGCAACAAACCAAACAGCCCTCTCCGACGGTGAATGCGAAGCTGCCCCGACCGGTGCAGTAGGGAGGACGGAAAGACGGAGGAATGCGATCACCGTTCCGGCAGCTGTGGAGTCACCGGACAGTGAAATGGACCTTCACCGGTGGAGATGGCGCTGTCCTAAACCGGCGCAGCTTGTGGGTGGCTCCGGCGAGATGGAAAGGCCTATCCCAGCCGCCGGAATGGAGTGAAAGCCGGTGAAGGTTGTCCTCGCTGGAATCCCGCGCTCGCCCCTCTTCTGATTAGTTGTCTGAACCACGACATATAATCGTCCGCCGAGGCTCGCTTGGGATCATCGCCGGCTGTCGGAGGGAAGGTCGCCGGAATGGAGTGTCGGACTGTCGCCGCCGTGCATGAAGTCGCCGGTCGCCCGCGCTCGCGAGAGGAGGAAGATGGCCGCTCGAAAAAGGGAATTCTGTCGCGCGATTCTTCTGCCGATTTGGGAAGGTAGTTTATTAAATGAAAAACACCAGCCGTCCGATTCAATTGCCCTTTCAATCTCAGCCGTTCCTTAGAGCTAGGGCTTGATTAATCAATTAAGTTGGCTTCATTTGGCTGCTCCATCCAACTAAATCGATCGATTTGCAATGGGCGGATCGATCATGCGAAAGGTATAATCATGATCCAACGGTCCGGATGAACGGCCAAGACGTGTAGATCTTAATGTATGGGCCGGATCGCTCTAGATCCAGATGGATGGCTTAGAATCAATCACTTTCCTCAGACGGTCCATAATGCTCAGATCTGAACCCTTGATTTAATTTACCTTCTGATCTAGATGAAGGGCTCAGATTAAATCATCTTGAAATGTCCATTATGACCCCAGATGAAGCCATATTTGATCTAACTTGAGTCTAGTCCAGTGGCTCATCTCGATCTCCTACAAATAAAGATAAAATTTACAAATAAGTCCAAAATATAGGAGAATTTACAAAAAGGTCCAAAATGAATCCAAACTCATAAAATATGTAAATAATCAATAATAAATCATTAGAGAGGATAAAAACTGTGATATTAAGGACCAAAATAATACAACAAAATGGCAGTTATCAGGTATCCACCTTTTGGACCTCTTGGAAATTCAAAATCCTTTGCTAGGATCATCCAATCTTCGAAGTTCATCATGAAGAAGTTCTTCATCCGTGCCTTCCATTGCTCGAACCCTTCTTGTCCATAGAAGGTGTATGGAATTGGGGTGTTGATATCTCATCCAACTTTTTCTTCAAACTCTATCTTTTTCCTCTAGCGGTGCTCTCTTGGTTGTTAATCCTTGAAGAGCGGCCTCGCTTTGATACCACTTGTTAGGAATATTGCACCCGCTAGAGGGGGGGGGGGTGAATAGCATTGTCGTCGCTCGATTGGAACTCGATCGTGTGCTTGCTACAAAACTTGTTATACGCAGCAGAATATACAATAATAAAACAAATAAAACAAGAACACAAGCACAACATCAAATATAACGTGGTTCAGAACCGTATGGTTCATACTCCACAGATTGGGCTCTAAAAGCCCTAGCGATGCAAACACACACCACTAATCATAAATATTCCTTCTTGACAACAAGCCGGAGGCAGAGAAACCTCTTACAAGTATTCTTACAATAATAAGAAACAAATACAAGCAAATATGAATGAAATGTAAAGAGCACTTTACAATCTAGGGTTTTGAGCGCTTGCTTGTTGGTTGCTTGGATGAGCTTGAAGGACCCTGAAATGCACCTGCAATTCATTTTCAAATCGCCTCAACAAAGCTTTCAAAAGACCATTATCGGAATCTCCACGAACAGCTCCCTTTTAACTCAGATCGGGTTGATTTCACCGAATGATCATTATAAGGCACCACGATCGCAACACATTGTTGTAAGACAACGGCTCGTTCCATGCTAGAAAATTCCAATGGAAATCTCATCAGTCGACTGCTAACATTGGCAGTCGACTGCCAGTGCCCATAGCCGACTGTCAGTCAACTACGGAGCGTTCTGTGCTCGCGACCAAACAAGCAGTCGACTGCCATCCATGACAGTCGACTGATCCAATGATCAGTCGATTGCCAGGGTTTTTTTAGCCCTAAACAGTAGTCGACCACTAGTCGACTCTCATCAGTCAAATCGGCTATAATGTCAGTCGACTGACAACCTCAAACATGAGGTTTTAACCTCAAGTATGGTGCCCTCATACTTGCTAGATCACCCTTAGCGTAGACCTAAGCCTTCTAGCCACTTCCGTCAGCCTCGCGCCTATCGGATCCCTCCAAGTCATCCATGACTTGTTCATCCATACGCTAGTCTTCAGGTGCTTCCATCGGCTATGTCATGCTAATGGTGTCTACACCGCCAAGACACACTGGACTTACGCTGCCAAGACTCCGCTTGGACTTTACGCCGCTAACCATTGGACTTATGCTGCCAAGACTCCCGCTTGAACTTTACACTGCCAATATCAAACCCCTTGGACTTTTCAAATGTCAAGACTCAAACTTGGACTTTCCCTTGTCAACCCATGTTGGACTTTCCATGCCAAGACTCATGCTTGGACTTTTCCTTGCCAAGACCCATGCTTGGACTTTTCTTGCCAAGTACTCAAGATTTGGACTTTCCAAATTCCAAGTGTCCCACTTGGACTTTCTTTATCATATGGTCAACCCTCGTCAACCATCAAAATCCCCCTCGAGTCAAACTCGAGTCCGGTCAATCATGACCCGGGTCGATTGCACCAATAATCTCCCCAAAACATTATCAAACATCAATGTCAAACCTCCATGTCAAACATCAAAACATCACTCGAGTCAAACTCGAGCTCGGTCAATCGTGACCTGGGCCGATTGCACCAACAACTACCTTGTCACATTCTAAACTAATTAGACCAGAAAGTGACCCTAAGTGACTTAGTAATATTTTCTTGAAATTGGCTTTGTATAAGGAAGTGGTCGTTGTTCCGATCAAAGAAGGTCATTATGCCTCACCACGACCTGAACGCCATTTTTTTTCGAAAAGTTTACTTAATGATTTGAAGGTTAGATCTGAATCTAAACCAAGGTTGATTAATTCTCAAATCACTAAAATTAACTAAGTGAAAATTGAAATGATCTCACAATAACATATAAGGTTAACATGCCTTGAGACACATAGAATGGGTGAGATGCTGAGGACAATTAAAATGAGATTAACCTAATGTTCAAAATACTTTCAAAACTTATAAGAATACCTATCTTTTTTATTGATGTATTTAATAGTTATATTTTGGAAACATACTTATAATGTTCAAATATTTTGAAATCAAAGACTATGTTTTCAAAGATTTACTTTACCAAAACTAGCTATTATACACTTTCCCATAAAAATTATTGGTGCAGAGGAATAGAAAACTTAAATCTATCCTACACCATTTACGACCCTTAGGACTTAATAAGACAAGAATTAACTTCAAAGGGATACATGCTTGGACTTATTTTCTCTATCTTTTAAATGCATTTAAAACTTGATCTATATAAATAATATTTACACCCCTATCTTATAAATAACCCCTCGGCTTTTTGATTTATGGAAAAAGGGGGAGAAGAGGGCAAAGTTAAGGGGGAGTAAAATTTTTTTTCTAAAGTTAACTTTAAGTGTCTTTTTCAAAAATCACCTAGGGTTTAGGAGGAGGTAGCCTTGAGGGGGAGGTTTTAAAAAAGTGCTTAATCATGTTTAATACTTATACTACATGTTACTTCTTTACTACATACTTCATGCTTAAATTCCCTTAACTTTGAGTCGGCTTACCATAGATCAAAAAGGGAAAGATTGTTGGTACAGGGGTACCAGATAATCGAACCTAAATTTTGATTATGGCAAAGGCTCAAAGTTAAGATCTTATTGTTATCTCATGTACTGAGTTAAGTGTGCAGGAAATGTTTAAGCTAAGCTGAAGGTCAGCGATACCCGAAGAATCTCTGGATGAGAAACCGTGGTGGTCGGGCGACACTAGGAGAATCTTATGGAGTCAAGGAACCTAGGTGGAAGACCGGAAGCTAAGCGATAGATCGAAAAGGACCGGAGGTAAGCACGAGTGTGGAGCAATGGTAAGGTCGTGTCCTCCGTACGAGGACAACCATAGGCGGCGATCCAACTAAGACTTCCAAAGGAAGGTCTAGGTCGAGATTGGAGGGTAAGGTCCATCGTATTTACCATTGCTTTAGTTTTCTGTGCTAACTCTTTGGTTGCAGGGAAGTGACCAAGCTGGTAGTCGACTACTGGCTATTGGCAGTCAACTGGTGCTACCATTAGTCGACTGATGAAGGTCATTAGTCGATTGCTATTCAAACTTTCCAGCTCGATGAAGGTCAAAATAAGATCCCCTTATCTTGGGGTGAGATGTTCTTTTGACCAAGATCTGAATCTTAACAAGCTAGGGTTTGGAAGGCTATAAAAGGAGGAGGTTTTCACACATTTGGATCATTATTCCTTGCTCCCAAAGTGCTCCAACAACACCAAGCTTCGACGACAATGCTATGTCGCCACTATGCCGACTTCACGTCGAGCTTCAATCTTTTAAGTCGGTAGTTTATCTTTAAGTTATCGTTTGTTTTGTTTTATCTCTTGTAAATCAAGGAGAGATAGACTTGTTGCCTCTTCCTCCATCTTATTTTTCTTGTAACCATTGTCTCCTACCTCCAACGAGGAAGAGAATCTTAGTGAATTATCCCATCATACGCAGTCTGGGATTGCAGGGCCTTGGAGTAGCAACCTTTCGGTTGTGAACCAAGTAAAAAGAAATTGTGTTTATCTCTTTTAGTATTTTACTTTCCGCTGTGTATCACTTGAGTTTTAGATGAACGAAAAGAAAGTTTTCACACTCACTATTCACCCCCTCTAGCATGCTTCTCGATCCAACATCTGCATCATTAGTAAGAGCAATGTTTGAAAAACAACTATCAATCACACAATTGACATTTGGTTCCACATCAAGAATCATAAAATCATTCGTTTAAAAATCATATCCAATTAACACGGAGTCAATCTTAAGTTCTACACATCGATTATAAAAATTAATATAGTACCCTAAATTAAGAAGACACATGATGGAAATAAGATTCCGTCGAATTTCAGGAGCATACATGACATCATGTAGAAACAAAGTACTACCACCACGAAGGTTGAGTTTGTAAGTGTCGACTCCCTTGACTTCAACTCTTGCATTGTTTTCTACATAGATTCATTTGTTATCAACTGGTACCCGGCGGTACTCCACATATGTAATCCGCTCCTGAGCTACATGGTTGGTTGCTCCCGAATCTATAATCCACAAAGGATAAGAATCAACCAACAACACAGAACTAGCAACAAAATGCTCAGAATACAAATTTGAAGTTATCTTTTTTAGCTCAGTACATTCCCGAGCGTAGTGGCCCTTTTTGCCACAGGTAAAGCAAGAAACCTTGCTTTTAGATTTCTTTCCTGTCTTCTTGATCTTCTTCTTGATTGGGCCTTCTCCAGTAGCAACAACTTCCTTCTTCTTTCCCTTTCCCTTCTTGAACCATTTCTTTTTCTTAGATCCAGATATCCTACAGAATCGGCAGCCAAATAGGCTTAGCTAGAAATCCTTGTGGATTTTACTCTCTTCGCCTCTAGTTCAACATGACATGAGACATCAGAGAAAGTCTTAACACTCTCACTGTGAGTTAAGGTCTACTTCATGGTTTTCCAAAAATCCGAAAGGGAATGAATAACTTCTTGAACCTGTTATTCATCTGTCAGCTCATGACCAACAGTTTTAAGCTTCCAAATCATGTTAGACATCTCCCTAAAATGTTGAATCATCGAAACATTCGAGCACTTTTTATAAACTCGACACCACCGGGCCTTTCGGACTTATTCCATCAGATCTATCCCTAAGGGTAACTCAGACTACATGAGCCGAAGGATACAACTCATACTAAAAAACTAGGTCATCAACCATTGAACTTATCAATATACCCTTAGCAGTGGAATACTTCTTTTTCCATGCCTTGTAGGCATCAAGGTCATGTCTGTGTTGTGTTGTGGAACCCTCAACAGGTTCTTCCATAACCTGATGTACAACTTATAGAATTTCTTATTGCTCAAAAACATACTGAATCTCGAGGTGCCAGATTTTGTAGTTTTCACCATTAAATTTTTCACCCTTATTCAATTCAGCTATAATATTCTTCGTTGCCATAATCTACCATAAATAAATAAATTATTCAGTTATTCAGTGTATGTAATTTCTAAATTGACTTAATGTAAATCTGATTTGGTTTACAAAATCAAGTGATAACTATGTTACCACTCATCATCTGTATGTGTCAATCTGACTTACATTGATCTATTTTATTACATACATCCCATTTAATGAACTTAATCGTTATCCAAATATGATATTAAATATTAAATGAACTTATCATTTAAAATTATACTCATAATAAACAAATATCATGCATCATATAGAGTAAATAGCACAAAATGAACTAATCATTTTCGAATGAACATATCATTAACTAAACATATTGTACATTGTCAACAAATAACAAAACTCTACTAAGAATGTTACACATAATATTCTTCCTACTCATAACTGAAAAACAAAAACAACTCTAATAAACTAGATAGGGGATTATTACTCTCACTAGGACAAACACTAGCGCAGTAATAATCCAAATATGCTCAATTTTCTTGGGATGAACTAGGGCATCTTCTGTTGGGACACTCTCAAGATGATGTCAGGACACATAATCCTATAAAGAGCTCACTCTTAAAGAGCCCATAGAAAAGTGCTCTTCAGGGTTTTCCTCAAAGTCTACATCTGGATAAACTTCACCACCTTTGTAGTGAAGCAGCTCAACTCATAATTGGGTATATGATACGCACCCCTCGTAACGCTCCTATATATGATGTGTGATATCACTCAGGTTATCCGGCAGTGAACGGATCAAAGCTCAAATCCTGTAGTTGTCCAAAATTGGAAACTCCTACATCTCGAGTCTCCAAAACAGTCTATCAAGCCTCCCGTTGTGCCACCCGATTCCATGAGTTGAGTCATACTCTATCCCTTGGATAGCCTCCCTCACTTGATTACGCAACACATCGCGTCGAGTCATGGTGATAATCATCCATGTCATCTAAAAAAATTGAAATTAATTAATTCAGTACAAAATCAACAAATAGTACATATACTGACTTAATTCAATTTATATAGGCATAGAACCAACACAATAAATCAAGAATAAATTTCTTTAATTATCTAGAGAATAGTCGACTGGTACTTTTACCAATCGACCATCATCTAAGTCCAGTCGACTAGAACTATAAAGAGTCAACTTGGCCGTGAATTCGTGAGAATCCGAACACCATCCGATTTGCTCTGAGCACCCTAGGCACCCAAGCAACATGTATGATATTTTGTCTTCTCATCATCCTTAGCCACCAACCCTAGTTGACTAAGCCTATTAGTAAATTTTTTATGATGAGTCCTAATTGTTCCAAACAACTACTCGACAATCAAGTTATGAGTTAAGTTGACCAAAATCAACTATGGAAGGTCAACTAATGTCGACCACCATATAGTGCATGTGGCAGAACACCTTATGTGCTAATCGACCTCCATTAGGTCTAGACAAGCACCAAGTGTACAAGCCAACCACTGTTAGATCCGCCCGAGCACCAAAAAATGCAGTTGCAATACCAGACCACATACAGCCAAAAAAATTCGGCTTAGTATATAACCCAATCATGTTTCCAAAATTGATTCTATACCCTAAACCAATTGAGTCAACTCATTACAACTCAAGCCCAATTAATTGAGGACCAATTAATTACACTGGCCTAAGAGCATCTCCAACGGTAGGAGCTCTTCCAGAGCTCCTTTATGGACCCCATCATGCCACGTCAATGCCACGTCAAAAGAAAAAAATCTCATTCATCTCTCCACTATAAAAAAACCTCTCAACAACTCCTTTATGGGACCCACTTTTTTTTTATCAAATATTTATTTAATATAACATAAAATAAATAAATTCAACACAATTAATATTTTTTTACTTATTCCAACCGTAACATGTCCAAATATATTCGACTAAATCGGCTCGAAGCTGATGATGCAATTGACTATCACGCATCTCGCAATTTCTCCGAATGTACTCTTGAAATTCTTGAGTGGAGCCTTGAAAAATTTGTGATGGAGAATCTTCTTCATCATCTGACCAATTTACTGTTGCATCTCCCTCATTCTCAATAATTATATTGTGCAAAATAATGCACGTATACATGATGTCCTTTAAGTTATTCTTGTACGAAAATCGTCCTGGACCTCTGATCATTGCCCATCGAGATTGAAGCACCCTAAAAGCCCGCTCGACATCTTTTCTTGCAGCCTCCTATCGTTCCTTAAACAACTTTCTCTTAGGTTCCTGAGACATGGAAAGCTCTTGACGAAAGTAGCCCATTCTGGATAAATCCCATCTGTTAAATAATATCCTTTTGTATATTGTGTATTGTTGACTATAAAATTAACCTCCGGTGCATTTCCTTATAAAACGTCATTGAATAATGGTGATTCATTAAGTACGTTGATATCATTACGTGACCCTGCAATCCCAAAAAAGGCATGCCAGATCCACAAGTCCGCAGATGCAACAGCTTCAAGCACAATTGTTGGGACACCATGATCTCCTCGAGTAAATTGCCCTTTCCAAGCGACAGGATAATTTTTCCATTGCCAATGCATACAATCAAGACTACCCAACATACCTAGAAAGTCATGTCTTTGCTCATGCATTGATAGCAAGCATTGGATGTTAGTGGCATTAGGTAGCCCCAAATATTTGAATCACACATCGACAAAAGTTGAATAAGCATTCAATGACAGTTGTTTCAGCAATCCGTAGATACTCATCGTAATGGTCGGCAGGAACTCCATACGCCAATTGACGGATAGCTGTCGTGCATTTCTGAAGCGGCGATAAACCCTTTTTTCTTGTGGCATCAACCCTCCATTGAAAATATTCAGAATGATTTTTTAAAGCATCAACTATGTAAAAGAATAACCCCTTTTGCATCCGAAATCGACGTCGAAATACATCATCGGGATATACTGGCTGGTCGGAGAAGTAATCGTTGAAAAGACGAGCATGTCCAGCTTCACGATCTCGATTCAAATACCGCCTTCTTTGTATTCTGCCAGAAGAACTTTGAGCTCTTTGGTGTCTCAGTTGTTGTCGATCATATAACCGAAGCATTATTTGTTCATCTATATCCTCCGCATCTTCCATCAATTCATTTCTCCAAAATTCACGGATCATAGATCTGTTAGATTGATCCGGATTTTCAGACATTTGAAATAAATGAAGATTTCTAGGAAGAAGGAGAAAATGACAAGATCACAAGAATGAAGAAGAAGAAATTTGTAGAAGAGTTGTAAAAGGAATGAGTGAATGAAAATGTATTTATAGAAAAAATTTATTTTTAAAAAATTAAAAAATAATCGTTGAACAACGGCTAAAAAATTAACCGTTGTTCAACGAATACATTTGCATCTTTGATTTTTTTTTTTCCATTAATCAGATTTTTTTATAAAAATAAAAAAATAAAATAAAATAAAAAATTAAGAAGGAGTGACTCTCCACTTTGGGAGCCGCTCCTGCTTGGGAGCTGGACCGCTCCCTCCCACAATGAAAGGGAGTGGTCCCTTCCAATTCCACGTCCCCAGTGGAAGTTCAAAGGAGCTCCCACCGGTGATGCTCTAAGTAACTCAACCCATTATTAAAAGGCCAAATAATTACATGCACTGCATGCAAATTGAGCCCGCGTCGATACCTTTATCATTTTTTTGGTTGAAGTCATGAATCTCACAAATGAGTGCTTATGGCGAAATAAAAAATAAAAAAATAAAAACTTTTTGCTTTTTTTTCCCAGCGAAAAAAAACTTTTTGCTTTTTTTCCCGAGCGAAAAAAAACTTTTTGCCCCACTACAATAAAAATTCAAAAAGACAACGACGAAAAAATATTATCTATAATCCAAAAAAATCATAGTAAATCGACACATTGAGTAAGATGGGGCGCCCAAAGACAACGGTGAAAAGTCATTGTCGATTTAAAGAAAAGACAATGGTTTTTAACCGTTGTCTTTGAGCGACATATCTTTCCCAACGTGTCGATTTATCAAGAATTTTTTGGATCACAGACAATGATTTTTCACAATTGTGTTTCAACTAAAATCACAATAGATTATAACCGTTGTCTTTGAGCGTCCTATCTTTCTCAATGCATGGATTTATTATGATTTTTTGAGTCATAGACAACGGTTGTTAACTATTGTCATTTGCATTATCATTGTTATTTTAATCGTTGTGTTTTAACTATTGTCGTTTCTCAACACACACTAAAGAATAATAAATCATTATCGATTTACAATGTTGTGTTTTTAATATATATCATGCAACAACATCAAAAAGAATTGTAGAAAATATATATACACTCGCACTTATAGCAATTTGAAGTACAATCTCATATCATCAAATTTTAAATGATCACCCTTAAAAATATATATAAAAAATACTTATAGCAAAACAACTACACATCATATACTTAGAACTACATCAAAAATATTATACATAACCAAAACACTTATAGATTACAATATCTAACCAAAAGAGGTATATATGAATACTTAAATTTTCTACTCATTATATATGTGATCTTGTATGCATACAACCCACTCCTTTCCTATTGTTTCTCACTTATTTCTTTAAAAAATAAATAGGAAAACAATGTTAACTATTATCAATCACACTAGTCTATTAAGAGTTCATATATAATTTGAGACAAGTAATTTAAAAATCTTACTTTAAAATCATTAGACAAACGATTTATCATGAACTTCATATGTCTGCTGGAATACTTGTAAGCCTTTAGAAAATTTGTCGACAATAGATAAAAAATATTTTTTAAAAAATATTTCATTAAGATACACTATCATATCAGTAATCATTCTGTGAAAAATTAATCATAAGAGTTTTTGGTATGATCACTGAGAAATCAACTTCTATATAAGTAAAAGATAGGAACCAATGCTTTAAACTACTATATTTCACAATAGATAATCAAATATGTTTATCAAAAATAATGAAAAATGTAATAAGAAATCATGAAAAAATAAAATATATTCAAATTTTATATTAGCCAAATTATTAATAACATTTCACTTTTTATCATTTGTTTCTTTCCTACAAATTGTTTTCCCCCTAAAAAAACAATTTCTTAATAACCATTTTCAAACTATTCATTTTTATTTGAATAAGGTTAGCATTTAAGTGCTAAAATTCTTCATACGGAGACACATATATGAGATTTTAAAAAGTATAAAACAATTAATATAATCTAGTCCATTATTATATACAATGTTATTTATTTTTAAACTAAAATGGATAGATAGTAAATGAAAAATTTGGTTGACAAGAAAATGTTGATGAAAACATTGCAAGAAAAAGAAGTTAAATAGAACATAAAGGAAAATTCAAATAGCATAAAAATTAATTAGCAGTTGACACAGTAAGAAATTAGCTAAATCTCTTTAATATGGAAACTTCACTGAATTTTAGATTACAGTAGATATCAATCCCAAAAGAGAAAAAGTCATAAAACTAGAAATAGTTTATGTAAAAATGACAATTTGGTCAGAAATTTATAATCATAAAGAAAAGCCCAATGCCTCGCTTTATTCAGAACTGAGTTATAAGCCTGATTGAATGGACCATAAGGATAAAAGGAAACCTCAAAAATGAACCTTTAAACAGTTTTTGAGAAGTTAGCATCCATATTCAGAACTCCTATTGCTAACCCATCCTGATTATTTTTTAAACTCAATATGGATGGGTAAAAACATTAAACATCAAATAATTCAAGTCAAGTTACGAGATAAGCACAAAAAAAGTAAAAATGACAAAACACAACTCCTAGATGGTTATCTTAAAGCAACCCAACAATGTTATAAGGTTTACTGTGGTAGCCATCAACCAGTTAAGTACATTACACCGTGTCAACAGGGTACTGAAAATTACACCAACCCAAGTAATAACCTAACCATGCATATGAAAATTAAGATAATATAGCATACCACAGTGTTGGATCGAAAAGCATTAGAGGTGGGAGGAGTGAATAGCGTTCAACAAATTTTTTCGTACGATTTGATACCACAAGAGTAGCAGCGGAAAAGTAAATAAATACACGTTTATTTTTACTTGGTTCACAGTCTAACGTTGCTAATCCAAGGCTCTTATAATCTGAGATCGCGTACGAAGGGCAATGCACTAAAACGTCTCCTTTTCGTTGGAGATAGAAGACAACGGATACAATGAAATCAAAGCTTGAGGAAGAGGGACAATCTCACCTCTTCTCTTAAAGAAAAATACGATGATTAAAAGCTCGATTACACTTGAATGATCTAAAGTGAAAAGTAAAAGAGATATCGACGACGAACTGATCTTGAGCTTGAGGTCGTGTCGTCGATGTTCCGGCAGCGCTTCAGCGTCATAGAATTGTTGTAAGGAGGCAACGTTATGGGAGCGTTTCGGAAGCTTAGAATGATGACCTAAAGGGTGAAACCCCCTTACTTTTATAGTCTTGGAAGCTCCCAACGTTTAGTTCTAGCTCATTGTCAAAGAACTTCATCTCCCCAAGATAAGTGGAGCTTATCTTCACTCTCCTCGAGGTGAGCGGTTGATGATCTCCATTGATCGTGATCGATGATGATCGGCCGATCAATAGCTAACAGTTGATTGTCATCTTGTTTACTCCACTGTAACAACAAGTTAGCTCGAAACATGAGAGTAAAGGTAAATTTGACGGTCACTTACCGTCCGATCTCAATCTAGATCTTCCACTGAAAGTCTTAGTCAGATCGCTGCCTAAGGAAGTCTCCGTATAGAGGACCTGACCTTACATTCACTCGCACACGAACTTACCTTAAATCCTTTTGTGATTTGTAGCTTTGCTTCAGGTTTTCACCTGGATTCTTCGATTCACTCTGAAGTTCTCTCGGTGTCGCCTGACTATCATAGTTTTTCGACTCAAGATTCTCCAGGTGTCGTCGACTTCATCTCAGCTTAACCAATCCTGCACACTTGATTCAGCTCGTTAGACAATAATATGACCTTAACTTTAAATCTTTACTATAATTAAAACCTAAATTCGATTATCTGGTGCCTTCCTCCTGCACCAACACACAGGACAGCCACATCATCATGTTATTTTGGTTTTGTGAACAAACCTGTTCACGAAAAATTCAACTTGCTTACAGCCACAAAGGTCAATTATGTGAATAACATTAACCCAGAAATTCCAGTCTTGCTCTACAAAAAAGTTACTGTGAAGAAGATCTGGTCTTGATAATTACAAAAAAATTGCATTCTACTAGATTACACAGTTTCGCAATACAAAAGAAGAGTCAATGCCATGAGGATTAAGCAAATGAACAATTCCAAGTTGAAAACATGAAGAAAAGCATGTTTAAGTCGAATGGAAGAATCCTACCCGAGAGAGGTAAATTAGCTTATGCAAAGAAAAACTAAGCAATTTGAGAATGGATTCCCAATAGTGGCAAAGATGTTGCTTTAGTGGTAGTAAAATATGCATAGGCATCTAAAATATGAGCTACATAAGCAATCTACTGACAATCCCTTACAGAAAAATACTTTAATGTTATGTGACCAAAACAAACAAGATAATTGCATATAATAGTATATACTCCATATATTTTATCATGCACAACCGCAATCTTAATGAGGTACTGTACCTAATGATTTGTACCATAATAAAATTTTCCTAGAATAAATAGAGCAGAGTCAAGCTAATTACATCTAACATTAACAAAATTCATACACTAATATCAAGATCTATAATTAAGAGTCAAAGAAAAATCATTCACATGGTATATAACGGGTAACGATAGCCCTCACGTCTATGAACCCATCTCGTATCCAAGTCTTACACATAACAATTATCACCGGATCATATTATTAATCCTAGTATTAAAATCCAAACTTAATCGATTAAGCTATTCCTTTAACCGATCCATTCATTTCCTTCGCCCTAAATACACTATGACAATGATCAATCTATATCTCAATTAACTAATTAACCCTTTACACTTGACATGCTATAATAATAGCACCAACGAGATTAGTTGAAACTCCCAATCATATTCCATTAATCTGCAGAACAGTTCACTCCCAATTATCAAAAACAACAATCTTGCAATATACAACTAAATTTAAATCTATAAACCTCTTAACTACATTTCAACCATTACCAATCAAAACTTACCTTACACTTTCAGATCCAACTTCCCATCCACAGATCATTCCCTTCCCAGTTACCATTAATTATTCAATCCATATTCGATTTACTGCAAACCAAATTATACAAAATCATAAAACACAAAAATATATCATTCATCCGGATCCAATATCACCTTCCTTTGCTTCAATTCCATCTTGATCCACGATTGAAATAGCAATCGTTGCTCTGATCACCCTTTTCACTTAGAAATCACAAAGCTCCACCGTTATCACCAAACTCCCATTCTAACTATTCAAATCTACAATCCACCGCACAAAAGAATATAGAAAGGAAAACGAAAAATAATCATTTTTTATTTTTATTTTTATTTTTCAAAAAATAAAAGAATATTTTTTGGAAAATTGAAATATAAAAAAAAATCGTTTTCTGTCTTATGAAAAAAGAGAAAATAAAAATAAAAAATAAAAAATTTTCTACTAATCAAACGCCTTAGGATTTTTTATTAACCCTTAATCCATTCTCATTAACCCCATTAATCCCCATATAATATCATAGAAATTTCCCTTAACTCCATGAAACTTCCTAAAAAAACTATAAAGTATTTTTCTTAATTAATAAATATTATTTTAATACTATTTTATTTTCCGATATCTTACAACATATGAACTGAAGATGAACTCCAATTCAAATCGCAACTCTAATGTATCCTAAGCACCTACACAACAACATCATAAACTTTACACTGATCTATTCATCTCCAACCCTAAACCACTAAAATCAACAAGATTAATAGAGAATGTTACTCCTTTGGAGCGATACATCGCTCCTCTATTTTCCTCCAACGGCAAAGACAACAATACAGCCCTCCTCCTTCGATCGGATATCAAAGAGATAACTGATAGGTGAGATCATCGGTTAGCAAAGGTGATCCGATGCTCTGATTAAATATATATATATTATTCTTTATATATATTTTAAATATCATGATATTATTATTATTATTATTATTATTATTTTAAATTTTTTAGTACATTAAATTTATTAAAATTATTATTGGTTAAATATTTTTATTTTATTTTAGTAATCTTATATATTTATAGTTTTTTTAAAAAAACTTATTTTCAATAATTTAAAAAAATTAGTATTAATAATAAATAAAATAATTTTTATTTGTATTAAAAATATTTTAAAATTAATAATTATTATTAACGAATTATATTGTACTTCTCCTAATTCAATTACACCATTATAATTTAATTGACAACGATTTATAATCGTTGTATTAGTATTACAACGATAATGATTGTTTATTGTTGTACCAAACGTTGTGAAAACTTATTCATTGACAATAGTTCATTGTACTGTTGTCCAAACTATTGTTAAGATAAAAATATAAATTATTAAAGAAACAGTTTTTTGAAATCGTTATAAATTGTGTTGTTGATTAAAAAAATATATACTCGACGACAACGGATAGTGTTAAACCGTTGTCTTTTGTGTCATATGGACATTCAAAGATAACGAATTTGTCAAAAATCATTATTTTTTTTATCAAAATCACAATGATTTTTTCAATAACCGTTGTCTTTGTAGTGTTATTTTTTTTATATTTTTGTTGTAGTGTTTTTTCTTTCCTGAGAGGGAAAAAAGCTTTTTGCTCCACAGAACACTGAGCGCTCTGCGCAAGTGGTCCATTGCTCGTGCACACACCAAGCACCGTCTGCTCCTGCCGTCAAATTGCCTTGAAACCCAGGGCACTGCGCATCCACCTTACAGCGTCGAGCACTGCGTTGTGCCCCCGTCTGCCCCAATGCCTCCGGTGCTCAAGAACCACCTGCTCGATTTCTTCTTGCCGAATAAAAATCGCAGAGGGTCTTTCCCACTCGAGAAAAGCTAAGCGCTTGACGCCCTTGTCTCGAGCACGTAGAGTGTTCGGGCGACACTTTTCAGTGTCTTTACGATGAATTGTGAAATATACCATCTAAATTCATACAAATTAGACACAAATCCATGTTGGCTCTTATATCAATGTTGGTATTATAACATCTGTTTGCACGAATTAAAATATTGAAAAATAAAAGTAAATTGTAAATAAAATTTATAATGAGTCGTCAGATTTCTTCACGCTTTTTGGATCTGTGGGACGACGACTTCTGCTCATCGTCTGAGAAATAATCACGATTGTTAAATTGAAAAGTTTCTTCTCTTCCACGAATCAAATTTTAGCCGCGCCTTAACGTTCTCGTAACTCTCTGATCCCTTCGACAGTCTGACAACGACTCACACACAACACTTCGCTCTTCGATAGCCCTCACACTAACATAGCATCCGACAGCCCTCACGCTAGCCCAATCTTCTTGTAGCTCTCATGGAACACCCATCTCTTATTCTATCTCCCATATATACAGGGACTTGAATGCATGGAGTCATTCACGCACACACGCTTTCGAAATCGTGTGCAGTTACTGCGCGATGAGTACAGTAACCGTCTCCACAATTTACAATAAGCTTATGGAAGACCGACAAATTTGAATGGCGAAAAGAATTAAAGGAGAAGGACAATTTAACGGTGCATTATAGACAATTAACTAAAAAAAAAAGAGAGAGAACAGTAAAAAAAAGAAGAAAACTTGCGGACAAAAAGAAGGCTAGCATAGGAGCAGGAGACACGGATAAAGAAAAGAAAAACTCTTGGCCTCCATTTACCCGAGAGATGAATTCTATATGGAAAAAACAGAGAAAAAAATAAGTAAAAGAAACAAATTTATTCCTTTATGACGCACTGATTATGCTGCGACCATGACCATAGGCGGTGGCGGCAATGGTGGGACGTTGGCCGATGGATGGCGACGATGATGATAACAGTGATAATGACGGTGATGATGTGGCAATGCGTGATGAAGGAAAATTTTTTATAGTGAAAAACTTTCCACGTTCTTTTCTACCAAATAAAAAGCATTAGCCTCTGTACACTCAAAAAAATGGATTAGAGAAGAAAAAGAATTTTCAAAGGAAAAATTTTTTGGAGAACGAGAAAGAAAAGAGGAGAAAGGAAAGAAATTCTTCTAAGAAGATTTTTTTTTTTCGAGAAAATAAGAAAACAGAGGAAAGATAATAAGTGAAAGGAAAAAAAAATATTTATATGTGACTGTGTTGATTAGGGCGATGATTGTTGTTGTCCTTTGTCACCTAGTGAGACGGCAGCGAGTGGCGTGGGTGATAGCTAGTGTTCAATATTATCTTCGTAAAACGATATTGCTCTATTACAGATGCTTACGAATAGTAGCAATTCATTTCTCAAGATACAACGACGACATCTCGAAATAGCAACACTTCAAATTTCGAGAGCAACGAATCTTCTCGTAGACTTTTTAGACTTTGGATACAAAAGATGTGAGGTATTTGAATAATTGGATTGATTGGATTCTATCATCTAGAGAATTCCATTTATACAAGGTGAAGAGGTGAGATATCATTTGGTGATTGGTTGTAACTTTTAGTCAGGATTCATCTGGATCATTCAATCTAGAGGGTTATAACCCTTCAGATAGTCATTTGATCTCAGTTGTCAGATTTGGATACAGCGATCTATTCGATCTGACGCTCTATATCAACCTTCATCACCAATAATCATATCGTGACTCTTCACGATCAACGCTCCAGATTGCGTCACGTGTGATCCATCATCCCTCTTCGATCCAACGGTTACCATCTATCAGCTCAGTCAGCATTTCAATCATCTCTCTCTACCCTAACCGAGTGACACATAGGCATGACACATCATCCAAGTGCCACGTAGACACTACCATGTCATGTGGAGCATAAATTTAAGCTCCTCAGTGCGAAGTGCGCCAACAAAGCTCCTATTGCGCGTGTATGCACGTGGCGGGTGGCAAGCCACGGGTTTGCAGGTGCAAACACTTGCTCGCCCGTTAGAAGAAGATTTGTATTTTTTATGTTAACTTCATTAACACAGCAACACATATAAGGTAGCAAATACTCTTTGTAATTTTCGATGTGGAATTATTCTCCATCTACTTCCTTTTAAAACATTAATTTACAATTAATGCTATTTTGGACTGATTTTAAACAATTAATTTCTCATTCACCCGTAATCAGTTTTAAGCAAATTAATAATCTAGATTCATCTACGCGAAACATAAATTTCAATTTTGAAGTCAATTCAGACTTTCATCGATTGATAGCACCTCGATTTTTTCTTGCAAAACCGTATTGGTTATTTAAGACTCAATATCCAACAATCCCCACATGAATGGAAATTAATACATGTATACATGCTGACACTTTACAAAAGTCCAATCGATAAGTCAATGCATCAGGAGAGGTAGCTTGTGGCTTTGAACCTTATGTAGTGGAATGCTATCGAGCAAACTAGGCTGCGCAATGAACGTGATGTCTTGAACTTCTCAACTGTTTGTGTATACTAAGACAATAACACCCACACAGAGACTTATCTCACCTACTTTTGCTTCTCATGGTTGGTTTCATTTTAGCCATGGACACCATCTTGGATTCAGAAGTGTTTCATTGAAGCGACCTGTCTTCACACTCATATAGGTGACACTTCTATCAAGAGTATCTTATCATACTCCACCTTATAAAGATATAGAAATCATTCAAAGTATAAGTTTAATCTTACTACATGTGGTAGGATAACACATGTTCATCCTAGGATTGTGATAGAGACAATATAGCTTGTGTGTTGTAACACAACTTTTGTAACTTCGTTGTCTCATTGAACTAAGTGTTGGGTTTCTGGGGTATCGACGTGGGCCTGTGTTCTAACATGTTTCGTAAACATGCACAGCGGAAGTAAATAAAAATAGTAATAAACTATCTATTGCAACACACACCACATGCATGCAGGATACAACAGTGTAGACATAATCATACCGTTTCTGCTGAGACACCAAGACGAGAGACGAGTCGGCCAGGGATGGTGATGCTGCCGAGACACAATGTTGTCGAGTCAAGACACAATGCTACTGAGATGCAATGCTGCCAAGCCGAGACACAATGCTGCCGAGACACAATGCTGCCGATCTGAGACACAATGCTGCCGAGACACAATGTTGCCGAGTCGAGACACAATGCTGGGTAGGGTCGCCAAAGCTGTAGGTACCGAAACTGGAACCTGAGATAACTCACAAAAAGGTGAGAAAGGGGGGCCGAGGGGGACCTCGGCCAAGCCCCTCCGACACCCAAGTCAGAATGTGGAGAATATATAGAAAGTTGCCTCAAGAGGCGAAGCTAAATATTAGATCTTACTGGAGCCCTCTCTCGTTACCTTTATATAGGCAGTGAAGCAAGAGAAACCTGATGATGTGGTTCCTGATGGGGACATGACTTCACAGAGGATATCTTGGGAGGCATGACCTCATTATGATGTTTCGTTATGATGGAGATGTGACTATTCGGAGGGGATCTTGGGAGGCATGACCCCATTATGATGTCTAATTACGATGAAGATGTGACCATTCGGAGGGGATCTTGGGAGGCATGACCCCATTATGATGTCTAATTATGATGAAGATGTGACCGTTCAGAGGGAATCTTGGGAGGCACGACCTCATTATGATGGAGACATGTCTTAATAGAGGAAATCGTGGAGAGAAGTCTTCTGGTCAGAGATACAAATATCTAACTAAGCTAATGATAAACGGAATTGAGACATCAGGCTGAAACATGAAGCTGAGTGATGAAGCTGAGTCATGAGGCTGAGTTATAAAGTTGAGTGATGAAGCTGAGTCATGAGGCTAAGTGATGAAGCTGAGTGATGAAGCTGAGTCATGAGGCTGAGTGATGAAGCTAAGTGATGAAGCTGAGTGATGAAGCTGAATGATAAAGCTGAGTCATGAGGCTGAGTCATGATATGGCCGAGACAAGCTTATGGCCGAGTCATGATATGGTCGAGACAAGATATGGTTGAGCTATGCTTATGGCCGAGTCATGATATGATCGAGATATGCTTATGGCCGAGTCATGATATGATCGAGACAAGATATGGCCGAGCTATGCTTATGGCCGAACTATGCTTATGGCCGAGACATAATGGTCTTCTGGCTGATTTAAATTAACTTGTCGCTCTTGATCGGTCCTTCTTGGCTCTCAGCTCAGCTTGCCCATTGACTTAATTCGGCAACTTGGCCAAGGATATTTCTATCGGCATCATAGACATCCCCCTCTTGTCTAGTCGAAGGAGGCGTAAGTCCGACTGACTAGACTTGTGTAGAACATAAAAGGAATATGTAGAGCTAGCTTCTATTACCGAAGTGAAGCAGAAGTGGAGATCAGAGGAATTACCGAGGGAGAAAACGCCAAGAGCCACTATATATGTTGAATAACTGAACGATGTGTCTGAGATTAGAGAATATAATGCACAATGTTAGGCGACTTTGCTGAAAAGCGACGTGAGAGGCGACTTTGGTGAAATGCACTATGATATGCGACTTTGCTGGAATGTGCCATGATAGGTGATATCCAAAGAAGAGCCGAATGAGAAATACTTGGAACCAGTCGTGATAGGCGATATCCAAGGAAGAGCCGAATCAGAAATACTTGGAACCAGCCGTGATAGGCAATATCCAAGGAAGAGCCGAATCAAAAATACTTGGAACCAGCCGTGATAGGTGATATCCAAGGAAGAGTCGAATCATAAATACTTGGAACCAGCCATGATAGGCGATATCAAAGGAAGAGCCGAATCAGAAATACTTGGAACCAGCCGTGATAAGTGATATCCAAGGAAGAGCCGAATCAGAAATACTTGTAACCAGTCGTGATAGGCGATATCCAAGGAAGAGCTGAATCATAAATACTTGGAACCAACCGTGATAGGTGATATCCAAGGAAGAGCCGAATCAGAAATACTTGGAACCAGCCGTGTTAGGCGATATCCAAGGAAGAGCCGAATCAGAAATACTTGGAACCAGCCCTGATAGGCAATATCCAAGGAAGAGCCAAATCATAAATACTTGGAACTAGTCGTGATAAGTGATATCCAAGAAAGAGTCGAATCATAAATACTTGGAACCAGCCGTGATAGACGATATCCAAGAAAGAGCCGAATCAGAAATACTTGGAACCAGTCGTGATAGACGATATCCAAGGAAGAGCCGAATCATAAATACTTGGAACCAACCATGATAAGCGATATCCAAGGAAGAGTCGAATCAGAAATCAGCCGTGATAGGTGATATCCAAGGAAGAGCCGAATCAGAAATACTTGGAACCAGCTGTGATAGTCGATATCCAAGGAAGATCCGAATCATAAATTATCACGCCCAGGGAGAGTCCCCATCAGACAAAAATCCGGCAGCATCTCCCTTGTACGGGTGACAATACGAAACTTACATACAAGACCCACACGACCTACTATATATCGGTCAACACGACCGGAACAAAACCACACACGCAGGTCATAAATAGGCCTCAGGCCAACAAACAAAGTAAATAACGAAAGTCCACAATATCTAGACTTACCCCTTCTGCCATCTGAGCAGGAATACTCAACCAAACTAATCGAATAAAAGTCCATAAGGACATATCAAATACGATCAAAGTATCCACGCATACATAATCAAAACACAAAACCTAAACATGTCTTCTAGTCAAAAATCGAAACCATAAATCCAATAACAAAAAACCATCATGACGAGGGGGTTTGACAGCTAGACTCTCCTGACAGCTTCATCCTGAAATAGATATAAAGCAATGGGGTAAGTTCAATGAACTCAGTGGATAATAGTCGATATGCATAGTCAGATATAACTAACAATAATAATCATGTCAGTACAATCTACTAATCAATAATAGAAAATGCAAGAAAGAAATGTGGAAAGACTGTACTTACCTGAATCTCCTATCTTGACATAGGAGCATGTGCCATACTAGTAGAAATAAAGTCGTCAGACCAAATACAAAAATGTATCCTGTATGCATGGCAATCATATGCAACACCCAAGGCAACAACCAAAATGCAGAAAACACAATACAAATGTCATCCATGCAATATGCATGCGATGCAAATGACATGGTCATCCCTGACGCCAGTCAGCCGCCTCACACGCGATGGTGAAGTCGAGTGGGTAGGGCTATGATAACTGTGCACTCTGCCATCACTGCTATTGAGTGACTGAGTGGACAAGATGTTGTCAGAGTACACCTATCCTCCTGCCCCAAACAGAGTGGGGGAGCAAAGCTCTCATCTCCCGGTGTCGTAGACCAAAGGAGGGATCCCTGTCTGTTACCACGCTGCCTCATCGCTACCCATGAGCAGACCAGTGGAGCCTGACAGAGCTACTGCACACACCCTCCTGATGTACCACTAATCCATGAGTGACAGCGTGTGCAGACCATGTAACTGGCTGCAGGCTCAACTACAAAGGAACCCTGTCCAGTCAGCATGCAATCATGCAAGATGGTGCATGACACTAAAGCATGTAACACCAACTAAAATACGTATCTGAATAATATGCACAACACATAGGTACATATCAATGTCCTAAGTAAAACAGGGAAGGTATAACTAAAAACTGATCAAATGCATGTATCAAGTAGGCACAATAACATACAAGGCAATTAAACATAAAAATTATTACAAGCTATAACCAACTAAGCATATCAATATGATATTATCTAAAAGATAAGTCAAAATACCCGCCTGCTATGAAGAATACCCACTGTCTCTAAGCTCGTGAACTTGTCTCGTCACCAAAACCTCTGACTGCAGAGTGTTCTAGCTATCTCTAACTCCGAGAATGTGCTTCATCTCCCAACTCTGTTATAATTAAACCATCGTTAACTTAACTATCAGTTATCTAATTTAATTGCTAATATTTTAACTATCTTATTAATCTTTTCCTACCAAAAATATCCATACACTTATTCTAGCCCACTAAATCAATTGATCAAAATTTTGATTAATTAATCATAAGCTAATTAATCAATTAAATCTGGATTGATCCGTATTTTAACAACCTAAGTCAAATAAATAAAATCCTATGGCTTTTAATTTATCAATTAATTGTACCAATCAAATTACCCAATTAATTCCTAATCAACTAACTTGATTCATCACCTACAGCAAAATAATCAAGATCCCATCTCACCAGTGCGGCTGACGGCGGACAGCGGCATCGTCGAGTCTTGGTGTCGGTCAGCAGTGGTCGGAAAGAGGCGGCGACGCTGCGGACGCGACCGACAACGACTCGCGTGTGCTACGGCTGCGATGGCAGCGCAGCCGGGCACAGTTCGCAGTGGCCGATGATGGACGGCAGGTGGTCCCGACTGCTGGCACTGGCGGCGACGGACACACGGTGGCAGGGCGCACGACTCGTGAGAAGCAGCGCGAAGGGGGCGGCGAATCGGCGACGAGGTGAGACGACGAAGAGAGGCGCGACTGGGATTGAAGGGAAGCGCGACCGAGAAACTGCTCAGGAGAAAGAAATGGCGAAGAGAAATGGAAACGACTGAACGCCCGCGCGGAGAAGTTGTCGCGAGAGAGAAACCGCAAGGGAGAGGTGCGGTCGCGAGAGGAAGAGGGCGTCGGGCATGGCGGGGAAAGAAAAGAAGAAATCTAGGATTTCTATTTAGGTTAATACCATCTATTAACCCCCTTAAATAGATTCCACCAAAGCCTATTTATTTTATCCCCGTAATTATCTCGTACATGCCTCGTTTAAATCCAGAAAAATTCTGGAAAAATTCCTAAAATTCCCTAAAATTCCTGAAAAATTTTTCAAATTATTTTTCCTAAATTTTTGGCCATTAAATTTTATATTTTATTTTTTTCCGTATTTAACATTCTCCTCCACTAATAAAAATTTGGTCCCAAAATTTCCTACTCATATGCATAACGAGTAAGAAATACCACAAGTACTGAAAATATATCTCACGTACCTTAAGTAAACAGGTGAGGGTATTGAGCTCTGATCTTTTCTTCAAGCTCCCAAGTAGCCTCCTCATCGGTGTGGTGACTCCACCCGACCTTGACAAGTCGCACAATCTTGTTCCGCAACTGTCGTTCCTTATGATCCAGAATCCGTACCGGAACCTCTGCGTAAGTAGCATCAGGTTGAATGGAACCTGACACATCTAACAGAATATGTGTAGAGTCTGACACATACTTCCTCAGCATGGACACATGAAACACATCATGAATACCCATCAAAAATGGTGGTAGCGCTAGGCGATAAGCGACTGCTCCGATCCTCTCTAAAATCTCAAACGATCTAATGTACATAGGAGCTAGCTTACCACGGAGGCCAAATCTCTTCACCCCTTTCATGGGTGAGACTTGCAGGAATACATGATCACCAATAGAGAACTCCAGAGGTCTCCATCTTCGATCTGCATAACTCTTCTGACGATCCAGCGCCTCTGCCATCCTACGTCTGATAGTACGGACCAACTCTGCCTCATGCTGAGCTCTCTGGGGTCCTAGCAACTAGGCCTCCCCAACCTCCTCTCAGAGGGTGGGTGTACGACACTGTCTACCATACAATACTTTAAACGGGGCCATTTGGATAGCTGAATGATAGCTATTGTTGTAGGTAAATTCCACTAATGGCAAGTGGTCCTCCCAGTTGCCCCCGAAATCCAGAACACAAGACCTCAGCAAATTCTCTAGAGTCTGAATGGTCTGCTCAGACTGTCCATCTGTTTGCGGATGGAATGCAGTACTAAAACAAAGCTGCATACCTAAAGCCTGCTACAGACTCTGCCAAAATCGGGACGTGAATCGGAAATCTCTATATGATATAATGCTCAAAGGAACACCATGCAATCTGATTATCTCCCGACAATATAACTCTGCCAAACAATCCAGAGAGTCGGTCTTCCGAATCGCTAAGAAGTGCGCAGATTTGGTTAGTTGGTCTACGACTACCCAAATCGCGTCATGACCTTGACGTGTCCTAGGCAAACCCACCACAAAATCCATGGTAATGTGTTCCCACTTCCACTCGAGAATAGAAATCCTCTGAAGTAGTCCAGCTGGTCTATGGTGTTCAGCCTTCACCTGCTGACAAACTAGACATCTAGCTACAAAATCTACGATGTCTTTCTTCATGCCGTTCCACCAATACAAATGCCTTAAATCTCGATACATGCGGGTTCTACCTGGGTGGATCGCAAATCGAGAGCGATGAGCCTCTTGAAGTAACTCCTCCATGATCGGGTGAGATTGAGGTATGGATAATCTGCCCCGAAAATAAATAATACCTTCGTCATCTCGAGTGAACTCAGTCTGCTGTCCAGAGGTTATCTGACTGCCAATGAACTGTAAGTCCGCCGATCACGCTCGAGCCTCCGGACTCGTCGATAGATGACTGAGCAACCATGGTAACAAGAATGCCCTGCTCTATTGGTCCCTGCTCCTCAAGGCCCAACTTGGAGAAACCCTGAATTAAATCCATGATTAAAACTCAGTAGTAAGCTAAAGTCCCTCGGGACTTCCGACTAAGTGCATCGACAACCACATTGGCTTTCCCTGAGTGGTAGCTAATGGTATAGTCATAATCCTTCAGGAACTCCATCTATCTTCTCTGTCGAAGATTGAGTTCCTTTTGCGTAAATAGATATTTGAGACTCTTATGATCAGTGAGAATCTCAAATGTAATATCATACAAATGATGCCCCCAAATCTTCAAGGCAAAGATAATAGCAGCTAGTTCTAGATCATGTACTGGGTAGTTTTTCTCATGCTCCTTCAACTGGCGAGAAGCATAAGAGACCACCCTACCGTGCTGCATCAGTACTGCACCTAAACCCTGGAGAGACGCATCGGTATAAAGGATGAAACCGTCGTCCCCTGATGGCAATACCAGAATCGATGCTGACACCAGTCTCTTCTTCAACTCCTAGAAGCTGGTCTCACACGCCTCTAACCACGTGAACTTCACGCCCTTCCTGGTAAGGCGTGTCAACGACATAGCAATGCTCGAGAAACCCTCAATGAACCGTCTGTAATAACCGGCCAAACCTAATAAACTGCGAATCTCCTGAACTGATTTCGGCTGCTCCCAACTGGTGACAGCCTCGATCTTCTAGGGGTCAACTGAAATGCCTCTACTAGAAACCACATGTCCCAGAAAACTGACTGAGGATAACCAGAACGTGCACTTACTGAACTTTGCATATAGTCGCTTCTGTCGGAGCCTATCCAAAACAAGGCGAAGATGCTGCGCGTGTTCCTCTTCAGAACGAGAATAGACCAGAATGTCGTCAATAAAGACAATGACGAACCAATCTAGGAAATCCATAAATTCACGATTCATCAAATCCATGAATACCGCTGGAGCATTGGTAAGCCCAAATGGCATTACCAAAAACTCATAGTGTCCATATCTGGTACGGAACGCTGTCTTCTGAATGTCTGAGTCTCTAACCCTTAGTCGATGATATCTGGATCGCAGATCAATCTTAGAATATACTGATGTGGGCCTTGTATGTAAGTTTTGTATTGTCACCCATACAGGGGAGATGCTGCCGGATTTTTATCTGGCGGGGACTCTCCCGGGGCGTGATAGAAATACTTGGAACCAGCCGTGATAGGCGATATCCAAGGAAGAGCCGAATCAGAAATACTTGGAACTAGCCGTGATAGGTGATATCCAAGGAAGAGTCGAATCATAAATACTTGGAACCAGCCGTGATAGGCGATATCCAAGGAAGAGCTGAATCAGAAATACTTAGAACCAGCCGTGATAGGCGATATCCAAGGAAGAGCCGAATCAGAAATACTTGGAACCAGCTGTGATAGGCGATATCCAAGGAAAAGCCGAATAAGAAATACTTGGAACCAGCCATGATAGGCGATATCCAAGAAAGAGTCGAATCAGAAATACTTAGAACCAGCCGTGATAGGTGATATCTAAGGAAGAGCCAAATCAGAAATACTTAGAACCAGTCGTGATAGACGATATCCAAGGAAGAGTCGAATCAGAAATACTTGGAACCAGCCGTGATAGGCGATATCCAAGGAAGAGCCGAATCAGAAATACTTGGAACCAGCCGTGATAGGCGATATCCAAGGAAGAGCCGAATCAAAAATACTTGGAACCAGCCGTGATAGGCGATTTCCAAGGAAGAGTCGAATCAGAAATACTTGGAACCAGCCATGATAGGCGATATCCAAGGAAGAGTCGAATCAGAAATACTTAGAACCAGCCGTGATAGGCGATATCCAAGGAAGAGCCGAATCAGAAATACTTGGAACTAGTCGTGATAGGCTATATCCAAGGAAGACTGAATGACTATACTTGGGATCAGCTGTGACAAGCGATACCCAAGGGGAATAGCCGTATAGATAATACTTGGGACCAGCTGTGATAAGCGATACCCAAGGGGAAGACCGAATGGTTGTACTTGGGACTAACTGTGATAAGCGATATCCAAGGGAAATAGCCGTATAGATAATACTTGGGACCAACTATGATAAGCGATACCTAAGGAGAAGACCGAATGACTGTACTTGGGACTAGCTGTGATAAGCGATACCCAAGGAAGACCGAATGGTTGTACTTGGGACCAACTGTGATAAGTGATACCCAAGGGGAATATCGAATGACTATACTTGGGACCAACTATGATAAGTGATACCCAAGGAAGACAGAATGGATGTACTTGGAACCAACTGTGATAAGAGATACCCAAGGGGAATAGCCATATAGATAATACTTGGGGTCAGTCGTGGTAGGCGGCTTATCCGAGATGCGTCGTGATAGGCGACTTTGCTGAAAGAGAGAAGGACAGTGCGAGGGCTTACGAATTGCTTTGGTTGAAATACTGAGAAGGTCGATGCAAGGACTTACGAATTGCCTTGGTCGAAATACAGATCCTCCTAACTCTAGAAGACCCACGAAGTCGAGGAGTGATTCATGCATAATTGTGACCCTCCATACAATTTGACCGAATAATGTAGCACTGCAAAATATGAATGGACGAGAAAAAAGCAAAGTAAAAAATCCAGCTGACCTATGAAGACTCAACTCCGGCAGATCTAACTTGAGAAGAGTTATCTTTGGAAGAGATTGAGAAGAGATAACTCGGGAAGAGCTCTGGAAAAAAATATCTTGGAAGAGCTCCTTTGGAAGAGACATCTTGGAAGAGCTCTGAAGGATACATTTGACTTGGGAAGAGCTTAAGAAGAGTTATGACTCGGGAAGAGTTATCTTTGGGAGAGGCCTCTCCGAATGAGAGAGTTTTGAGAATAGCTCTTGGAAGAGACACCTTTGGATGAGAGAGCTTTGAGAAGAGTCATCTTGGAAGAGTCCTCTCTGAATGAGAGAGCTTCGAGTCATCTTGGAAGAGTCATCCTTGGATGAGAGAGCTTCGAGTCATCTTGGAAGAGTCATCCTTGGAAGAGAGAGCTTTGAGAAGAGCTCTTGGAAGAGTCATCCTTGGACGAGAGAGCTTCGAGTCATCTTGGAAGAACTATCTCCGAATGAGAGCTTTTGAGAATAACTCTTGGAAGAGACACCTTTGGATGAGAGAGCTTTGAGAAGAGTCCTCTTAGAAGAGTCATCCTGGCATTAAGGCATCTCTGATCTCGACATCTCGCCTAATGTTTCACGAGATAAGCGCAGTAATTTATAAGCCTTCGGTACGTTGGGGACGAGAGGCCAGAATCAACAGAGATAGTGATTCCTCGGGCAAACGAGATATGCTATGTTCACGAGACAGAGACGCAGTCGGCAGAGAAGGTGCATTTTTATCTTTGACTGAGCCAAGGTGACACAATGTTTTCCATCAATGAGACACAAGCCGAGCCAAGACACAATCTTTGCCGAGTGAGACACAATCTTTGAGGCGAGTAAGAGTGTAGGTCTGAATCGGAACCTGAGATAACTCACAAAAAGGTTAGAAAGGGGGGCTGAGGGGGACCTCGGCCAAGCCCCTCCAACGCTCAAGTCAGAATGTGGAGAATATGTAGAAAGTTGTCTCAAGAGGTGAAGCTGAAGATTAGATCTTACCGGAGCCCTCTCTCGTTACCTTTATATAGGCAGTGAAGCAAGAGAAATCTGATGACGTGGCTCCTGATAGAGACGTGACTTCACAGAGGAGATCTTGGGAGGCATGACCTCATTATGATAGAGATGTGACTATTTGGAGGGGATCTTGGGAGGCATGACCCCATTATGCTGTCTAATTATGATGAAGATGTGACCATTCAGAGGGAATCTTGGGAGACATGACCCCATTATGATGTCTAATTATGATGAAGATGTGACCGTTCGGAGGAAATCTTGGGAGACATGGCCTCATTATGATGGAGACGTGTCTTAATAGCAGAAATCGTGGAGAGAAGTCTTCTGGTCAGAGATACAAACATCTAACTAAGCTAATGATCAACAGAGTTGAGACATCAGACTGAAACATGAAGCTGAGTGGTGAAGCTCAGTCATGAGGCTGAGTTATGAAGTTGAGTGATGAAACTGAGTGATGAAGCTGAGTTATAAGGCTGAGTGATGAAGCTGAGTTATGAGGCTGAGTGATGAAGCTGAGTCATGAGGCTGAGTGATGAAGCTGAGTGATAAAGCTGAGTCATGAGGTTGAGTCGTGATATCCGAGACAAGCTTATGGCCGAGTCATGATATGGCCGAGACAAGAGCTGAGCTATGCGTATAGTCGAGTCATGATATGGCCGAGCTATGCTTATGGTTGAGTCATGATATGCCCGAGACAAGATATGGCCAAGCTATGCTTATGGTCGAGTCATGATATGGCCGAGCTATGCTTATGGCCGAGTCATGATATGGTCGAGCTATGCTTATGGCCGAGACATAATGGTCTTCTGGTTGATTTAAATTAACTTATCGCTCTTGATCGGTCCTTCCTAGCTCTCAGCTCAACTTGTCCATTGACTTAATTCGGCAACTTGGCCGAGGATATTTCTATCGGCATCATGTACAATTAAATTTTTTCACAATAAAGGAAATTATTCTAGGTATACTTGACGAATAACGTGTAGCGGGAAGAGTATCAACCTTAGCGACCCTCGCAAGTTTCGTCTTTATCCAAGTCCATGTCGAGTATCGTCTGGATAGCTTTACAAGATACGAGCCTCATCTTGACGAGAGATACTAGTCTCGGGTCAAAGATGATGTGATCTGAGAGACAATCACAAATAAGTTCCACGAACTTGTCTCCTCAGAAGGGTCGGCCAATCTAATTGGCCGACTGTAGCAAGGTGGCCGGTGGCTGCAGGCTGGCCGGTGGTTGGGGCTGCTAGTCGGAGGATGGCCAACAACTAGTGGCTGGCTGGCGGTTGGAGGGAAGGGCGGCCAAGCTTGGGCGGCGACAACAAGGTGGGTGGCGCACAAGCAAGGAGAGGAGAAGAGAGAAAAGTGGTGGCTAGGGTTCCACAAACCTTAACTCGTCTACGAGATTTGTCTTAACTCTCTTATTTATAGAGAACATTTTTCTTGACCATCAAGACACCTTTCTCTTAACGATTATTGGTTCACAACCAAAATCCGTTAATCTGCTCTAATAACTTAAGTTAAAATCAACCAAACTACGTTGATTTATTTTAAGTTAAAATAAACCAAACCAACTTTGGTTCATTCGTTTAAAACAAACCAAACCCCTTTGGTTTATTTTCCACCATTGGATTAGAACCAAACCATTTTGGTCCATCCATCATGTCTTTAAAAGATTCGGCCCATCCAAGCTTCCGATGCGACTGAAACAATTTCATGCTCGCTCCTTGTTTGGTCCAACCAAACCAAGTCTCTCTCGATCTAAGAATCTCATTCTCAAGCTCATTTTAAATCCTTTGGATAACACTCGTAGTGCGTGTGACCAAATAGATTCCCAGTTTATGTTGGTCGTTTATAATTAACCATTAATTATAGAATGATCATGAGTGACACCTAGTAGTATATCATGATCCCCAATTAATCGGAAAATCAACCTTTTAGCAACTACAGTGAATCGTGTCCCGTTCCCTTCACTCATCTTATACCCTACTTGGTTCAAGACATAGTCTATTGTGTCAGTCCCCACCAGGCTGACTACGTCACACCTAGCCCAAGTATCATTTCTTCGTCCTGTGAATTCTAGTTACTGCACATGTATCCAAGAGTATCATACTCTAAACATGTAATGTTTTGACCAAAGACTTTAGTAACAATCCGATAAGTGGTCATAGGGTATACATCTCCTTGCAAGGAGTGGTGAATCCTCTGTAGGCTATTCAAACACCTTTGGCCACTTCGACTTATACCTAATCATCCCGGGTCCACATCTCCTTGGAGATGCTTGCTTAAGATGTCAAAGCATAAGTCTCCATGACCAAGATGACTTGAATACCGCAAGTCGAAGGAACATCGCACTTAAGATGTAGTAAGGACTTCATTGACATATCTGTATATACAGAGAACCATATAAAGTCTTATAGTTGGTCACTTTAATGAACTAGTTATCATAACTAGCATCCACGATTAACTCCGGATATCCCAATGTCTCCATCTAGTGAGAAATAACTGCTTGGATAAACCAAAGAGTATAACTCGTGCTAGTCTCAACAGAATTGATGGTGTTTGAATGCATCAATTCATCAATTAGGGATAATTTCAATACATCACAATTACACATGTAGAGAAACTCACTAGTTATGATCCAATCATAAATTCTCTCATGCTGTGAATCGTATTGCGGACATTCAATAAATGAGTTTAAGATCCAATCAAATACATGAAAACATGTATACTCAAATAGTAAATCTTCATTTATTAAATAAATTGTTTAATCATAAGGTGATTGCCTTAGGACACCTCTCATATATCACTAACACTAAGATCTTGGGATCTCCAATCAACAAGGTTGGGTTACCGCTACATTCATTTTAGTTGTAGATTTTTAATCTCATTCCTCTCGATGAACAATATACTTGATCTCGACTTAGCCCCTTCATTAGAGGATCTGCCAAATTATCTTTGGACTTGACATAGTTGATTGCAATCACTCCATTCGAGATCAACTATCTAATGGGTATTGTGCCTACGACGTATATGTCGTGACTTACCATTATACATTCTACTCTGTACCCTTTTAATCGTCAATTGACTATCACAGTGTATAAGTATGGCAGGCACAGGTTTCGTCCAGCTTGAAATATTTTCCAAGAAATTTCGCAGTCATTCAGCTTCTTCAGCTGCTTTATCTAGTGCTATAAACTCGGATTCCATAGTTGACCGAGCAATGCACGTTTGCTTAGTGGATTTCCAAGATATCGCTGCCCCACCAATCGTGAATACATATCCACTAGTAGATTTGGAATCTTTTGTATATGATATCCAATTAGCATCATAATATCCCTTTAAGACAGCGGGATATCTTCTGTAATGTAATCCATAGTTCATAGTATATTTTAAATATCTAAGAACTCGCTTCAGTGCTTTCCAATGGGTGTCGTTTGAATTACTTGTAAAACGAGTCAATTTATTGACTACACAGGCAATATCCGGACGTGTGCAGTTTGTGAGATACATCAAGCTGCCTATTATCCGAGAATATTCTAATTGTGATATGGGCTCACCTTGGTTTTTTGCTAAGTGTTGACTTAGATCCATAGGTATTTTCACTGTAGAGAGATTGTACGCATTGAACTTCTTCAACACGGACTCTACATAGTGGAATTGTGTCAAAACTATCCCCTCAGATGTCTTGAGAATTTTAATTCCCAATATAACATCTGTTCGACCCATATCTTTCATATCGATATTTTTGGTCAATATTTTCTTTGCACTTACAATTATCTCATGATTACTGCCCATTATAATTACATCATCTACATATAAATAAACGATTACATAGCCTTTGGGTGTGTCTTTGACATAAATACATTTGTCACATTCATTTATTTTGAATTCGTTTGACAACATTATTTTGTCAAATTTCTTGTGTCATTATTTAGGTGCTTGTTTAAGTCCATACAATGACACACCTTTCCCTCTTTTCCTGGAGCTACGAACCCCTCGAGTTGCTCCATATAGATTTCTTCTTCCAACTCACCATTTAAGAATGCAGTCTTAACATCCATTTGATGTATTTCAAGGTCATACAATGCTATGATAGCTATCAACACTCGTATGGATGTAATTCTTGTCACCGATGAGTAGGTATCGAAATAATCAAGGTCTTCCTTTTACTTGTACCCTTTGGCTACAAGTCTGGCCTTATACTTGTCAATCGATCCATTAGCTTTATACTTGCATTTTAGTATCCACTTACAGCCTAATGGTTTAAAACCAAAAGGAAAGTCCACTAATTCCCAAGTATGGTTATTCATGATGAACTCAATTTCACTATTAACATCTTTCCACAATGGGGTGTCGGGACTAGAGAGAGTTTCGCTTAATATTCTTGGGTCAATTTCTGACATAAAAGTCATGAAGTCTGGCCCGAACGATTTCTCAACTCAAGTCTGTTTACTCTGACATGGCTCTTCGCTTTGATAGTCAATAGTTCTTTTACGACAACTAAGTTCAGAAATGTCATTTTCGTTAGAACTTCCGTTGCTATCACTTTGAATGTTTTCCTTCTTATTTGGGAATATTTTTTCAAAGAATATTGCATTCCAAGATTCTATGGTTGTTTCCACATGAATATCAGGAATGTCTGATTTGTAAACTATGAAACGATATGCACTACTATTTTGGACATATTTGACAAATATTGCATCGAACATTTTTGGTCCGATCTTTATTTGCTTTGGCTTGGGTACTTCTACCTTTGCCAAGCACCCCCACACTTTTAAGTATTTGTATGATGACTTATGGCCTTTTCATAGTTCATATAGTGTTTTATTGTTTTTCTTGTGAAGGATTTTATTTAGAATGTGATTTGTCGATAATATAGCTTTCCCCCTACAAGTTCTGGGATAAGCCTAAATTTATCAACAAGGCATACATCATTTCCTTTAGTGTCCAATTTTTACGTTCAGCAACACCATTCGATTGAGGTGAATAAGGCACCGTTGTCTGATGGATAATGCCAGATTCTAAACAAAACTCATCAAACAGTGCACCATATTCTCCACCTCTATCGCTACAACTTATTTTAATTCGTTTATCAAGTTGATTCTCAACTTTTGTTTTATAGGTTCTGAAAGTGTCTAAGGCTTTGTTTTTACTTCTTAAAAGAAAGACATAACAAAATCTTGTGCAGTCATCGATAAAAGTAATTATATACTTTTTACCTTCTCTAGTTTGTATGAATTTTAAGTCACATAGATCACTATGTATTAACTCTAGAGGAGTTATTGACCTTTCCACCGAATGAAAAGGTAGTCTCGTCATTTTTGCTTCTATGCACACTTTACATTTGTGTGTTTTGTCAACATTGATGTTTGATAATAAATTTAATTTAATGAGATGTTTCAGAGTATTATTATTGACATATCCAAGTCGATCATGCCATAAATAAAATCACTCAATGACATAGCTGAAAGTTTTTATTTTATTATCATCAAATTCACGGTGTACAGTCATTACAACTATTTTGAACAAATTCTGTTTTAAGTACCCCTTACCTATGAAGATACCATTTTTCATAAGTACAAAGTTGTTTGATTGGAACACTAGTCTAAAATCGATTTTAACAAGTGTCGATCTAGAAACTAGGTTCTTCCTTATGTCGGGAATATAGAGCACATCCATGAGTGTTAGCTCCTTCCCAGACGTCATTTTCAGAATAACTTTTTGAGTCCGACAATCGACGATGTCGTGGAATTGCCCATATAAAGCTTTATTCCATTTATCGGAGTATACTTGGAGAACATCGCCTTATCAAAACAGATATGACGTGTTGCTCTAGTATCGATTCACCACTGCTTCGGTTGTCCACCATCGCGTTAACTTCAAACACGATCGCCAATTCTATGTCGTCAGAAGTTGAGACCTGGTTCATAGTATCCTTCTTACTCTTGGTTGGTTTCTTTGGTCGTCTGCAATCTTTGGACATGTGTCCTGATTTTTTGCAGTTGTAGCATGAGCCCTTGAATTTTTTGCCTTCAGCCTTCTTTTTGGATTGTTTCAGCTTCTTGGCATTTGGCTCAACCAGATTGGATATCTCGTCGACAACCCACCTCGTTCCTCTGGAGTCGGATAACTTTCGATTATCTTCCTCTATTCATAGCCTCAAGATTAGGTCTTCAAGTCTCATCTCCTTTTGCTTGTGCTTGAGGTAATTTTTGAAATCCTTCCACGACGGAGGGAGTTTCTCGATTACCGTGGCTACTTTGAACAACTCATTCAGCTTCATGCCTTCGGCATCCATATCATGCAATATTAGTTGCATGTCTTGGATTTGAGATGTCACACTCTTGGAATCTACCATTTTGAAATCCAAAAATCGACTGACGATGAATTTCTTTAATCCGACATTTTCTGTTTTGTATTTCTTTTCGAGCGATTCCCACAGAGATTTTGCCATCTTCATCGCACTATACACATTATAAATGTGTTGTCCAATGCATTGAGAATGCATTTATGGTATAGAAAATCTCCGTGCGACAACACATCGCAAGCAACCTTACTATTGGAATCACCTTAGCGACTAGCGGGTCTTCACGCAAAAACTATATGAGGTTTAGCGTCGTCAAATAGAATAACATCTTCTACTTCCATTGTTTGTAGTCAGCTCCGTTGAACTTTTTCAACTTCTCTCTGGGTGGAACGGTGGTCGGGACATCATTGATCACAACCATATCAATTTACACTGATATCGTTTTACGCTTGTTGTGTGTTTCGATAATTGCCGCCGAGGAGGATGCAAACTGATATCAGATCATCGAGACTAGTGTTCAACACTATCTCCGTAAAACGATATTGCTCTGCTATAGGTGCTTATGGATAGCAGCAATTTGTTTCCCAAGATACAACGACGACGTCTCGAAATAGCATCACTTCAAATTTCGAGACCAACGAACCTTCTCGTAGACTTTTTGGACTCTAGATGCAGAAAATGTGAGGTATTTGAATGATTGGATTGATTGGATTCCATCATCTAGAGGATTCCATTTATACAAGGTGAAGAGGTGAGGCACCCTTTGGTGATTGACTGTAATCTTTAGTCAGGATTCATTTGGGTTGTTCAATCTAGAGGGTTGTAACCCTTCAGATAACCCTTTGATCTCAACTGTCAAATATAGATGCAGCGATCCATTCGATCTGACACTTCAGATCAACCTTCATCACCAACAATTAGATCATGACTCTTTGCGATCAACGCTCCAGATTGCATCACATGTTATCCATCATCCCTCTTCAATCCAACGGTTACCATCTGCCAACTCAGTCAACATTCCAATCATCTCTCTCTTCCCCAACCGAGTGTCACATAAGCATGACACATCACCCAAGTGCCACATAGACATTGTCATGTCATCTGGAGCATAAATTTAAACTCCTCATAGCGAAGTGCAAAGTGCGCCAACAAAGTGCCCATTACGCGCATGGCGTGTGGCAGGCTCATAGGTGCGAGCACTTGTTTGCCCGTTAGAAGAGAGCATCTGTGCTTTTTGTGTTAACTTCATTAACACAACAACACATATAAGGACGCAAATACTCTTTAGAATTTCCGATGTGGGATTATTCTCATCTACTTTCTTTTAAAACATTAATCTATAATTAATATTATTTTGGGCTGAAAATAACAAGAAAACCCTTTCTATCATGTTTTTCATGAGCAATAGCAAGAAAATTCTTAGCATGTTTTTTACTATTGTATAAAGGAAGAACATTATTTAAATTTATCTTAGGGTTTGCTTTAGCTCCTTCTACTTGTGATGCTCCTCTAATATCTTTGGTTGGGTTCCTCCACCTCGGATATTGACTTCGAAAATGATCCTGTTATTGACAATTGAAGCATACAATATGCTCCTTGCTCTTGTGTGTTACGGCTCCAGCCTCTTTTGATTTTTCTTTGGCATTTAGCACTTAACTTTTTTTCTTGGCCAATTTTGGATATTTACTCTTGTAATGCCCTTTCTCCCTACACTCAAAGCAAATTATGTGATCTTTATTTTTGTGAATTGCATTTGAGTTACCTTCCTTGGTAGGGGACTCTTGTTCTTCATTTGCACTAGAGGTAGATGGTTCTTCTTGCCCCGGCATACAGGATGGTCTCTCCTCTCCCTCAATCCTAGAGGTGGAGACTTCCTCAACCTCCTCCACCGATCTGGATGTGTTGGGATGTATACTGAAAAGTTTATCTTTTGTATGAACATCTTTATTTTTGAAATAAGAATCACATAATAATTATTTGCATATTTATGGTTATGCATATTATCTGATATATTATATTATAGATAACATGGTGTGTAGTGTCACACGGGAGATCATGTTATCAGTTCCTTGTAAAGTATAAGTAAAGGCGCATAACCAAGATGGTTTTGGACAAACCATTAGTATGGTTGTAGTGTGATTTGGTATTGGTTTGTCTTGACCATAGAATTACACTAGTACACTTTGTGTATATTGAGCAGGACCAACTTAGAGGTGATTCGATTTATTGCTGACTACATAATTGAATCGGACCTCTGATATTATGGTGTACATGCTCTTAATAATCCAGATATAATAACGGGCACATGTACTTAGTATTTATTTCTTTGATTTACCAATGGGCGAGATTTATAGAGTAAATCGATAGGCTCGGTAAGTTGGGAAATAATATTATTTACATGGTGTGTCATTGATTATAGGAGAAAATCGTATTCTATATATTAGAATGATGTCCCCTTGAGGAGCTCATAAGGTTCATCATGTAAACCCTGTAGGTGGACTTGGTCTGACATGAAGATAAGGTTGAGTGGTACTACTCATGGAGTTAGATGTTGATTAATTAATTGACGGACATTCGAGATCTTAAACACGGGGAGATATTTGTACAATTAATATATGGAGCCCATATTTATTTATGGGGGTTGGTGAGGTAGATAAATGATAATCCTCTAGTGGAATGAATTGTCATTAATGGATCGGACTTTATGTGGGCTTGATCCATAGGGTGGCCAAGATCCAACTCCTCCTCATGGTCGCTATTGTAGCCTATTAAAACTCTCATGAAGCCTAGATCCGATGGTGGAAAATGAAACTCTAGATTCGACGGTTGAGATTAAATCTCTAGATCCGACGGTGGAGATTAAATCTCTAGATCCGATGGTTGAGATTAAATCTCTAGATCCGACGGTAGAGATTAAAAGGAGGCTTAAGCCTACCTCTATAAATAAGGGCTTGGGCGGAAAGGAGAGGGATGATCCAATTAAGGTTAGGGTTTTGAAGTTGGCTTGAGAGAAGAGGTGGGCGGAAATCCTAGGTTGTCTTCTTCCTATTGGGCGGCAGCAAGGTTTTTAGGTTTGGCTCTTTTTGGCCGGCGGTGCCTCACCCTCTCTCTCTCTAGGTTGGCCAGCAACTCCTCCCTCTCTCTCTCTCTCTCTCTTTGGCCGACGGCAACCTATCTTCAAGGTTGGCCGGTGATCCTTCATCCACTCCTTGGCCGGCGGCAACATCAAGCTCCTTGGCTTGGTGTTCGTTTCTAGATAGGAGAAGAGTTTTGTTTTATTCTTCCCTTTGTTCGGAGCGAGCAAGGAAGGGAAGAACGCAATCTAGGAGGCTTCGACTTTTGGAAGATCGTCGCCCACACGACATCCAAAAGGAGGAAGGACATACAATAGAAGATCAAGAGGTATAATAAGAAGTATAATCTTGTTTATTTTGATTAGCGTTCTTTTGTATAATGCATATGATTGTTTACAATTTCATGATCATGGACCCTGATGATAAACACAAAAATCGACGATCTGTGCATCGTCTATTCCGCGACTAATCGAAGAAAAGAGGTAGGTTACTTGAACAACAAGTTTGTTCAAGTAACCACTCTATTCGAATAGCACGACGATGGATCGGTTGCTTGGGTAATCCCTCTTCGCCGAGGATTAATTTTTTAATACAGGGACGTAGACGGGATCGCCATGCACAAGCGACCGAGTTGAAGTGGGAAGTGAAGTTTCTCCCTTCAAGTGGTATCAGAGCCATAGTTTCCGATTTTGTGTGTTTAGGATTCGGTTACTTTTATGCATTTATCATATATTGTATGTGCCGGATGTAGGATGTGCGTAGGCTAACTTTTTGGTTGCAGGCATAAGATCCAACTATTATGACCATATGTGTGTGTATGTGATTGGATGTGTGTAATTGTATTATTATTTGAATCCTCGGGGTTGAAGAGGTTAGTATTTAATTTTTATAATTAAGTACGACATTGTTTAGCCACTCTTTTATTTTAGTTTACTTTCAATCTAGATTTCATGTACACTCCTTCGTGGAGTATAGGATCGATGGATGTAAATTAAAATAATTTTTCTCGGCTCGGATCTCCGGATGGCTTGTACATGGCGTAGGGAAGAGCGGACGAGATGATGATACGATGGGAGGCATATTGGAGAACAAAAGCCATAATAGTTGGAAAATATTTTTTTTATATTTATTGCTTCTTGTTTGATATGCATGTCGTGTGCTAGGAAAATTTCTCAATTTTAAATTACTAAGTGGGAGAGGGATATTTTTTATAAATTCTCACAGCCTCCATTACGATTTGACATGTGATGCAAACAAACTTGCGCGTCGACTCTGAGTGCCTTCCTCCCCATCGGATGAGTTTGTTTTGCGGATCACAGGGTCAAATATGGTTATAGGAAATTATTTAGGAGCGTGTGTACTTCCCCATCGGAAGGCACATAATCTGAGATAATTACCTTGGTATCGAGTAATGGTGAACACTTAGATGCAAATAGGAGTATCCTCCCCATCAGAGTCACTGCTTTTATTTGTAGAGCCAAAGAGGAACCAACTATTGATTTTATTTGTCAAAAATTTAGGTTGACAAGATAGTAAAATTAATGGGTAAAACCTCCTTTTACAAATATAGAATTCGTATAAGTCCACACGATCGTGGCATACGATATTCTCGGTGTTTTGAGGTGTTGGTTGATTTTAAAATTTTATTGTTTGAGGAATCTATAATTTTTTGAAATTTAATGTTTTGATCTATGTGATTCTTAGGTTTTTCAAAAATGACTTTCAACCCGCTTGCTGTGATATTAAAAGAGAATAAACTTACTGGACCCAATTATGTTGATTGGAAGAGGAATCTTGATATTGTCTTGACTGCTGAGGAGTACAAGTATGTACTCTTCGAAGAGTGTCCTCCTAAGCCTACGGATGATTCTGGGGAAAAGGAGAAAGAGAGTTATAAGAAGTGGATTAAGGCTGATGAGATGGCGCGATGTTACATTTTGGCTTCTATGTCAAATGTATTGCAACATCAGCATCAAGTCATGTCCACTGCTTATGACATGATGCTCAATCTCAAGGAGCTTTTCAGACACCAGAATCGGGCTACTAGGCAAGAAGCCATGAGAAACTTGATGACGACCACCATGATTGAGGGAACACCCGTAAGGGATCATGTTCTCAAGATGATGACTCATTTGAATGAGTTGGAAGTCCTTGGAGCTGAGATCGATGGGGAAACCCAGGTCGATATCATTCTCTAGTCTCTACCTAGGAGTTTTGAGCAGTTTCGCATGAACTACAACATGAATAAAAGGTTGTATTTATTGGTGGAGCTTCTGACAGAACTCCAGGCGACAGAGGGGCTTTTTCGTTAGAGTGCTCAGGCTCAGGCCATGGTTGCCAAAAGTTTCTACTTCTAAGCCGAAAGGCAAGAAGAAGAAGAAACAAGGTGGGGCAAAGGTGGCGGGAGGATCTTAGGGAGGAGTGAAGAAGGCGAAAGGCAAGTGCTTTACTTGCAAGCATACCAGACATTGGAAGAAGGATTGCCCCAACCGGAAGCAGAACAAAGGTATATCTTTTGGTCTAGTCGTTAAAACATGTTTAGCAGTGTTATCTACCGGCACCTGATGTGTAGGTACGGGAGCCACTGATCATGTCTGCAATACTTTGCAGGGGTTCCAGGAAACCAGACGACTGGCTGACGGGGAGATTACTGTTTACTTGGGTGATGCTACAAAGGTGGTAGTTGTTGCAGTGGGAGATGTTTATTTGTCTTTTGAAAGGAATAAAACTTTTGTTCTGAAAAATTGCCTTTATGTACCTTTATTTAGAAAGAATTTGATTTCGGTTTCTAAATTGTTTTTGGATGGATAACAGAGTTGTTATAAAAAGGAATAGGGAGATTATCTGTTCTGGTGCATTGATAAGAAATTTATATACCCTTGAACCAAAAGCTCTCACGATGCAAATAGAAGTAAATAACTCATCTTCTAAATCTAATAAGAGAAAAGAACCTTCGAAAATGAACCAAACATATCTTTGGCATCTAAGGTTAGGTCATATTAACCTGAGTAGAATTCAAAGGTTGATAGCTGATGGACCTCTGAGTTCATTAGTGGTGAAAGATTTTCCAACCTGCGAATCTTGCTTGGAAGGTAAAATGACCAAGAGGCCTTTTAAGGTCAAGGGGTATAGAGCCAAAGATGTGTTGGAATTGGTTCATTCTGATTTGTGTGGTCCTATGTCTATCCAGGCTAGAGGTGGTTTTGAATATTTTGTCTCTTTTATAGATGATTATTCAAGATATGAATACATTTACTTGATGCGCCGCAAGTCTGAATGCTTTGACAGGTTCAAAGAATTCAAGACTGATGTGGAGAAACGTCATGGTAAAAATATCAAGACACTACGATCTGATCGTGGTGGTGAGTACCTCTTGGGAGAGTTTAGGAATTACTTATCAGAAGCTGTGATTCAATCCCAATTATCTGCACCTGGCACACCCCAGCAGAATGGTGTAGCGGAGCGAAGGAATAGGACTCTTATGGAGATGGTTAGATCGAAGATGAGTTATTTTGAGTTGCCAGATTCGTTCTGGGGGTATGCTCTAGATACGGTAGTGTATATTCTAAACTTGGTACCATCTAAATCAGTGCCTTCTACTCCCACAAAATTATGGACTGGGCGAAAGCCTAGTCTGAGACATATTCAGATTTGAGGGAGTCCAGCACATGTGCTGAAGGCAGATGCTGGTAAGTTGGAACCTCATACAGAAGTGCACATGTTCGTTAGCTATCCTAGAGGAATGAAAGGTGGTTTGTTTTATAGTCCTAGAGATCAAAGGGTGATCGTTAGCATGAACGCTAGATTTCTAGAGGAAGACTATGTGATGAACCACAAGCCCATGAGTAAGATTATTCTGGAGGAATTGAGAGAGGAAGTCACTACTTCAGTACCACCGGTACAAGAGGATATACCACAAGTGACTGCACCACGTGTCACAGAGAATACACAAGTGATACCTCGTCGTAGTGGGAGGGTTGTTAGATAGCCTGATAGATTTATGTTCTTGGGAGAATCTTCTGATTTGGTCCATGGCGAACATGAACCTGATCCCTGGACATATGACGAGGCAATCCAAGATAAAGATGTGGTATCTTGGCAAAGTGCGATGAATTCTGAGATAGAATCTATGGATTCAAATCAGGTCTGGGAGCTAGTAGAACCACCCAATGGTGTAAAAACCATTGGATGTAAGTGGATCTGCAAAATAAAGAGAGGAATAGATGGGAAGGTTGAGACCTTCAAAGCAAGGCTTGTTGCAAAAGGGTATACTCAGAAAGAGGGCATCGATTATGAGGAGACTTTTTCGTCGGTAGCCATGCTTAAGTCTATCCGGATTCTCTTATGTATTGCTGCTCATATGGATTATGAGGTGTGACAGATGGATATCAAGACAACTTTCCTTAATGGAAGTCTTGAGAAAAATATCTATATGAAGCAACCAGAGAGATTCATTGTAAAGGGCAAAGAGCATCTTGTGTGCAAGCTTAATCGGTCCATTTATGGATTGAAGCAAGCTTCGAGATCTTGGAACATCCACTTCGATGAGGTAATCCAGTCTTATGGATTTATTCAAAGTCCGGATAAATCTTGTGTATATAAGAGATGTGACAGAAACATGGTGGTATTTCTTGTACTATACGTAGATGATATTTTGTTAACTAGAAACAATGTCAAGGTGTTATCAGATGTAAGAGTATGGTTGTCCAAACAGTTTGATATAAAGGACTTGGGAGAAGTGAGACACATCCTTGGGATCAAGGTTATAAGGGATCGCAGGAAAAGGATGTTGTGCTTATCTCAAGCTTCATACATAGACACCATTTTGGCTCATTTTAGCATGCAGAACTCCAAGAAAGGTTTTCTACCTTTTAGGCATGGAGTACCTTTATCTAAAGAGATGTATCCTAAAACATCAAAGGAGATAGAGGAGATGAAGGCGGTTCCTTATGCTTCGGCAGTAGGAAGCCTCATGTATGCTATGCTATGTACGAGACCGGATATCTGCTTTGTCGTTGGCATGGTTAGCAGATATCAGAGTAATCCAGGATAGGGACATTGGACTGTGGTAAAACATATATTGAAGTACCTAAGAAGAACTAGAGATTATATGCTGGTATACCAGACAGATCAATTACTTTGGTCTACCTCGGGTTTGTATTTACTTTGGGAGATGGAGCCATTGTATGGAGGAGTGTCAAGAAGAAATGCGTGGCGGACTCCACCATGGAAGCTGAGTATGTGGCAGCCTCTGAGGTGGCCAAAGAAGCTGTATGGCTCAGAAACTTCTTGATGGACTTGGATGTGATTCCTGGTTTGCCCAGAACTATCACAATTTATTGTGATAACAGTGGTGCAGTTGCAAACTCGAAGGAACCACGAGCCCATAAGGCAAGTAAATACATAGAGCGCAAGTACCACCTGATACGAGAAATCATAAAGCGAGGAGAAGTTGTTGTGGCCAAGATTGCATCAGAGGATAACCTGATAGATCCTTTCACTAAGGCCCTTCTAGCGAGAGCTTTTGATAGGCATGTGGAGGGAATGAGAATCAGATGTATGGCGGTATAAGGACACATAGTCTTTTAATATAAGTGGAAGATTTTTGGGATGTATACTGAAAAGTCTATCTTTTGTATGAATATCTTTATTTTTGAAATAAGAATCACTTGATCATTGTTTGCATATTTATGGTTATGCATATTGTCTGATACATTACATTGTAGATAACATAGTGTGTAGTGTCACACGGGAGATCATGTTATCCGTTCCTTGTAAAGTATAAGTAAAGGCTCACAACCGAGATGGTTTTGGACAAACCATTGGTATGGTTGTAGTGTGATTTGGTATTGGTTTGTCTTGACCATAGAATTACACTAGTACACTTTGTGTGTATTGAGCAGGACCGACTTAGAGGTGATTCAATTTATTGCTGACTATATAATTGAATCGGACCTCGGATATTATAATGTACATCCTCTTAATCCCGATATAATAACGAGCACATGTACTTAGTATTTATTTCTTTGATTTACCAATAGACGAGATTTATAGAGTAAATCGATAGGCTCCGTAAGTTGGGAAATGATATTATTTATATGGTGTGTCATTGATTATAGGAGGAAACCATGTCCTATATATTAGGATGATGATGTCCCCTTGAGGAGTTCATAAGGTTTATCATGTAAACTCTGCAGGTGGACTTGGTCCGACATGATGATAAGGTTGAGTGATACTACTCATGGAGTTAGATGTTGATTAATTAATTGTCAGTAAATTAATTAATTGACGAACATTCGAGATCTTAAACACAGAGAGATATTTGTACAATTAATATATAGAGCTCATATTTATTTATGGCGGTTGGTGAGGTAGATCAATGATAATCCTCTAGTGGAATGAATTATCATTAATGGATCGGACTTTATGTGAGCTTGATCCATTGGGTGGCCAAGATCCAACTCCTCCTCATGGTCCCTATTGTAGCCTATTAAAACCCTCATGAAGCCTAGATCCGATGGTGGAAAATGGAACTCTAGATCCAACGGTTGAGATTAAATCTCTAGATCCGACGGTGGAGATTAAATCTCTAGATCCGACGGTGAAGATTAAAAGGAGGCTTAAGCCTAACTCTATAAATAAGGGCTTGGGTAGCAAGGAGAGGGATGATCCAATTAGGGTTAGGGTTTTGGAGTTGGCTTAAGAGAAGAGGTGGGCGGCAACCCTAGGTTGTCTTCTTCCTATTGGGCGGCGGCAAGGTTTCTAGGTTTGGCTCTTTTTGGTTGGCGACGCCTCACCCTCTCTCTCTCTAGGTTGGCCGGTAACTCCTCCCTCTCTCTCTCTCTCTCTCTTTGGCCGACGGCAACCTATCTTCAAGGTTGGCCGGCGCTCCTTCATCCACTCCTTGGCCGACGGCAACATCAAGCTCCTTGGCTTAGTGTTCAATTCTAGATAGGAGAAGAGTTTTATTTTATTCTTCCCTTTGTTCGGAGCGAGCAAGGAAGGGAATAACACGATCTAGGAGGCTTCGACTTTTGGAAGATCGTCGCCCACACGACGTCCAAAAGGAGGAAGGACATACAATAGAAGATCAAGACGTATAACAAGAGGTATAATCTTGTTTATTTTGATTATTGTTCTTTTGTATAATGTATATTGTTAGTACAATCAACCCGTGATATGGTTTTGATGTGTGTGGCAAAGAGTTTAAGTTAGGATGATTGGATTTGATATGTGCGTTGGAGTCTTGCAGGACTTAGTAATTCGCACATGGAGCATTGGCGAGTTTAACCTCTCATGACTCGGTCCTTGAGTCGGTGAAGGATGACTTTGTGGAAGTCGTGCGCTTGGAGCATCCGAGGGACTGTCGGACGAGGAGATTGGAGTGAAGCCGGAGGAAGTAGACTTCAGGGCGAGACACGAAGGATGGCGCTGCAGAGCCGTGCGCTTGGCGCATCCGAGGGACGTGGCCGGACGAAGACAACTTCAAAGGCGAGGGACTTCAAGGGATGAGAGTGAGAGAATGTAACCCGGGATGGGGTAGTACGCTTAGGTGAAACTTGGCCAATTGGCTAAGTGTCGGATGAGATTTCCCGACATCAGTCGACTGCTCCAAGTCGATTGTGACTTGACTGATATACGAGTCTGGTTTATGTACCATCAGTCGACTGCCATGGATTGATAGTCGACTGCTGATGGCAGCAGTCGACTGGTCGAGAGGGTTTAGAGCATAGAACCTCTCGTAGCCGACTGGGCAGTCGACTATGAAGGCATCCGTCGACTGATGGATACATCAATCGACTGCCAAGGTTTTCGTTGAACTACAATGGTCGGGATCTGATGTGTTCGGAGGCCATTGTAGTGGCGACAGTCGACTGCCAAGGGCAGCAGTCGACTGATGGCGGCCAACAGGAAGGAATCAGTCCTCTCTATAAAAAGAGAGGGTGTGGGCTTTTGGGAGGCTAATGTTCATGCTCTAAACTCTCCCAAAAGTTCCCTAAAGATTTTCAATCCTCTTACTTGAGTTTATTTACATTATATTTGTAAGAGGAGTGTTCTTGTGTAAAAGAGGTTACCTCCACCTAGTTTGGTGCAAATGAGAGATCTAGTGGATAGATTGAGGCGTGATTCACCTTGGACGAATCGGACCGTGGATTAGCGGCGAAGCCGTGAACCACGTTACATTGTGGTGTTAGCGTTTGTATTTCTATTCTTCCTTTGCTTTGTCTTTAATTGTTCATATTAGTATATTCCGCTTGCGCTAATAGTTTTGTAGACGATCAACGAACGATTTCCATCTACGACGAAAGAAGGCTATTCACCCCCCTCTAGCCGGCCATCATTGACCCTACAAGTGGTATCAGAGCCAAGTCGTTTGTCGAGGACTAACCGCCGCAACAAACACTTCATCAAGAGATGGCCGGCTCTAATATTCATCCGTCGAAGTTCGAGGGGGAATTCACTTGGTGGAAGAAGCGAATGGAGGTATTTTTCGAAACCGATTTTGAAATTCTATTAATAATGGAAAATACTTTCAAAATACCTAGGAATGAAGAAGGGGAGCCATTGGAGAAGACAAGATGGACAAAAAGACAAAGAGAGGAGTACTTGGAAAATTCGAAGGCTAAGCACCACCTCTACAATGTTCTCCTCCAACAAGAAGTGAATCAAATAGGGGAATGTACTAGCGTCAAGGAGATGTGGGAGAAACTCATAGAGATTTATGAAGAGACATCCGAGGTCAAGCTAGCAAGGAGAGATGTACTTCGCTCCCAACTATCCAATATCAAACTTGAAAAGGGAGAGAAGGTAAAATCCCTACACTCTAGGTTTAAGGAAATTCTAACCGGTTTGACAAGTGTAGGGGAAAAGCTCTCCAACCGGGATATGGTAATGAAGGCTATAGATGTCTTTCCTCGGTCCTCAAGATGGAGCTCAATGGTGGACTCTTTTTACATCTCCAAGAACCTAGAAGTTAGCACCTTGAAGGAATTCTTCTCAACCATGGAGCTCCACGAAACAAGGCTCGAAGGAGTAGTAGAAGAGCCAAAACTTCAACCATCAAGAGGAGTGGCACTATTGGCCAACAAGGGGAAGAAGAAGATGGAGACTTCCTCCTCCTCCGATGAAGCATCCTTCTCCTCCTCCATGGATAGCACGGAAGAAGCATACATGGTAAGGAAGGTAAGACGTGCTTTGAAAAATTTTAAATTTAATAAATCTAATGATAGGAGGAGAAGACCAAGGGGGAAGGTAATTTACTACAATTGCCAAGGAGAGGGACACATAAGGGATAATTGTCCCCTCTTAAACAAGAGCAAAGAAGAGAGGAGAAAGAAAGAAGAAAAGAAGAAAAAGGGAAGCAAGAAGAAGGAAGAAGAGAAGAAGGCCAAGGAAAAGGGGAAGACCAAGGCACTAAAAGCAAGAACTTGGGATGACCCTTCCTCCTCCTCATCATCATCGGAAGAAGAAAATGTCTTTGTCACAAATTTGGCACTAATGACATTTGATGACCTAGACACCTCCTCTCTGAGCAAGAAGAAAGAAGCACTAGTGAGGAGAGCTCAAGTGAAGGGGGAGCTTCATCCTCATCATCATCGGAAGCGGAGGAAGAGGACATGGAGACTATGGTAACGAATCTCTCATCAAATAAAATAGTTTCCATGATTTCTAGCCTTACTAAGGACTTATTTAGGGCTAAGAAAAAGAATAAAAGCATTCTAGATCAAATTAAGACCTTAGAAAATAAATTAGAACAAGCATGTTTTGATGTTAATAATGATGATGCATGCTCACATGACTATATGCCTCTTGATGTTAATGATACATGCTTTGAGGAAAATAGGATGTTAAGGAAAAATGTAGATCATTTGACTAAAGCCCTAGAAAAATTTACAATTAGCTCCAACACCCTTAATATAATTATAGGGAGCCAAAGGGATAGCTTCAATAAGAAAGGCCTAGGATATAAGGAAAATAAAAATGAAAAGGCCTATAAATGTTTAATTGCTAGGGGTCAAGATAAAAAGAAAATAATAGCTAGAAAATGGATTCCTATGGAATTTTTAGTGAACCCAATAGGAAAGAACTTGTTTTGGGTTCCTAAATCCATCCTTAAGGGTTAGGAAAACCCTAGGTTAGTCAACCATATGGAACTTACCTATATCATATTTTTGGTTGACTTAGGATGGCGGGACTAAGTTTTTGAAATAGTGTTAGGTGATGATAATGCACCCATAAATAGTTTAGATCATGCTCAACACTTAGTGTTATGTATGTTGATACACATTTTTAGCATAAGTGTTGGGTGACGATAATGTACCCATAAATTGATAATAATGCTTAAATCATGATAGTCAATATAATTGTTATACTTGTTTGCAATCATGATTTATGATCTTGATATTTGGCACATAGTCGTGGGCAATAAGGACTTAAATCATGCTCTAGGTGATATTTGACTTTTTATCATGATTTCATACCTAATGCATGATTACAATTTGAGGAATACTTTTGTTTCATGATCATAATATGAAATCAACACATATATGTCTTTATGATCATGAGGGTTGTTAAGATGATACTTAACCTTGGGTATAATTGCATGAAATTGAAAGTTAAGTATATACAAATACCTTTAGGATACATCTCACACTCACCATAGGCTATCTTGATTGAAAACTTAGCATGAGTGAGATGATAAGATGATACAGATGGTCCACTAATGCCTATGGCATTTAGATGGTTATTTAAAGTATCAAAATAGCAATAATAGACCAATCATGGGGAATACTTATGTTTAATTCATAGACATATTGCCCAAAGATCATGGTTGGATATTTCATATGTTTTCAAAATAATTTCTTACTTTAAAATCTGTGTGTTCATGTTTTGAAACAATCTAAAGCAAAACTAGGTGTTAAAATGAATACAAACTTGATCAAAACACTAGTTGTTTTTGAAGCTTTTGGATTTTTGGCAAATCATTGAAAATATAATTAATTTTCATGAAAACTCATTTTTTACTGATAAAGGACTTTAAAAGAAATGTGTTTTCAAAATTTCACAATTTTTTGAATTTTCTAGAATTTATAGTGCATTTGAATTAAAAATCAAAAATCGATTTCCTTGTGCGATCCATTGCCATTCGATGATAATCCGATGTATGTACTATGTACGAGCACAGTAACCTGATTTTATCAGGTTTTGTTTGGTCCTTGGTAGTTTTTCCTCCTTAGAGTTGATACCTTGGATTATGACATTTGGAAAATATTTTTGATGGTGTTAAAGGGGGGGGGGGGGAATAGGGAAGTTTAAGTTAATCATGCTAATAGGGAAGTTTAGCATGTCTTAAGGGGGAGTTGCATGTTTAAGGAGGAGTTGTTATACTCATGTTTTTATTTACATGCTTTCCTTGCTTATGATTATTGTTATTTGTTTACCTAACTTAAACGGATTGTCACACATTAAAAAGGGGGAGATTGTTAGTGCAATCAACCCGTGATATGGTTTTGATGTGTGTGACAAAGGGTTTAAGTTAGGATGATTGGATTTGATTGGTTTAAGTTAGGATGATTGGATTTGATATGTGCGTTGGAGTCTTGCAGGACTTAGTAATTTGCACATAGAGCATTTGCGAGTTTCACCTCTCATGACTCGGTCCTTGAGTCGGTGAAGGATGGCTTTGTGGAAGCCGTGCGCTTGGAGCATCTGAGGGACCGCTGGACGAGGAGATTGGAGTGAAGCCGGAGGAAGTAGACTTCAGGGCGAGACGCGAAGGATGACGCTGCAGAGCCTTGCGCTTGGCGCATCCGAGGGACGTGGTCAGACGAAGACAACTTCAAAGGCGAGAGACTTCAAGGGATGAGAGTGAGCGAATGTAACTCGGGACGGGGTAGTACGCTTAAGTGAAACTTGGCCAATTGGCTAAGTGTCGGATGAGATTTCTCGACATCGACCGATCGCCATGTCATAATGACCGCTTCCAAGTCGATCGTGACTGACGTATACGAAGTCCGTTCAGTGCCATCGACCGCCATGGATTGGTAGTCGATCGCTAAGACCATCACCGATCGGCCGATGGCGATCGGGTCGAGAGGGTTTGAGGCACAGAACCTCTCGTAGCCGACTGATGGGGCCTCCAATCTTCCTTGGCTGATGTAAGGACCCTCCAGTGCTCCCTGCATCTGATGTAGCTGGGTTGGTCTACCTCCATACTGAATAGACTGTGGCGGAGGCAGATTGGTCTTAGTGGGGCACTGTTTGGCGAAGTGTCCCTCGACACCACATATATAACACCTGCTCACGCCCTGGCGGCAAACTTCTGGATGCTTCCTCCCACACTTAGAACATGTAGGATACGTAGGCTGCTTATTGGTTGAACCTCCCTTTGCATTATTCCATTGCTTCCTCTTGCCATTGTTGTTTCGCTTCCAGTTCGAATTACCGCTCTGAGGTTTCTGACCTCCTGAACTTCCCTGGCTTTTACTTTCTACCGAGGCTAGCTTCTGGTGCTTGATACTATTCATGTAATGCTCCGTGATTAACGCACTGCTAATTAGCTCTTCAGTAGTCTGTGGTCTATTAATTCCACCAGCCACATTCAGAGCTATCTCCGGTCTCAACATCTTTAGCATCAACCTAACTCTTTCCTTCTCAGTACTGACCAGTTCCGGGCATAGACGAGCCAACCTATTGAACTTCTTCACCGCTTCATCTACTGATAAATCCCCTTGTCGGAACTCCGTAAACTCATCATAATGCTTATTGGTGACTCGCATATGGAAGAACTCCTCGAAGAACTCCGTCTCAAAGTCCGTCCATGACATTTGGTTCACCACCCTCTTGGCCTTTACTTGCTCCCACCACATTCTGGCATCTCTGGTCAGACAGAACGAGGCGCACTTGACTTTCTCATTCTCAAGCCAGTCCAGCAGTTCCGCTATGCGCTCTACTGTCTTGAACCATGCCTGAGCATCCCATGGTTCACTGACATCGATAAAATTCTTTGGCTTCAGCTTTTGCCATTGAATCAAATAGGCCTCTTGCCTCACCCCTCCCACTGGAGCTGTTGGTGGGACTGGTGGGGCGGAAGATGTAGTTGGAATGACATTCTGAGTCCCTGGCTGAGTAACAGGATTTTCTCGCTGATTCGTCATCAAGGTATTGATGACCTGCTGCTGCTCTGCCACTTGCTGTTGGAGCTAAGTGATTATCTGCATCCAGGCAGGTGGTGATACTTCTTCATTCATTCCTTGTCCTCTACGGGGTCTTCCTCGAGGCATTTCTTGCTCTTCATAAGATGATAAAGTGAAACCACTATAAGGCTATTATCACTACTTTTTATCATCTTCACATACATATCTAGATATGCTCTATTACTTACTCTCTCTCTCTCTCTCTCTCTCTATATATATATATATATATATATATATGCAAACATGTTTAACTCAAAGATAACATTCTAGGTGAGCATGTTTAACTTAAAAGAAGCATTCCTTACTACTCATAAAGTAAATAAAGTAGATAAATACTTGCTTACTTGGAGGCGGCAGGACTGATGCTCGAGATGTGTATGACGGAAGGGCGGAACTCGCTCTGATACCATCTTGTAATACCCCCCCCTAGTCTTTCCACTCTCTACTATGGGAGATGTCACTACTTTACTATCTTATTTCTTTATTTTCTTCCTGATCTTACTTTGACACTATACTTTAATCATCACTTAAATAATAACGAATTCAAGATCTTCACATACACGTACGAGTGTTAAAACTAATCCAACATGACTCTAGCATTCTTTGGTCTCAACCATAAGCAATCCAATTGAACTCCAACAATATCAGAAAGAAAACAATTAAAAACTTAAAATCTGGTTTAGACATATGCACTTAGGATCTTTTATTTCCAATGTTCTGTCGCCACACACACCCAGCACTTCATCCGTCATGCCACCTTACTGAAGCTTTTCTTTACTTTTATCTGCAGTATAAGGAAATACAAACTATAAGCAATAACGCGCTTAGTAAATATTTTCTATGCTCACAAAAACATGCACTGTATGAAATCATGCAACTAGTTCTCTTGCCCTGGATATATTGATACACATACAAACATAACTGGAAATCATAACTTTGATTACATGTCTCTTGTATAAATCATGCTCTTAAGTATTTTAAAACTTGTAAATAGTGTATCTGAACTGGAATGATTAACTTTGAAAACTTTTACTTATACTTATACTGATACTTCAAAATAATAATCATCCTGGATATGGGCCCGGCATAGTACCAATGTGCGCTTTCCTAATAGGTCGGGGTGGTCAATCACCGAACCTACTAGGGTAACTGAGACTGAGGGCCTTGGCCCGTGGGCGAAAATGATGTCCGGTACATGCCCTGTCAAAAGTAAAATACTTCTTTTATACTTATATTTTTATACATACTGAAAAAATGCTCTTAATCCCCTAAATCACGAATGGGGAGCACCATAAAGATCATTATGCTCTTGATCTCCAAAACTGAAATGGGGAGCATACTGAAGATCGTCGTACTCTTAATCCCAAATTCGAACGGGGAGCATCTTTAAATTTTCTTTATAAAGGAAATATTTTTACGTCTTACTCTACATCATGCATATAATTGTAAGCTACAACTCATCTACAACATGCATGATCATAAATCACATTCTTATCATGGATCTAAACATGATACTAAATCAAACATGACATAACGGGTAAAAATCATGTAACTAAAAACACCATGCATAACTGGTTCATATACATGCGTATAAACTGCTTAACCATGTAATTAGAAATAACATGCACATAAAAAATATATCGATGACATACGATAATTACTTATATTGCAGGTGAGCAATACTTACATCCTACGCTTTTTCACCAATTTATACCGTTAGATTTCGTAAAGAAAAGATCTCCTACGTGTTCCTTTGCTTTAGTGCGAGCCTCTACCAAGTCCTTGAGAAGATCCCTCTTGAAAATTCCCTCTTGAATTAATCCACGGTGGAGAAATTATAAAGGCTCTCTTTTTTTTCCTCTTTTGTTTTCCTCGGTGGCCGGAGAAAACGGAAGGGAAGCTTCTTTTTTTTTTTTATTGATTGGGCGGAGGGAGAAAACAGGAGGGAAGGAGGCGTGGTTGGTCAGGGGTTAGAGAGAAGAGGAGGAGAGTGGGCTATTCAACGGCTGGAGAAAACGAGAGAGAGAGAGAGGGATGGCCAGAAAAAAAAACTAGAGAGAGATGAAAGACGATGGCTGGAGAGAAGAGGGAGAGAGAGAGGGGGCGGGAGTGATCGACGGTGGGTGGGAGAGAAGAGGAGATCGGCGGCTGGAACCCGAGAGGTAGAGAGAGAGATCGGCGTGAGGTTTAAGGACAAGTAAAAAAAGAACCAATCTCTTCTTTTTTTTCGCCTATAGATATATTTTGTTATATCCTACTCATTGGTAATCTTATGACTTAGTGGTGGAAACCTATTTCCCCAAACCAACGGTTCATGGTTCGAGCCCCGGCTAACGAACTATTTATTCGATTTTTTTTTAATTCATATTCTTAATTATTTCTATTATTATTATTATTATTATTTATTCCTATTTTTATTATTTCTATTCTTATTCTTATTTCTATTTTCCTTTAATAAAAATATAGAAATTAAAATTTGGGATGTTACAATTTAGACTTATGTCACCAAGTCTTCATGCTTGGACTTTACGCTGTCAAACATTGAACTTATGCTGTCAATTAGACTACATGTTTAGATTTTACGCGCACCAATATCACACCTTTGGACTTTTCCACTACTAAGATCCATTTGAACTTATGCTATCAAGACTCAATGCTTGGACTTTACGCTGTCAAACATTGGACTTGTACTGTCAAGACTACATGTTTAGACTTTACGCCATCAATATCACACCCTTTACTTCCCTTGTCAACTCCATGTTGGACTTTCTAATTGCTAAGACCATGCTTGGATTTTTCCATTCCAAAACTCATACTTGGACTTTCTAATTACTAAGACCATGCTTGAACTTTTCCATTGTCAAAAATTCATTCTTGGATTTTTTCTTTGTCAAGTATCCATAATCACTATAATAAATTTGACTTTTCGCAGCGCGTCATCAACGACACACATATATAGCGTGCTATTAATAATAATTTTTATTGCGCACCAAATTAAGTGCACTGCAAATAGTAATTTATTTTTATAAATAATAGTGCACATTATAATGTATGTTGTTAAAAGTTTATTATTCGCAGTGCGCTTGATGTATATGCTATTAAAAATCTATTATTTACCGTGTGCAAATTCAGTGCGTTGTAAATAATATTATATTTATTAATATGAAAGAATAAAAGTCTCACAAAAAAATAATTTTTTCTAGCACGCCGTTCAAATGTGTCACGGAGAATATATATATATATATATATAAGTGTGCTGCGTTTACGTAGCCGTCACTTTTTGTCCTCCTGTCAACCTTAGCCATTGAAACATAGGTTTTTTCTCCCGCTCGTCTACCACCCCTCACCGTCTCATTGCCTAATTGCTAGACGCTGTCTTGCCCAAGGAGTCGTCAGGCGTCATCCTTCTCTAGAATCCGTCGTCACACGCCGATCTCCGTCGCGATCCTTGACCCTCTCCGTCGCAATCCTCGCCAGCGCCTTCCTCCCAAACATCTTGCGGTAACAACAACTCCTCCCTTACTATATAGATTTTGCTCCAGTCGCTCGCACACTATCGTTCCAACCACGGTTTTGGGTCTGACGGGCGCAGGAAATCCTTCACCTAGCGGCCTTCCCAGTTCACGTCTCGCCAATGCCTTAAAGCCCTCTCGATGGCATCGAACCAGGGAGGCATCACCGCTGCTACCAACAATGACGAGAGACAAGACCTAGGTCTCTCGATTTGAAGGCGGTTTTGGATGAGATTCATGTCGATTTGGCCTACAAGGAACCTCAATCTCTACGTAGTGGGTGCATTAAAAAAATCTCATTTTGGCAATTCTATTTCTCTTATTTTTTTCTTCATTTAGGGCCTCTGTCCATTTCTGACTCATCTGGCTCGCTTGAGGGAGCACGATTTCGTGTTGCATACTAGGTTAGGATTGTGATTTATATGTTTTTTTTATCTTAATTTGCTATTGGTTGCTTTGATTCCTTTGATCTCTTGCTATATGCTTTGATGAAACTGCGTTCATTTTCCTTAGGGGTTTCCGGGGGCGTACGGCGAAGCTGCAGCAACAAAGGCATATCCTAACTGTGAAGCAGTTCCGTGCGAGCTGTTTGAGACTGCTCTTGATGTGAGCTTTGCCTTATTTCAATATTTTCCCCGGAGTTCTCTGGTGTTTTTCTAGAACCATAAATAATGATCTTGCATTTTTTTGCAATGTTATCCAATCCCTTCATTTTGGATACCTAAATGGAATTTCCATGCCTTTAAAAATTTATACATTTAGATTGCATTTGTTATAGATGTTCGGTCCTCCAAAAAATTGTCCCAAAGAAGGATGTTGTGGGGCATGTTTAAAAAAGAAGTCAATATTGTGTGCCAGGATGCACTGTCTCTATCTTTAGGTATGTATATATGCCTTCGATAATTCAGTAGTGATTTGGATTAGAAAATGCTCGTTGAATCAAAAAGTGCAGGGTCGAATATTTACGTAGCAAAGTGAATAAGAATAGCCAGTGCTCGTACTTGATTAGATTGATTTTATCAGATCTTTTATTTTATAAAATCTGAAGGTCTTCCACGTGCAGAAACTACATCAAATTATGTCACAAGCAATATGTCAAAATGAGTCCAGGGCATGGTCAGCTCGGTGCGAGAGCTACCTCTGTCAACCTCAATCTGTAGATTTTATTAATTCTTCTTGTAGCCAATTTATACCTTTAAATTCTAGCATCTCTGCCGGCTAATTCTAACTTTATCAATTTATTAAACATTTGTAGCCGACTTTGATTGATTAGGTTGCCTCATACTATATATTTTGTTTGCATAGATTTTGACTTGATTCTAAATAAATAGCATGTGTGTACAATTGCTGCAGTTTGCTTGGCGAGACCAAGAGTATGAGCAGTAGGCATGATGCCATACTGCTTACCTAGCAAACAAACCTAACTCTCCTCTCCATCATCCACTTTGCATTTTCATGTTTTATTTTTATTTTTCAATTTTAATTAAATTTAATGTTTTATAAACAACTTGAAAGTTTTGTCTAAGAGTTGTACAAAGCATTTTATAGATTCAGATTGCAAATGTAGGGTGGTATACGTTCATGTACCGTGATCTTCCTATCTCGTTAATTGAGAGTTGTTTTCGCCTTCTTCTCAAATTTATGGTATCTTTTTCCTCTCTCTCTATGTCGTCTCTATTTATTGTAGTTGTTTCAAATGGGAAATTCTTTTTCTCTTTATTGAGCCTTCAAGGATTTCTCTAAATGTGACATCTTTCTCATCTTGAAATTTTGGAGGGGTGGAACATTAGTTTCCATATGGCTTTATTAGTTTTCTTAGCACTTGTTGAAATCAACACGAAATAAATAGACAAGTAAATCTCATGCTTTGTAGGCTCATCTTATGTGTTCATATTATACACTGATCTTTGTAGAACTTATTAATTTGCTATGTAGTCTCATCTTATGTGTCCATACTATAGTCTCTTTCCCAAATAGCATGCTTTATTATAAAAATATGCTCGGTAGTTTTAACAATTTTTTATTGTTCTATAGTCAAAAATGAAGAATGTGAGTCATGGAGATATCAATGATTATACTAAATGTAAGTTGCTTCATTGGTCAGTTGATGGAATTGTTGTAGAAGGTCGAATTGTATTCACAAATCCAAAAGCAAAAGTGCATCATGTTCCTCTTGATGGATCTTGCTGAAAAGTTTGGATTGATAGAGTCTTTGTGGAGAAGGTGGATTTAATTCGACTAACTGATGAAATGTTTCTTCTCGAGGATGTAATAGGAAGTACAGTGGCTTGGTTATCTAAGTTTATAGTTTTGTGTGACTGATATAGATTTAATCATATACTTTTTGTAGGAAACAAATCATATTACTAAGTGAATTTCTATTATTAGTTTGGATTGTTGTTTCTAACTAAGTGAATTATTATTTTGCTTAAGTGTGGTGTTGATGGTTATCTATGATTTTATAATTGTGTGTGATATTTGTGTGTCGTATTAAAATTTTGTGAGTTTTGATTTTATAATTATTTGTATTTGGTACTATAATTGTGTGGTATATGTATATTGAATTTGAGAGTGTACTTAACCACAGTGCGCGGTCGCAAGTTGTGAATGCACTTAACCGCAGCATAGGGTCGCAAGTTGCGAATGCACTTAATCGCAGTGCGCGATCGTGTGCTGCGAATGCATTTAACCACAGCGTGTGATCGTGCACTGCAAATGCACTTAACCGCAGCACACGGTCGCACACTGCGAATGCATTTAACTGCAATGCGCGGTCGCGCACTGCGAATGCACTTAGTCGCGCAACACGCGCTTGCACGTTGTCGATGTCTTATGATTTTTAATAGCTTGGCGTTGTGTAGCATGTGATGCACACTGATAGAATAATTGTGTGTTACGGAAAATCAAATTTGTTGTAGTGCTTGGATTTTTCATATCAAGATCTATGCTTGGACTTTCCACTGACCATCACATTGTCAATCGTATTGACAAACATTAAAATACTGTTCGAGTCACACTCGATCTGATTAATCGTGACTTGAGTCGATTGCATTAACAAAAAACAACACCAAAATTGTCCTGATATTTGAACAACAGTGGTCATGAACCTTGAAAAGCAGCACCAAGGTAGTCTTACACCTTAAAGAGCAGCACCAAAGTCATTTTATACTTTGAAGATCACCATCTCTGTGGTGTTGGTATTTCAAGAACAGGATTATGGTGGTTCTGCACTTTGAAGAACAACAATTTGATCAGAAATCATTATTTAGGTGATGAAAATTATTATTATTATTTTTTAACATTGTTTTTTATATATATGTCGAAGGGGAGAGATAAAAGTCAAGGTAAATAAAATTTTATTTTGGTTTTTCAAAGCTCCCTATATATTAAGGAGGAGGTATTATTAAAGGGAGTTTGTTGAAAAACGGAAAAGCATTTTATTTATGCAGTGATTTTCTTAACTTTGAACCATGTTGTTATAGATAAAAAAGATGGAGACTGATGGTACAAAGATATTAGATAATCGAATTTAGATTTTAATTATGATAAAGGGTTCAAAATTAAATCATAATATTATCTTATGTATTATGATAAATGTGCAGAAAATGAATAATCTTAACTCCTTGCGAGGACAAAGGATCAGATGTTAAATAACATATAAGAGGATCAAGGTAAGCTCCTTATGAGAAGTGATGGTAAGATTATGTCTATGGTACGGGGATAACCTTAAACGTCGATCAGACTAAGGCTTCTGGAGGAATATCGAAATCGAGATCGGATAGTTAAAAACTGCCGCTAATAATATTATTATACATTGTGCTAATTTTGTATTGCAGGCTTCATGTTACTTGTTTTGAGCCTTGGTCGAGCACCAAGTATCATTTCCGACCACACAGTGTAATTCCCGACCACAGTGTAATTCTCTACCACACAATGTAATTTTCGACCAACTATGTAATTCTCGAGCAAATAGTTCAAACCCCGAGCACCTAGTACAAAAATTGATTGTGAAAAACTTACAACGTGGAAAGACTGGCGGCTCAACAATAGTCGACTGATCGACGATAATCGAATGATACGGGCAGATCAAGCAATGTCACATCCGGATAAGATCCAGATTAACAGAATCTAGATTTGGACTATGTCAGAGTTAGATCTATAAAAGAAGGGTTAATCACAAAGTCTAAAAAAATCAATTATTGACGTTCAAGTGCTCCAGCTTCCAAAAAAACTCGCTGCAACCAATGTTGTACATCCGACCAAGCTTCTTACTTAAGTTACATTCTGTCGGTATATTTTAATCTTTCGTGTACTTAATTTTGAATAAGAATAGTAAGGTTGTTATCATCGTTAAGTAGTGTTGCCCATCGAGATGATGATGGTGAGGTGTCTTAGTGACGAAAACAGCAAGAACCGACAACTATCACGTGAAGAGATGACGTGGAGGAAAGTTGAGCACAACTGGAACTCGATCTTACCGGATGGCCAAACCGAATGGCGAGAGTCGAGCCGAATAGAGGACTTGCACAGTAGCGAACGGTTAAGGGTGCCGAGAGAGATCTCGGCAAAGCCCCTCCGACGCTCAAGGTAGGAAATTAATATGAAGATGTGGAAAGAAACTGAAGAGAACAGAGATAAGAGCGTGAGAACTTACCTTTCCTTCTCAAGGAGAGCCATATATATAGAGGGGGAGTTCCCTCGTTGATAGGTTCTACCAGCGGAAGTGATATGACTTCAGGGGGTCGTATATCGCGATCATTGCCCTTTGAACTGTATCAAGCGCGTGAGTTGCAGTTAATGCACCTCGCGCGGTTGATAGGAGGCAAATCCTAATTAATGCCGCAGCCAATCCTTTGAAACCTAGCGGAGGAATCTGCTTTCGCGGGTGGGTTGTAATTAATACACGTCGCGCGGTTGATAGGAGGCAAATCCTAATTAATGCTGCAGATATTCATTTGAACCCTGTCAGAGGGATTTGTCTTTTTGTCGGGGAGAGGTGATGATGAGGATTGCCAAGTCAGCTTGTGGATATGAAATAAACACCTCCTCTTGCAAATAAGACAACTTATAATAAAATAGATTATACGGAGAAATGGTGCATCAGAGATGACGTGTCCTTGTCAAGAGATAAAACGGATGAAACAAAAAACCTTCAGCATAATGGGAATACGAGCCGAGACGCGGGGCGTTAGGCATGATAGAAGTCCAGGCCGAGACGCGGGGCATCCGGCATGATAGAAATCTAGGCCGAGACGCGGGGCGTTCGGCATGATAGAAATCCGGACCGAGACGCGGGGCGTTCGGCATGATAAAAGTCCAGGCCGAGACGAGGGGCGTCCGACATGATAGAAATCTGGGCTGCCACCTATCATATGTCAGATGACGTGGTAGGTTCAATTTGTTTGCCTAGTCATAGTTTAGTTTTACTCGGTATTATAAGCATCCCCCTCCGAGTCTAGTCGAAGGATAGGCGTAGCTTGACTGACTAAACTGGTCTGGTTAGACCATGACTTCTCCCTTTATCCCCTTAATGAGGCATGGGAGGTGGCGCTTGGTATGGGCTCCTCGGGAATAGAGAAAATCTCACTTTTCGACGTATTCATTAATGCTCATTAATGCGACGATTCGATTATGATTGTCTCATTTTCCTAGGGTTCCTCTGGCCACGCCATGTGTACCAAGAGAAAAACCTCGGAAGGGGAACCGTCGCGACATTACTATAAGTGGCCTTCTGCCTCCCTTCCTTTTCCATTTTCTTGTGCGCACTCCCTCTTGCTTCCCCTTCCGTCGATTTTCAACCTCTTCCTTCTTCTCTGGCGCCGTCCAGTTAGTAAGTCTCCTACCCCATTCCTTTTCCTGCGATTTTCCTTTCTGTTCCATGGCCCCAAATACCGATCTTTGGTATTTGAGGACCCGCAGTACCGTCGACTCGGGGGTTCGCTCCGAGGCTTGGGCTGCTTTTCACATTCCTAACTTGTACAGGCTGCGAGCCCCTCAAAGGGACCAGCGGCCTCATGAGCCGCCCTCTGAATTCATTACCTTCTTCCTCGACCAGTTGTCGGCTGGTCTCCGGTTTCCCCTTCACCCTTTCTTTGCTGAGCTATCCTCCTATTTTAGGATACCCCTTAATCAACTAGCTCCTAATGCTTTTAACATCATCAATGGTTTTACCATCATCTTTTTATTTTACCATCTTCCCCTTTCCGCCGAAGCCTTTCATTCTTGCTTCTTCCCCAAGAAGAAAGAGGCCAGTGTCTTCTTCTTCTCGGCTCGACAAGAAGTAAAATTCTTGTCGAACTTGATCACTTCCCACAAGCACTGGAAATCTAAGTTTTTCTATGCCCGTCCTAAGTCCCCCTTTACCTGGCCAACCGTATGGCAGCTCGAGCTGCCACCCTCTCCCTCCATTCGGTCTTTTCGAAAGTCCTCTTCCTATCAAGAAATAGCCTCAGTTCTACTCAGCTTGAGGTTTGATGTGAATGTCCTGCTAGAGGAGGGACTTCTATATCATTTCGACATAAGCCCGATAGAGGCCGAGCTGAGTGGCTCATTAGGTAAAAAGAATTTTTATCTTGTCCCTCTTTCTTCGTCTTATTTCTGTTTTCTAACCTATTTTCTTTTCTATGACAGCTGAAGTCATGATTCGGGCTTCTATCAGCAAGAAGCTGAAGTGGAAGCGGGCCTAGGTGATTCCCCCCAAGGGCGCTCCTTCCGAGACACCTGAGGAAACCGGCTTAGACGTCCCCCCCCACCTCGGCCTTCCATGGTTGCCGAGGTGATAAGTTCGGGGGATTTGGAGGAACAGCAGAGGCGGCGCAAAAGAAGTCATGCAGTGCTTTCCTCTGCAGAAGGGGACTCGTCTCAACCCTCCTCCTCTCACCTAAGTCCTCGGCATTCAGCCGGGCCGAGTGGCGAAGGGCCCAGCGGTACAGTACCGGACATTTTGGAACCCCCGCTGGAGGAGTATCCGAGGGCCCCTCCACCCCTAGAAGGACCTTCCTTCTCCCGTCCGCGCAGTCCAAGACCCATACCGGAGGTATCCGATCGGCCGCAACCAGGTCAAGGGAGACTGTCTCGGGGTTTCCTTCAAGAAATCCGGGACGCTGTTGGCGACTCGGCCAAAGGGAAATCCATCCTGGCGATTAGCGACGAGATGAACACCTATCTGGTTAAGGTAAGTTGGTTCCTATCGGTGTTAGTTTTTTGTGACTAAGTTGTATCAACTCGGCTAACTCTACCTTTCTTTCTTCTTTGTAGTTTTGGGGGTACCATTTAGAGCTGATGGCTCGCCTGCCTCCTCTGACCACCACCTTCCAGCAAATGCGGGCGCAAATGGCAGGCCTGAAGACTCATCTCCGGGACAAGGAAGTGGAGCTCAGCCTGGCCCAGTCCGAGACGACCATCTTCAAGGCCAAGGCCGTCCGATTCGAGGATGATCTCCGGCTAAAGGTGCAGAAGATGGAGCTCCAGGAAGCTAGAATGGAGGTCATACGGGTTAAGGCCGCGGAAGCAGTGGAATACAAAGCCCAGGCCGAAGAAGCTGAGGCCCGACTACCGCAAGTTGAGCAGATCAGAGTTGCTCAGGCAGAGTTCGAGGCTAAACGCCGGGACGAGCTAGCAGACCAAGCCGAGAAGGCCAAGGAGGAGATGCTCTCATACTGGGCAGGCGAGGAAGGCCGATGGGAGAACCGGAAGAAGGCGTTCTTTGCTTCCAAAGAGTTCTCCGACATTATAGGAGGTCGTACCCTGGATCTTATAGAGATAGGGTACGAGGGGGCTACCCGACACTTTAAGGAGGTCGGATACCCTCCTGAAGGAGCCTCAACCGAATTCCTGGATCTACAATGTCTCATTGACGAGACGCCAGATTTAGCACTAGGGGGGCCTCCTCAGTAGTTTAGCTTAGTTTTTTTTAGCAAGGGATTTTGTAGCCACAATGACACCTTTTTGCATGAAAGAATCTATTTCCGAAAACGAAATGTCTTTGTCTAATCGGCCAAAAAAAAATCTTTCGATATTTAATTATATTTGTAATATAACATTGAGCGCACCTCAAATAGTAAGAGGCTCGACCGGAAGGAGGATCAACAGAAGAGACCGAAGGTCGAATGGGTTGCCGTGAGCAATATTTGGAGAAAGGACGAACGTTCGGACTTTAGATCCTCCGCAGTGGGTAGCTCCTAGGAGGAATGAGTGATACCCGAGGAGAATAGCCAAATAGATAACACTTGGGACCAGTTGTGATAAGCGATACCCAAGGAGAATAGCCGAACGGCTGTACTTGGGACCAGCTGTGATAAGCGATACCCAAGGAGAATAGCCGAATGATTGTACTTGGGACCAACTGTGATAAGTGATACCCAAGGAGAATAGTCGAATAGATAACACTTGAGACCAGCTGTGATAAGCGATATCCAAGGAGAATAGTCGAACGACTGTACTTGGGACCGGCTGTGATAAGCGATACCCAAGGAGAATAGTCGAACGGTTGTACTTGGGATCAGCTGTGATAAGCGATACCCAAGGAGAATAGCCGAATAGATAGCACTTGGGACCGGCTGTGATAAGCGATACCCAAGGAGAATATACAGAATGGTCGAATTGCGTGGGCGATGTGGCCAAATGGACCGAGCCTTTAGAAAACCATTTGTGCTCATGGAGCGGAACTTTCATTATAGGAAGATTTTATTACATGGAAATTTCTCAAACACGATAAGGCCGCAGGTGGAAAGCATTCCAGGGCCGAGTAAGTTCCTTCCCCTCACTATCTTGGAGATAATAGGCACCTGAACTGAGTTTCTTAATAACCTTATATGGGCCTTCCCAGCGAGGTGCCAATTTACGAACCTCTCCGGCTGGCTGAATCTTTTTCCACATAAAGTCGCCCGATTGGAAGGAGCGAGGCACCACCTTTCTATTGTAAGCCTGGGCGATCTTCCTCCGAAAAGCGTTCATTCGACTAGCTACCTGCTCTCGAGTCTCAGATACCAAGTCCAGTTCGCCTAACCTCTTTCCCTTGTTGGTCTCATCATCGGGTGTGTAAGCAGATACCCGGGGTGATCCCATACCGATTTCCACAGGGACGAGAGCTTCGACACCATAAACTAAATGAAATGGAGTGAGACCAGTGTTGTCTTTGGGGGTAGTCCTGTAATCTCATAAGATACCGGGTAGCTCGTCTACCCAGCTCCCTTCTATATGATCCAGCTTGGTTTTGAGCCCCCAGATCAGCTCTCGGTTGGTGACTTCAGCTTGCCCATTGCTCTGTGGGTAGGCCACCGAGGTAAAGACTTATTGAATTTCCAGTTGTTGGCACCACTCTTTCAGTTTATGGCCTTGGAATTGCTGCCCATTATCTGAGATCAGTCTCCTGGGGATGCCGAATCGGCACACTATATTTTTCCAGAGGAATTTTAACACAACTTCTTTGGTTATTTTGGCCAGTGGTTTGGCTTCCACCCATTTTGAGAAATAATCAATAGCTACTAATAGAAATTTTTTCTGATTCAGCCCCATGGGTAGTGGCCCCACTATATCCATCCTCCACTGGTCAAAGGGACAAGATACTACAGAAGCCTTTAACAACTCGTCTGGTTTCTGTGAGAAATTCTGATATTTTTGACAGCTAAGACTTTCCTTGCTAGAGAAATTCCTCCATAATGATTTCCACAACAACCTTCATGTATTTCGCGCATAACATAGTCTGCTTCTTCCGGACCGAGGCATTTGAGCAGAGGTCGAGCGAAAGCTTACTTGTATAATGTGTTACCTACCAGGACGAAACGAGTGCTTCTTTTCTTGACGGCTCGGGCCTCAGCTCGGTCATTGGGTAATACCCCATCTTTGAGATAATCGATTAAGGGGTTTCTCCAGTCTGGAGGGTTGTAAGACACCATCGTCTCTTGATCTATGTTAGAGACGAGCTGCGTCTTGGATACCGAATCTTTCAAGCTCCAGGCGGTGAGTGCACTAGCCATGCGGGCCAACTCGTCGGCCCTTTGATTGTCTGCTCTGGGTATTTTGTGTAGGGTTATCTTCTGAAATTCCAAGGCCAACTTCTGATAAGCTTGTCTATAACATCTCAACCTCTGATTGTTAATGTCGAACGACCCCTTGAGTTGTTCTACGACCAACTGTGAGTCAGAATATAAGGAAATCCGAGCAACTCCGAGATGATGGACGACTCGCATTCCTGCCAATAAAGCTTCGTACTCTGCCTCATTGTTGAAAGCTCAGAAATTGAGTTGTATGGCTATCCGGATGGCGTCCCCTTGAGGAGATATCAATAGTATTCCCACTCCACTGCCTTGCTTAGTTGCTGAGCTATCCACATATATTTTTCACTCCTCATTCTTCTCCAATCCGGGCATCTCGGCTAAAAAGTCTGCCAATACTTGAGCCTTGAGGGTCGTACGGAGTTGATATTGGATATCATATTCGGCCAACTCGGTGATCCATTTGATTAAACGAGCAGATGCTTCCGGTTTGTTCAATATCCTTCCGAGGCCACTGTTAGTCAAGACCGTGACCGGATGGGATAAGAAATAAGGTCGAAACTTCCGAGCTATCATTAGTAGAGTGAGGGTCAGCTTTTCCAGAGTCATGTACCTGCTCTCAGCATCTTTTAACAAATGACTGATGAAGTAAATGGGCAGTTGTTTACCTGCTTCTTGTCGGAGTAATACTGATGCCACAACTTCCTCAGAGGAGGCTAGGTACAGCTGCAGACTTTCCCCCCGGGATCAGCTTGGCCAGTGTGGGCAAAGCGGCTATATATTGCTTCAGTTTTGTGAAAGTCTGTTCACATTTTTCATCCCATAAAAACCGAGCCGACTTACGGAGTACCTTGAAGAAAGGGAGACTCCGCTCAGCCGACTTAGGGATGAATCTGGAGAGGGCGGTTATCCGGCCCAACAACTTTTGTACTTCCTTGATATTCCAGGGAGAAGCCATGTTCTGTAAGACCTGAGCTTTTTCGAGATTAACTTCAATGTCACGCTCAGTGACGATGTACCTCAGGAACTTGCCCCCACGAACTCCGAATATGCACTTGTTCGGGTTGAGTCGAATTCCGTATTGTCGTAAGGTGTCAAATGTTTCTGCCATATCTTTGACTATATCTTCAGCCTTAGTGGATTTGATGAGGATGTCGTCCACGTATACCTCTATGTTTCGGCCTATTTGCGACCGAAACACCTTGTCCATCAACCTCTGATAGGTGGCTCCTGCATTCTTCAATCCGAACGGCATGACCTTGTAACAAAAGGTGTCATCCGCGGTGACAAAACTGACTTTTTCTTGATCTTCCAAGGCAAGCAGAATCTGATGATACCTCTGGTGGGCATCCAACATATAAATTAACTCACAGTCTGCAGTGAAATCTACTACTTGATTTATTCGAGGCAAAGAGTAGCAATCTTTAGGGCATGCTTTATTGAGGTCTCTGAAGTCTATACATACCCTCCACTTTCCCCCTGGTTTTGGCACCAATACAACATTAGCTAACCATTCGGGGAATTGTACTTCTCGGATATATCCGGCTTGCAAGAGTTTTTGCACCTCGGCTCGGATGATTTGGTCTTTCCCTGGTCCGAAGTGCCTTCTCTTTTGTTGAACGGGCCGAGCCCCAGGAAATATACTCAGCTTGTGCTCCATGACTGCCCAAGAGATGCTTTGATGTTGTTCATCCGGCCAAGAGAAAACGTCTCGGTTGCTGGTCAGGCAATCTTTAACTTTCTGCTTCAAATCATCCGGTAAATCTGCCATCATTCGGATGACTCGCTCGAGTTGATCGAGCCATACTTATATTTTCTCTTCGCCTATGGTCTCTCCCAAGGGGGCCTCATGCAAAGCGTATACGTCGGCCCCTTCTGTCTTCTGGCTTTTTCTAGGACCGGTTCGAACTTTCTTCACATAACATCTCCGAGCGGCCTTTTGATCTCCGGCTACTTCCCCTACTTGATTATCTATGGGGAACTTGATCTTTTGATGATAAGTGGAGACAATGGCTTCGAAAGAGTGCAGGGCTGGCCTTCCCAAAACAATGTTGTAGGCCGAAGTGGCGTCCACAACAGTGAAAGTAGTCATCCACGTTCGGCGAAGGGGCTCCTCTCCCAAGGATAGGGGGAGATCAATTCGGCCAAGTGGTGTTACTTCATTGCCCGAGAAACCAAATAAGACAGTATTTATTGGTTGGATCCGGGTTGTTTCAAGATGCATGCGGTCAAAAGCATCCTTAAATAATATGTTAACTGAGCTACCTGTATCCACGAAGATCCGGGCCACATCGTAGTTGGTGACGGTAGTTCTTATCACCAGGGCATCATCGTAGGGAGTAGCAACCCCTTGCAGGTCCTCAGGGCCAAAATTTATTGTCGGTCCCTCTATGGGCTTCCGGCTGGTGTTCACCTGCATATTTTTCAGTCGTCTTCCGTGAGCCTTTCTGGCTCGGTTTGAGTCCCCATCGGTAGTTCCTCCGGTGATCATGTTGATTGTTCTCCGGTGTGGGGTGTTGAGTTCTTGCGGCGAGCGGGGTGGAGAGATAGCCCTGCCCGGAGTAACTTCTCGAGATCCCCGCGGGGCTTGAGTTGGCCTTTGCTATTCGGGAGCCGGCCGAGGGGCCCTTCTAGCCGGATTGTGCCATATATAACCCCGTGGTTCGGGTCTCATATCGCGGGGTGAAATATTAAGGGTATGCTGTTGCTCCCTCATTACTTGCCTGATTTCGTCGACTAAAGTGCGACACTCCCGAGTTGAATGACCATATATTTGATGAAAAGTGCAGAAAGGGTCGCGTTGCTTGGGCTGCATTGTCGCGGTGGGTAGCTCCTGTACGGCATGAATGGTCCTGTCTTTTATGAGTCGAGGAGGGTAAATAGGAGGAACTCTGGGAGGTCGGTGGTGTAACGGAGTATTTTGACTTGGCTTGTGAGTTTTGGGTTGATCAACCCGCTGCTGACCGTCGGTCGCTTTTTCGACTTCTTCTAAATTGATATATGCTTCGGCGCGGGCCAGTAAAGCCTCGAAGTGGAGGGGAGGCCTCTTCATCAACGATTTAGAGAAATCCCCCCGTATTAGACCGTGAGAGAAGGCATCCACCAGGGTCTTTGGCGATGCATCTGAGACATCGACGACTACCCGGTTGAAGCGGTGCAAGTAGTCCCTTAGGGATTCACCCTTTCCTTGCTTCATATCCATGAGGTACTGGGTCGTTCGACGATACCTTTTGCTACTGGCAAAATGTTGCAGGAATAACGCGGACAACTCTTGGAAAGAGTGGATGGATCCGGCCGGAAGTCGGTCAAACCATCTTTGGGTGGAGCCAATTAAGTTGAGAGAGAAGACCTTACATTTGGCTCCGTCCGAGTAGTCGTGTATTAACGCGACCTTCTTAAATCTCCCCAAGTACTCTTCTGGGTCGGTCGAGCCGCTATATTCTCCTATGGAAACTTGCTTGAAGGACTTAGGCATTTTGTCAGCTGTAATGTTGGGAGCAAGAGGAGATTCAATGTTGACTGCTGGAGCCTTTTCCTTTTCGGGATTTCTTTCATTTGCTGCAGTAGGAGTTTGCTCCTCCAAGATTGCGATAACGCAGGCAGAGGATGACTTTGGCCAGATTGAGACAATGGAGTCGCCCCGCGCAATTGGAGTAGATGGAATAGAAGGGCGAGGGACCTTGACCGGGCTAGGAAAGTCCGCAATGCTCAGGCGTAAGATCGCGCAGAACGTCTTCCATGGTGATCTTGACGAGGGCTATATTGCTCTCCCTTGTCAGATTCCCCTCCGGGGAGTTGGGGTTGCCAGAATTTGCTCCTTGGTCTCTCATCTGTGCCTTAGGCATTGATTATTTGAGGAAGTATCACTTCCCACAGATGGCGCCAATTATGTTGTCCGTCGAGACGATAATGGTGAGGTGTCCTGGTGGCGAAAACAACAAGAACCGACAACTATCACGTGAAGAGATGATGTGGAGGAAAGTTGAGCACAGCTGGAACTCGACCTTGCCGGATGGCCGAGCCGAATGGCGAGAGCCGAGCAGAATAGAGGACATGCACAGTAGCGAACGGTTAAAAGTGCCAAGAGAGATCTCGGCAAAGCCCCTCCGACACTCAAGGTAGGAAATTAATATGAAGATATGGAAAGAAACTGAAGAGAACGGAGATAAGAGCGTGAGAACTTACCTTTCCTTCTCAAGGAGGGTCATATATATAGAGGGGGAGTTCCCTCGTTGATAGGTTCTACCAGCGGAAGTGATATAACCTCAGGGGGTCGTATATCGCGATCATTGCCCTCTGAACTGTATCAAGCGCGTGGGTTGCAGTTAATGCACCTCGCGCGGTTAATAGGAGGCAAATCCTAATTAATGACACAACCAATCCTCTGAAACCCAACGGAGGAATCTGCTTTCGCGCGTGAGTTGCAATTAATACACGTTATGCGGTTGATATGAGGCAAATCCTAATTAATGCCGCAGATATTCATTTGAACTCTGTCAGAGGGATTTACCTTTTTGTCGGGGAGAGGTGATGATGAGGATTACCAAGTCAGCTTGTGGATATGAAATAAACACCTCCTCTTGCAAATAAGACAACTTATAATAAAATAGATTATACGGAGAAATACTGCATCAGAGATGACGTGTCCTTGCCGAGAGATAAAACGGATGAAACGAAAAACCTTCAGCATAATGGGAATACGAGCCGAGACGCGGGGCGTCAGGCATGATAGAAGTCCAGGCCGAGACGCGGGGCGTCCAACATGATAGAAATCCAGACCGAGACGCGGGGCGTTCGGCATGATAGAAATCCAGGCCGAGATGCGGGGCGTTCAGCATGATAAAAGTCCAGGTCGAGACGCAAGGCGTCCGACATGATAGAAATCCAGGCTGCCATCTATCATATGTCAGATGACATGGTAGATTCAATCTGTTTGTCTAATTATAATTTAGTTTTACCCGATATCAAATAGTGTGATAGTGTTGCTGTAAATACGAGAGATATTGCTACTTGCATGTGCTTATTTTATTGTGTGAATATTTATGTACAGTCGGTCAGTTATATAAAAATCATGGACGAAATTATAAAATGTACTGAAACCCTGATAGTGCTGTCCACCCCACTCGTTTTCTTCATTAAAATGATGCATTGAGCATTTCCATTTGCCACCCATCGTAATTGTCTACCCATCAATATCGACCCCTTCTTGTATATATATCACTCATTTGCCTCTCGTGGTCACGGTCAATATTAAATAACGAAATACATATCTAACTAATAATTACTATAATTTATTTGCACAAAGAACATATATCCAAGTTTCTTGAAAGTGACAACCAACTTTAAAAATTCAGTCGTTTATTTTTATTTTTTTTATTTTTGAATTATATATATATATACTTTGGGCAACTGCCACCGTGGAAGCTGCATCAATGACTTTCTCCGCAGTGTCTTTCATTTCGTCTGAGTTTTTTTCTCCGCGCTTTCTCTCCTCTCAGTCTCTGCACATTTTATTTTCGCCTAAGTTTCTTTCTCTATGCTTTCTCTCCTCTTAGTCTCGGCGACCTAGGTTCCTTTTCTCTCCATCGCGAGCAGTCCCTCATCTCATCCTCCTCGTGATTTGCCTCTTCAAAATCGTTCGACGCCCCTCAGATTCGCCAACACACCTTGCTGCTCTGCGTCCCTCGCTCTGCCTCTCACCTTCGCCCCAACCCCTCGCCGTAGCCCCTCCACGATCTGCCCCACAAGGTTGATTGACAATTCACATTTACTAGATTTATTTCTTGTGCTTCCCTCTTAGCTTAGCTTTAGCTAAGGTTTTTAGTTTTTTTTTAAAGTCTGTTTCAGTTAATATTTTTCTAATACAATTAAAATTGTATTAAGAAGAAAGTTACACTCTATTAACTTTAATATTAACAATCTTAAATTAACATACCAATGTGATACTTGTCTTGCATCTTTGATGTTTATAAAATTTTATTTTCTATATGATTTTTAAACTAGTTAAAATTCTTGATATACTTGATCCATCCTCGTATTACTTTAGTTATCACAATTAATTTGAACTTTATTTCTAAACGGGATATTTGTTTAAAAATAATTAGTTATAACAGTCAGAACTTTAAGATTGTTCAACATATGTTATTTTTTATTTGCTTAAATGTTTTGGCCTGATTATCATTCTTTATTTCCAACAATTCTATTAATTGTATCCGATTGAAACTTGTTATAATTTATCATTATTTATTTCCTTGATAGGCCTGCACGCACCACTCTCGCCACCCTTCCCTCGCTAGCAATGGAAAGAAAAGATGATGATGAACAACTATACATTCCCGAAGTTTTCTGGAAAAAATTTGTATGCTTTAAAGAAGGTCAAATAGATAAATTACGGTGGACTAAAGATGGAAAAGGTGATCAACAAACAAAACAAAGAGCACGAGGTTAGAACTGGTTATAAGTCAAATATATTACTTGTTAAATCACAAATTGGACCTAATTAGGTTGTCAAAAATATCATGGAAAGTCATAATCATCCACTCCTTCAAAGGTGCATTTGCTATGCTCACACCGTCGTATTTCGGCAACAAAGAAAACATTGACTCAACCGTTTTCAGAAGTCAATGTGCCAACTTGCCAACAAATGCGATTATTTGAGATAGAGTATGGAGGGCCTGAGCAGGTAGGTTGCACAGAAAGAAACATTAGAAACTTTAAGAGAGATCTGAGGGATGAACAAAAAGGTATCGATGCCGAAACACTTATTGAGGTTTTTATATCTGGGAAAGAAAAGAATTCAGGTTTTTTCTTCGATTATGAGACTGATTTAGATAACAGATTTAGTAAGTGTTTTTAGACAGATCATGTATCAAGGATGACAAACATTGTATTTGGTGATGTTGTATTTGATATGACATATAACACCGACAAATCCATTTGTAGGAGTTAATCGTCATCATCAAATAATTGTTTTTGGTTGTGCATTTATAAGTGATGAGAAAATTGAGTCTTTTGTTTGGTTGCTTAACAAGTTTATAGACGTCATGTCTAAAGGTGCACCAAACATGATTATCACCGATCAAGATCCTGTTATGACAAAAGTCATTGCTCAAGTTTTCCCTCATATAGTGCATCGGTATTGTTTATGACACATACTGAATAAATTTTCAGAAAAATTAAATCTTGTGACTTTTCGTGCCTACTACCACAGCATAAAGAATATTATTGAAAATTCTACAACACTCGATGAATTTGAGAAGTCATGGGAAGATGTTATCAAGGGTGCTAACTTGGAAAACAATGATTGGTTGTCATTAATATATGAATTGCGACACAAGTGAGTGCCAACATATTTTAGCCATGTATTTTGTACAAGAATGTCAAGTAGTCAGAGATCTGAAGGCTTGCATTCATTTTTCAAGACGTATGTCTCAAATAAGAACCCATTGATGGATTTTATCGGCCGTTTCAATAGGGCATTGAGACATCAAAGACACAACGAGTTAATTGTTGACCATATTGATGTGAATGAGCATCCCAAGATTCAAACAAACTGGCCAATGGAAACCCAAATGGTTAAGTTGTATACGAAAAAAAATAGATGGAGTTTCAAAGTGAAATGAGTAAGAGGCATGATTATTATGTGCAACCAACATCTATAAGAGTTGAGTTAGTGGTTTACCAAGTGATTGAATTTTTAAAGTTCTTCCTCTGAACCAAGGCTACTCACACAAGACAAATAGAATGACTATATATCAAGTAGTTGTAGGAAATTTGAGTTCGAGGGCATTCCATACAGGCATATGTTAGCTTTTTTCTATATCAACCAAGTTTCTCATTTGCCTGATAAATATACACTCAAACGATGGATACTAGATGCAAAAGTTGGAGCGATATATGCTTTGGGGGAGCAAAATTTCATTGATAATCCAGAAAGATTTTTTATGTCAAGACACACAAAGCTATCCTATAAAGCTTCATTATTAGTTGATAATGCATCTTTGACTGATGAGAGGATAAACTTCTTGGATGAACAATTCGATAGTATCTATAACAAAATTCAAGAGATGAACATTAGTAGAACATGCAACAATGAAAGTCGAAGGAAGAAATCTATGGATGGACACCTTGGTATTATTGATCCTTCTTCTGTAAGAACAAAGGGATGTGGAAAGAGATTGAAATCATTAAAGGAAAAATCAATTTCAAAGTCCAGTTTATGTCGTGGGTGCAGGCATCGAGGTGTGTCATATGATAAGTGCAATTGTTCAATTTTACAATAAGGATATGTGTTGATAAATTTTATATTTGTATAATTATTTTATTTGTAATTCAAAAAATTTAAATAAATTGTGTACATATGACGATGTGTTGATTGTCAGATCAACTGTAGATATTCATTTTAACAGCAATGACGACATATATGAGGAAAATTTGACATCTATAGTCGTTATTATAAAAGTTTCATTGTATTAAATCATAGTACTGGTTGATTGATTGATTTAGAAATTGATGCTAATAATTATTTCTATTGTTTTAGGTTCTACCAATATGCACTAAGTTGATTTCTATTGATGGCACTGAAGTTTATTTTTGTTGATGATACTACATGACCCTCTTACAATGACTGTTGTTCTCCTTGAATTTACAAATCTCATTTGTGCATGTCTTGTTCTTCTTTGTACTTTTGGATGATTTAATGATGTTCACATATTTCTGTTTCATTGATAGAGAAGATGTGTATGCCTGTCCGGAATACATTAACATTAAGTAGACATGTGCCTGTTTTTTATATTTATTAATTATCTATCAGATCTGGAGATGGTTTTTGTAAAGAATTTTATTGAATTGTTTGCTCTTTATATTTGAAGCATCTCGTGATATTGCAAACCCCATATTGAAGCATACATATAAAGAATTGTTTCTCAACTGAGCTGTTCTTGTATTCTTTTTGAGAGAGTTGGATTTTTCTAATTTACACAAACAAGTAATGTGTGAAGGTAGGTCTAATGGTCTGAACTCTGAACCACTCCTGTAGGCTATTTTGATTCTTGTTAATTTTTCTGATGCAAGTTTGTATAGATTAGCAGTTTGTATAGGTTGTCTTATACCATAAGTCGACTGTTGAGTGCCAATTAGTTATTTTGAGCTAACATTGGTCAATCAACTATCCATATACAACAGTCGACTATTGAGCACCTGAACTGTTTGTCAAGTCGCACAATGCCGAGCACTCAGGCTGAATGTCGAGCCACACAGCGGGAATCGACTTGCTACTAGACCAGTCAACTACTGAGCATCTAAGTTGTTTGCCGAGCCGCACAGCAGGAGTTGGCTTCCTACTGGATCAGTCAATTGTTGAGCACCTAAACTGTTTGTCGAGCCACATAGTGTCGAGCAATCAGTCTAAATGTCGAGTCACACAGCGGGAGTCGGCTTCCTACTGGACCAGTCAATTGCTCTTCCTATAGTAGTCGACTGTCGATCACTCAGTATGAAAATCAAGTCCCACAGTGGGAGTCAGCCACACTGGACTAGTGAGTAATTTTCTTGCCTTATTTCTATCCCTTTTTCAAAGAAAACAAAACCAGAGAGTTACATTACCAGAATCCTCTGGTACACGAGTTCTTATTTGATTTGGCCACTTAAACACCACACAATATACACAATCACAAGATTCGAAATGCAATCATGTTGCAGGCACCACAAGATTCTCCGAGTCCACTTTAAAGATTCAAACACCAAAACTGCAGCTTGTGCAAATATCCCAATCATGAAAAATAGGATAAGTGATGCACCTGCTCCTGCTCCTGTCACAAAACATCGCAACACATTGAGCACAAACAATTTGCAGGAACAATGAGATCACTTGACCCCATTTTCGATAACAAGATAAAGGACTATGAACACTAGCTATTTATATTCGCAGCAATGATATGGATCCTTGGGGTTGGACAATGGTTAGCTTCCTCAACCAGCAAGCAAATGCAAGCAAGTGCTTAACCAAAAAAAACTATATATCCTTTGGCTCACAAAATTATACAATGTATTCATGTCCAAAACACAGTTGTATGAAATTCAACTATGTTTCAACCAGTGTATGAAATTAAACTTAAATAATAAGTCGAAAAAGCATATCTAATCATCATCACTAATTTGTAGAGACTCCACCTGTTGCTTTATCTCTTCAAATGTATTTTTCAACTTAGTTAATCATCCAAGTGTATTTGAAAAGCCCTTTCTACCTCCTCTCTACTCTCGAAAGATCGGTGTACAACGCCCTTGAAACCATTAACGTTACTAAATGCTTCTACCCAAGTGTCATAAATACTAGGTTTATGCCCATATGTTTTCCCCAGTAATAAAAATAACATTTAGAATTGTATATAGATAAAATTTAAAATATAAAATGAAAGATATACGATTTTAGCGGCGGCAGCGAGCGACGTATGCAATGAGGAGCAATGGAGGTGCGTCACCCATTAGCTTTTGCCTCCTTCAAGAAAAAACAATGATAATCTCTGTAATTATAATATTAGCCTGTGCATTAGCTCAATGAGCATCCTAATTTAGCAATCAATTATCAAAATATTAAGAGGAGTAAATAAGTAAAAAATCAATCAGAGTATTAGTCCTGACTGCATTACCTCATGGAATGATCCATGTATGCATATAAATGCAAACCACAAAAATGATGAGTTGTGGGTTTTTGTTTCATCTATAATCATATAAGCTTATGTCTTCCAATTGAAAGTTATATGAGAGTGACAAAAAATATGAGAGTCATAGGCACAGGATGATTAGCCACATGCATTTGGATAGTTGCAAGTTCATATAAGTAATGTATCAATGAGAGATAGAACTTGTTATGTCTATTTATTTCTTCTTCTTTGCTCATCAACATATAAGTAATGTATCAATGAATATAGAAAAGTTTCTAAATGCTCACCAACTCCATATGAACCCTCACTACTCCACTAATAAATTTTCCTGATAACTTCTTATACGTACTAATATAACAATAAACTCATGATCTAATTGTTGGTGCAATCAGCCCAGGTCACGATTGACCAGACACGAGTTTGACTTGAGCGATGTTTTGATGTTTGACATTGATGTCTGATATTATTTTGGGGAGATTGTTGGAGCAATCGACCCGGGTCATGATTGACCAAACTCGAGTTTGACTCAAGGGGGATTTTGATGGTTGACTTGAGTTGATCATGTCAAGGGAAAGTCCAAGTCTTGAGTACTTGGCGTGTAAAGTCCAAGCATGAGTCTTGGCAAGGTAAAGTCCAAGCATGGATCTTGGCATGGAAAGTCCAACATGGGTTGGCAAGGGAAAGTCCAAGCTTGAGTCTTGGCATTTGAGAAGTCCAAGGGGTTTGATATTGGCGGCGTAAAGTCCAAGCGGGAGTCTTGGCAGCATAAGTCCAATGGTTGGCGGCGTAAATTCCAAGCGGAGTCTTGGCAGCATGAGTCCAATGTGCCTTGGCGGTGTAGACACCATTAGCATGACATAGTCGATGGAAGCATCTGAAGGCTAGCGTAATGGATGAACAAGTCATGGATGACTTGGAGGGATCCGAGAGGCGCGAGGCTGATGGAGGTGGCTAGAAAACTTAAGTCTAGGCTAAGGGTGGTCTAGCAAGTATGGGGGCACCATACTTGGATTAAAATCTCATGTTTGAGGTGTGTAAGTCGACTAATGTCATATGACAGTCGACTGGTGTGAGTCAACTAGAGTTTGACTGCGGGAAGTGTCCCAACAATCGACTGCCAGAGGTGGGCAATCGACTGATGGAGCCAGCAGTCGACTGATCGTGTGATCAGTCGACTGGTGCTCGAGAATTTGGGCACAGAATGGAGTCGGACTCAACTGCTGGGGTTAGCAGTCGAGTGAAGGCTCGATCAGTCGATTGATGGACACGATCAGTCGACTGATGTCCTATCTGTTGAATTTTTTCAGCGTGGAATACACCATTGTCTCACAACAACAGTGTCATCAGTCGACTGATGGTCCCGAGCAGTCGACTGATCGGCGATTTCCAGCCCAGGCAGAAGCTTTAAATGGATCTCGTGGATGAGGAAATCACAAGGGTTCTTTGAGGTGTTTTGGGGCGAGTTGTTGCTGCAATTCAGGGTCTCCAAGTGCTACTCGATCAACCTAGCAAGCAAGCATTCAAAAGTGTTTTGTGTAAAGTTTTCTTTGCATCTCTTGTTGTATTTCATATTGTATTTGCTTGTTGTATTTAGTTTATTGTTGTAAACTATTGTACGAGGTTTTTCCACCTCCAGATTGTTCCGATAAGGAGTGTTTATTAGTGGTGTGTGATTGACATCGCTAGGGCTCGTTTGAGCCCGATCCGTGGAGTAGGAACCTTGAGGTTCCAAACCACGTTACATCTTTGTCTTGTGATTGTGTATTCATATTTGTCTTTATATTGTACTTCTATATTCCGCTGCGTACTAACGATTATGTAGAGACAAACGCGAATGATTTCCATCAACGTACTAGCACGACGCTATTCACCCCCTCTAGCGGTCAACATTTCCTCTACAATTGGTATCAGAGCCCGGGGCTCTTCTATAGACTAACCGCCAGGAGTAAAGACAAAGACGCTAGAGGGTGAAGATGAAGTTAAAAGAACAACTAGGTTGGGACATCAACACACCGGTGCCTTACACCCTATATGTACGACAAGGCTTCAATTCTTGGAAGAAAAAAATTAAAGATTTTATCATGATGAGAGACTTTGAGGAGTGGTTCATATTAATGGATGGATTTGAATATCCAAGAGGACCAAAGGGAGGCTTCCTAAAAAAAATAAGAGATGGAGCGAGGAGCAACTCCAACAATTTGAGAAAAACAAGAAGGTAGTCAAATTTATTTTTGATTTGATACCTAATGACTTCTTGTGTAGCCTAGGTGATTGCATGGATGCCAAGGAGCTTTGGAGGGAATTGACCAAGCTCCATGAAGACCCATCACCGACTCAAGAAGAGGAGGCCGAAGATGAATCCTCATCCTCACAAGCGAGTGAGGATTCGGAAGTTGATAGGGAGTCAACCTCTGAATCGGTGGAAGAAGAGGAAAAAGTGGAAGAAGCCTCCACTTTAAAGATTGAGGGGGAGGAGAGACCATCCACACCGGAGCAACCTCAAGAGAAGCCATCCACCTCCGGGAGAGATGAAGAATCCACTCCGACCACCACAAATACCCTAGGTAACTCAAGCAATTTAGGTTTAAACAAAAATCATATAATTTGCTTTGAGTGTAGGGAATCTGGGGACTATAAGAGCAAGTGCCCAAAGAGAGTAAGGAAGCCTCAACCGACACCAAAGTTCAAGGATGTCGGTCCCCCAACAATCAAAAACAAAGAGCAAGTCATTTGCTTCAAATGTCATCAAAAGGGACACTATAGGAGTCAATGCCCTAGGGGGAGCAAGAAGACTCAAGAAGGAGCAACACATGTAGGGGGAGTCTCTAAGATAATCCCTAAGGTAAAATTAAATAATGCTACTTCTTTAGTTAATAGACAAAAACATTTCAATTCTCTTGCAATTTATCATGAAAAATATGCTAGGAATAACAAATATTTTTGTCTAGGTGCTAAGAGTGTCCACCTTAGGAAGAAGAAGAAATTTGGGACTAATATCCCTAGAAAAACCTTACCTAGGGAATCTATTAGGAAAATAGAAGATCACCTAGGTTTTAACCCCAAATGGACTAGGCATATGCCTAGGAAGAACCATGCCCAAGGATTAAATCAAAATTCTAAAATTGGACAATTAGAGTTGGAAAATTAAGCCTTGAGGTCAAGGCTTGAGAAACTTGAAAAGACCCTTAGAATTATGCAAACCCGAATAAAAGGGTCAAATGGTCAAAGTCAAGGGTCTAGGTCAAAGAGTCAACACTTAGGGCCTAAGAGACAAGAGTCATCCAAAGGCAAGAAAAGTTTGGATCACAAACCTAAGCCTAAGGAGGCTTATCATAGTGTTCCATTTGATTATGGAACACAAACTAGGTCTAGGAAGACCAAAGTTACTAGGAAAGTCATCTCTAAGAGTAACCAAGGTGTGTGCCTAATGGCTAGGGTTTCTAAGAAACCTAGGGTGGCCACTAAAAAGGTTACAAGGGGAGTTACCCCTACAGTTAACCATGGCAAGACCCAAATGACCAAGACTTCTAAGCCTAGGAGGGTCATTAGGAAGGTATCTAGGGAGGTTATCCTTAAGTAATACCTAGAAAACCCTAGGAGCTCAAATAGGTTTTGGGTTCCTAAGAGCATGATTGATTCACGCTAGACGGATTTAGGTGTGTCAACTTTAAATGGATGGGTAGTTAACCTAACCATGGTAAAGGTGACACATTAGGTAATTTTCAAGGTTATGGATACCTTAGAAATAGGTTTGATTTTTAATTCTAAAAGATTTTAGGATGTGTCAATACATTCTTGGAATTATGAAAAATCAATTAAATTGGTACAATTTAGGTTTAGAGGTCATAATGTGTCATTTTGGGTTTTTGGCACATTTGGGAGAAAAGTGATAATATGGCAAAATATACTTAATTATATCAAATGACAATTAATATTAAATTTTAGGTATTGTTATACCTATACTTTTTATTTGTCATGCTTTGTTTGCCAAATAATATGTCATGACATCATGTTTATTTTTAATCATTTAAAATGTCATGATCATGTTTAGGATTAAGGTTTAATGTCATGTATTTTTAGATTATATCATATGTCATGATATCATGATCATTGGTCATGCTTAATTATTGTTATCATTTATGCCATGATCATTCATGCATTTAAGTTAATGAAAATTGATTTAAGGACAATGACATCACTTGAAGTCAAATAGTGTCGCCTTAGAAAATACATGAAACCCTAAATTAGGATGAACAAAACCCACATCTCACATCACATTGATATGTATGTGTATTTATACACCCTAGATACATGTGAGATGATAGGATATGAGTTAAGTTCAAGGTGCATAGTTTTTGTATCTAGATGAACTCAAACTCATCTAAAATTATTTGTGGATCATTGAGAAAACTTGTGTACAAGTCATGTACATTAAGTCCAAGGAATATGATCCAATATAAATTTTCAAAAACATTTTAAAATCCTTTTAGAAAATCTTGGTGAAGTTTATCTTTTGATAGCAATAACCATTGATGAAGTTGATACAAAGTGAGCTAAAACATTGAAGTTTTTCTTCATTTTTGAACTTTGTATCAATTTCGATATTTTATGGGTAAAATATTTTTATATCATTTTTCATCCATTGTATTGGTCATAAGTATTATACGTATGAATTTTCATGATTTTTCGATATACGTATAATTATTTATGCATTTCTGAAACTCAACTCTGATAATTGAAAATCAGATTTTTCAGTTATCAGTCGACTGCCCTTGGTGGCAGTCGACTGATGAGAGTGGCAGTCGACTGATCTTTGATAGACTCGACTGTCAGGCTGATTTCGAGAAAAACAAGGTTGTTTAGCCCATTTTCAGCCATGGTAAAGTTCCCTAACCACTCCTAACCCTAGGATATGCTTTGGGAAGCATTATAAAGGGTGAAAATCCATTGGATATGGATTAGGAGAGGTGTTAGGATGATGTATCAAATTTAAGGTGTTGGAAAGTTCAATGTTGAACTTTAGACTTTATTTTTTATGGTTTAGAGTTCCTATTGGCTTAGGGACTTACTAAGGACATTGTTGGTGCAATGGTAAGGGGAAGCAAGCCTTTAAAGGGAGGTATCCATCATGGGATGATGGATGATATTTTTCCTCGTGAGGGGGAAAAAATGGAATTAAGAGATACCCAATTTGGAAATTAGGAGAGCTTATAGGATTGCCTCTCTTGAGTGATATGAGACTTATCACTAGGAAGATGGTAGGCATCCTAGGTATTTTTGGACCAAGGGGGAGATTGTAAGATCTCATTGAGACATGAGACATTGACCTCCTTGAAAAAATAACCTTTTTGATGTTAGTCAAAAAGGGGGAGAATGTTTTGGGGAAGAATGTTATGGAGAGTGTTATCAATTGATGTTATCAATTGTCAATTTAGAGAATTGGGGAGAATGTTTGGGATTACCAATTTGGGATAATTGGTAAGGAGATTTGAGTTAGTGTTCTAACTCAATGGTATGTGTTTTTGTCAAACATCAAAAAGGGGGAGATTGTTGGTGCAATCGGCCCAGGTCACGATTGACCAGACTCGAGTTTGACTCGAGCGATGTTTTGATGTTTGACATGGAAGTTTGACATCGATGTTAGACATTGATGTCTGATATTGTTTTGGAGAGATTATTGGAGCAATCGACCCGGGTCATGATTGACCGGACTCGAGTTTGACTCAAGGGGGATTTTGATGGTTGATTGGAGTTGACCATGTCAAGGGAAAGTCCAAGTCTTGAGTACTTGGCATGTAAAGTCCAAGTATGGGTCTTGGCAAGGTAAAGTCCAAGCATGGGTCTTGGCATGGAAAGTCCAACATGGGTTGGCAAGGGAAAGTCCAAGCTTGAGTCTTGGCATTTGAGAAGTCCAAGGGGTTTGATATTGGCGACGTAAAGTCCAAGCGGGAGTCTTGGCAGCATAAGTCCAATGGTTGGCGGCGTAAAGTCCAATCGGAGTCTTGACAACATAAGTCCAATGTGCCTTGGCGGTGTAGACACCGTTAGCATGACATAGCCGATGAAAGCACTTGAAGGCTAGCGTAATGGATGAACAAGTCATGGATGACTTGGAGGGATCCGAGAGGCACGAGGCTGATGGAGGTGGCTAGAAGGTTTAGGTCTAGGCTAAGGGTGGTCTAGCAAGTATGGGGACACCATACTTAGGTTAAAACCTCATGTTTGATGTGTGCCAGTCGATTGGGGTCATATGACAGTCGACTGGTGTGAGTCAACTAGGGTTTGACTACGAAAAGTGTCCCAGCAGTCGACTGATGGAGCCAGCAGTCGACTGGTGCTCGAGAATTTGGGCACAGAATGGAGTCGGGCTCGACCACTGGGATTAGCAATCGAGTGAAGGCTCGATCAGTCGACTGATGGACACGATCAGTCGACTGATGTCCTATCCGTTGGATTTTTCTAGCGTGGAATACACCGTTGTCTCACAGCAATAGTGCCATCAGTCGACTGATGGTCCCGAGCAATCGACTGATCGGTGATTTCCAGCCCAGGCAGAAGCTTTAAATGGAGCTCATGGAGGAGGAAATCACAAGGGTTCTTTGAGGTGTTTTGGGGCGAGTTGCTGCTGCAATTTAGGGTCTCCAAGTGCTACTCGATCAGCCTAGCAAGCAAGCATTCAAAAGAGTTTTGTGTAAAGTTTTCTTTGCATCTCTTGTTGTATTTCATATTGTATTTGTTTGTTGTATTTAGTTTATTTTTGTAAACTATTGTAGAGTTTTCTCCGTCTCCGGATTGTTCCGATAAGGAGTGTTTATTAGTGGTGTGTGATTGACATCGCTAGGGCTCGTTTGAGCCCAATCCGTGGAGTAGGAACCTCGAGGTTCCGAACCACATTACATCTTTGTCATGTGATTGTGTATTCGTATTTGTCTTTATATTGTACTTCTATATTTCGCTGCGTACTAACGATTGTGTAGAGACAAACACGAACGATTTCCATCAACGTACTAGCACGACGCTATTCACCCCCCTCTAGCGGTCAACATTTCCTCTACACTAATAACATAGTACATAAAATCATAATATAATAAAACCCTTCGAAAATAACATATTTGGGGATATTCTACATAATAACAATTCTTACTAAAGCACTACAGTTATGTGTTCTTTCTCTTCTTTAGTTCTAATGGATCTATTTATTTTCTTAGACTTCAGCTAGGGTAATTGAGCAACACGAGCTGCCTAATTTGTTGAAAATTAAAATATTTTATTTAGGAAATTATTCCTACACAAATACAACCTCTCTATTCATATTATTTTGCACATTAATTAAGAATATCTATAGTAGTAACACTGAGAATGGAAATGCTTCTTGTTGCCCTTATCCATTGATCAATTACTCTAACTGCACATCATACACGCATTCTTGAAGGATGACGGAGGGTTGTCGGCGAGGGGCTAGATTGCGGATGGGGCGCGCCAGTGAGGGGCTAGATCGGGGAGGGGCTACAGTGAGGGGCTAGATCACGGAGAGGCGTCGGCGAGGGGTTGGATCGCAGAGGACTGTCGATGAGGGTGGATTGATGATGTGTCGATTTCCACAAATGCACGATTGTCGTCAAGTAATAAAAATATCGATCCCACAGGGATTGGATCAATTACCGAATGATCGTGATACCAAGTTATCTAGTCAAATCAAACTTGTGAATTAAGTAAAGAAACTAAGCAGTCAAGAACAACGAATGAGAAGAACGAGCTAAAAGTCAATAATTGAGGGGAATCTCAGGATATGGGTTTCACCGCATCGACGATTATAAGGTGATTATGTTCTCTTTTACTCCTTAGAGTTGTTTCGATAGAACCTGTCCTAAGGTAAATCAACGGCCCCTTTCGAGGTCTACGCCAATTGTACCTATCAAACTCAATTTCTCTGTCACGGTATTCAAGTGTAGGTGATCATAATCAGCTAAGGGGACCTGTCACGAGACCCCCGCAAACCTCTCTAGTCTTACTACCGTTACTTGGTAAAAATTGGATTTGATAGATCCATTAAGTCCATAAGAGTTCCTCTAGAGACTAAATTTCCTTTTCACGATAGATTTGCACACGGGACCATAATCAGCTAAGGAATCATCAATGATTCCCACAAGCCCTCATAGATACACTATCGATACTTGGTAGGAGTTAATCCCTAGTTTGGATCTAGGTTTCGGTAACTTGGGTTCACTGTTAGGTACTTCCCTAAGGTTCCTTAGATTTATCAATAAGAATCTAAAACCAAATCAAAACAAATGACAATTCAAGTAGAAGAGATTCAATCAACCATCATAAATCGTCAAGGGCTACTCCCCCATCCTAAGATTACAAGATACTACTCCATAGTTGTATATGAATTGCTAGAGAAAGAAACTACAATCCTTAACGCCATCGTTCGTTGTGTTTCCTCCACCGTTGGCTCTGTCGTCTTCCTTCAAATTCCGCCTCCCCCCTTTTTAGGGTTAGAATATATCCTCTTTTATACCTTGGCTTGGTCTTCAATTAAGGCAGAAATCCTTCAATTAAGGTGAAAATCCTAGGTTTAGCCGTGTTGTACGCATAAAAGGAAAGAAGTCTGCGTCTGGAAATAGGGCGACACGCCCATGCCAATGGAGGGCATAGGTGTGTTGGGCTTGAAGCGTGGCGTGTCGGCTAACAAACCTGGGGTGTATTGAGGTCTGGAGGCTCGACACGGACGTGTCTCTGATGGCACATCTATGTTATTCTGATACACCTCGATAATTGCTGATACTTCACCCTGTTAACATGAAAAATACCCTAAAATAGTTTCTTTGTCCAAAATGTGTTAAACTTGACTAAAACATAACAAAATACATGACTAAAACATAAAATGAAATGAAATGCATGCATATTGAATACCCAAAATGCAACATGAATTACACACATCAATTGCGAGCAGCGAGGGGCTACGGTGAAGACAAAGGTGCAATGAAGGGTTGCAGTGAAAGCAATGAAGGCAAGGGGTGGAGTGAGGGGATGCGGCAAAGGCGAGGGGCAGCACGAGGGCCATAGAGGAGTAGCAAGGTGCATTGGCAAAGGTGAAGGGCAGAGCGAGGGGCGTAGAGGAGCAATAAAGTGCATCAGCAAATTTGAGGGGCGTCGAATGATTCTGAGAGGCGGAGCATAGGGAGGATGAGATGAGGGGATGCTCGTGATGGAGAGAAGAAGAACCTAGGTCGTGGAGACTGAGAGGAGAGAAAGCATGGAGAAAGAAACTTAGGCAAAAATGAAACGCGTTGAGGAGAAAATTGCTAATGCAGCTTCCATGGTGGCAGTCGCCCAACGTAAGAAGCGCAGTGAGTTTGTTATTCTGAGTGTCTTCGTCTACGCGACTCGTGCACAACAGTTTCTCAACCGTCCGATAAATCGTGATTGCACAGTGTTTCCTTCGCACGTGATTGTTGGACTATCCGAGCCGCAAAAATAACTTTTTTCGTTGTAGAAACCTCGGAAGTCGGCCATGGATCCGGTGCGAAGATAAACAAAATATATACATGTACGTGTTAAAAAAACTTAGATCTACCTTAGATCTAAATGATAAGAGCTTTACCCTTGTAGCAACACCCTTCGCTTATCTCGCTCGTCCAAACGGCTTGCCGGAACTCGAGAGTGTCAAGCGTACACTCCTCTATAAGTATCCACACGAACAATAGGTGGAGAAGGCAACTTAGAGTGTGCTAGCACTCCATGAAACCCAAGGCAAGAAAGGAAGAGGGAGATCACAAGAGAGGAGGAAGGAAGAAGATTAAGTTAATCCACTTAACTTCACACTAATGCACTCACATAATAGTGGTCGACCACTACATGGAAGTTATATACTTGCATGTAATACTAAGAGCCATGACTCTTGGTCTCCTTCATGAGGTGGCACCCCATGATGTGTCCATGATGATGTGGAACATCATCATTGGCCGACCCATGCCAAGTCATCATGACATGGCATTTGGTCAAGTCAAACTTGACCATTCATCTTCCCTCTCAAGTCAAGTCAAACTTGACCTCTTATCTCCCATGGTTGATCAAATCCAACCATTTGATTCAAGTCAATTTAATTTAATGAATCTCTATTCATTAGTTTAAATTGACTCGACGAATCAAATCTAAATTAGACTCATTCAGCACTTGAATCAAATTGAGTCCAACTCAATTAGTCTAATTTGGATTACTCTTAATCCAATTTGGTCCATCACATGAACCTAATCCTCATGGTCCAACATATGAACCTAATCTCCATCTAATTGCCCTTTGTGTGTGATCCTATAGGTTCTTGTAACGTTGGCAATGTTCCTAAACCCATTTAGAAACATAAGCAATGAGCAGTATCTAGCAACACATCATTACTACCCAAGTTACAAGAATGTTGAGATCCAACATCACCTTTGTGACTATTAATTGTGACTCTCATAATATGTGATAATGTCTCTCTATCCTTGACATCTAGATTGACCAATTAAGGCATAGACTGTGTCATCCTTTGTACAATCTATATTTTGAACTCCAAGTAGACTCACTCTAATCAAATGAGCTCAATATCTCATATTGACTCATTTGGGCATGGTCATGCACTTAGTGGTCTCACTCTATCAAGAATCATGATGTCACTCCCGTCATATAGGAGGGATAGATCTCATCTACATCACTCACATCCCTCCGCATAATTTGTTACATACCCAGAAATCATCTTTATAGTCCACCCATTTACGGGTGACGTTTGACGAAGTTAAAGTATGCAACTCCTTATGTAGGGAACCATGGTGACTTCATGTCCAAGGACTAATAGTCATACTAATAGTCACATGAGAAAGTATATGACACTCATATAACGATCCATGATACTTTTTCATGGCGGATCATTCAGTATACATTCTCCAATGCATATCCATGTGTCAACTTGATATCTCATATCCATGACGTGAGATCAAGTCATCGAGTTGACCTACATACTAGTCTCTTCGCATTAACATTGTCCCTGAATGTTAATACTTGACTAAGAATGATTAAGAGTAGTGTTCTCTATATCATCTCATTATCGATTCAACCAATCGATTGATATAGATAAGAATCTTCTACTCAAAGACGTTATTATACTTAGTTATTTGGCACTGATACAAGTAAGTTTAATAACCATAAAGAAATGTCTTTATAAATAGAAATATGATACAACAAAGTTCATACAACAATCATCACATGATTGACTCTAGGGCTTTCACTAACAATCTCCCTCTAGTACTAGTGTCAATCACTATAGTATCTAATAACCAATGACATAGTGTGACCATCATGCTTTTTCTGTGCCAAAGCCTTGGTCAAGGGATCTGCGACATTAGCCTCTGTGGGTACTCTGCAAATCTTCACATCTCCTATATCGATAATCTCTCAAATGAGATAGAAGCATCGTAGTATGTATTTGATCCGCTGGTGTGAGCGAGGTTCCTTAGCCTGCGCAATCGCTCCATTGTTGTCACAATAGAGCTCTATAGGATCTGCTATGCTAGGAACCACCCCAAGCTCAGTAATGAACTTGCGGATCCAAACTGCCTCCTTTGCTGCCTTTGATGCAGTAATATACTCGGCCTCTGTTGTAGAATCAACAACTGTGTCCTTCTTCGAACTCTTCCAGCTCACAGCGCCACCATTCAAGCAAAACACGAATCTTGAGTATGATCTATAATCATCCTGGTTAGTTTGAAAGCTGACATCGCTGTAACCCTTTATAGCTAGTTCTTCATCGCCTCCAAATATCAAGAAATATTCTTTAGTCATTCTCAAGTACTTAAGAATATTCTTGACTGCTATCCAGTGACGCTCACCTGGATCTGACTGGTATCTACTCGTCATGCTCAAAGCATATGAGACATCAGGACGAGTACATAGCATGACGTACATGATAGATCCTATGGTAGATGCATAAGGGATCTTATCCATGCGGTCTCTCTCCACTCTAGAAGAGGGACTTTGAGTCTTCGAAAGACTCACACCATGTGACATCGGCAGAAGTCCCTTCTTGGAATTTTGCATGGCAAACCGTAGTAATACCGTATCAATATATGTACTTTGACTTAGGCCAAGCAATCTCTTAGATCTATCTCTATAGATCTAGATGCCTAGAATACAGGCTGTTTCACCTAAGTCTTTCATTGAGAAACACTTCCCTAGCCAAGTCTTCACAGACTGTAGCGAAGGAATGTCATTCCCAATGAGTAGTATGTCATCCACATACAATACAAGGAAGACAACTGTGTTCCCATTAACCCTCTTGTAGACACAAGGTTCATCTTCATTCTTGATGAAACCAAACTGTTTGATCGCATCATCGAATCGAAGATTCTAGCTCCGAGAAGTTTGCTTTAGCCTATAAATGGACCGTTGCAGCTTGCAAACTTTGCTAGTATATTGTGGATCTGCAAAACCCTCAGGTTGTGTCATGTACACATCCTCGAGTAAGTTTCCATTCATAAATGTGATTTTGACATCCATTTGCCAAATCTCATAATCGTGGTATGCTGCAATAGCAAGCATGATCCGAATGGACTTAAACATCGCCACTAGAGAAAAAGTTTCATCATAGTCAATACCATGAATTTGCTTGAAACCTTTAGCCACCAATCGACCCTTATAGATATGCGTAAGTCCATCCATGTCAGTCTTTCTCTTAAAGACCCACTTACACCCAATGAGTTTGACGCCTTCAGGTGGATCAACCAAAGTCCATACTTGGTTTGTGTACATGGATTCCATCTCGGATCTCATGGCCTCTAGTCATTTCTCAGAATCTGGGCTCATCACAGCTTCCTGATAGGAGGTAGGCTCATTCTGAATGAGCATAACATCATCATTGTCAAACAAGAGAAATGAGTATCTCTCAGGCTGACGACGTACCCTATCAGACCTGCGAAGAGGTAGGTCTACCTGAACAGGTTGTTGTTCCATAACTCTTTGTGCAACAATCTCATCACCCACAACACTTTGTGGTTCCTGTTCAACCTCCATCAAGGCCTCAGTGCTATGGTTCTTATCTTGAATTTCTTCAAGATCGAACGTACTCCCACTAGTTTTTCTAGAAAGAAAATCCCTTTCTAGAAATACCCCAGTCTTTGCCACAAACACTTTGTGCTGACTGGGAATGTAGAAGTAATATCCCTTCATCTCCTTAGGATATCCAACAAAATAACACTTATCGGATTTGGGTCCCAGTTTGTCTGAGACTTGACGTCGAACGTAAGCCTCACATCCCCAAATCCTCATGAAAGACATCTTGAGATTTTTCCTTGTCCATATCATATATAGTGTCTTTATCACAGCTTTCGATGGAACACGGTTAAGTGTGAAGGCTACTGTATCTAGAGCATATCCCCAAAAGGATATAGGAAGATCTGTGTGACTCATCATAGATCGTACCATATCTAATATGGTACGATTCCTCCTTTCGGATACACCATTTCACTGTGGTGTTCCAGGAGGAGTGAGTTGGGATAGAATCCCATACTCAGCTAGATAGTCACGAAACTCATGGCTAAGGTATTCACCATCTCGATCTGATCGAAGTATCTTAATACTCTTACCAAGCTGGTTTTGTACTTCATTCTTGAATTCTTTGAACTTTTTAAAGGATTCTGACTTATGTGTTATCAGATACACATAACCATATCTACTGAAGTCATCAGTAAATGTAATGAAGTACCTGTAACCACCTCTAGCAACAACATTGAAAGGGTCACATACATAACTATGTATAAGTCCTAACAAGTCTGTTGCTCTTTCGCTATGTCCACTAAAGGGAGTCTTGGTCATCTTGCCTAGAAGGCAAGACTCGCATGTCTCATATGATTCAAAATCACATAAGTCTAGCAGCCCATCCTTATGGAGCTGGGATAAGCGACTCTCATTTATGTGACCTAAGCGACAATGCCAGAGATAGGTTTGGTTCAACTCATTTGACATGAACCTTTTGGTACTTATGTTATAGATGGGGTTTTCTAAGTCTAGAAAGTAGAGTCCGTTCATCAGAGGTGCACTACAATAGAACATATCATTTAAATAAACTGAACAATATTTTTTCTTTATTATAAATGAAAAGTCTTTCTTGTCTAAACAAGAAATTGAAATTATGTTCTTAGTCAGAGCAGACACATAACAATATTCATCTAATTCTAGTACAAGCCCAGAGGGCAGAGATAGAAAATAAGTTCCTACAGCAACAGCAGTAACCCTTGCTCTATTGCCTACTCATAGGTCCACCTCGCCCTTCGTCAATGCCCTGCTATTTCTCAGCGTCTACACATTAGTACAAATGTGAGATGCATATTCGGTATCTAATACCCATGACGAAGAAACAGATAGATTGACTTCTATGACATATATACCTGAAGTAGAAGTCTCACTTCTCTTCTTCCTAAGATCTTCCAGGTATACTTTGCAGTTACGCTTCCAGTGTAAAATACCACAGAAAAAAATAAAATAAATAAATAAAAATGTTGGGTAATTGGGAGAATACCCTATGGAATTTTCTAGAAATTTTTAGAAATTTTTCTGAACTTAAATAGAGATTTCCAAGATCCTCTTTGTTTATAAGAAGTTAAAAGGTTTAACAGGTATGAAATTCGACCCGTTTATTTTCCAAAACCCGACCCGTGTTAGTCTTTCCGTTCCGTTCGGCGTTCCCTCACCGCACACCATTTCTCCGCGCGGGTGTTTCCAGCCGCTCTTCCCATTACTTCCCCGATCGGTCGTTCCTTCTCTTCTCTGCCCAATCAATTTCTCCCCCAAATCTCCTCTTCTTCGTCGCCGCACCAACCGGACGTCTCTGCGACACTCATCGCCGCCCGACCTTCACCCCAGTCCTGCTCCCGATCACGGCGACAGCGAACTCCTCCAACCATTGAGGTTGCCTCGGCGCAAGGGACGCCCCTCGCGGCTACCGAGCCAACTCGTCTCCACTTCATCTTCGATCACTAGCCGTTCCTCTAGATCGCGTGCCGCCCAAATCGCGATCCCTTTTCTCTCGAGTGATGTCGATCTCCATCACCTTGTCATCGTTAGAGATCCTACCGATAGTCGGTGTCATCGCCCAGTTCTCTCTTCTCCCTCGCGCACCCGACCATGCCCAACCGTCGATTGTCTCTGCTTTGCAGCCATCGCACGCTCGCCGCCTGCCTGATCTGCCGCCGTCTTCCTCCGATCTCGACAGCAACATGTCGATCAGCCACTCATCAATAGTTTAGTCCGATTTCCAAAGAAGGAACAAGTGAATTTGTAATTTCTAAGGGTTCCAACGATGTTGAAGTCTTCACCACGATCGTGTGCAGCCTCCTATTCAATACTTCGAGTGTTGTGGTGCTCGATCGGTGTTGTCTTTTTGTGGATTGGATCCAGGGGTTGTGATTCCAGCTGTCGTGATTGAGTGATGGTAAAGGCGATAAAGGTGAGGGAAAATAGATTCAATAGGTTGCAGATTATGAACTTTGTGATGAATTATTAGTTATTGGTTGGAATTCAGTTTATGAATTAGGTGTGGATCTGAATGAAGGATGTGGGTTGGATAGTGCATATTCAAGGTTCTACACCAGATCAAGAGGCCAGTGTGATTAAATCAACGTAAGGTAAGTTTGTTTATATTTCTGTTCTATGAAATGTGGATATAAATAGTTATCTTAAAGGCGATTGGATTGGTAGAGATGGTCGGTTGTTCAACATCCGACAAACAAATTTATGTTTCAGGATTGTGCCAGAAAGAAGGTAAGGTTTGAATTGAGATTTTAGGTAAATGTGTGGGTTAGGGATTTAATCCAAACTAACTTGATTGATCCAGATTGGATGCCTATGTTGGGATCAAAGAATGGTGGTTTAGATTTGATATTATAATGTTGGAGTCAGATCTGATGAGGATCAAGAAGTTGAGCAGATGGAAACTGTAACATCCCAAATTTTAATTCCTATTTTTATTAGAGGAAAATAGAAATAAGAAGAAGAAGAAGAATAAAAATAGGAATAGAATAATAATAATAATAATAATAATAATAATAAATAGAAATAATTGGTTCGTTAGTCGAGGCTTGAACCATGAATCGTTGATTTGGGAGAATAGACTTCCCACTACTAAGTCATAAGATTACCAATGGATAGGATATAATAAAATATATCTATAGGCGAAAAAAAAAGGAAAGATTGGTTAATTTGACTAATTATTTAAAGGGGTAATTAAATGAAGAAAACTCTAATATATATATATATATATATATATATATATATATATATATATATATATATATATATATATATATATATATATATATATATATATTATTTTATTATAGAATCTCTCTCTCCTCTCCTTTAAACCTCACACCGATGCCACCCTAATCTAACTCTCGTTTTGCTCCACCGTCGCCGAATCAAAGAAAAAAAAAACAAAGGAAGAAAGAAAGAGCCTCCATAATTTCTTCCTCATGGATTAATTCAATAGGAAATTTTCAAAAAGGGGTGAGTCATCAAAAATCCAATAAAATTTTTATATGATTAGGGAGAAGTCACGAATTTAATTGAAGAAGGAATTAATTCAGTTAAAGAGAGAAATTTAAGGAAAATTTATAAGGGAATAAAAATTTTATATGATTAGGGAGAAGTCACGAATTTAATTGAAGAAGGAATTAATTCTGTTAAAGAGAGAAATTTAAGGAAATTTATAAGGGAATAAAAATTTTATATGATTAGGGAGAAGTCACGAATTTAATTGAAGAAGGAATTAATTCTGTTAAAGAGAGAAATTTAAGGAAATTTATAAGGGAATAGGTTAAGCCTTGATGGTTATAAATTTAACCTCCCTAATACCCTAGAGGACACCTCTCTATTCTCTCTTGGTCCTTCCACCACCAAACCACACATCAAGGAGAATTTTCTCCTAGGGTTGTCTTCTCCGCCGAATCCAAGGAAAGGTGGGATTCAAGAGACCTTGGAGGGCAGCTGCTAGGGCGGGATAGAAGGTTGCATCTCATTAGGTTTTACAAATATAAGTTAAAGCAATCGAAGATAAGTATTGCTCACCTGCAGTATAAGTAGTTATCGTATATTATTGATATGTTTTTATGTGCATGTTATTTTCAGTTATGCATGGTGTTTTCAGTTACGTGATTTTACCGTTATATTATGGATAATTCAGCATCATGTTTAGATCCATGATAAGAATGTGATTCATGATCATGCATGTTGTAGATGAGTTGTAGCTTACAATCATATGCATGATATGGAGTAAGATGTAAAAATATTTCCTTTATAAAGAAAATTTAAAGATGCTCCCGTTCGACTTGGGGATTAAGAGCACAACGATCTTGATATGCTCCCATTTGATTTTGGGGGTCAAGAGCATAATGTGGTGCTCCTCATTCATGATTTAGGATTAAGAGCATTTCCTTGGTATGTATAAGAATATAAGTATAAAGGAAGTATTTTACTTTTTGTGAGGCATGTCTGGGCATCGATTTCGCCACGGGCCGAGGTCCTCGATTTGATTACCTAGTAGGTTGGTGGTTGGCCACCCGACTATTAGAATCGCGCATTAGGTACTATGGAGCCCATATCGAGATGATTATTATTTTGAAGTATCAGTATAAGTATAAGTAAAAGTTTTCAAAGTTAATCATTTCAGTTCAGATACATTGTTTATAAGTTTTAAAATACTTAAGAGCATGGTTTATACAAGAGATATATATTCAGAATTATGATTTCCAATTGTGCTTGCATGTGTATCAATGTATCAAGGGTAAGAGAATTAGTTGCATGATTTCATACAGTGCATGTTTTTGTGAGCATAGAAAGTACTTACTAAGAATTATTGCTTATAGTTTGCATTTCCTTATCTTTGAGATAAAGGTAAAGAAAAGCTTGATGAAGGTGGCATGGCGGATGAAGTCTTTGGGTGTGTGTGGCGATGGAACAGTGGAAGTAAAAGATCCTAAGTGCAGATGTCTAAATCAGATTTTTTTTAGTTTCTTATGTCATGTTTGATATTGTTTAAGTGATGTAAAGGTCCTTATGATTATTTTAGTTGTTAGCATATTACATTAGTATATTGCATGAATTAAAGATAAAGACAGTAAAGTAGTGACATCTCCCCTGGTAGAGAGTGGAAAGACTAGGGGGGTGTTACAAGATGGTATCGAGCGGGTTAGCCCTTAGTCACACACACATCGAGCATCGATCCTGCCGCCTCCAAGTAAGCAAGTATTTATACACTTTATTTATTTTATGAGTAGTTAGGAAGTCTTCTTTTAAGATAAACAGTCTCACATAGAATGTTCTCTTTGAGTTAAACATGTTTCAATATATATATATATATATATATATATATATATATATATATGAAGATGGTAGACAGTAAGTAATAGAACATATCTTGATATGTATGTGAAGATGATAAAAGTAGTGATAATAGCCTTATAGTGGTTTCACTTGATCATCTTATGATGAGTTCACGGAGTTCGACAAGGAATTTATCAGACAAAGCGTAAAGAGATTCAATAGGTTGACTCCTATATGTCAGGTAGTCGTATTGAGAAGGAAAGAGTTAGGTTGATGCTAAAGATGTTGAGATCGGAGATAGCTCTAAATGTAGCTGGTAGAATTAATAGGCCATAGACTACTGAAGAGTTAATCAGCAGTGCGCTAATCACGGAGCATTACATGAATAATATCAAGAACCAAAAGCTAGCCTCGGTAGAAAGCAAAAGCCAGGAAGTTCGGAGGTCGAAACCTCAGAGCGGTAATTCGAACTGGAAGCGAAACAATAATGGCAAGAGGAAGCAATGGAATAATGCAAAGGGAGGTTCAGTCAGTAAGCAGCCTACGTATCCTACATGTTCTAAGTGTGGGAGGAAGCATCCAGGAGTTTGCCGCCAGGGCGTGAACGGGTGTTATATATGTGGTGTCGAGGGACACTTCGCCAAACAGTGCCCCACTAAGACGAATCTGCCTCTGCCACAGTCTATTCAGTATGGAGGTAGACCAGCCAACTACATCAGATGCAGGGAGCACTGGAGGGTCCTTACATCAGCCAAGGAAGATTAGAGACTCCATCAGTTACACCTAATGGCCGGATCTTCTCCCTCACCAAGGAAGAGGTAGCAAATGCTTCTACTGTCGATATCTATCCTTAGTCAAGATCATGCTAATCTTTGATCTTTGGGCAACCCATTCTTTCATGTCTATGACATTTGTTAAGAAGATAGATATAACTCCGGATATCTTAGATATTCAGTTTTTAATGACCCTACCTTCGGGTGAAACAATGACATCTACACACTGGTTGCGTGCCGTGCCGGTCAGAATTTCAAACAGAGAGCTTTATAGTGATTTGATCTTGTTGGACATGCATGACTATGATGTCATCTTTGGAATGGACTTTCTTAGCAAGTACGGTACTTCCATTGAGTGTCAAGTTTAAGGGTAGTATTCCAACCCGAGACCGAGGCAAAATTTGAGTTTATTGGAGAACCAAGGAAGAAGACTAAGAAGTTCTTGTCTGCTATGGAAGCTCGGAAGATGCTAGCTAGTGGATGCACGGGGTATTTAGCACATATAGTTGATACTAAGCAAGCAAGAAGCCAAAAGCTAGAAGAAGTCCCAATCGTATGTGACTACCCGGAAGTATTTCCTGACGAGCTACCAGGACTAGCACCTAGAAGGGAAGTTGAGTTTGAGATTGAACTTATTCTACCAACCCAATCTCAAAAGCACCCTATCGTATGGCTCTGAATTGAAAGAGCTTGGGGAACAATTACGGGAGTTATTAGACAAGGATTCATCCGCCTAGTCATTCCCCATGGGAGCTCGGTGTTGTTCGTGAAAAGAAAGATGGATCTATGAGGATGTGCATAGACTACCGAGCCTTAAATCAAGTGACGATCAAGAGCGGATATCCTCCGCCAAGAATAGAGGATTTATTTGATCAATTGAGGGAGCCACAGCTTTTCTCCAAGATTGACTTGCGGTGAGTTATCATCAAGTAAGAGTTAAAGAGGATGATATGAAAACAACCTTCCAACGAGGTATGGACACTATGAGTTCGCATGCCCTTCGGAGTGACAAATGCACCCGCTATGTTTATGGACTTGATGAATCGGATATTTAAGGAGTACCTTGACAATTTTGTGGTCGTTTTCATTGGCGACATCCTTATCTACTCGAGAACCGGGAAGAACATGTCGAACACTTGAAGGCAGTCTTGCGGACCCTTGAAAGACAATTATATGCAAAGTTCTCCAAGTGTGAGTTTTGGCTTGATCGAATATCGTTTCTGGGTCATGTTATTTCAAAAGATGGAGTTATGGTAGACCCGACAAAGATAGAAGCAGTCAGTAATTGGGGTCAACCAAAGAATGCCAGTGAAGTCAGAAGTTTCCTCGGATTAGCAGGGTACTATCGAAAGTTTGTGGAAAACTTCTCAAGGATAGCTTCACCGTTGACGGTTCTTACCAGAAAGAACAAGAAGTTTGAATAGACCGAAGATTGTGAAAAGAGCTTCCTTGAATTAAAGAGGAGACTCACAAGTGCTCCAGTGCTTACCCTTCCAGAAAGTAATGAGGGATTTGACCTATATAGTGATGCATCCAAGATGGGACTCGGAGCAGTACTTATGCAGAAGGGTAAAGTCATTGCTTATGCATCTAGACAACTCAAGGACTATGAAAAGAATTACCCCACTCATGACCTTGAGTTGGCAGCAGTGGTCTTTGCTCTGAAAGTTTGGAGACATTACTTATATGGAGTCCAATGCAAGATTTACACAGATCACCAGAGTCTGAAGTACTTCTTCACTCAGAAGGATTTGAATATGCGACAGCGTAGATGACTTGAGCTAGTAAAAGACTATGACTGTGAAATCCACTACCATCCTGGAAAGGCAAATAAAGTAGCAGACACGCTGAGTAGAAAATCATGCGCCACCTTAATGTCCCTAGCAACACTATCCCAACCACTGGAGAAAGAGATAATGAATTTTGGAGTTGACATCATTTCTGGACAGCTCTTCGCCTTGACCATAGTACCTACACTATTTGAGGATATATTAGCGAGACAGGACAAAGATCCTAGCATCCAAAGGATCAAGCAAGAGATCCAAGAAGGGAAGGATGAAGGATTCCGTGTCTCTGATAGTGGGGTATTATATTTGGGTGAACGCCTATGTATCCCCAACGACCCAGACTTAAGAAAGAAGATCCTAGAAGAAGCTCATGGGACCCCATATTCGATGCATCCTGGATCCACTAAGATGTATCAAGATATGAAAGGGAAATTCTGGTGGCTTGGTATGAAGAGGGACGTGGCTAAGTATGTTAGCACTTGCCTGACATGTCAGAGAGTGAAAGACGAACACCAGAGACCAGGAGGAGTTCTACAACCTATCCAGATTCCAGAATGGAAGTGGGAGGAACTAGCCATGGATTTCATAGTAGGATTGCCCAAAACAACCAATGGCTACGATTCTATTTGGGTAGTTATCGATAGATTGACAAAGTCTGCTCACTTCATGCCTATCAAAATATCATACTCCATGGAGCAGTTAGCCCAGTTATACGTCAAGGAAGTAATTAGACTGCATGGAGTACCTAAAACCATTATCTCTGATAGAGACAGTCGCTTCACTTCACACTTCTGGGAGTGTGTTCAGAAAGCCCTCGGCACTAAGTTACGATTCAGCTTTGCATTTCATCCTCAGACAATTGGGCAAACAGAAAGAGTGAATCAGATTTTGGAGGACATGCTCAGAGCTTGTGCCTTGGATTTTAAAGGAAGCTGGTGCAAATATTTGTGTTTGGCAGAGTTTGCCTATAATAACAGTTATCAAACCACAATTGGAATGACACCTTATGAAGCCTTGTATGGAAGGAGATGCAGATCGCCTATCTGTTGGTATGAGGGTGGCGAGAAGAAATGGGACTCAAGATCGATTTTATAGATGCGCCACCAAAGCGATAAAGAACATACGTCGAAGGATGAGGCGCCCAAAGTCGGGAAGAGTTATGCCGATGTCCGACGCAGACCCCTAGAGTTCCAAGTCGGAGATTCAGTGTTCATTAAGGTAGCTCCTATGAAAGGGATAATGAGATTTGGGAAGAAAGGCAAGTTAAGTCCCAGATATGTTGGCCCCTACCTGATCACCAAGAGAGTTGGTAAGGTAGCTTATGAGCTAGAGCTACCATAGGAAATGTCAGCTATCCACAATGTATTTCATGTTTCAATGCTTAAGAAGCACGTCCTGAATACCAACCAAGTGAATAAGCCACAGACGGTACAGATTCAGATAGATCTAAGTTATGAAAGTCGACCTATTCAGATAATAGATCGAGCAGTCATGAAACTAAGAAATAAAGAAATACCGTTAGTAAAAGTCTTATGGCAAAGTCAAAGGGTTGAAGAATCAACCTGGGAACGTGAGGATAACATGAAGCAAAAGTATCCCGAGCTTTTCTAAGTTTCGAGGACGAAACTTTTATAAGGTATAAGGGATTGTAACATCCCAAATTTTAATTCCTATTTTTATTAGAGGAAAATAGAAATAAGAAGAAGAAGAAGAATAATAAAAATAGGAATAGAATAATAATAATAATAATAATAATAATAATAATAATAAATAGAGATAATTGGTTCGTTAGTCGAGGCTTGAACCATGAATCGTTGGTTTGGGAGAATAGACTTCCCACTACTAAGTCATAAGATTACCAATTGATAGGATATAATAAAATATATCTATAGGCGAAAAAAAAAGGAAAGATTGGTTAATTTGACTAATTATTTAAAGGGGTAATTAAATGAAGAAAACTCTAATATATATATATATATATATATATATATATATATATATATATATATATATATATTATTTTATTATAGAATCTCTCTCTCCTCTCCTTTAAACCTCACACCGACGCCACCCTAATCTAACCCTCGTTTTGCTCCACCGCCGCCGAATCAAAGAAAAAAAAAAAAGGAAGAAAGAAAGAGCCTCCATAATTTCTTCCTCGTGGATTAATTCAATAGGAAATTTTCAAAAAGGGGTGAGTCATCAAAAATCCAATAAAATTTTTATATGATTAGGGAGAAGTCACGAATTTAATTGAAGAAGGAATTAATTCAGTTAAAGAGAGAAATTTAAGGAAAATTTATAAGGGAATAAAAATTTTATATGATTAGGGAGAAGTCACGAATTTAATTGAAGAAGGAATTAATTCTGTTAAAGAGAGAAATTTAAGGAAATTTATAAGGGAATAAAATTTTTATATGATTAGGGAGAAGTCACGAATTTAATTGAAGAAGGAATTAATTCTGTTAAAGAGAGAAATTTAAGGAAATTTATAAGGGAATAGGTTAAGCCTTGATGGTTATAAATTTAACCTCCCTAATACCCTAGAGGACACCTCTCTATTCTCTCTTGGTCCTTCCACCGCCAAACCACACATCAAGGAGAATTTTCTCCTAGGGTTGTCTTCTCCGCCGAATCCAAGGAAAGGTGGGATTCAAGAGACCTTGGAGGGCAGCTGCTAGGGCGGGATAGAAGGTTGCATCTCATTAGGTTTTACAAATATAAGTTAAAGCAATCGAAGGTAAGTATTGCTCACCTGCAGTATAAGTAGTTATCGTATATTATTGATATGTTTTTATGTGCATATTATTTTGATTATGCATGGTGTTTTCGATTCGTGATTTTACCGCTTATATTATGGATAATTGACATCATGTTTAGATCCATGATAAGAATGTGATTCATGATCATGCATGTTGTAGATGAGTTGTAGCTTACAATCATATGCATGATATGGAGTAAGATGTAAAAATATTTCCTTTATAAAGAAAATTTAAAGATGCTCCCCGTTCGACTTGGGGATTAAGAGCACAACGATCTTCAGTATGCTCCCCATTTCAGTTTTGGGGGTCAAGAGCATAATGTGGTGCTCCTCATTCGTGATTTAGGGGATTAAGAGCATTTCCTTCAGTATGTATAAGAATATAAGTATAAAGGAAGTATTTTACTTTTGTGAGGCATGTCTGCATCGATTTGCCAGGCGAGGCCCTCGATTTGATTACCCTAGTAGGTTCGGTGGTTGGCCACGGCCTATTAGGAATCTGCGCATTATTGGTACTATGCCGGGCCCATATCCAGGATGATTATTATTTTGAAGTATCAGTATAAGTATAAGTAAAAGTTTTCAAAGTTAATCATTTCAGTTCAGATACATTGTTTATAAGTTTTAAAATACTTAAGAGCATGGTTTATACAAGAGATATATATTCAGAATTATGATTTCCAATTGTGCTTGCATGTGTATCAATGTATCAAGGGTAAGAGAATTAGTTGCATGATTTCATACAGTGCATGTTTTTGTGAGCATAGAAAGTACTTACTAAGAATTATTGCTTATAGTTTGCATTTCCTTATACTGCAGATAAAGGTAAAGAAAAGCTTCAGTAAGGTGGCATGGCGGATGAAGTGCTGGGTGTGTGTGGCGATGGAACAGTGGAAGTAAAAGATCCTAAGTGCAGATGTCTAAATCAGATTTTTTTTAGTTTCTTATGTCATGTTTGATATTGTTTAAGTGATGTAAAGGTCCTTATGATTATTTTAGTTGTTAGCAAATTACATTAGTATATTGCATGAATTAAAGATAAAGACAGTAAAGTAGTGACATCTCCCCTGGTAGAGAGTGGAAAGACTAGGGGGGTGTTACAGAAACAAAGCTTGGTAAGTATAGATTTGGTTGTTCATAGTTGTGTATCCATTCTGTTTGGTAAACTAATCTGGATATGCTATAATTATGTAGTGATGATAGTACTTGTTCATTACATGATGATGTTTGATTTATTTAGATTAAATTGAGACCAGACTCTTTAAGCAGATTAAGAAGTGGTTGAGATGGAAACAGCGTGAGGACTTTGATATGAGGCAAGTTCATGGACGTAAAGACAATTTGTATTCTCAGACAAATTCGTCCAAAGCAAGTGGGTAATTCCTACCCTGGTCAGGTAGTTTTAATGCATACAGATTTAGATGCATGATCATCTTATATGATCATGTTACCTTGACTCTGTTCTTATTTACTCTTGCGCTTGATACTTTATCTTTGGTTGTTAACTCCATTGCTGCTATCATGTTTGATTTTATCATGATTAGGAGTTATATATATAGGTGATGTAAGTAACCTAGAATTTGTTAGTTAAGTGCAAATAGTAAAGTCAGGATGACAACTGATTGTAAATTAGGCAAAGAGGTCATCTGTAGGTAGATAATATTTTGAACCTAGGGTTATTCTAGTACCCTTAGGTTGCATGTTTACCCCAGCCATGTATTGTGTAAATGGTCAATTGAATGATACTTTAATTAATGTCGCTACGGACGATGGTCCTAACTTATATGTCGATTTAGTCACGACTCTCTACAGGATAGAGAGTGTGTCGTCGATGAAATCTGACTCTCTCTGAGATAGTGCGACTCTACAGGATAGAGAGTGTTATGATCAGTTGAGTACGACTCTCTGCAGAATAGAGAGTGCGTAGATCATATTGTTATGACTCTCTATAGAATAGAGAGTCTATAGTGGATGTCTGTATGTAAGACATTGCATTCATGTCATTTGCATGCATGCTGGCGACGTGGTCTCCCTTGTGGTTGAGAGAGTCGCCAGTCATCTTGCCTCCACGGTTACTCATAGGAGAAGTAACCGATGTGAGGGCAGAACATTTGTTGTGCCGCACTCTACCACTATAGACGGTGGTAGTTGGAGTTGTGTGCAGTTGTCCTGGGTGCGTGGCACTCGACCACTCATTGGTAGTGTCAGTCGGAGGCGGCGAACAGAGGTCCCCGTTGTGTAGCGAGCTCTTTACGCTCATATGCTACTTGATCATACTGCCCACTCGGCCACTCTAGAATGGTGGTTGGTGTTGAGTTGGGACAGTTATCATGTCGTGCCACCTAGGCCACACTGGGGTCGTGGTAGCGAGTAGGGGTGAGCAGGCATGACCATGCATGTTGCATTATCGTATCTTATGGCACTTTGCATATTACCATATATATACATATATGCATGTATATATATATATATATATATATATATATATATATATATATATATATATATATATATATATATGTATGGGTGTGTTTAATATATATATATATCTAGTCTATATATATATATGCTTATTGTGATGTTGCATTTGATTGTACTATGCTTGCTGTATTTGGGTGTACATCATATTCATGCATGCTTCTTGCATTTGTTATACGGTTGTGTCGGATACTTGTATATGTGTTTGACAGACCATTAGATACCTTGACCTGTAGCATGAGTATATTGTCAGTTGGTATTACTTTTCCTGTTATATATATGTTGGATATATGCTCAAGTTGGATCAGAGTAGCGTAGCAAACTTTCAAGTATGTCTGCATTTTACGTTGTTCATTTGGTTAGATGGTATATGCTTATATTTATATACTATACTGATATACCTGTTGTACCTCTAGATTATGTTATTGAATTACATGTGATATTTGATATATACATGTTTTTCTATTACCTGCTGAGTTTTACTCACCACCACGGACCCTGAGTTTTTCTGTCGCCTAGGTAATAGGTAGAAGTCTTCGTGATGACTTGGAGCACCACTGGCTGACATCTCATCTCCGAGACTCTGGTGGTCGTTTTGGGTTTTTCGTATGTCTTGTTTTGTATTCTGAGTTTTCATGGTGTTATGTGTATGTTATGTACGCACATGTTGGTGCGAGTTTTGACGAGGTTTTATTTATGTTCTGGTGTTAGTCATACCGGTATGTAGGGTGTTTGGTTGTATTGTATATGTGTGGTTATGGGTAGGTCGTGTATTAGTTTCCGCTGTGTTTCGTTATGTTGGTTTGTTTTCATATTTATATATGTTGTTGTTGTTGTGGTCTACGGGCCTTGTATTAACCCGAAATGTTGCCACGTACAGGGGAGATGTCATCCGTTTACTTTTCGGCACGGCATACTTTCGGGGTGTGACAACTTTAGTGGTATCAAAGCCCTAGGTTCTACGATGTCATACAATGTTATTTTTGTGTCGAGTCTTGGATTCTTGGGAGTCAATTTATTTGGTATTGGTTTTCTGAGATGAGATTGACAGCGACCTGAGCTCCAAGCAGCACGAAGTAAGTATTCCTGATGACTTATTTTCTAGTTGGATACTATTTGGACTTGATTAACAAGTGTATACTGTTAGAGTTATTATACCTGTACAGACTTGTAGTGGAAGCCGCCCACCGTGGCGACCAATCGGAGTTGCCGATAGGGTTTATACTTCCGATTTTGTTGGCTATTCTTTTAGGGTATATAACAGGGAATAACCTGTAGTTTGTTGGTTATTGTTCATAACCGTGGTATGAGTTGAGCCCGGAAACGACCTGTTAAGTCTGTGAGTCTTGAACTTGTGTCGAAAAGGTGATTTACCTTTGAGAGTCGACTGATACCTAGTCGGAAAATAGGGGTCAAGTCGTCACATTTCTTATAAAGAAAAAAATCAAAGACTATAGTCTTAGGGATTTTTACTAACGGTACTAGTCAGATCATTACCTAATGGGTAATGGATAAGACAAGTAGGCTATTATTGATGCAGATAGCAGAAGGCTAGTTTACGGTGTTTCATAGGGATTTTTTATCCCTGAGTAGTGCGTACTGGGTTGTATAACTTTGAAGGTACTTTTGAGTACTTAACTCGGGTTATACAGAGAAGTTAGAGTTATTTGCATACCATTATCGGGATCAAGCCTGTATTTGGTGGTAAATGTAGAAAATAATCTTCGGGAAATAATATATCACTTGATCATGGTTAGTGATGTTGAAAGAGAGTATTTCCCCGTGTCACTTCCCGTGACACATTGTAAGAAATTATTGAGCTTCAAGTAGGGTGATCATTGGTAACAGGAATATCATGCAGAGTCATTAGACTTGCAAAGTTACGCTCACCTAATAGCTCAGGAATGCGAATGAATGTTATAAGCCACCCAGAGTTATTGACTTATAGTTGGATTAGGATGTCGGGATCTTCTACCAGATCCTGCCGGAAGACGTTGGATTGAGACGGAAGTTTAGAAAAGACTCTGTACAAGGGTTTAAGAGTTGGAGACCGATAAGCAAATATTGCAGGTCAACTTAATAGAGTCAGAAGTCTCCGACTGTTGGATAAAAAGGAGCAAGATCGGAGTCATAGGCTTTGAGCTATTTTCCGATTATAGAAGATCAATCGCAGATCATCAGGACGTTCTCGTGGATATCAGCAAAATCAGAACAAATACTTCAAAGGGATTGTGTGCGTGCAGTGCAGATCACGAAGACACGTGAAGTTAGATTATCCGGTGGATCAATTCATCTGTTGTTATTGTGAGCAACCAGTACATTTGAGGAGCTATACCTTGAAGACTCAGTTGAAAACTACCAATGGTGTTCCGAGAGGAAGATGCATCGTCTCGACAACAGATATTAGCACAGAAGATTGGGTTATTTCATCAGCAGCGACCTACTACCTCAGGCATGGTTGGAGTTCCTTGATACTACCTTTCAGCAGAGATCAACACAGAATCAGCGTCAGTAGAAGACATCGCAGAAGACTCATGCAGAACACAACAATTACCCCTAGATGTGATTTGCTTTGTACAGAGGAGAGAGTATACGACGATGGTCATATCTATTCGGTATTCTACAGTTGTAGCTCGTAGGATTAAGTAATAGGATCGGATAATCTAGGTAAAATTCTTGGATCATTCATCGCAGAAATGCGACCGCTTTATCGTGAACTGTGGGATATGATCTGGTTCTCCTCGGAGAAAGGCCGAGACCTGCGGGGAGCCTTTGGATCGGATCGGCAGATAATTGATCGTTAAGGGTATTACTTTAGTTTACCCTCTGAGTTAATATATTGAGAGATACTTGTAGTTTACAGGTATCCTTGTCTAGAACATTCCTAGTTTGGATTAGAAGGATTCCTATACATTGACTGGTGGGTCGGTGGTATCTCTACTGTCAGGTGAGATGTGGACCAATAATTAAGAAGTCAAGGGATGCCCTTAGACTTTGAGAGACATACTTTTATTGTAGACATATCCTTAAAAATGGTCAAATTGTTGGAAGTATGGTACAATATGTCTCTCGGATGCGCGAATAATTTGAGAGTAGTCGGATGTAGTTTTGGATGAACTCCTAGGCTTGCCGCTGCATAGGCAAGTGGAGTAGGCGATCGGGGTGCTCAGCAAAGGACACTTGTGTATACTCTAGGGTTGATTTACGACTGAAGTATTGATATTGTAGTGACATGATGTCATACAATTATCATGGTTGTTGTGATGATTGATATATCATCAGTGAAGAGTAAAGAGGATGCAGGTGTGTAAAGATGATAATTTCATACTTAGTATGAATTCTATGAGTTGTGATTAAGTTGTTAGACTAATTAACGATTTAGTCGCCACTGGATTTGAGAATCGTGTATCCTAGACACGATTGGATCAGTTTGTGGTTGTTGGAGTTACGTAACCTGACCACTATTGATTGTGGTAGTTGGAGTTGCATACTCGACCACCGTAGATGATAGTTTGCCTTGTATGATTTAGTAATTACTGTAGATATGGATAGAATGTTTTAGCATTACTGTACCACGGACTTGTTTGACAAGGTGATGATGGAAATCATTTAGTCGGAAGCTGGTGAAACCAGTTTATAGGACCTAGACGGCGGTTAACTTTTATACGAGTATTAGTTAATCCTTCTGGAGTGGATTTTGGACGGTTGATGGACTTCTCTTTTGAGAAGATAATTCCCCATCTCAGAAAAGGATAGTGGATTCCGGAGTTACAGTGTTTAAGGAAGAGTTGCTACAGGAAGCATATCATTGGAGATTTGCTATTCACCCCGATGGTACTCAGATGTACCGAGAGTTGAAACGTTATACTGGTGGAATGGTATAAAGAGAGTTATAGCAGATCTTGCTGCTCGATGTTTAGTATGCCAGTAGGTGAAGACTGAACATTAGAAACTCGCTGGATTGCTCTAGAAAATTCCAATTCCAGAATGGAAGTGGGAGCATATCACTATTGATTGCGTTACAAGATTGCCTAGAACCCGTAAAGGACGTGATGCGATTTGGGTGATTGTAGATCGACTGACCAAATCAGCTCATTTCCTTCCTATTCGTGGGTCATACCCATTGGATCGTCTGGCAGAGTTGCATCGTCGAAAGATTATCAAATTGTGTGGGGTACTTTTAAGTACCATATCGGATAGAGATCCGCGATTTACCTTACGATTTTGGCAGAGTCTGCATCAGACTATGGGCACAGAGCTTCGGCTTAGTGCAACATTTTATCCGCGGATGGAAGGACAGTTTGAGCATATCATTCAGACGTTGGAGGATCTATTCAGATCCTGTGTCATGGATTTCGGAGGTAGTTGGGAGGATCACGTTCATTTAGTGGAATTTTCCTATAATAACAGCTACCACTCTTATATTCAGATAGCTCCATTCGAGGCCCATTTGAGATGCTAGAGCGGATTGGGGGTGTAGTTACCGGTTGACTTTACCTCCGACACTTGCGGGTGTTCACAACATATTCCCTATTTATATGCTGAGGAAATACGTTCCGCGTTCAGAGCATATTCTGAAAGAGGTTCCGATTCTATCTCAGTTTAATGCGACTTACGAGGAGATTCCAGGGTGGAGCCTGGGTCGCAAGGAGCGACAGTAGTGGGACGAAAACCATCCGACTCGTAAAGGTTGGATGACAGCATCATACCGATGAGGAGACTATGTGGGGGCTGGAAGATACTATTCGAGCTCGATAGTCTCATCTGTTCACTTGAGGAATGTATGTGGTCCTTTCAGAAACTTGCTTAAAGTAAATTTTTGCATGTTAGTACGAAATTTGGGGACCAAATTTTTATAAGTGGGGGAGAATGTAAAATACCACAGAAAAATAAAATAAAATAAAATAAAATAATAATAAAATAAATGTTGGGTAATTGGGAGAATACCGTATGGAATTTTCTAGAAATTTTTAGAAATTTTTCTTGACTTAAATGGAGATTTCCAAGATCCTCTTTGTTTATAAGGAGTTAAAAGGTTTAACGGGTCTAAAATCCGACCCGTTTATTTCCCAAAACCCAACCCGTGTTAGTCTTTCCATTCTGTTCGGCGTTCCCTCACCGCACACCGGTTCTCCACGCGGGCGTTTCCAGCCGCTCTTCCCATTACTTCCCCGATCGGATGTTCCTTCTCTTCTCTGCCCAATTAATTTCTCCCCCAAATCCCCTCTTCCGCCACCCCGGGCGTCTGCGCCACTCATCGCCGGCCGACCTCCACCCCAGTCCTGCTCCCGATCGCGGCGGCAGCGAACTCCTCCAACCATCGAGGTTGCCTCGGCGCAAGGGATGCCCCTCACGGCCACTGAGCCAACTCGCCGCCACTTCATCTTCGATCACCGGTTGTTCCTCCAGATCGCGCACCACCCAAATCGCGATCCCTTTCCTCTCGAGTGATGTCGATCTCCACCGCCTTGTCGTCGTTGGAGATCCTATCGATAGCCGGTGTCGTCGCCCGGTTCTCTCTTCTCCCTTGCGCACCCGACCACGCCCAGCCGCCGATTGTCTCTGCTTTGCATCCATCGCACGCTCGCTGCCTGCCTGATTTGCCACCGTCTTGCTCCGATCTCGACAGCAACACGTCGATCAACCACTCATCAACAGTTCAATCCGATTTCCAAAGGAGGAACCAGTGAATTTGTAATTTCTGAGGGTTCCAACGATGTTGAAGTATTCACCACGATCGTGTGCAGCCTCCTGTTCAATACTTCGAGCGCTGTGGTGCTCGATCGGTGTTGTCTTCCTGTGGATTGGATCCATGGGTTGTTGTGATTCCAGCTGTCGTGATTGAGTGATGGTAAAGGAGATAAAGGTGAGGGAAAACAGATTCAATAGGTTGCAGATTATGAACTTTGTGATGAATTGTTAGTTATTGGTTGGAATTCAGTTTATGAATTAGGTGTGGATCTGAATGAAGGATGTGGGTTGGATGGTGCAGATTTAAGGTTCTACACCAGATCAAGAGGCCAGTGTGATTAAATCAACGTAAGGTAAGTTTGTTTATATTTCTGTTCTATGAAATGTGGATATAAATAGTTATCTTAAAGGCGATTGGATTGGTAGAGATGGTCGGTTGTTCGACATCCGACAAACAAATTTATGTTTCAGGATTGTGCCAGAAAGAAGGTAAGGTTTGAATTGAGATTTTAGGTAAATGTGTGGGTTAGGGATTTAATCCAAACTAACTTGATTGATCCAGATTGGATGCCTATGTTGGGATCAAAGAATGGTGGTTTAGATTTGATATTATGACATTGGAGTCAGATCTGATGAGGATCAAGAAGTTGAGCAGATGGTAACAAGGCTTGGTAAGTATAGATTTGGTTGTTCATAGTTGTGTATCCGTTCTGTTTGGTAAACTGATCTGGATATACTATAATTATGTAGTGATGATAGTACCTGTTCATTACATGATGATGTTTGATTTATTTAGATTAAATTGAGACCAGAATCTTTAAGCAGATTAAGAAGTGGTTGAGATGGAAACAACGTGAGGACTTTGATATGAGGCAGGTTCACGGACGTAAAGACAACTTGTATTCTCAGACAAGTCGTCAAAACAGGTGGGTAATTCCTACCCTGGTCAGGTAGTTTTAATGCATACAGATTTAGATGCATGATCATCTTATATGATCATGTTACCTTGACTCTGTTCTTATTTACTCTTGCGCTTGATACTTTACCTTTGGCTGTTAACTTCATTGCTGCTATCATGTTTGATTTTATCATGATTAGGAGTTATATATATAGGTGATGTAAGTAACCTAGAATTTGTTAGTTAAGTGCAAATAGTAAAGTCCGGATGATGACCTGATTGTAAATTGGGCAAAGAGGTCATCTGTAGGTAGATAATGTTTTGAACCTAGGGTTATTCTAGCACCCTTAGGTTGCATGTTTACCACCGACCATGTATTGTGTAAATGGTCAGGTGAATGGTACATAGTGTGTCGCTACGGACCGGTGGTCCTAGCTTGTTATAATCAGTTGAGTACGACTCTCTACAGGATAGAGAGTGTGTCGATCAGTGAGTACGACTCTCTACAGGATAGAGATTGCTATGATCAGTTGAGTGCGACTCTCTACAGGATAGAGAGTGTTATGATCAGTTGAGTACGACTCTCTGCAGAATAGAGAGTGCGTAGATTATATTGTTATGACTCTCTGTAGAATAGAGAGTCTATAGTGATGTTTGTATGTGAAACATTGCATTCATGTCATTTGCATGCATGCTGGCGACGTGGTCTCCCTTGTGGTTGAAAGGGTCGTCAGTCATCCTGCCTCCACGATTACTCATAGGAGGAGTAACCAGTGTGAGGGTAGAGCATTTGTTGTGCCGCACTCTACCACTATAGACGGTGGTAGTTGGAGTTGCGTGCAGTTGTCCTGGGTGCGTGGCACTCGACCACTCATTGGTTGTGTCAGTCGAAGTGGCCAGCAGTAGAGACCCCCGTTGTGTAGCGAGCTCTTTACGCTCATATGCTACTTGATCATACTGCCCACTCGGCCACTCTAGAGCGGTTGTTGGTGTTGAGTTGGGATAGTTGTCATGTCGTACCACCTAGGCCACACTGGGGTCGTGGTAGCGAGTAGGGGTGAGCAGGCATGACCATACATATTGCATTGTCGTATCTTATGGCGCTTTGCATATTACCATACATATACATATATGCATGTATATATATATATGGATGGTTGTAATTAATATATATATAGATGCAGTCTATATATATATGCTTATTGTGATGTTGCATTTGATTGTTCTATGCTTGCTGCATTTGGGTGTACATCATATTCATGCATGCTTCTTGCATTTGTTATACGGTTGTGTCGGATACTTGTATATGTGTTAGATAGACCATTAGATACCTTGACCTGTAGCATGAGTATATTGTGAGTTGGTATTACTTTTCCTGTTATATATATGTTGGATATATGCTCAGGTTGGATCAGAGTAGCGTAGCAGACTTTCAGGTATGTCTGTATTTTACGTTGTTCATTTGGTTAGATGGTATATGCTTGTATTTATATACTATGTTGATATACCTGTTGTACCTCTAGATTATGTTGTTGAATTACATGTGATATTTGATATATACATGTTTTTCTATTACCTGCTGAGTTTTACTCACCACCACGGACCCTGAGTTTTTCTGTCGCCCAAGTAACAGGTAGAAGTTTTCATTACGGCTTGGAGCATCGCTGGCTGACATCTCATCTCCGAGACTCTGGTAGTCTTTTTGGGTTTTCCGTATATCTTGTTTTGTATTCTGAGTTTTCATGGTGTTATGTGTATGTGATGTACGCATATGTTGGTGCGGGTTTTGACGAGGTTTTATTTATGTTCTGGTGTTAGTCATACCGGTATGCAGGGTGTTTGGTTGTATTGTATATGTGTGGTTATGGGTAGGTCGTGTATTAGTTTCCGCTGTGTTTCGTTATGTTGCTTTGTTTTCATATCTATATATGTTGTTGTTGTTGTGGCCTACGGGCCTTGTATTAACCTGAAATATTGCCACGTACAGGGGAGATGTCGTTCGTTTGTTTTTTGGCACGACATACTCTCGGGGTGTGACATCCAGTGTCTAGCTTCCTTACAGTGGAAGCAAGTCCCTTCCTTGGCCACCCCTCCTTTCAATTTCAGTGCCTTGCCTTTGCCCTTGGCTTGGGACTTTCCCTTACCTTTAGGCTTGCCCTTGCCTTTCTTCTTTTGCACCATCAAAATGGAGTCGGGTTTTCCCTTCTTAAGGTTGAGCTCAGCAGTTCTCAACATGCTAAGAATCTCAGGCAATGACTTATCAATTTCATTCATGTTGTAATTCATGACGAATTGATTGTAGCTTTCTGACAAATATTGCAAGATCAAGTCAATGGCCAGCTCTTGGCCAAGTGGGAATCCCAATCTCTGTAGGTTATCTATGTACCCAATCATCTTGAGTACATATGGACCTATGGGAGTCCCATCTTGCATCTTGGATTGAAACAGTTTCTTAGAGATCTCGTATCTCTCGTGCCTTGCTTGTCCTTGATACAGTTAACGAAGATATTCAACCATATCAAAAGCATTCATGAACTAGTGTTGCTTCTGAAGCTCAGAGTTCATGGTCGCGAGCATGAGGCAAGACACATCTAATGCATCATCTTGATGCTTCTTGTAAGCATCTCGGTCAGCTCGCGAGGCAGTAGCAGGAGGTGCCTCCGGAATGGGTTGCTCAAGGACGTACAGTTTTCTTTCTTGGGTGAGAACGATTCTTAGATTCCTGTACCAATCCAGAAAATTAGTTCCATTGAGCTTGTCCTTCTCAAGAACAGGACGTAGGGAGAGAGTGTTCGTGTTTGTCGATATGACAATCTACAACATAAACAATGCAGAAAGTAAATATCATATTTCATTTATCATTTAATTATGCCTTTAATCAAATGATGCTCCCACTGAATTATAAGACTTTTGTAGAATCGAGTCTTAGATGTGGTCAAACCACATTACTAGATTCATACAAACTAGCTATAATTCTCGCGGGACAAGATCCACACCATACTACGCCTTGAGTTAGTTTTGGTTAAATCGCCCAAGACTTAGTATGATCGGTAGGTAACAAATTACCGATTACATCTCTATACAACTCTTGTTTATAGGATCAAGATCCTCATTTACAAAAGACCTTGAGTTAGCTTTGGCTAAATCGCCCAAGATTTAGTGTAAATGCGATCTTATCCTATCTTTCCAACCGTTGGAATATGCCTATAGTTTTACTCGATCCAATTGAGTTAACTAGTTTTTCTCAATCTAATTGAGCTTATTCTCACCCAAGTTGTGATAGGCGGGACCAAAATTGTCCCTCCACACCCTACCAAGATAATATGCGTTGCTCTGCTTCGACAAATTCAACAACAACAAATGATCGAGGTAGTGATGGATATTAAAACTTGGTAGGCATTTCGAGTTGATTCGATTAAGATCTAATCTAATCGTGAATGTGTATCATATACGCACTAAGGCCTTAATTACCCTACACTAGCATGTATCACATACATATAAGCAAAATATACTAGCATGCATCACATACATATAAGCAAAATATCCTAGCATGCATCATATACATACAAGCAAAATTTACTAGCATGCATCACATACATATAAGCAAAACTTACTAGCATGCATCATATACATACAAGCAAAACAAATATATATATATATATATATATATATATATATATATAGAAAAATCTTCTGTCGCGCGACTCCTCCTCCGCGACCCGTCCGCTCTTGCCACGCCCGCCTCGCGCCTGTCTCGACCACCGCCACGACGGGCGCGATCGACGCCGACTCATGGGCCGGCGGTGACCGGTTTCCGGCCGGATAATGCGCGCCACCGCCCTAACCGGAACGAGGCCGATCGCGCCGACAGCGGCGCGCCATCGCCGGCCCGCGATCGGGCCGGATTCGCCTACGGCCGAAACCGGCGCAGACGGACCGACGCGTTCGCCGGTCCGTCCGTCGGCCGGATTCGGCCGCATTGCCCGGATCCCCGACACGGCCGAAATTGGTCGCCGATTCTCGCGGCTGATTTTCGGCCGCGATTCACCATGCGTGGCCGAATCGGCGGCCGGCCTTTTTGCCGGACGGACGGCGACGCCGGTCCGTCTCGAGTAAAGGGCGGCGTCGGCCGAATCGTCGAAATCGGCCGCAGACCGGCGGCCGATTTCGCCGCAGGCGGGCTTGATTCGATGCGGCCGGACGGACCGGCAGTAACGCCATCAGTCTCAGGCCGGATTCCGGCCGACCCGCCCGATCGCGGTCGGCGATGGTCGCGCCATCGCCGCCGCGATTCGGCCGGAATCACGCCGAGTGCGCCGAAGCTCCGGCCGTAATCCGGCTGAAGCCGAAGCTCTGTCGGATCACGGCGAGTGCGCCTAACGCACCCGGTCCGGCGGCCGGAGGGGGCCGGACGGCGATGAGTCGATAACTCTATATATATATATATATATATATATATATATATATATATATATATATATATATATATATATATATATATATATATATATAAAATTGTGATGAGGTCATGGCCCTACTACGATCTTCTCAAGCTAATGAGAAGATCGGACGGTCAACCTAGGGTTAGCGACTTCTCCAAGTGCCTCCTTTGACCGCCATGTGTCGTCGGCGCCCTCCTCGTAACTCCGTCTACTAGTGGACCTTCCACCGCTTCATTTTTGTACATTACAAACATGAAACTCAAGTTACATTCGAGTCTAAAACTATTTACAACAGGAATATTAAAAGGAGAGGCACGACGCGCATGTCGCATACCATATACAACATGCACAACACAAAAATAGTGCGCAAGTCGTATTATGAATTACTACACATTTTATCCAATCACATTGGGGTTCTTGGACCATGACTATCACAGTATCATACATAATTTTAAATTATGTATTTTAAAGAAATTTCTATAATTTTCCTATTTTTTTCCAATTTTATAAGTCACATCTCCGTAACGGTTCCGCTAAGCGATTTCCGAGCGCGATCGCGGGACAAGGCCCCTTGCGGGGTTAGGGGCAGCGCCCCTTCTCGCAAAATGAATTTTGCGAGTGTCCCATCTTGATCTTGCAGCGCCTTAAGTCGCTGTCCCAAAAGACTAAAGCGAGATCTCGCCGTTTCGGAGAGTTTTTCTCGGTAGTTGTAGCCTACAAGTGTCCAAACACTTGTTGCTTCGACTCTAGGAGAAAATACTCACAAAAATCTATAAAAATAGGAAAATTACAGAAACTTATAGATCTGTAATTTTTTTATAGCTAATACAAAAATTACAAAACTAAACACATACATGCTTCGCACGTGGCTCTGATACCACTGTTGGACTATCCGACCTGCAAAAACCGTTTTTTGCATTGCGGAAACCTCGGAAGTCAGCCACGGATCCGTGCGAAGATAAACAAAATATATACATGTACGTGTTAAAATAACTTAGATCTACCTTAGATCTAAATGATAAGAGTTTTATCCTTGTAGTGACACCCTTCGCTTATCCCGCTCATCTAAACGGCTTATCGGAACTCGAGAGTGTCAAGCGTACACTCCTCTACAAGTATCCACACGAACAATAGGTGAAGAAGGCAACTTAGAGTGTGCTAGCACTCCATGAAACCCACGGCAAGAAAGGAAGAGGGAGATCACAAGAGAGGAGGAAGGAAGAAGATTAAGTTAATCCACTTAACTTCACACTAATGCACTCACATTCGGCCACTACATGGAAGTTATATACTTGCATGTAATACCAAGAGTCATGGCTCTTGGTCTCCTTCATGAGGTGGCACCCCATGATGTGTCCATGATGATGTGGAACATTATCATTGGTCGGTCCATGCCAAGTCATCATGACATGACATTTGGTCAAGTCAAACTTGACCATTCATCTTCCCTCTCAAGTCAAATCAAACTTGACCTCTTATCTCCCATGGTTGATCAAATCCAACCATTTGATTTAAATCAATTTAATTTAATAAATCTCTATTCATTAGTTTAAATTGACTCGACGAATCAAATCTAAATTAGATTCATTCAACACTTGAATCAAATTGAGTCCAACTCAATTAGTCTAATTTGGATTACTCTTAATCCAATTTGATCCATCACATGAACCTAATCCTCATGGTCCATCATATGAACCTAATCTTCATCTAATTGCCTTTTGTATGTGATTCTATAGGTTCTTGTAACGTTGACAATGTTCCTAAACTCATTTAGAAACATAAGCAATGAGCGGTATCTAACAACACATCATTGCTACCCAAGTTACAAGAATGTTGAGATCCAACATCACCTTTATGACTACTAATTGTGACTCTCACAATATGTGACAATGTCCCTCTATCCTTGATATCTAGATTGACCAATTGAGGCATAGACCGTGTCATCCTCTGTACAATCTATATCTTGAACTCCAAGTATGCTCACTCTAATCAAATGAGCTTAATATCTCATATTGACTCATTTGGGCATGGTCATGCACTTAGTGGTCTCACTCTATCAAGAATCATGATGTCACTCCCATCATATAGGAGGGATAGATCTCATCTACATCACTCACATCTCTCCGCATAATTTGTTACATACCCAGTAATCGCTTTTATAGTCCACCCATTTACGGGTGACGTTTGACGAAACCAAAGTATGCAACTCCTTATGTAGGGAACTATGGTGACTTCAGGTCCAAAGATAAATAGTCATACTAATAGTCACATGAGAAAGTATATGACACTCATATAACGATCCATGATACTTTCTCATGGTGGGTCATTCAGTATACATTCTCCAATGCATACCCATGTGTCAACTTGATATCTCATATCCATGACTTGTGAGACTAAGTCATCGAGTTGACCTACATGCTAGTCTCTTCGCATTAACATTGTCCCTGAATGTTAATACTTGACTAGGAATGATTAAGAGTAGTGTTCTCTATATCATCTCATTATCGATTCAACCAATCGATTGATATAGATAAGAACCTTCTACTCAAGGACGTTATTATACTTAGTTATTTGGCACCGATACAAGCAAGTATAATAACCATAAAGAAATGTCTTTATAAATAGGAATATGATACAACAAAGTTCATACAATAATCATCACATGATTGACTCTAGGGTTTTCACTAACAGTGATTTCATCGGTTGTGGGCGTCGATTCACACGGCCGACAATTCGGCCATAATCCAATTGACACCGGTTCTAGCCGATCACGATCGTTGATCGTAATCCGCCATCATTGAGTCCGCCGGATTACGAGCGAAAATGGTCGTGATTGCGACCGCCAATGCCGCGACCACTAGCAACTTCAATTGTGGTCATTTCTGACCGCAATTCAGTTGAAATTCAATCGCAATCCGATCGGACTCTGGTGGTTGGATCGTGGTCGGATTCCTGTCGGACCGCAGTCGAATTCTGATCGGACCATCGTCGATTCCTGTCGGATCATAATCAGAATCCGACCTCTGCCAACGAGTTCGAGCGGCGATGGTTACTATGCATTTCTTATCGCGCACAGGGCGCGCAAATAGGGGCGCTCTGTGTGTGTGTATATTCTGAGCGTCTACGAATGCGCGATGCGTACGCGACGATTTCTCAACCGTCTGATCAATCATGATTGCACAGTAAATGAGGAATGCACAGTAACCTTCCCGCTATGATTTCTCCGTCGCTTCACCATCGACCAGTCAGAATCCAGCCGAATTTCGATCGCGATCCGGTCAGCACCAAAGCCCGACCGGATCGCGGTCGAAATCCGACCGAAAACGCCCGTAATCCGGCCGCCACCGAAAATGGTCATGATTGCGACCACCAGTGGCACGCGTCACTGGCGGCCACAATCATGGTCGTTTTTGATCGGATTCCTATCGATAGAAAAACGATCACGATTGTGGCCCCCCAGTGGCGCACCCACTGGCGGCCGCAATTGCGATTGTTTTCGATCGAAATCAGGTCAGATTCCTGCCGCGATCCGGCCGGACTCGGTGTGGCTCAGATCGCGATCGGATCGCGATCAGATTTCGACTGGAACGTCGTCGGATTTCGATCGGATCGTGACCGAAATCTGACTATAGGTCGACGGTTACGAGTGGCGTCGAGCGCAGTTACTATGCATTTCTCGCCATCGCGAATGAGTCACGTAAATCACGACACTCGACATATCAAACCTATATATATACTTTTTAACTAAGAGCATATGATAATTTTAGAGGTCTCAAATTCATATCGAATAAATAATATTGTACTGGAAATGTTAGTCTAAATTTATATAAAGTTATTAACATTTTTTTGTCAAAAATATTTTTTACGTCCCTAAAGACCTTAAAATAAAAAAAAATGAAAAAAAAGTATTTAAAGACTCTAAAACATCAAATTTAGAATTACTGCATTCCTAATTTTTAACTTTTTTCCGATTACTTTTGAGGGAAAGTATCTAATAATCATTAATAAATCGAAATTACCTCCAATTAATTTTTACCCCTCAACCATTTTTAATAATGATCCTAAAAGTCTCGTATTTATGTCAAATAGGAATATTGGACTCTAGTTTCACAAGTCAATATATGTTTATTTTATTGGAATAACATACAATCAATTAAAATAACTTTTAATTTATTGGTCAATCTTACTTTGAAAGGCAACGGATCAAGCAAAATGAGTTACACATTGGATGACCTCCGCAGAAAGGACCTAGTGATTGGTGTATATAAACATTGCATCAGAGAATAATGAGTCAATCTCTCGTAAATACGAGGATGTCGTTTCTCCATGATCTAGTTACTAATCTCAATGGTCAAAAGACCTACCGTGATTTACCTCCCTTACGATGATTCTGAGGTGGGCTGATAGAGACTGTTAGGTTAACGAATTTCAATTTTTTTGCACCGGAGTTACACATTGGATTATTTTACAAAATAGATGAATATTTTGATAAATTTGAAAATATGATAAATTCTTTAAATTTAGGTGCAAACTTCAGCAAACTATAATAAATAATATTTTATTTTATTTCTTCTACTAATATAATTACGCGAGCTACTATGAAATTAAATATTTAATTAAATCAAAAAATATAAAAGAATAAAAAGCACCTTTTTGACTATATCCATGATAAATTTTAAAAAATTTATACAGACAATTTGAATAGCAAGAGTTTGCTCTCGACGAGACGATTTTGATCGCAAGAGTTTACATTTACAAATAATATATGATTTCATAGAAGTCTGAGTGAACCGTTGATAGATGGATATTTTGTTTAGAAGGATTAGGAGCTTTCGAAAAAAGATCCACGATATTAAATTGATTATTTTTAGAATTAGTCGAACGTCTCTGTGTTTACGGTTTAGCCAACCAACACCTCTTCAAGTAATGCCGCATTTGAGTGGTTCCTATTGCTGTACCCTACTTAGATTTACACAGTGATCAACCAAGGAAAACTTTCGTGATTATAGCTGTCAAACGGATCGATCCATGACGAAGCGGGTCAATCCGCCATTAACTTAATATTTAGTGGAGAGGAGCGGACCGATCCGCTGTCTTGACGGATTGAGAAATCTCCAACCCAATCCAATCCAAGGCGAGTTGTGGATTAGACGAGCTAACTCGCGGGCCAAAAAATTAAAAAACTATATCTAAAATTACTAAGGTGTTGAGAGTTTGTGACGATGATCGGTAAGAGAAATGAGTACCATGATTAAAAAAAAAACATTTGAAATAATTAAAATCTTATAATTGAGATTTAATTATCGACCGATAAAGTTGAGTATCGATATTTTTTACTTTTCTAATAATCCAAAATATTCAAATCTTAATAATATATAAATTTAAATTTTTACTTCGAAAATTTGTAGCTCTTATAATTATTTGACTTTAATAGGTAATCATTTCCCATATCGATTGAAATAATAATAATAAGATAATATAAAATAATTAAAGTATACAAGAAAAAAATATTAAAATACATCAAATATTATTTTATTCTTTCCTCTTAATTTTGTTTATACTTTGTTGAGATGTATATGCGATAGAAGAAAATTATGATGGTTAAAAACTTTTTATTAATTAATATTAGAATATTAGAAAAAAAAATTATACAAGTTTATTTTCACATGTTTTATCTTTTGACATTTCTCAACTTGCGGATCAACCCATGCCCACGGTGGGCCGATCCGTCTAGACCCGTAATCCGCACGGATCGATCCATTTAGGTCCGTTAAAATGACGAATTGATAAAATTTCAATTCAATCCGCCTAAATTATTTGACGGAAAAGATTAATCCGATCTAATTCAACTTAACAGCTCTATTCGTGATTCGGTGTCTGTTTATGTCCGATCCAGCCATTGGTCAGGCCAGGTGTCCTGGGGAGACAGGCGTCCACTCACATGGAAACGGGACGTCTTCGTATGTGACTATAAGGCCAGTGCCACCACCGTCAACCCTATCTCCGCCCTGCTCTCCTCTTCGCCGCCGCCCATTCATCGGAGGTAAAGCCATTCGCTCACGCTCACCTCTTCTTCCTCTCCGCCTTTGTGTTACCGTGTGCAGTGGATACGACGGACAGATTGTAGTGGTCTGTGAGTGGACTTAGACCTACTCCGATGATTCCTACTTCGGAACTGCAGCAGGTTGTAATGATGCCGATAATGGTACCCGTGCTGGTGCCGGCGCAACCACAAGTTGTGATGCAAATGCGACAGGTGGTGCCGCCACCGGTGGGCCAAGAGGCGGTGCCACAGCAACCAGAGGAGGGGCATGGAGGGCAGGAGCAGGAGCAGGGAGAGCGCGGGCGGCAACAAGAAGAGGTGCAGGGGGGGCGCGGGCAGCAGCAAGAGCAAGGAGGGCGCGGGCAGCAGCAAGAAGAGGTGCAGGGGGAGCGCGGGCGAGGGCGCCGGCGGGGGCGCGGGCGGGAGCAGGGGGGGGGCGCGGGCAAGAGCAGGGGGGCGTGGGCAAGAGCACGAGCACGAGCAGAGAGTGCCGCAGCAAGTGACGAGATGGAAAAGGCGGATATCAACAGGTAAATAAATATTGTGTCAATTAAATTATTTATTGAGAATAATTAATTAAACTAATAAATTTAATTAATTCTTTTTTAGGTTTTAAAATTTGTAAAGATCCGCTATTCATTGTCTTATGCTTTATGCTAACTGGCGTTGCATTGCTCTTCGCTACTGCTTTTATAAAGAGAAAAAAATGGCAACTTATTGGATCTCTGGGAGCAGCTTTCTTAGGCTTAGGAGAGGTGGCTCATCTCATTTATCAAATCAGATTAAAAGTAAGTCTTAATTTCTGTATTTTTTTTATTTTGTATAAATTTAAATTAGATTCATAAGAATTAATTTATTTTTTTAGTTGATTATAATTATCCTTTATTAAAAAAAATACAAATCAAATTAAATTAAAAATATAAATGACAACATAATATAAAATTTTAAAAAGATGTTTAATAGCCCTTAGAGCTTGGCTCAGTTGGTAAGTATATAAAAATGAACCGTAAAGATCCAAGGGTCAATCCCCGAACTTAAAGGAAAAGGATAGTTAGAAATATTGAAAGCAAAATAGGACCGCTTCGGGATCTGACACGAGGAGTTGGGAGCAAAGAGACTACTGAGCCCCGGACCACAAAGTGACAAGCAGATCAAGCCACTTGTCACCTCATCCTTTATCCACCCGACTACATCAAACACCGATCACCTAGCCACAAGGGAACCCCAATTGTTGTCGGACAAGATGCATATAAGCTCTCAGAGAAAGATGCCTCCTAGTTTGAATCGTTATCTTTTATCCTCTAACAACTTACTCCCATGACGATAAAAGCCTCCGTGGCATACCACATGGAAAGTCTGTTCAAAACTTATCCCCTAACAACTCGTCAAAAAATACCCAGAGGTGACCAAGAAAGGAATGATTTCTCAAAGCTGATATAAAATGAGGGGAAAAAATAAAAGGATCTCTCTCTCTAAATATTTTCCTTGGAGTTAACTTCAAACTCTTCATCTTCATTATCCCCTTGTCTAATTTAAACATTGAAAGATCGTCGCCGAACAAACTGACAACCATATGATACATGTTAATTTTTATAGGAATTTATTGCTACAACAATAAAGAATCCACCCTTGATGTTTCTGAGGAAGGGATTCAAAAGCGACCTCGTCATTAAATTTTGCTATGTATCACTTTTTTTATAGTAACTAGTAACATGATTTTAATTGAACTCTAAGATAACAATAAATTTTTATCCAATTTAAAATTTCATACTCAAGTACACTCTATCCATATCAACAAATGAAATCCTAACAATGTTCATGACCAAATCTTTAAGCTTGACAATATCCTTCCAGGCCCAAAGCTATTAATAGCTTTATGCTCCGACGTTCATAATTGGATATGAAACCCATCAAACTTAAGACTTTATATACACTCAAACAACATATTAAATACAAAACACTTATATAAATCATATTTATTTAAAACATAAAAATTAGTATAAACATCAAACAACTTGAATTTCTTCATATGCTTCTTTGTTTCTTCTAAACTGCTTGTGTGTGTAATCCGCACGAATCCGTAGGTAGCTGAAACAAGAAGCATTAGACAATGATTGATGAGTGCACGTATTAAGAACCATAACAGTCTTTAAGAAGAAAGTATACAATAAGTCCACATAGTTTATTTATTATTTTACCCTTATAATTTTAAAAGTGATATTGTTACTCATTTTTTATTCTCGTACTATTAGTTTCTTCTATATTAAACTCCACTGTAAGAATATTAACTTTTAGCGACGAAAAATTCAATCGCTAATCGATCGATAATGTCTTTTAGCCACCGATTAACGGTCAATAATCTTTCCGTCGCTAATTAATTAACGATGAAAATTAAATTCGATCGCTAAAATTAACGACGAAAATTAATTTCCGTCGCTAATTTTAATAACCGAATTAAATTTCGATCGTTAATTTTAGCGACGAAATTAAATTTCAATCGCAAATTAATGACTGAATTATCATTCCGTCGGTAAAATTAGCTACCAAAATTTAATTCGATCGCTAAAATTACATTTCCTTTTTTTTTTTTTGTAAATATTGTTCTATCATCAAATAATATTTGAACTTTCAAAGAATAAAGAGATAAAGTAAATTATGTTTCATGTTAGGGGTTCAAAAATCAAAATAAAGAAACACACAATTTTATTAGGGTTAACAACAAATTACACTCAAATCTAGTAAAGAAAACTCCTCCACCATCCAAAGCCCATACTCTTTTCTAATAATACCTCTCCGCCCTCACCTTCTAACTTCCCACCAACTTATAACTACACACACTCTAAAACACACTCACATAACTGCTACATACTAACATAACTACCACAAACATATAACTGACTCTAAAATATAAACGGCCTGCTATATTCTATTCAAACTCCTTTTTCAAGTCCCTTTTTGTTTTGTCCCTCTCCTGGAATATACAAGCCATGTTTTAGGCTTGCTTACCCCATGATCTAGCACATGATCCACATCTAAAACTTGATTTCTATCATTACCACCTGCCACAGCACTAGCCTTGTCCTCAATGCTAAAATGAGGAAATTGAGTTCTAAGAGTGAAACCATCCTCCCACGTTGTGTCAATCATGCTCTTGTCCTTCCATTCGACTAGCCATTGACGAATCATGTTGCCATTTTGAACAATGTCTCGATGAGCAACCACATATTCCAGTTCTACATCATTTTCTAGGGCCACCTCCAATCCACTGGGTAGATCTGCTTGCACATTATACTTGCCAATAGCTTTTTTAAGTAATAATACATGAAAGATGGGATGGACCCAAGAATGAGCTGGAAGTTGAAGCTTATATGCAACCTCTCCATATTTTGCAACAACTTGGAAAGGGCCATAATATCTTGCTGTCAATTTTTGATTAATCCTCCTGAAAATCATGTGCTGCCTATGGGGCCTTAATTTAAGGAACACCCATTCTCCTATGGTAAAGTGGAATGACTTCCTCTTTTTATCAACATACCTCTTCATTTGTTCTCGCCTAGAGAGATTATATTTAAGTTGAAGGAGAGCTTCATCCTTATCAAATAACTCTCTTGCCATTGCGTCAACTTTAGTTTCATTTGTTAAGAAACGAGTTGAAGTAGGAGGCTTCCGACCATAAACTACTTCAAAAGGAGTTTTCCCAATAGATATATGAAAAGAAGAATTATACAAAAATTCTGCTCATGGTATCCAATGAGTCTATTTTTTTGGTTTTCAGAAGCAAAACAACGTATATATCCCTCCAAACATATATTCAAGACTTCAGTTTGTCCATCGGTTTCAGGATGGTAGGAAGAGCTCATCTTAAGCATAGTACCCTGCAGTCTAAAGATCTCTTTCCAAAAGTGACTAATGAATAATGGATCTCGATCACTAATAATAGATTTAGGAACTCCATGGAGCCGTATAATTTCTCTAGCAAACAAGTCAGTTACTATCTTGGTTGTATAAGGATGCTTCAACAAAATAAAATGTGTATATTTAGATAACCGATCCACTACAACAAAAACAGCTTCATGCCCTTTGGATCGAGGAAGTACAATAATAAAATCCATAAAAATGTCATCCCATATAATATCTGGTATCAACAATAGTTGGAGTAGTCCTGGAGTGGTTGCAGCATATTTGTCTTTGACACACATCACAAGACTACACAAAATCTCATACACAACGCTTCATACCTATCCAATAAAGATTACCTGCCAAACTCCTATAAGTTTTCAAGAAACCAGAATGTCCTCCTAAAGGGGAAGAATGAATTTCCTTTAGGAGTACTTGTATTGAAGAAGATGTAGCAAAAATAATCAATCTGTTATTGTAATACAGAACTCCTTGTTGCAGCCCAAATCCTGGATGATAATATGGATTGTTGGACAAATCAGTCATAATTTTCTGCAATTAAGGGTCCTGTTTAGCTTCTTCAATAAAATTTGCACTATCCTCCTAGGTAGGGTAAGACACCAAAGTACAACATTCACCTTCTTCATGTATTCTAGATCATGAATCAACAGCTTTATTTTCCAAACCTGATTTGTAAATGACTTCAAATTGGTAACCCAATAGCTTGGTCATCCAACATTGTTGATCTATGATTGTGATCCGCGGTTGCAATAAATGCTTAAAGCTTTTTTAGCGTGTACACTATAAAAGGTCACCGAAGAAGGTAGGTACGCCAATGCTGCACAGATAAAACCAAAGCCATCGATTCTTTTTCATATGTAGATTTTGACAAATTCTCTTCTGATAAAGCTTTACTAAAAATTCCTCTTCTAAAAGTATCACACTCAATCTCAGAAGGCCTTGAAAAATCAAGAAGAACAAGAACTGCGGGAGTGGTCAAGAGTCTTTTTAGTTCCAAGAAAGACTCTAAAGAAGGTGATCCCTAGTGAAAATTATCCTTCTTAGTTGACTTTGTCAAGGGCTTAGCTACTTTACCATAATTTTCTAAAAATTTGCTGTAGTAACCCGTCAAACCCAAAAAACCTCTTCTTGAACATTCTTTGGAGCCGACCAATCCAAAATACATTGAATTTTAGACGGATCAACTGAAACACCTTGTCCTGAAATAATATGACCTAAATATTCCACCGTTGTAGTGTCAAAAGTACACTTCTTGGAGTTACCCACAAATTGATTCTTGAGAAGAACTTTCAACACCATAGAAAGATGAGACAAATGTGTAGGCCAATCAAAATTGTACACTAAAATATCATCAAAGAAAACTAACACAAACTTACAAGAACGGTCTAAATAAATCATTCTTTGCTACTTGAAAGGTTGCAGGGGCAAGGTTGCAGCCCAGAAGACATAACTAAGAACTCATAATGTCCTGTGATCGCGAAATGCAGTCTTATGAATGTCTTCCTCCTTCACTCTAATTTTATGATACCTCGATTTCAAATCAATTTTAGAAAAAATTGTAGTTCCAAATAACTCATCAAGCAATTTATCTACCACAGAGATAGGGTACTTATCTGGAATTGTGAATTTATTTAATGCTCTATAATCAGCATGCATTCGCCTTTTTTTGTTACCAATAAGACAGGACTAGAGAAAGAACTTACACTAGGTCGAATAACACCTTATTGTAGCATTTCTTGGACTTGTCTCTCGATTTCATCTTTTTGGTGGTGTGGGTAACGATATGGACCCACACTAATAGAACTCTGCCCTTTCTGAACACTATAGCATGTTGTTGACTTCTCTTAAGTAGCAATCTGTTCTCTTCTTCGAAAACTACAGAAAATTTTTATAGTAAATGTGATAATTCCTGCTGTTGTGCTACATTCAATTCTGTTGGTGATGTTGTTTGAGAAGGAACTCTCTCTGCTACCCATAAAAGTCCATCAATACTAAGGGAGTGCCCTTTCAAAAGACAACACAAGGAGCAAGATTCTACCGCCTATTTGATTACTCTTCTTATTTGTCTCCAACTTACCTTGTAAGGTGACCACAAGATCTCCGTGATGGAACTGCATTGTCATTTCCTTCCAATCCATTATAACTTTTCCCAATGTTTTCAACCAAGAAACTCCCAAAACTACATCTATCTCTCCCAATTCTAATACATATGCCTTTGTTTTCAACTCAAAAGCTCCCAAGCAAATGGACAACTCGGTTTCCTTTAGTAAACACTTTATGCTCATCCCCAAATTTAATTCCCAATCTCTTTGTCTCTTGCACCTTCAATCCGAGAACCACAATTAATTGAGGAGAAATAAAATTATGGCCGGCTCCACTATCTATAAGGACTACAATATCAATCCCCATTAACTTGCCCTCTAGCTTCATTGTTCTCTTTTCAGTTGTACTCTTTGAATTCATACCCAATAATCTCATAAGTTTACACTCCAATTCCTCATCTTCTGAATTTTCTACCTCAAGACCCACTATCTCTACATCTTAATCTAATTTTTCATTCTCTTCTAACACTAACAAGAAGGGGAGCCTTGCCGCAATGATAAAATTATTGTCTTGTAATCTAGAAGTCACAGGTTTATGTCCTGAAAACATCCTCTTGCAAAGTAGAGTAAGGTTACGTACAAAAGACCCTTTTCCGGAACCCCATATGATGGGAGCTTCGTACATCAGATTGTCCTTTTTCTAACACTAACAGCTTTAATAGCTTCTATGAACATTGGTGAAGTGGTTGGAAATTTTCGCCACATTTGAAGCATAATCCCTTTGCTCTTCGCTCCATTAATTTTGGATAAGTAATGGAACGAATTCCTCTGAATTTCTCCATGAACTCTCGCTTCTCTCCTCCTTTCCTTGCCCTAGAGGCTAGGGATAAAGAGGGATCTCTATTTGATGTAGAACATGTGTAGCTAACTTCCTTAGAGTCACAAATTTTGTTAGAACCCTATCCTGTTGTTGTACTGGTTCTGCCCGTTTGGAAAGACTGACTGAGTTTCTTCTTAATTAAATTAGGCCCTGTACATGACCGAAAACTGCTTAGACTAGCACGCACTTGACTGAAATTGCTCCATAACCTCTCCTTTCCTAATGTCTTTTGTGGGATCTCTCCTTCCTCAAGCCATTCCTCTTCAATATCCTTTGCCATACGCATTAACTGCCCTCTAGATAGAGGATTCAGTGTTCGTACTCTTCTTTTGATATAAGGTTGTAATCCACTCATGAAATAGTAAGCTATTGCTCTTCTAGAAGACGTGGAACTTGTGAAGAAATCAACTCAAAAACTTCAATAAATTCTTCCACATTACTAGTTGTTTTAATGCTACCAATTCTTCAAAAGGATTCTCATGTCTACGCCCATAACGTGCTATTAGAGCACGTTTAAGTTTTCCCCATGTTAGATTAACTTCAGTCTCCATAAGAAAATTAAACCAATGAATAGAGGTGCCTTCCATATTTACATTGCCAACTTGACCTTAACTTCATCCGAAGTATTCTAGACTTCGAAATAAATCTAAATCCTGGTAATCCACGCTATTGGATCCCAACCATCAAACATTGGTAATTCTACTTTCTTATCAGACATCCTTATACTCTTCCAATTGATCACCTTGTTATTCTTGAGACTCAGATTGAGATGACTGATCATTAGAAGTGGTTGCTCCCTTCAATGTTGTTGTTTCAACCCTAGTTCCTAATTATTTGCTGATCTCTTGTAAAAGAGAACCACGTGGTATTTCAGTCATTAGTTATTGCATAATTCCTCTCATTTCTTCCATATTTCCTTCTTGTGTTGTCATCCTCTTCCAAAACATTAACCCTATTTGACATCTTTGGCATTCCTTCTAAGCATACAACCCTTCTTACATCCGGCAAGTCGGACCAATGTTTGGGGTTCACAAACAAGAATAGAAAAACATACGAAATCTTATTAGGGTTAACAACAAAGAACACTCAAATCTGATAAAGAAAACTCCTGCGCCAGCCAAAGTCCATACTCTCTTCTGATGATAACTCTCCTCCCTCCCCTTCAAACTTTCCATCAACTTATAACTACACATACTCTAAAACATACATAACTGTCACAAACATATTACTGACTCTAAAATATAAATTGCCTGCTATATTCTACTCAAACCCCTTTTTCAAGTCCTTTTTGTTTTGTCCCTCTCATGGAGAATACAAGCAATGTTTTAGGCTTTGCTTCCCCCATGATCCAGCACTTGATCCAAATTTAAAACTTGGTTCCTAGCATTTCATCCAATATTACCTTCAAAACTAAATATCTCTTCTACAATAATAGTTGACATTAGAGAAGCAACAATTTCCTTAAATATGATAAGAGAGGATGAAGAATCTGAGTCTTCTATGATCACCATAATAAAATATCAAAATTTAATTTATTATTTATTTTACTAAAATCAAAAGAAATCATAAAATAATTCTTGAATTCCCATTTGAAACTTGAGGATCCTTATGGACATTTTATTGTTCTTTTAATAAAAGTTGTGTTTTTATGAATTTTAAATTAATAATCTACTAATATTTTACATTTCAAATACATTACCCTCTAATCCATATTTTAATATATCAAACCAAAATTTTAACCCCAGTTCATATAGCATTATGATATACTATTTAAGATTCATTGCAAAAATAGGATCAAAGGTAGAAAACAAAGAAAATGACTACAACACAGAACATGATTTTGTAAGGTGAAAAAAGAAGACATGAGACTAGAAGTCCAAATAATGATGAAGCCCTAGTAGGTAAAGGAAGTTTGGATGTTAGACATGAGACTAGAAGTCCAAATAATTCAGTGGATTGGATGTTCAACAATGGTAAAATTACGACAAGTCAAGATTAATTGAATATTAAGCATGAGAAAGAAAGTTCAAATAGGTCATTTTTTATATTGGTGACGTCTTAGCAGGTGATAAGTGATTGGATGTTGGACAATAAAATGTTAGTGGTAGATTGAGGTCAATCGGATGCTAGACAAAGTTAGAGTTCAGCTTTGGTAAAGCTAAAACTGTATCAGTCCACGAAAACAAGTCGAGAGCTTGAAGTAGTCAGGCAGTTAGCTTAGTAACTGTAATTTAAAAAAAAAAGTGAATTTTCTTATAAATTATTGGTTTTGCAAGTACTTCCAGTGTTCTGTTCAGTTGTATACCCCTATGATGTATTCTTGGCTATGTTAGATTTAATTTTTAGGCTCTAGCCATTACTCTTTCTGCAATTAAAAATCTAGAAACCAGTATAACTGATCTGTGCATCTAGACATAATCTAGTATCAAGCAAGTTTATTGGAAGATCATTTAAGCTATGAATTCACCAGCTCTATGTGCCATAATTAATGGAAAAACTAGTCTCATATTGAAGATCCTGATAATTCAGGAGGAAATTTCTTTCCCAGCATATGATTGTAGGTGTTTAGGTTGTTGCGTTTCTGACTTTTTATGTCTTTATTCCTAGAAAAGGTGATCAATCCTCTTGCATATCTTGACATTTTCTCCTATTTTTTTGTTTACCATAATAGAGAGCTTATCCTAATTTTGGTTGTGCTATTTTTGTTTTTTTTTCTATTTACTTGCATGAGTAGCTTGCAATGACATCATATTCTGAGAACCAATCTTTGGAGGCTATTTTGTACTTTAACATTTTCTTAAACATAACTCTTATAATTGAAAATTAGTGAAACATTTTGAGATGAACATTATGGCACTACTTTTTTTAGAACATTTTTATGATTATTTTGCTTTTTTGACAGATGGACTTGGCAAGAGCCAACCAACACAGACAGAAGTGGTAGAAGAATCTTTATACCATAATACATCAGAAAACAATGAAACGAATACAACACCCAACAATTTGAATCACCAATATCTTATGGATCACTATAATTAATTATGTCATCATGTCATCCTTGTTGTTCATCGTTAAGTTTCAAATAACTGCCGAAATATTTTCTATACATATATACAGTTGAATTTAAAGTTCCATTTTCTCATAGAGAAATCATAGATAGTTAAATTTTAATTCATTTGTCACATTCAATAGTTGATAATGTAAATTTTAATTCCTTGCTTGAGGAAAGGAGTGCCGACCAAAAAAAAAAAAAAAAAGAGAGAAGGAAACCCTCATCCTCTCTTGCTGCCGGCCCTAGAAGAAGAAAAACCCTAACCCCCTTTTCCCTTGCCTCTCCACCTCCTTTTATATATCTAGACTTCATGAGGTATTTATAATATGCTACAATAGGGACCATGACGAGGAGTTGAATCTTAGCTCCATTCCACTAAAGAATCATCATTAATTTACCTCACCAACCCCCATAATTAAATATGGGCTCCACATATTATTTGTACAAAATATCTCCCCGTGTTTAAGATATCGAATGTCCATTAATTAATTAAATTATTGACAATTTAATTAATCAATATCTAACTCAATGAGTAGTATCCCTCATCCTTATCATCATGTTGGACCAAGACCACCTGCAGGATTTACATGATAAACTTTATGAGCTCCTCAAGGGGACACATCATCCTAATGTATAGGACACGATTTCCTCCTATAATCAACGACACACCATGTAAATAATATTATTTCCCAACTTACCAAGTCTATCGACTTAACACATAAATCTCGCCCATTAGTAAATCAAAGAAATAAATACTAAGTACATGTGCCCGTTATTATATCGAGATTAAAAACATGCACACCATAATATCTGAGGTCTGATTCAATTATATAGTCAGTATAAATTGAATCACCTCTAAATCGGTCCTGCTCAATACACACAAAGTGTACTAGTGTAATTCTATGGTCAAGATAAACCAATATCAAATTACACTACAACCATGTCAATGGTTTGTCCAAAATCATCTTGGTTGTGAGTCTCTACTTATACTCTATGATCTTTTCATGACACACACTATGTTATCTACAATATAAAGTATGTATAATATGTATAAATATAAAATGCAAACAATGATCATGTGATTCTTATTTCAAAATGAAGATGTTCATGCAAAAGCTAGGCTTTTAGTATACCTCTCAACAATCTCCCATTTATACTAAAAGACTATGTTGCCATCAAACTGTCATACATCTGATTCTCATTCCCTCCACATGCCTATCAAAAGCTCTCGCTGAAAGGATCTTAGTGAAAGGATCTGTCAGGTTATCCTCTGATGTAATCTTGGCGACAACAACTTCTTGCTTTACGATCTCTCGTATCAGGTGGTACTTGCGCTCTATGTGTTTACTTGCCTTATGTGCTCGTGGTTCCTTCGAGTTTGCAACTGCACCACTGTTATCACAATAAATTGTGATAGTTTTGGGCAATCTAGGAATCACATCCAAATCCATTAAGAAGTTCCCGAGCCATACAGCTTCTTTGGCTGCCTCAAAGGCTACCACATACTCAACTTCCGTGGTGGAGTCCGTCACGCATTTCTGCTTGACACTCCTCCATACAATGGCTCCACCTCCCAAAGTAAACACAACCCGAGGTAGACTTACTATTATCCCTATCTGATTGGAAGTCAGGATCTGTATAACCCACAGGGAGTAATTGATCTGCCTAGTATACCAGCATATAATCTCAAATCCTTCTTAGGTACTTCAATATATGCTTTACCGCAGTCTAATATCCCTGTCATGGATTACTCTGATATCTGCTAACTATGCCCACGGCAAAACAGATATCCGACTTCGTACATAACATAACATACATGAGGCTTCCTACAACCGAAGCATAAGAAACCACCTTCATCTCCTCTATCTCCTTTGACGTTCTAGGACACATCTCTTTAGATAAAGGTACTCTATGCCGAAAAGGTAAAAAACCTTTCTTGGAGTTCTGCATGCTAAAACGAGCTAGAATAGTGTCTATGTATGAAGCTTGAGATAAACACAATATCCTTTTCTTGCGATCCCTTATAACTTGATCCCAAGGATGTGTCCCACTTCTCCCAAGTCCTTCATATCAAATTGTTTGGACAACCATACTCTTACGTCTGATAACACTTTGACATTGTTGTCAATGAGCAAAATGTCATCCACGTATAGTACAAGAAATATCACTACGTTTCCGTCACATCTCTTGTATACACAAGACTCATCCGGACTTTAAATAAATTCATATGACTGGATTACCTCATCAAAGCGAATGTTCCAAGATCTCAAGATCTCGAAATTTGCTTTAATCCATAAATGGATCGATTAAGCTTGCGCACAAGATGCTTTTTGCCCTTTGCAATGAATCCCTCTCGTTCCCATATAGATGTTTTCTTCAAAACTTCCATTAAGGAAAATTGTCTTGACATCCATCCGCTAAAACCTCATAATCCATATGAGCAACAATAGACAAGAGAATCCGAATAGACTTAAGCATGGCTACCGACGAAAAAGTCTCCTCATAATCGATACCCTCTTTCTTAGTATACCCTTTCGCAACAAGCCTTACTTTGAAAGTCTTTATCTTCCCGTATGATCCTCTCTTTCTTTTGTAGATCCACTTTCATCCAATGGCTTTTACACCATTGGGTGGTTCTACTAGCTCCTAAACATGATTTAAATCCATAAATCTTATCTCAGAATTCATCGTCCTTTGCCAAGATACCGCATCTTTATCTTAGAGTGCCTCGTCATATGTCCAAGGATCAGGTTCATGTTTGCCAGGGACCAAATCAGAAGATTCTCTCAAGAACATAAATCTATCAGGTTGTCTAACAACCCTCCCACTACGACGAGATATCACCTGTGTATCCTCTGTGACACGCGTTGCAGTCACTTGTGGTATGTCCTCTTGTACCGTTGGTACTGAAGCAGGGACTTCTCCTCTTAATTCCTCTAGAACAATCTTGCTCATAGGCTTGTGGTTCATCACATAGTCTTTCTCTAAAAATCGGGCATTCGTGCTAACGATCACCCTTTGATCTCTAGGACTATAGAACAAACCACCTTTCGTTCCTCTAGGATAGCCTACGAGAAAGCGCACTTTTGTACGAGATTCTAACTTATCAGCACCTCCCTTCAGCATATGTACTGGACTACTCCAAATCTAAATATGTCTCAGACTAGGCTTTCGCTCATACCACATTTTTGTGGGAGTAGAAGGTACTGATTTAGATGGTACCGAATTCAGAATATACACTGCCGTTTCCAAAGCATACCCCCAGAACAAATCTGGTAACTCAGAATAACTCCTCATTAATCTAACCATCTCCATAAGAGTCTTATTCCTTCGTTCCGCCACATCATTCTACTGGGGTGTACCAAGTGCAGATAGTTGGGATTAAATCTCAACCTCTGATAAGTAACTCCTGAACTCTCCCAAGAGGTACTCACCACCACGATCAGATCATAGTGTCTTAATACTTTTACCTTGACGTTACTCCACATCACCCTTGAATTCTTTGAACTTGTTAAAGCATCTGGACTACTGACATCAAGTAAATGTATTCATATCTTGAATAATCGTCTATGAAAGAGACAAAATATTAAAAATCACCTCTAGCTTGGATAGACATAAGACCACACAAATTAGAATAAACCAATTCCAACACATCTTTGGCTCTATACCCCTTGGCCATAAAAGACCTCTTGGTCATTTTACCTTTCAAGCGAGATTCGCAGGTTGGGAAATCTTCCACCACCAATGAACCCAAAGGTCTATCAACTATCAACCTTTGAATTCTACTCAGGTTAATATGACCTAACCTTCGATGCCAAAGATATGTTTGGTTCATTTTCGAAAGTTCTTTTCTCTTATTGGATTTAGAAGATGAGTTATTTATTTCTATTTGCATTGTGGGAGTTTTTGGTTCAAGAGTGTATAAATTTCCTACCAACGTACCAGAACAGATAATCTCCTTATTTTTTTTATAACAACTCTATCATTAAAAGAAATAAAATACCCATCCATAAAAAATTTAAAAACTGAAATCAAATTCTTTCTAAATGTAGGTACATAAATGCAATTTCTCAGAACCAAAGTTTTATTTCTATCAAAAGATAAATAAACGTCTCCCACTGCAATAGCCGTCACCTTCGTAGCATTGCCCATGTTAACGATAATCTCTCCCTCAGCTAGTCGTCTGGTTTCCTGGAACCCCTGCAAAGAATTGCAGACATGATCAGTGGCTTCCGTATCTACACACCAGGTACCGGTAGATAACACCGCTAAACATGTTTCAATGACTAAACTAAAAAATATACCTTTGTTTTGTTTCCGGTTAGGACAGTCCGCCTTCCAATGTCCAGTCTGCTTGCAAGTGAAGCACTTGCCTTTCGACTTCTTCACTACTGCCTGAGATCCTGCAGTCATCTTTGCTACGTCTTGTTTCTTCTTCTTCTTCTTGCCTTTCGGCTTAGAAGTAGAAACTTTTTAAGCAACAATTGCATGAGCACTCTGACGAAAAAGCTCCTCTGCCACCTGAAGTTCTGTCAGAAGCTCCGCCAACGAATACAATCTTTTATTCATGTTGTAGTTCAGGCGAAGCTGCTCAAAACTTCTAGGTAGAGATTGAAGAATGATATCAACCTGGATTTCTCCATCGATCTCCGCTCCAAGGACTTCCATCTCAATCAAATGAGCCATCATCTTGAGAACATGATCCCTCACGGGTGTTCCCTCAATAATGGTGGTCGTCATCAAGTTCCTTATAGCTTCCTGCCTAACAGCGTGATTCTGGTGTCCGAAAAGATCCTTGAAATTGAGCATCATGTCGTGGCTTGATGCTGATATTGCAATACATTTGACATAGAAGCCAAAATGTAACACCGCGCAATCTCATCTGCCTTAATCCACTTCCTATAACTCTCTCTCCTTTTCAATAGAATCATCCATAGGCTTAGGAGGACATTCTTCGAAGAGTACATATTTGTACTCCTCAACATTCAAGACAATGCCCAGATTTCGTTTCCAATCAACATAATTGGGCTAGTAAGTTTATTTTCTTTTAGAATCACGGCAAAAGGGTTGAAGTCATTTTGAAAAACCTAAGAATCACAGTGATCAAAAACATTATATTTCAAAATTTTATTTATTCCTCAAACAATAAAATTTTAAAATCAACTAACACCTAAAAACACCGAGAATATCGTATGTCACGATAATGTGGACGTATACAAATTCTACATTTGTAAGAGAAGGTTTTACCCATTAATTTTATTATCCTGTCAACCTTACTTTTAGACAAATAAAATTAATAGTTGGTTCCTCTTCGGCCATACAAATAAAAACAGTGACTGATGGCGAGGATATTTTTATTTGCATCTAAGTGTTTACCATTACCCGATACTACGACAATTATCTCGAATTATGTACCTTCCGATTAGGAAGTACACACACTCCTAAATAATTTCCTATAACCATAATTGACTCAGTGATCCGCAAAACAAACTCATTCGATATGGAGGAAGACACTCAGAGCCAACGCGCAAATTTTTTCGCATCACATGTCAAATTGTAATGGAGGCCCCGGGAATTAAAAAATATCCCTCTCCCACTTAGTAATTTAAAATTTAGGAATTTTCAAACACACACAACATGTATATCAAACAATAAGCAATAAATATGAAAAAAAATAAATTTTCAACTATTATGGCCTTTGTTTTCCAATATGTTTCCCGTCGTGTCGCCACCTTGTCCACTCCTCCCTTTACCATGCATAAGCCACAAGGGGATCCGAGCCGAGGTAAAATATTTTAATTTACATCCATCGATCCTATACTCCACGAAGGAGTGTACAACATATCTAGATCGAAAGTAAATTAAAATAAACGGCTAAACAATACCGTATTTAATTATAAAAATTAAATACTAATTAGCCTCGTCAACCCTAAGGATTCAAATAATTAATTACAATCACACACACAATCAAATACATTCACATAGCCATAATAGTTGGATCTTATGCCTGCAAGCAAAAAGCCTACGCACATCCTACTATTATCCGATATAAACAATATATGATAAATGCGTGAAAGTAACCGAATCCAAAACACAAAACCGAAAATCGTTGCTCTGATACCACTTGAAGGGAGTTTCGCTTCGCTTCGGTCGCTTGTGCATGGCGATCCTATCTCACGTCCCCGAATTAAAATTTTATTAATTAAAACTAATCCGGACGGAGATGAATTACCCAAGCAACCGATTCATCATCGTGCTATTCGATTTAAGTGGTCGCTTGAACAAACTTGTTGTTCAAGCATCCTAACCCTTTTCCTCGATTAGCCGCCGACTAGATGATGAATGGATCGCCGGTTTTTTGTGTTTATGATCGGGGTTCATGTCAATCAACGACATGCAAAATACGAAAGAACAAGAATTAAAATTAAACAAGATTATACCTCTTGTTTTACCTCTTGATCTTCTATTGTATTCCTATCCTCTTCTTGGACGTCGTGTGGACGACGATCTTCCAAGAATTGAAGCCTCCTGGACCACGTATCTTCCCTTCTTTGCTCGCTCCGAACAAGGAAAGAAAACCCTCCCTTCTTCTCCTTCCTTGTGCCGAACACAAAGCCTTCTCCTCTTCTCCTTGCTTGTACCGACCACCAAAACTCCAAGAAGTGGTGTCCGTCGACCCTAAAGAGAGGATAGGAGATTGAGGAAGAGAGAACCACCTTCCTCCTTGCTTGTTGTCGCCGACCCTAGGAGAGGGAGAGGAGGCATCGGCCCTTGCTTGAGGAATAGGGAGGAAGGAGGCCGCCCAAAAAATAAAAAGGAAGAGAAGGAAACCCTCATCCTCTCTTGTCGCCAGCCCTAGAAGAAGCAAAACCCTAATCCCCTTTTCCCTTGCCTCGCCACCTCCTTTTATAGATCTAGGCTTCATGAGGTATTTATAATAGGCTACAATAGAGACCATGACAAGGAGTTGGATCATGGTCACTCAATGAATCCGAACCACATATAACCCGATCCATTAATGATAATCCATTCTATTAGAGGATCATCATTGATCTACCTCACCAACCCCCATAATTAAATATGGGCTCCATATATTATTTGTACAAAATATCTCCCCGTGTTTAAGTTATCGAATGCCCATTAATTAATTAATTTACTAACAATTTAATTAATCAATATCTAACTCCATGAGTAATACCACTCATCCTTATCATCATGTTGGACCAAGGCCACCAACAGAATTTACATGACTCCTCAAGGGGACATCATCATCCTAGTGTATAGGATACGATTTCCTCCTATAATCAACGGCATACCATGTAAATAATATTATTTCCCAACTTACCAGGCCTATCGACTTAACACATAAATCTCGCTCATTGGTAAATCAAAGAAATAAATATACGTGTCTGCTTATTATATCGGAATTAAGAGCACGCACACCATAATATTCGAGGTCCGATTCAATTATATAGTGGATAAATCAATCACCTCTAAATCGATCCTACTAATACATGAAAGTGTACTAGTGTAATTCTATAGTCAAGATAAACCAATACCAAATTACACTACAACCATGCCAATGGTTTGTCCAAAACCATCTTGGTTGTGAGTCTCTACTTATATTCTACAAGGAACTGATAACATGATCTTCTTTGTGACACCGCACACTATGTTATCTACAATGTAAAGTATCAGATAATATGCATAAATATAAAATGCAAACAATGATCATGTGATTCTTATTTCAAAATGAAGATGTTCATGCAAAAGCTAGGCTTTTAGTATATATCTCAACAATCTCCCACTTATACTAAAAGACTATGTTGCCATCAAACTGTCATACATCTGATTCTCATTCCCTCCACATGTCTATCAAAAGCTCTCGCTGGAAGGACCTTAGTGAAAGGATCTGTCAGGTTATCCTCTGATGCAATCTTGGCGACAGCAACTTCTCCTCGCTTTACGATCTCTCATATCAGGTGGTACTTGCGCTCTATGTGTTTACTTGCCTTATGGGCTCGTGGTTCCTTCGAGTTTGCAACTGCACCACTGTTATCACAATAAATTGTGATAATTCTGGACAAACTATAAATCACATCCAAGTCTATTAAGAAGTTCCTGAGCCATACAACTTCTTTGGCTGCCTCAGAGGTTGTCACATACTCAGCTTCCATGGTGGAGTCCGCCACGCATTTCTGCTTGACACTCCTCCATACAATGGCTCCACCTCCCAAAGTAAACACATAACCCGAGGTAGACTTACTGTTATCCCTATTTGATTGGAAGTCAGGATTTGTGTAACCCACAGGGAGTAATTGATATGCCTAGTATACCAGCATATAGTCTCAAATCCTTCTCAGGTACTTCAATATATGTTTTTACTGATCCTAATATCCTCGTCTGGATTACTCTGATATCTACTAACCATACCCACGACAAAGCAGATATCCGACTTCGTACATAACATAACATACATGAGACTACCTACAACCGAAGCATAAGAAACCGCCTTCATCTCCTCTATCTCCTTTGACGTTCTAGGACACATCTCTTTAGATAAAGGTACTTTATGCCGAAAATATAGAAAATCTTTCTTGGAGTTCTGCATGCTAAAACGAGCTAGAATAGTGTCTATGTATGAAGCTTGAGATAAGCACAACATCCTTTTCTTGCGATCTCTTATAACCTTGATCCCAAGGATGTGTCCCACTTTTTCCAAGTCCTTCATATCAAATTGTTTGGACAACCATACTTTTACGTCTGATAACACTTTGACATTGTTGCCGATGAGCAAAATGTCATCCACGTATAGTACAAGAAATATTACTACGTTTCCGTCACATCTCTTGTATACACAAGACTCATCCGGACTTTAAATAAATTCATATGACTGGATTACCTCATCAAAGCGGATGTTCTAAGATCTTAAGATCTCGAAGTTTGCTTTAATTCGATTAAGCTTGCACACAAGATGTTTTTTGCCCTTTGCAATGAATCCCTCTGATTGCTCCATATAGATGTTTTTTTCAAAACTTCCATTAAGAAAAATTGTCTTGACATCCATCTGCCAAACCTCATAATCCATATGAGCAACAATAGACAAGAGAATCCGAATAGACTTAAGCATGGCTACCGGCAAAAAAGTCTCCTCATAATCGATACCCTCTTTCTTAGTATACCCTTTCGCAACAAACCTTGCTTTGAAAGTCTTTATCTTCCTGTATGATCCTCTCTTTCTTTTGTAGATCCACTTGCATCCAATGACTTTTACACCATTGAGTGGTTCTACTAGCTACCAGACCTGATTTGAATCCATAGATCTTATCTCAGAATTCATCGTGCTTTGCCAAGATACCGCATCTTTATCTTAGAGTGTCTCGTCATGTGTCCAGGGATCAGATTCATGTTCGCCAGGGACTAAATCAGAAGATTCTCCCAAGAATATAAATCTATCAAGTTGTCTAACAACCCTCCCACTACGACGAGATATCACCTGTGTATCCTCAGTGACACGCATTGCAGTCACTTGTGGTATGTCCTCTTATATCGTTGGTACTGAAGCAGGGACTTCTCCTCTTAATTCCTCTAGAACAATCTTGCTCATAGGCTTGTGGTTCATCACATAGTCTTCCTCTAAAAATCGAGCATTCGTACTAACGATCACCATCTGATCTCTAGAACTATAGAACAAACCACCTTTCGTTCCTCTAGGATAGCCTACGAACAAGCGCACTTTTGTACGAGATTCCAACTTATCAGCATCTCCCTTCAGCACATGTACTGGACTACCCCAAATCTGAATATGTCTCAGACTAGGCTTTCACCCAGACCACATTTTTGTGGGAGTAGAAGGTACTGATTTAGATGGTACCGAGTTCAGAATATACACTGCCGTTTCCATAGCATACCCCTAAAACAAATCTGGTAACTCAGAATAACTCCTCATTGATCTAACCATCTCCATAAGAGTCCTATTCCTTCGCTCTGTCACACCATTATATTGGGGTGTACCAAGTGCAGATAGTTGGGATTGAATCCCAACCTCTGATAAGTAACTCCTGAACTCTCTCAAGAGGTACTTACCACCACGATCAGATCGTAGTGTCTTAATACTTTTACCTTGACGTTACTCCACATCACCCTTGAATTCTTTGAACCTGTCAAAGCATTCAGACTTGCGGCACATCAAGTAAATGTATTCATATCTTAAATAATCGTCTATAAAATAGACAAAATATTCAAAATCACCTCTAGCTTGGATAGACATAGGACCACACAAATCAAAATGAACCAATTCCAACATATCTTTGACTCTATACCCCTTGGCCTTAAAAGGTCTCTGGGTCATTTTACCTTTCAAACAAGATTCGCAGATTGGAAAATCTTCCACCACCAATGAACCCAAAGGTCCATCAGCTATCAACCTTTGAATTCTACTCAGGTTAATATGACCTAACCTTAGATGTCAAAGATATGTTTAGCTCATTTTCGAAAGTTCTTTTCTCTCAAGAGTGTATAAATTTCCTACCAACATACCAGAACAGATAATCTCCTTATTCTTTTTGTAACAACTCTATAATTAAAAGAAAATAGAATATTCATCTATAAACAATTTAGAAATTGAAATCAAATTCTTTCTAAATGTAGGTATATAAAGGCAATTTCTCATAACCAAAATTTTATTTCTATCAAAAGATAAATAAATGTCTCCCACTGCAATAGCCGCTACCTTCGTAGCATTGCCCATGTAGACGATAATCTCTCCCTCAGCTAGTCGTCTGATTTCCTGAAACCCTGCAAAGAATTGCAGACATGATCAGTGGCTCACACACACCAGTCGGTAGATAACACCGCTAAACATATCTCAATGACTAAACTAAAAGATATTCCTTTGTTCCGTTTTCGATTAGGACAATCCGCCTTCCAATGTCCAGTCTGTTTTCAAGTGAAGCACTTGTCTTTCGACTTCTTCACTACTGCCTGAGATCCTGCTGCTATCTTTGTTATGCTTTGTTTCTTCTTCTTCTTGCCTTTCGGCTTAGAAGTAGAAACTTTTTGAGCAATCATTGCATGAGCACTCTGACGAAAAAGCCCCTTTGCAGCCTAAAGTTCTGTGAAAAGCTCCGCCAAGGAATACAACCTTTTATTCATATTGTAGTTCGGGCGAAGCTTCTCAAAACTTCTAGGTAGAGATTGGAGAATGATATCGACCTGGGTTTCTCCATCGATTTCCACTCCAAGGACTTCCATCTCATTCAAATGAGCTATCATCTTGAGAACATTATCCCTCACGGTTATTCCCTCAATCATGGTGGTCATCATGAAGTTCCACATAGCTTCCTGCCTAGCAGTCCGATTCTGGTGTCCGAAAAGTTCCTTGAGATTGAGCATCATGTCATGGCCTGATGTTGATGTTGCAATACATTTGACATAGAAGCCAAAATATAACACCGCGTCATCTCATCTGCCTTAATCCACTTCCTATAACTCTCTTTCTCCTTTTCACTAGAATCATCCATAGGCTTAGGACATTCTTCGAAGAGTACATATTTATACTCCTCAGCAGTCAAGACAATGTCCAAATTTCGTTTCCAATCAACATAATTGGGCCAGTAAGTTTGTTTTTTCTTTTAAAATCACAGCAAGTGGGTTGAAAGTCATTTTGAAAAACCTAAGAATCACAGTGATCAAAAACATTAAATTTCAAAAATTTATTGATTCCTCAAACAATAAAATTTTAAAATCAACCAACACCTAAAAACACTGAGAATATCGTATGTCACAATAATGTAGATGTATACGAATTCTACATTTGTAAGAGGAGGTTTTACCCATTAATTTTATTATCCTGTCAATCTTACTTTTTGACAAATAAAATTAATAGTTAGTTCCTCTTCGACCCTACAAATAAAAGTAGTGACTCCAATGGGGAGGATACTTTTATTTGCATCTATGTGTTTACCATTATCCGATATTAAGGCAATTACCTCGAATTATGTGCCTTTCGATGGGGAAGTACACACGCTCCTAAATAATTTCCTATAACCATATTTGACCTAGTGATCCGCAAAACAAACTCATCCGATATGGAGGAACACTCAGAGCCAACGCGCAAGTTTATTCACATCACATGTCAAATTGTAATGGAGGCCCCGAGAATTAAAAAATATCCCTCTTCCACTTAGTAATTTAAAATCGAGGAATTTTCAAACACACACAACATACATATCAAACAATAAGCAATAAATACGAATAAAAAAAATAAATTTTCCAACTATTATGGCCTTTGTTTTCCAATATACTTTCCGTCGTATCGCCACCTCGTCCACTCCCTTTACCATGCGCAAGCCACAAGGGAATCCGAGCCGAGATAAAATATTTTAATTTACATCCATCGATCCTATACTCCACGAAGGAGTGTACAACATATCTAGATCGAAAGTAAATTAAAATAAACGGATAAACAATGTCGTATTTAATTACAAAAATTAAATACTAATTAGCCTCGTCAACCCCGAGAATTCAAATAATTAATTACAATCACACACACACAATCACATACATTCACATAGCTATAATAGTTGGATCTTATGCATACAAGCAAAAAGTTAGCCTACGCACAACCTACTATTATCCGGTATAAACAATATATGATAAATGCGTGAAAGTAACGAATCCAAAATACACAAAACCGGAAACCGTGGCTCTGATACCACTTGAAGGGAGTTTCGCTTCGCTTCGGTCGCTTGTGCATGACGATCCTGTCTCACATCCCCGAATTAAAATTTTATCAATTAAAACTAATCCAAACGGAGATGGATTACCCAAGCAACCGATTCATCATCGTGCTATTCGATTTAAGTGGTCGCTTGAACAAACTTGTTGTTCAAGCATCCTAACCCTTTTCCTCGATTAGCCGCGAACTAGATGATGAACGGATCGTCGGTTTTTTGTGTTTATGATTGGGGTTCATGTCAATCAACAACATGCAAAATACAAAAGAACAAGAATTAAAATTAAACAAGATTATACCTCTTGTTTTACCTCTTGATCTTCTATTGTATTCCTATCCTCTTTTTGGACGTCGTGTGGGCGACGATCTTCCAAGAATTAAAGCCTCCTAGACCACGTATCTTCCCTTTCTTGCTCGCTCCGAACAAGGGAAGAAAACTCTCCCTTCTTCTCCTTTCTTGTGTCGAACACAAAGCCTTCTCCTCTTCTCCTTGCTTGTACCGACCACCAAAACTCCAAGAAGTGGTGTCCGCCGGCCCTAAAGAGAGGAGAGGAGATTGAGGAAGAGAGAACCCCCTTCCTCCTTGCTTGTTGCCGCCGACCGACCCTAGCTTGAGGGAAGGAGGCGCCGACCCAATAAGAGAGAGAGGAGGCATCGACCCTTACTTGAGGAAAGGAGTCGTCGACCCTAGGGAGAGGAAGAAGGAGTGCCAGCCTAAAAAAAAAGGAAGAGAAGGAAACCCTCATCCTCTCTTGCCACCGACCCCAGAAGAAGCAAAACCCTAACCCCCTTTTCCCTTGCCTCGCCACCTCCTTTTATAGATCTAAGTTTCATGAGGTATTTATAATATGCTACAATAGGGACCATGAGGAGGAGTTAAATCTTGGTCACCCAATGGATCCGAACCACATATAACCCGATCCATTCCACTAGAGGATCATCATTGATCTACCTCACCAACCCCCATAATTAAATATGGGCTCCACATATTATTTGTATAAAATATCTCCTCGTGTTTAAGATATCGAATGTCCATTAATTAATTAAATTACTGACAATTTAATTACTCGATATCTAACTTCATAAGTAGTACCACTCATCCTTATCATCATGTTGGACCAAGTCCACCCGCAGGATTTACATGATGAACTTTATGAGCTCCTTAAGAGGACATCATCATCCTAGTATATAGGATACGATTTACTCCTATAATCAACGGCACATCATGTAAATAATATTATTTTCCAATTTACCAAGCCTATCGACTTAACACATAAATCTCACCCATTGGTAAATCAAAGAAATAAATACTAAGTACATGTGTCCGTTATTATATCGGGATTAAGAGCATGTACACCATAATATCTGAGGTCTAATTCAATTACATAGTCAGTATAAATTGAATCACCTCTAAATCGATCTTGTTCAATACACACAAAGTGTACTATTATAATTCTATGGTTAAGATAAACCAATACAAATTACACTACAACCATGTCAATGGTTTATCTAAAATCATCTTGGTTGTGAGCCTCTACTTATACTCTACAAAGAACTGATAATATGATCTTCTGTGCGACACCACACATTATGTTATCTACAATGTAAAATATCAGAGCCCCCAGGGCAAACCCAGATGGCTAGCGCAGCCGTGTTAAGGCTTGAAAGGGCAAGGGGTCGATTCCTGGAGGTGACGACCAGGCTACCGATGACTCCGCATTTCTGCGCTAGTCACCTGAGACATGATTTACTCCCCTCCATACGTAGGGACAGCGATGGAGAGCCGCTAATGTGGCGGTTCCACATTTTTTTTTTTACAATGTAAAATATCAGACAATATGCATAAATATAAAATGCAAACAATAATCATGTGATTCTTATTTCAAAATGAAAATGTTCATGTAAAAGCTAGGCTTTTAGTATACATCCCAACACCCCCTTCTACCTCTGCTTCTCCCTCACTTATAACAATACCTCTTTTAAATTCACCCGATCTTCCTGTCATTGTTTTCGCCGCACAACCAAAGGAACTCACTTCTCCGCCTATACCGCAAAACCCTAATCTCTCCTCTTCTTCCATTTCTCCTCTTGAAGACAACGTTTCAATCGTTGACAATCTCGTTCTTTTTTTCTCTCCCCTCTTCTCTGTAAGCTCTCCCTCTTTTTCATCGACATCCCCGACAATAATCCCTCCTGCCCGTCTTCCCCTACATCTCCAGAAGAGATAAACATATCTCCGACTATTCAAGATCTTAACTCCTCTTCCCCTCCCTTCTCTTTTGTAGCAGATGTCATTCAAACTACTAGCGATCTTTCTCCTCTTGCTCTGTGGCTACCTCCAACACTGCCTACTTCTCTACCAACTGAGGTCTTGATGTGTCCTTCTGCAGTTCCGCCTCTTACCAATCCTCTCCCACTAACTTTTGAAATTTCCCTTTCGCTCCCTACTGAGGTCATCTGATGTTCCAATATAGTGCCCACCTCTACCACTCTCGAATATAAATCAATTCCACTCCCTTTTTCTCTACCCTCACAGGAGGCACGCATTCTTCATCAAGAGGAATTGATTCCACGAATGGAAAGCATGCAACACGCTCTGGAGCTGGTAAATTCCTTGAACTTACTCTTTACTTTTGGGGACCGCATTTCTTCTCTAACCCACATGATGCAGTCAATGACCAACTACCAAGAATTAGGTCGTTCCTTATCCCAGTATCTGATGCAAGTTTATCTACAAATCTCTTTACAGAGTCAAACCCACCAAACTACTCTAGGGGCATCTCGTTGTCGTGAGGACTCTCCTTCAAGAATTGAGTATATGTCGTGCCCAACTAGCATAGGCACAATTGCAACAGAGGGAAAATGAAAAAATAATATCCACTTTAAATGGTCAAGTTACTAGAGAAATGTGTCGGAGCTCCTTTTTCCAAAGAGAGGGATAGAGCTCTTTACCTTGTACAGTAACATGGCGCCTCCCTACAGCAGGTGAAATACGAGGCAGCTCATTTCATGACTCACTCCTTGGCCATCGGAGATGTTTCAATCTATATGTCAGGATTTGGTGGAAATGTCCCTATAAGGACCTTCCTAATTATGAGCCAACTTCCCCGGGTCTCCTATAGGATTGTCTTTGCGTAAGACTATATCTCCTACTTGGAATGCTCGAGGAGACACCCTCTCGTTGAAAGCTTGTTGTATTCTCTGTTTATAAGCTTCAACTCGGACTAGGGCTTGCTCTTGCTTTTCTTCCACCAGATCTAACTGCATGCCTCTCCAAACTTGATTTTGTTCTGAGTCATAAGCTTGAACTCGGGCATTATTCACAAAAGACTCTACAAGTATCACAACCTCAGTCCCATACACTAGGCTGAAGGGTATTTCTCCTGTCGTTGCTTTAGGTGTAGTTCGGTAAGACCATAACACTCCTAGGAGCTCCTCCGCCCAATTTCCCCGACTGACTCCCAACCTAGCCTTCAACCCTTGAACGAGAATTCGGTTAACCACTTCTACTTGCCCATTGGCTTGCGGGTAAGCCACTGAGGTGAATGTTTGTTTAATGTTAAGACTTTGACATCATTCTCGGATCTTCCGACCTTAAAATTAACGTCCATTATCATTATCTATCTTCCGATGGACTCTATATCTGCAAACAATGTTTTTCCATAGAAATTGTATCACTGCTCCTTCTGTAATTTTAGCTAAAGGTTCCACTTCCACCCATTTAGAGAAGTAATCCACAGCTACTAATAAGAACTTCTTTTGCTGAAGACCTGTAGGCATCGGTCCGACTATATTCATCCTCCATTGATGAAAAGGGCAAGAGGCTACTACTGACTTCATCAGCTCGACTGGTCGGTCTGACCTGTTACTATGTATCTGACAAGCTCAGCATGTCTTGACCACCTGTACCACATCTTGGTGGAGAGTCGGCCAGAAGTATCCAACCAACAACACTTTTCAAGTCAGAGCCCGCCCCCTAAATGATTACTAGGGCATCCTTCATGGATTTCCCTAAATATCCATTCGGCATCCTCCTTCCCAAGACACTTCAATAGAGGTCTACTGAATGAAGCCTTGTATAGAACTCCATCAATAAGCATAAAGCGCCTTGCCCTCCTCATCAAGGTTGATGTCGTTCGGGGATCTGAGGGAAGACTCCCTTTTTGGAGATAGGCCATTATGTCTGTCCTTCAATCAGGTGGGTAACTATCTTCGACTGACGCCTCTTCCACATTACAAGCAGAGGAGTTGAAACCCCAAACATAAAGGATCTCGATGTCCACTGCTATCAGACTGACTTGACCATGAGCCAACTCATCAATCTTCACATTCTCCTCTCTCAAATCAAAGATGTACTTCTTGGAATTGAGATTTTAACTTCTTAAAAGCCTCAAAATATTTCCTTAACCTCTCTTCTTGGAGAACAAAAGTACCTTGAAGTTGGGAGATGACCAATTAAGAATCTGAATGTACTAGAACAGAATCAGCTCCTACCGCCCGAGCTGCTTGTAACCATGCCAGAATAGTCTTATATTCAGCTTCATTATTAGATGTCTTATATCTCAACCATATAGTTATACGAGTTTCTTCTTCAGAAGGAGATACCAGTAATACACCTACTCCGCTTCCTCTAGCTCTGGAAGATCCGTCTATAAAAATTTTCCATAGAGTAGTCCCTCTTTCTTTTGCCGAGTCAATTTTATGATCAACTGACACCTTGGCTAAAAATTCAGCCAGGGACTGAGCTTTGATAGCAGTGCGAAGTTAATAATGAATATTATATTTACTCAGTTCCACGACCCATTTGGATAACCTTCATGAAGAATTCGATTTAGTAACCACTCGCCCTAGTTCACTATTCGTCAATACATTCACAGGTTGAGCCAGGAAGTAGGGCCTTAATTTCTGGACCGTCAGTACCAAAACATATGCTAGCTTCTCTAACTCTGTATACCTCAGCTCTGCCCCTTTCAATATATGACCAGTATAATAAATAGGTTGTTGTTGGGAGCTTCTTGTCCCAATAAAACGGAACTAATCGCCCCTTCTGAAACCAGTAAGTATATCCACAGGGGTTTTCCTGAAACAGATTTAGCCAGAGGAAGGTGAGCTAGATACTACTTACTCTTGAAAAGTTATCTCACAATAATTATCCCATTGAAATCGAGTAGCCTTTCTGAGAATCCGAAAGAAGAGTAACCCCCTATCTGTTGATCAAGCAATAAAATGAGATAATAAAATAATTCTCCCCACTAGCCTTTGTGTTTCTTATCGATTGGTAGGAGATTTCATATTGTATAGGGCCTGAACTTTTTCTGGATTAACCTGCAACCCCTTTTCTGTAACAAAATGTAGCCCAGAAATTTTCCACTCCGTGCGCCGAACAAACACTTCTTTGGATTTAATTTCATGTTATAACATCTGAGGATGGAAAACATTTCTTCCAAGTCTGACATCAAATCCCGAACAAAATGAGATTTCACCATAATATCAACATACACTTTCACATTTCTTTCCTTCTGTTCAGTGAAAATTTTGTTCATAAACCTTTGATAGGTGGCCCCAGCATTTTTAAGCCCAAAAACATCACTACATAAGAATGTAACCCACCTGCTGTCACGAAACTAATTCTCCTTTGATCTCCCCGCGCCAAAGGGATCTGATGGTATCCTTAATAAGCATCCATGTGCGCGATACCTTCATACCCTACGGTAGAATCAACAAGCTGGTCAATACGAGGCAAGAGGTAGCAGTCTTTAGGATAAATTTTATTTAAATCACGGAAGTTAATACACATGCATCATTGCCTTGAGGGCTTGGGGACTAACACTACGTTAGACACCCACTCAAGAAATTGAATTTCTTTTACATGCCCTGTTTGTAGTAATTTATCAACTTCTTCAACGATAATTTTATCCTTTTCGGGTCCGAAGTGCTAGTAATATATGAGAGATGTCCTAAGGCAATCGCCTTATGTATGAACCATTTATATGATAAATGAAGATTCACTATTTGAGTATACATGTTTTATGTATTTGATTGGATCTTAAACTCATTTACTGAATGTCCACGATATTATCTACAAAGATGAGAGAATTTGTGATTGGATCACAACTAGTGAGTATCTCTACATGTGTAATTGTGATGTATCGGAATTATCCCTAGTCGATGAATTGATGGATTTGGACACCATCAATTATGTCGAGACTAGCACGAGGTATACTCCTTGGTGTATCCAAGCAGCTGATTCTCACTGGCTGGAGACATATTGATGTCCGGAGTTAATCGTGGATGCTAGTTATGGTAACTAGTTCATTGGAGTGACCAGCCGTAAGACTTCATATGGTTTTCTGCATATCTAGATATGTCAATGAAGTTCTTACTGTGGCTTAAGTGCGATGTTCCTTTGACTTGCGGTATTCAAGTCATCTTGATCATAGAGACTTATGCTTTGACATCTTAAGCAAGCATCTCTAAGGAGATGTGGACCCGGGATGATTGGGTATAAGTCGAAGTGATCGAAAGTGTTTGAATAGCCTATAAAGGATTCACCACTCCTTGCGAGGAGATGTATACCCATGGCCTCTCGTCGGATTGTTACTAAAGTCTTTGGCCAAAGCATTACATGTTTAGAGTAAGGTACTCTTCGATACATGTTGAGTAACTAGAATCCGTAGGACGAGGAAATGATACTTGGGCTAGGTGTGACGTAGTCAGCCTAGTGGGGACTGACACTATAGACCATGTCCTGAACCAAGTGGGTATAAGATGAGTGAAGGGAATGGGGCACGATTCATTCGAGCCATCAAGGGTTTCGTAAATAGTTCTGGATCAACCGTTGATCTTTTCGGTTAATTGGGGATCATGATGTACTACTAGGTGCCACTCATGATCGTTCTATAATTAATGGTTAATTATAGACGGCCAACATAAACCGAGAACCTATTTGGTCACACGCACACCGAGTGGAATCCAAAGGATTTAAAACGAGCTTGAGAATGGGATTCTCAGACCGAGAGAAACTAGGTTTGGTTGGACCAAACATAAAGCGAGCATGAAATCGTTTCAGTCGCAATGGAAGCGTGGATGGGCCGAGTCTTATGAAGACGTAATGGATGAACCAAATGGTTTGGTTCTAATCCAATGGAGGAGAATAAACCAAAGGGTTTGGTTTATTTTAAACGAATGAACCAAAAGTTGGTTCGGTTCGTTTTAACTTAAAATAAACCATCATGGTTTGGTTTATTTTAACTTATCTTAATGGAGCTGGTTAACGGGCCTAATGGTTATGATCCAATAACCATTAAGAGAATTGGTTCTCTAAAAAGAGGGCTTAAGGGATGGTTAAGCCCTAATCCACAACCTTAAGTTGCCACCACCTCTCCTTGAGAAATTCGAGCTAACTCTCTCCTCCTTGCCGCCGCCACCTTGAGGCTCCAACCGCGCCCGTAAGGCTGCTTCCTTCCTCCGGTCGAGCTGCTGCCGTTAGTGCTCCGGTGATCTCCTTCAAGTTTGGCATCAAGGTGAGCTCTATCTCCTTGGTTGGCCGGGCGCCTATCACTTCCACCAAAGCTGTCCAGTTTTCTGACAGCTTGTTCTCCTCGCCGGAGCCGCTTGACGACGGTTAGAGCCCGACAGCGCTAACTTACCGGGGATTCGATCTCCGGTAATCCTCTGAGGTGGAGGACGAAGGATTCGTCAATTGGTTGACGAATACCTCTCCGGAGAAGCGAGTTTTGAGAACTCGTATTAGGATCCGTATTTGGATTCGGATAGTGATCATCTCTTGATCACGTCGTCTTTCGACGGTAATTAACGAGGTAAGCTTAGCGAAGTCATCCCGAGGACTCGGCGTGGATACGGATAGAGACGATTCTAGCAAGGATCATTCCGGTTGATGCCGTTCCCGCTACACGTCATACGAAAGGTATAACGTAGATAAATTTCCTTTTATTGCAAATTTAAATTTATGGTTATGTCTACACTTGTTGTAATATGCATGTGTGTGTTGTAATAAATGTAGATTTATTATTTTTATTGCTTCCGCTGTGTTCATGTTTACGAAACATGATCGAACACACACACGCCGCGGTGCCGGAAACCCAACACGAAGTGTCGTCTCTTCTGCTGAACTGGCCGAACTCCTCTGATGATATTCAGATGATGTTCAGCCACTTGAGGATTAATCTCTGTTAAATCATGCATATCCTTGGCAAAGATATCCTCGTTCCTTTGTAGGCAGGCAATGAGGTCTTCCTTGACTTCGAGCTGCTTAGCCACCCAAGTCAATTTCCCTAGGGTTATTTCGATCGACTCCCCTTCCTCTATCGTTTCCTTCTTGGGGGTCCCCTTCTCCAGCATGTAGACTTCAAAATTTATTGGAGCTTTCCCTTCAGTATCTTCTGTCCAAGCTCTCTTTTAATCAGCTCGGATCATTTGGACATAACAGCTTCGAGCTATTTTCTGCTCTCCTCTGACTTTCCCCACAAGTCTCCCTACTGAAAACTTCAACTTCTGATGATAAGCGGAAGTCACGTATGGCCGAGAGGAAATGGTCAAAAATGACATTGTATCTTTGAGGCGTCCACCACTAGGAAAGAAGTCATGCACATCTTCTGACTTGCTTCTTTCTTAGAGTAAGAGGTAGGGATATTTGCCCTACAAAATGCACCATATGGCCAGTAAATCCAAATAGAGGCGTTGCTACGTCCTCCAGTTGAGCATCCCCTAGTTGCATTTGCCTAAAGGCTTCCTGAAACAATATATTCACAGAACTCTCCGAATCTACCAACACTCGCACCACCTCATAGTTAGCGAGACTAATTCTAATTACTAACGCATCAATATTAAGTAGAAGAATACCTTGCAGGTCTTCTAATCCAAAACTCAAGTTAGGCATCTCCTGTATGACACGATCTTCCCCAATGGCCAGACTCTCCGTTAACCAGGCATAAGACTTACGGGCTCTGTTAGAACCTCCATTAGTAGATCCTCCCGTGATGACCTTCATAATGCCCCTAGCCAGGACATCTCCAAGAGCGGCTGAAGTCCCACTGCTGACACCCTCCTCTCGAGGAATAGATTCTTGGTTCAGTTGAGTCTGCTTTGGGGGTGGGCGGGCCGGAGGTCTCCTAGTGTAAGGTCCTATCTGAGTGACAGGAGGCATGCGACCCCTTCCTGCACCCACTCTTAACTGTTGCTGCAGATGAGGATATTCCACTCTTATGCACTCCAACTTTCTCTGCAGACTGAAGCATCATTCGCTGGAATGCCCATATTCCATATGATATTGGCAAAAGAACGGAGTTGGAGGGTTACGAGGTGCTCCTCTATATCCAGCGGGACATTGGAGAACACCATACTTTTCATAAGCTTCTAACTCTTGTTCCTTTAGGGTTTAGGGCATAGGCGAGAATTCAATAGCCATAATTCGAAGGGGGCGATGGAGAGAAGCTTCCATCATGAGAGGTCTGGAATAAGGAACTTTTGGTAAAAAAGGTTTAACATATTCTCTCCTCGAGGGAGCTCGAGGAGCGGAAGATTGATTTCACTCTACTGGAGTAGCAACAGGCTTTTTCTCAGCTCTTCAAACTTTTGATATTTCTTCCTCATTGATATATTCTTCAGCTCATCATAACCGATAGCAAGTCTCCTTAACAAAGAACTAAGAGTCCTTCCTTTAGGCCGTGTGATATAGCAACCATGAGGAAATCAACAGCTGTTGAGGGTACTCCTAAAGCAACATTAGTAAACTGGTGGATGTAACTTCGCAGCGATTCAGCAGGTTCCTGCTTCACATGAAATAAACTAGAGGCGATATGTTTGTACCTCTTGCTGGTGGCGAAGTGTTTAAAAAAGACTCCCCTTAAATCCTTGAAACAGGTGATGGAACCTGAACATAGTAGTCCGAACCACTTCTGCGTGGAAGATGACAGAATGGTATGAAAGGACCGACACTTAATAGCATCAGAATACCGATGAAGAGCATCCGCAACTTCAAACTGACATAAATGTTCTTCCGGATCAGTCGTACCATCGTATAATCCGACATTAGGACGGAAATGAGGAGGTGGATTTTCCATTGATATATCTTCAGTGAAGGGAGAGGGTTCGTAAGACTCCTGAGCTTTGGTGGAATGGCTCTCGCCTGACCTTCTCTTCTTACGGGTAATAATGGGAAAGGGTATCTATCACCCCCTCCTATCGGTCCTTCTCCGAGCAGTATTTCCGTCTCCTGGGGAATAGGCACAGGGATGTAAGAAGGTCCCCCAGGGGTTGTTCTCTTCGAGAGGGTTCCCATAATGAGGTGGAAGATACCCATCCTTTTATGTTCCCTCACCACTGCATCAAACACTGCTTTATCTATCAAAGTCGTTAATTGAGAAGGTAATAGAGTAATAGTTTCTTCAACGGCGGAGGTTGCAGAAGGATAGATCTCTTGGAGTTGCATCTCTACATCTTGCCCAGAGTTCCCACAGACGGCGCCAACTGATGCGGTCCGAATTGTTTTTCCCCGATCTTAAGTCACCGAGGATAGATTCTCTCCGTCCGCAGTAGTAAATACTTGAGAAAGTCAACACACGTTAAACCTACGCCAACCTACCCGGTGTTGGTTGTCCGATGCTTAAGTCAGAATTTGTCATAGAGAAAGAGATGAGTGTAACGTAGTAGCAAAGAAGCAGAAGAAAAAGTAAGGGGGCGTTTGGTTCGTAGAGAATTTTTTGTTTTCTATTTTCATTCTCTTTTTTCAGAAAAGAGAAAACGAGTTTTTTTTGTTTTCCAATTTTCCAAAAAATGTTCTTTTATTTTTTGGAAAACGAAAATGGAAACAAAAAATGATTATTTCTCGTTTTCCAGTTTTCCAAAAAACGCTCCTTTATTTTCTGGAAAATGGAGATGGAAAACGCGAACCAAACATGTTTTCTCGTTTTCGCAGAAAATGAAAATGGAAAAGGGAGAAGAAAATAGATACCAAACGCCCCCTAATAGTTCTCCCGAACAATACAAGAGCGGTGTTAAAAAAGAACGGATTTCATAACCCCTACCTTCCCCCTCCATCTCCTTTTATCCCCTCGTGCCCTAGGGTAAGCTATTGTATAACAAACTTCGAGGATGAACATCCACATGGAAAAGCCATGCGGGGTCCATGTGATGCTGTCTTTTAGGTCGTTAGAGAATGATTCCTTTTTTTAAGACCTGTGAAGCATCTCAAGCGGTTATCATAAGGGATGACACATATGAGTGCAATGTAACAAATTGATAACGAAATATTTCACGAGGTCCCCACCTTCTAACAAACTAGGTGTTTCCTCATTCGTAGGTTGTCCCATGTTAACTGATTTATTATTCCTCTTTTCATGACATACATTATCTAAGCTTGGTCATTTACCATAGTTTCTATACCACTCTTGCTCCAATCTACCACTAGGTTCATTTCCCGAACCATCTCCTTTCTCCAGCTTGGGATTCAAATCATTTCCCAAGTTACACTCCTTCAATTAGGCTCTTAGCCTATTTTCTGAGCTACCTCTCCCCCAACTCGGCCCTCGACTTACTTCCCAAGCTGTTTTCCCTTAGCTCAACCTTCGGCTTCCTCCCTGAGTTGCACTCCTTCTATTAGGCTTTCAGCCTGCTTCCTAAACTACCTTTCCCCAACTCAGCCTTCAGTTTACTTCCCAAGCTACCTTCTTTTAGCTCGGCCTCCAGCTTACTTTCCGAGTTGCTTTCCCTCAACTCGGCCTTTGGCTTACTTCCCGAGCTACCTTCCTTCAGCTCGGCCTCCAACCTATCCCCCGAGTTGCTTTCCTTTAGCTCGGCCTCCAGCTTATTCTCCGAGCTGTTTTTCATTCAGCTCAGCCTTCTTACCAGCTTGATTCTGCCTGTTTCGTCGGATAACCCTCCTAACTCAGCTTTTATTCGTACCATGTGAACCACTTTTCTCTTACCTCGTCGTCTCCTATACTCGGTCGCATTATTGCAGTATCAATTACCAATAATCTGATCCTTTTCAACTCATTAGGACTTTTATCCATGAGCTAAATGTCTGATTCTCCATAATCTACTTGAATTTCATTTATCTCATGCTAAATATTCAGTCCTCTATAACTCACTTAGTCTTCACCTCTCATACTAAGGCTGCGTTTGGTATGCCGTAATCTGTCTTGTAATGTAATCCAGATTACATTATAAGGTAGATTTCTTTGTTTGTTACTGTCTTAACATTGTAATGTAATGTAATCTAGATTACAAAGCAAAACCTATGTAATCAAATTACATTACAAGTTGTAATCTGAAAAGTGTTGGATGCTCAACAATCGAAGTCGATCGTTGCCGTCCGTTGTCGCCATCGATCGGTCGGCCGCCGCCGTCGCCCGACGGGCGACGACCCTAATGACCGGCGATCGGCCGACAACCAAAGCGACCGTCGCGGCGTGACCGACAGCGACGGCCGACGATGCGCCGTCGTCGCCGCCGATCGATCGTTCGCCATCGGATCCCGCTAGTCGTCGGCCGGTCGACCGTCATCGTCATCGTCGTCGTCGTCGTTGTCTCCGTCATCATCGTCGATCCATTCCTATCATCTTTGTATTAGACACCAAACAAAAAAATGTAATGACCTTTGTAATCCAAAATTACATACAATTTTTATCCAAACATAGTAATATAATCAAGATTACATTGCATTCCATTACAACTTAGATTACATTACGTCCTACCAAACGCAACCTAAGTGTCCAGTCTTTTATGACTTACTTGAACTTCATCTCTCATGCTAAGATTCCGGTCAATTGTGACTCACTTGGACTTGTCAATTATACTAGCAATTTCTCTTTTCAATAATATCTCCTTTCAAATATCAAGTCGAGCTTAGTCATCCTTGACAAATAAACTCTTGCTTGTAAATATTATTCGATCATCAACACATATTGCTTAAACATAAAAATCCAACTCGAACCCAACTCAAGCTTAATCAATCTTGACCAAAAGTCGATTGCATCAATACAATCATCCTGATTGTATTCTATGTAAGACATCTCTCAACCTCTCTATGTATATAATCATCCTAATTGTATTCTATGAAAGGGAAGCTTTGACACAACGATAAAGTTGCTACCTTGTGATCTAAAGGTTACAGGTTCGAATCTTGGAAACAGCCTCTTGCAAAGTAAGGTAAGAATGCATACAATGGATCCTTCCCCGGGATCTCGCATGGCGGGAGTTAACCTCTTTATCTTTTTGCAAAATAAATCTAAATACTTGAAGCTCTCAATTTCAAATAACTCAATCATCTCCTATCTTAATATTGTCTTATTACATATAATATTGCTAAACTTCAATTCTATCAAAATAATATCATCTGCAAAGAACATGCACCAATGTATTATGTCTTGAACATGTCCCATGAGTTGATCCATGATTAGTATAAAAAAATAAAGACTTAGAGTTAATCCTTGATGTAATTCTATCTTTATAGAAAATGCTTCAGTTAATCCATCATAAGTCTTCACTCTTGTCATTATATCCTCATACATATCATTAACTATTTCAAGACACAATACGCCAACACCTTTTTCCTTTAAAATTCTCCATATAATTTCCCTAAAGATTCTATCATAAGTTTTTTCGAGGTCGATGAATACCATGTGTAAGTATTCCTTTTGTTCCTAATAGTTTTCAATTGTCTAAAAAGATATATAGTTTCTATTGTCAACCTTTAAAGTATGAATCTAAATTGATTTTCGATCACCGTGATTTCCTTTGTCTTTTTTGTATTGCTCTTTCCTAAAATTTTATGGTATAATTTATTAATTTAATACCCCTATAATTTGCACAATTGTATACACTCCTTTATTTTTATATAAAGAAACTAGAGTACTTACACTCCCCTCTCTATAGATCAAATATTTATTTTTTTGTTTTCAATATTAGGTTAAATAACTTTATAAATCATTCAATAATTTACTTCCCCAAGTACTATCATTTTTCTATCAAAATATCATCTACTACAATTATTTTTCCATTTTGAATCTCTTTTAAAGTCTATTCTACTTCTGAAGCTTGAATTTTACGATAAAAATTTAAATTTTTATACTTCTCTAACTTAAATTACTTAAATTAAATTAGTCACCTAAACCTTCATTAAAAATTAATGAAAATACCTCTTCCATTATTTTTTGATTTCCTCATCATTCACTAGTATTTTATTGCATTCATCTTTAATGCATCTTATTTAGATAAAATCTTTCATCTTTCACTCTCTCGCTTTAGTTATTCTATAGGTGTCCCCTTTTCCTTTTATTATATCCAATTGTCGATCTAAGTGTTTAAAAGTTCCATTCTAACTCCATTCATTGCTTTTTTGGTTTGTTTCTTAGTTATTACATACTTTTTTACGTTTTACTTATTTTTATAAGTGTATAATAACTTAGAGATGGTTCGTTTCTTTTTTACTTTCTCTTGTACTTTCTCATTCTATCACCATTGTTCTTTACTTAGTGGTACATATTTTTTGACTTGCCAAATACACTATTGGCTACCATATTTAATTTTAATATCATTTTATCTCATGTTGCATTTGAATCGCTATGTATTTCTCCTAATACTTGTACGATCCTCTCTTAAAATATGTTTTATTTCTTATTCTTTAACTTCCACCACTTAATTCTATTTGGCATGCTTGTTTTCCTTCTATTAATACCATTTTTGAGATGCATATCCAACAATAATAGCCTATATTGGGTATTTGAGTTGTCTTCAAAAATGACCTTGTAATCTTTATAAATCATTTTATCCTTCTTCATATTGATAAAAAAGTTAAATTGTGATTTATTATTTTCACTTCTGAATGTAACTAAGGTAGTGTTTGGTATGTGGAAAATGCTTGCCTTTTCCATTTTTATTTTCTGGAAAACTGGAAAACGCATTTGGTTTGCATTTTCCAGCTGCGTTTTCCAGAAAACAAAGGTGTATTTTCTGGAAAATTGGAAAATTGAGAAAAGTCGTTTTCCGTTTTCCAGAAAATGGAAAAGGCGCTGAGAAACCAAACAGCACCTAAGTGTCTCTTTTTTTGAAAACATATTAATTATTATAAGTTCATATGTTATCTCAAAATTCGATATAATTTTTCTTTTTTCATTTCTAATTCCAAAATCATAATCTTCATACACCCTATTATATTCATTATTTTTAACTCCTATATGTCCATTTAGATCTTCTATCAAAATCATTTTGTTTGGTGGATTTTTGTATTACCTCATCTAAGTCTTCTAGTGTCTTTATTTGATTCTACTTAAGGTACGTATAATTTTATCGCCGCTACTTTGAGAGTTATAATTTTATCACCGCCGCTACTTTGAGAGTTATAATTTTATCTCCTTTTTAACTATTCCTACTACTTCATCTTGAACAAACTATCTACAATAATATCTATGCTATTTTTTATTTTACTCCATCCTGTATACCATGACTTAAACCCTGAATTCTCTTTTATTTTTGTCTTTTCTTCTATCCATTTTGTCTCTTGTAATACAAATTAATTCTTCTCCTAATCATCGTATGTATTACCTTCATTAATTAACAATGAGCGTTCCTATGTTCAATGTCCCAAATCTAAGACAAACAATATTTGTTTTTTTTGTTTATATAGGCAACTAATATCAACTTATTTTAAAATATATTTAACTCACTATTTAATATTCCTAATTAGCATCCCAAACAATGTAAAACCCAGGGTCCGTTGGGGTGGTGAGTAAAACTGGGCGACAGAAAAACCCAGGGTCCGTTGGGGTGGTGAGTAAAACTCAGCAGGTAATAGAAAACATGTATATATATGTAATATCACATGTATTTCAACAACATAATCTAGAGGTACAACATGTATATCAACATAGTAAATAAATACAAGCATATACCATCTAACCAAATGAACAATGTAAAATACAAACATACCTGAAATCTGCTACGCTACTCTGATCCAACCTAAACATATATCCAAAATATATATAACAGGAAGAGTAATACCAACTCACCATACTACCGGTCAAGGTACCTAATGGTCTGTCCAACATATATACAAATATCCGACACAACCGTATAATAAATGCAAGAAGCATGTATGAATATGATGTACAAACAAGTGCAGCAAGTATAATACAAACAAATGCAACATCACAATATGTATATATATATATATATAGACTGCATCTATATATATATATCAATCTCAACCATATATATATATATATATATATATATATATATATATATATATATATATACATGTGTATATGTATATATATATGGTAATATGCAAAGCGCCATCCAATACGACAATGCAGCATGCATGGTCATGCCTGCTCACCCCTACTTGCTACCACGACCCCAGTGTGGCCTAGATGGCATGACATGACAACTGTCCCAACTCACACCAACCACTACTATAGAGTGGCCGAGTGGACAGTATGATCAAGTAGCATATGAGCGTAAAGAGCTCGCTACACAATGGGAGTCCCTGCTGTTGGCCACTCCGACTAACACTACCGATGAGTGGTCGAGTACCACGCACCCAGGACAACTGCACGCAACTCCAACTACCACCGTATATAGTGGTAGAGTGCGGCACAACAGATGCTCTACCCTCACACCAGTTACTCCTCAAGGAGTGCACTGGAAGGCAAGATGACTGACGACTCTCTCAACCCCAAGGGAGACTATGTCGTCAGAATGCATGCAAATGACATGAGTATGTTGTCACATGTACAACCAACTACCACATACTCTCTGTTCAACAAAGAGTCATACCCATCTGATCAATACACTCTCTATCCTATAGAGAGTCGTACTCAACTGATCGACGGACTCTCTATCCTGTAGAGAGCCGTACTCAACTGATCATAACTCTCTATCCAATAGAGAGTCGTACTCAACTGATCGATGCACTCTCTACCCTGTAGAGAGTCGTACTCGACTGATCATAACTCTCTCTCCAATAGAGAGTCGTACTCAACTGATCGACGCACTCTCTATCCTGTAGAGAGTCGTACTCAACTGATCATAACTCTCTCTCCAATAGAGAGTTGTACTCAACTGATCGACGCACTCTCTATCCGATAGAGAGTCATACTCGACTAATCATATCAAGTTGGGACCACCGGTCCACAACGACACACTAATCACCCTTCACTTAACCATTACTCAACTCATAGTTGGTAACAGTATGCAATATATGGGTATTGGAAATAAATCCTACATTTAGGACATTACCTACTCACAGATGACCTTTTTGCCAATTTATAAATTGGGTCATCCCCTGTACTAACATTTACACCCTACTAAACATCTAGGTCAATTTACATCACATCTATAACTCCTAAATCATGATAGGATATATGTGATATCAACAATTGAGCATAAATACATCCAACGATAAGTTCAAGCATACGATAATAAGAGCAGGGTCAATATAATATGAACATATAACATGCTCATATCTATGTCTAAATCTGAATGCAATTACATCTACCGGACCAGGTAGGAAAATTACCCACCTGCTAAATAGCTCAGTGAAATAATATCTTTACGTCCGTGGATCTGCCTCGTATCCACTTCCTGCAAATATCATCATTCACAATTAAATTTAAGCACTAACATAAATGATCGGTAGGAAAAGGAATCTAACCCAATCCTAATCCCAAATCTTACCAATAGAACAACTCTATTCACTAACTACTAATCATCGATTTAACTACAACATCAGTTATAATTATCACACCATAACTGTAATTCAATCTAAATCTACACTTACCTTCTACAACGTCTTGATCCACCTTTGAAGTAGTAATCTATATCAATTAGATAGATAAGTTGAATCCTTACTCACTTTATCTTCATCAACAAAATCCATCACAAATCAAAGTCCTGCCATTGACAGTTAATTAGTTGTAAATCAAACTAATCAAATTCATATCTCAATTCACAACACTTACCCTATTCACCTACGTCATTGTTCCAATTCAAATCCAGCTTCTGTCCAAAGCACCAATATCGATTCACACATAGTTGAGCTCTCTCTCGAGCACACAACTCATCCACCACAAAACAATATCCAATTAGCTATTAACAATTTACGTTGAAGAATAGAAATCTGACAGCATCTATAGATCAATCCAGAACTTACCCTAACTTCAATCCTCAGCTCACAGAACCATGGAGATCCCGATCGTAGCTACCCATCCATATTAGAAACTTATCGTTACAAAGATCGCAGAATAATAGCTCACGATCAAAAGGAAATGAAGACACAGCTGCAACCGTCTTCCCCCAACTGCCCTTATATTTCTTCATCCGCTCATCGGAACACCACAACACACAAGGAAACCAAATCCAAAATCCCAGTTGCCATCGGAATGCTCAGCCCTGCTCAACTCTGATCTCCACGGCAAATTCAACAACCTCTACCATCACTAGCTTGGACCGGACATCATCGACAACCCACCCCCAAACATCCACGCTGAAACCTAATAACAAACAATTGAACAACAAGGAAAAGCAACTACCAAGAGGTATACCTGAGGTTATAGCTTCACCGGCGACCCTTCCCCCTTATCCCTTGTTCACCGGCTCAAGGCGCTGCCCAAACTCACCGATCGCTCAGCTAAGGTAAATCCACAGAAATACCAAAAATTTCGTCCAGGGTGAGATAAAGGCAGAGTCTTACCTAACTCCGACGATATTGGCCAGGCAACTCACGGTGACACCGATCTGGGAAAACAACCGGTCGATCCGGCAGAGTGGCTGTGCCGGATGTCCAATGGGGTCAAAGGCAAACCGGTCGACGTTGTTGTTCCCGACCAACGGCTCCTTGCGGTGAAGATCTTCGGCGGCAGAAGCCTCGATCGACGGTGATGGAGCAGCGACCGTTGGCAGGAGAGAAGGGACAACGATGGGGCGCAGTGACAGGGTGCGGCGACAGGGCAAAAGTGGCTGTCGTGGCCGGCGCGCGAGTGAAAGGCGGCGACGGAGACATCGTCGCAGTGATGAATCGCGTGAGACGAAGGAGCGAGATCGGGAGGGGAAGAGAAGTCGTCGGCGCGATTGGGAATTAAGGGGAAACGGAAGGACTATAATGGGTTTTAATTAAACCCATTAATTCCTTACAGATAGTCTAAACAAGCTTTACAAACGCCCGTTCACTTTATCCCCATGAAACATCCATAAACCTTCCGTTTAAATCTAGAAAAATTTATAAAAAATCCTGAAAAATTCCACAATATGCTTTATCAATTAACGAGGAATATTTTTTTTCGATATTTTACATTCTCCCCCACTTATAAAAATTTGGTCCCCAAATTTTCAACTCATGTACGAGTACCAGATGTCACAAAACCATCTCAAGTATCTGGAGAAAAGTCACACACCTCACGTGACTAAGTAGGGTATTGAGCTTGAATATTATTTTCCAGCTCTCACATAGCCTCCTCATCGGTAAGATACTGTCCTCCAACCTTTATAAATCAGAAGGTTTTGTTCTGCAACTGTCGCTCCTTGCGACCCAGGATCCACCCTGCAATCTTCTCGTAAGTCGCATTAGACTGAGGTAGAATTTGGAACCTCTTTCAGAGCATGATCAACATGCGACATGTGTTTCCTCAGTATAAAAATAGGAAATACGTTGTGAGCACCCGCAAGTGTCGGAGGTAAAGCCAACCGATAAGTTACACCTCCATAATCTATGACACAAGATCTGAATAGATCCTCCAACATCTAAATGATACACTCAGACTGTTTATCTGTCTGCGAATGAAATGTTGCACTAAGCCGAAGCTCTGTGCTCATAGTCTGGTGCAGACTTTGCCAAAATCACGAGGTAAATCGTGAATCTCTATCCGATATGGTACTTAAAAGTACCTCACGCAATCTGATAATCTTTCGGTAATACAACGCTGCTGGATGGTCCAACGAGTACGACTACTGAATAGGAAGGAAATGAGCTGATTTGGTCAGTCAATCCACAATCACCCAAATCGCATCACTTCCTTTACGGGTTCTAGGCAATCACGTAACGCAATCAATCGTGATATGCTCCCACTTCCATTCTGGAATCGGAATTTTCTAGAGCAATCCAGTGAGTTTCTAATGTTCAACCTTCACCCACTGCATACTAAACATCGAGTAACAACATCTGCTATATATCTCTTTATACCGTTCCACCAGTATAAACGTTTCAACTCTCGGTACATCTGAGTACCACCAAGGTATATATCCCATCCCGAATGATGTGCTTTCTGTAGCAACTTTTCCTTAAACACTGCAACTCCAGAACCCACTATCCTTATCAGAGATGGGGAATTATTTTCTCAAAACAGAAATCCATCCACCATCCAAAATACACTCCACACACGCTGAAAGTGCATGGAAGACTATAGCGATCAATCTCCCTTGTTGCAATTGTTCGTGCTCTAGCAACTCTATAGTAGCTACACAGTAGCTTGTTAAATTCAATGAGCACTTTTTCTTCATACAACTACAAATCCAAATAATAACTACTAAAGCCACGTCATGTATATGACAGCCTATCTCGTAGTTTCTTAACTATCGTAAGCATAAGGTACGCCTCATTCAATTGCATCGGAATTGCTCCGATCCCTGAAACAATGCATTTGCGTACATCCTTTTATCCACTCCGGAAGGATTAACTAATACTCGTGTAAAAGTTAATCGCCATCTAGGTCTTGTAACTAGTTTCACCAGCTTCTGACTAAATGATTTCCAACATCACCTTTGTCAAACAAGTCTATGGTATAGTAATGCTAAGACATTCTATCCACATCTACAGTACTAACCAAACCATACAAGGCAAACCACCATCTACGGTGGTCGAGTGCGCAACTCCAACTACCACAACCAACAGTAGCCAGGTTACGCAACTCCAACAACTACAAAAGGATCCAATCGTGTTCAGGATACACGATTCTCAAATCCAGTGACGACTAAATCGTTAATTAGTCTAACAACTTAATCAAAATTCATACAATCCATACTAAGTATGAAATTGTCGTCCTCCATACACCTGCATCCTGCTTACTCTAAGTTGATGATATATCAATCATCACAATGACTATGATAATTGTATGACACCATGTCACTACAATATCAACACTCCAGTAGTAAACCAAATCGTAGAGTATACACAGGTGTCTTTTGCTGATCTAAACAGATCATCTATCCCCAACGGAGGATATTCATCACGACAACTACTGTATTCCATCATCGATAATCGATGCACACTTTCAAAGGTCCATCTCTCTTTAAACAAAGAGTTTCGGATCTTCTCAAGGAGGAATACTAGGATAGATAAATATCCTCTCCAACATCTCCTATAATCGCAACTCACGTTCTTCCAATTCTTTTATAGTGTTTAACAATACTGATACCAACAAAAATATCACTCGTTATGTGATCTTCGATACCGGACTATTTTCGCAATCATTTCGATTGCCTACTCCACTTGCCTAAGCAACGACAAGCCTTGGAGTTCATCCGAAACTACATCCGAATACTCTCAGATTATATGCACATCCGAGAGCATATCGTACCATACTTCCAATAATTTGACCATCCGTTAGGATATGTCTACAGTAAAGATATGTCTATCCAAGTCTAAGGGCCTCCCTTGACTTTTTAATTGTTGGTCCACTTCTCACCTGACGGTAGAGATACCACCGACCCACAAGTCGATATAAAGGACCCCTTTTTAATCCAAACTAAGAATGTTCTAGATACAGATACCTGTAACTACAAGCATCTCTCAACATGTTAACCCAGAGGGTAAACTAAAGTAATACCCTGAACGATTAATTATCTGTCAATCCAATCCAAAAGGCTCCCCGTAGGTCTCGGCCTTTCTCCGAAGAGAACCAGGTCAGATCTAACAGTTCGTGACAAAGCGGTCACATTTCTGCGACGAATGCCTCGGGGATTTTTCCTAGATCATATGATCCCATCCCTAAATCCTACGAGCTGCAATTGTAGAATACAAAATAGATACGACCATCGTCGTATTCTCTCTCCTCTGTACAAATCAAATCACATCTGGAGGTAACTGTTGTTGTCTGCATGTGTCTTCTACGATGTCTTCTGCTGATACTGCTGTGTAAATCACTTCCCTTGAAGGAAAGTATCATGAAACTCCAACCATGCCTGAGGTAGTAGGTTGCTGCTGATGAGATAACCCAATCCTCTATGCTGATCTCTGTTGTTGAGACGATGCATCTTCCTCCCGGAACACCATCAATAGTCTTCAACTGAATCTTCAAAGTACACCTACTCCACTGTACTGGTTGCTCAACAATAGCAACAGCTGAACTGCTCCAACGGATAATCTGGCTTTGCGTGTCTTCGTGATCTGCATTGCACGCACATAATCCCTTCGAAGTCTTTGTTCTGATTTTGCTGATATCCACGAGAACAACCTGATGATCTGCGGTTGGTCTTCTATAATCGGAAAATAGCTCAAAGCCTATGACTCTGATCTTGCTTCTTTATCCAACAGTTGGAGACTTCTGACTCTATTAAGTTGACCTGCAATATTTGCTTACCGGTCTCCAACTCTTAAACTCTTGTACGGAGTCATTTTTAAACTCCTGTCTCAATCCAACGTCTTCCAGCAGGATCTGGTAGAAGATCCCGGCATCCTAATCCAACTATAAGCCAATAACTCTAGGTGACTTAAATCATCCATTCATCTTCTTGAGCTATTAGGTGGCCGTAACCTCCGCAAGTCTCACGACTCTGCACAGTATACTATTACTAACCGATCACCCTTTCTTGAAGCTCAAGAATTCCTTACAATGTGTCACTAAAAGTGACACGGGAAAATACTCTCTTTCAACATCACTAAACAATGATCAAGCGATATATTATTTCCCGAAGATTATTTTCTGCATTTATCACCAAATACCGGTTTGATCCCGATAATGGTATGCAAACAACTCTTCTTTCTCGGTATAACATGAGTTAAGTACTCAAAAGTACTCTCAAAGTTATACAACTCAGTACGAACAACTCAGGGATACAATCCCTATGAAACACCGTAACCTAGCCTTCCGCTATCTGCATCACAATAGTCTACAAGTCTATTCATTATCCACAGGTAATGATCTGACTAGTACAGTTAGTGGAAATCTCTAAGACTGTAGTCTTTGATTTCCATAATAAATGTGATGACTTGGCCCCTGTTTTCCGACTCGGTATCAGTCGGCTCTCAAAGGTAAATCACCTTCTCGACACAGGTTCAAGACTCACAGACTCAACAGGTCATTCCTGTGGTCAACTCATACCACGGTTACGAATAATAACCAACAAACTACAGGTTATCCCCTGTTATAAGCATCTAAATGCATAGGCAACAAAACTGGGAGTATAAACACTAAGGTAACTCCGGTTGGTCGTCTCGGTGGACGACCCCTACTACAAGTCTACATAGGTGTCATAATTCTATTGTATACACCTACTGATCAAGTTTAGATAAATATCTACTAAACCATAAGTTATCAAGAATTCTTACCTCGTGTTGCTTGGAGCTCAGGCCGCTGTCCATCTCATCTCAGAAAATCAAAACCGAACAAATCGACTCTCGAGAATCCAAGACTCGACTCAAAACAACATTATATGGCATCGCAGAACCTTGGGCTCTGATACCACTAAAGTTGTCACGCCTCAAGAGCATGCCGAGCCAAAAATCAAATGGACGACATCTCCCCTGTACGTGACAACATTTTGGGTTAATACAAGGCCCGTAGGCCCACAATAACAACAATATATATATATGAAAACAACAACTACACAAAACACAGCGGAAACATGATACAATAACATCCCAACCTACACACATGCATACCGGTATGACTAACACCAGAACATAAAGAAAACCCCATCAAAACCCGCACCAACATGTGCGTACATCACATAATACATAACATCACGAAAACTCCGAATACATAACAAGACATACAAAAAATCCAAAATAAACACGGAAGCCTCGGAGGTGAGATGAGATTTTCGCCAGCGGTGCTCCAAGCCGTCACGAAGACTTCTACCTGTTAACTGGGCGACAAAAAAACCCAGGGTCCGTTGGGGTGGTGAGTAAAACTCAGCAGGTAATAGAAAACATGTATATATATGTAATATCACATGTATTTCAACAACATAATCTAGAGGTACAACATGTATATCAACATAGTAAATAAATACAAGCATATACCATCTAACCAAATGAACAATGTAAAATACAAACATACCTGAAATCTGCTACGCTACTCTGATCCAACCTAAACATATATCCAAAATATATATAACAGGAAGAGTAATACCAACTCACCATACTACCGGTCAAGGTATCTAATGGTCTGTCCAACATATATACAAATATCCGACACAACCGTATAATAAATGCAAGAAGCATGTATGAATATGATGTACAAACAAGTGCAGCAAGTATAATACAAACAAATGCAACATCACAATATGTATATATATATATATATATAGACTGCATCTATATATATATATCAATCTCAACCATATATATATATATATATATATATATATATATATATATATATATATATATACATGTGTATATGTATATATATATGGTAATATGCAAAGCGCCATCCAATACGACAATGCAGCATGCATGGTCATGCCTGCTCACCCCTACTTGCTACCACGACCCCAGTGTGGCCTAGGTGGCACGACATGACAACTGTCCCAACTCACACCAACCACTACTATAGAGTGGCCGAGTGGACAGTATGATCAAGTAGCATATGAGCGTAAAGAGCTCGCTACACAATGGGAGTCCCTGCTGTTGGCCACTCCGACTAACACTACCGATGAGTGGTCGAGTACCACGCACCCAGGACAACTGCACGCAACTCCAACTACCACCATCTATAGTGGTAGAGTGCGGCACAACAGATGCTCTACCCTCACACCAGTTACTCCTCGAGGAGTGCACTGGAAGGCAAGATGACTGATGACTCTCTCAACCCCAAGGGAGACTATGTCGTCAGAATGCATGCAAATGACATGAGTATGTTGTCACATGTACAACCAACTACCACATACTCTCTGTTCAACAAAGAGTCATACCCATCTGATCAATACACTCTCTATCCTATAGAGAGTCGTACTCAACTGATCGACGGACTCTCTATCCTGTAGAGAGCCAGACTAATCGATCATAACTCTCTATCCAATAGAGTCGTACTAATCGATCGATGCACTCTCTACCTCTCAGAGAGTCGACTGATCGATCATAACTCTCTCTCAATAGAGAGTCGTGACTAATCGATCGACGACTCTCTATCCTGTAGAGAGTCGCCCGATCATAACTCTCTCTCAATAGAGAGTTGTACTAATCGATCGACGACTCTATCCGATAGAGAGTCATACTCGACTAATCATATCAAGTTGGGACCACGGTCCCACAACGACACACTAATCACCCTTCACTTAACCATTACTCAACTCATAGTTGGTAACAGTATGCAATATATGGGTATTGGAAATAAATCCTACATTTAGGACATTACCTACTCACAGATGACCTTTTTGCCAATTTATAAATTGGGTCATCCCCTGTACTAACATTTACACCCTACTAAACATCTAGGTCAATTTACATCACATCTATAACTCCTAAATCATGATAGGATATATGTGATATCAACAATTGAGCATAAATACATCCAACGATAAGTTCAAGCATACGATAATAAGAGCAGGGTCAAGATAATATGAACATATAACATGCTCATATCTATGTCTAAATCTGAATGCAATTACATCTACCGGACCAGGTAGAAAAATTACCCACCTGCTAAATAGCTCAGTGAAATAATATCTTCACGTTCGTGGATCTGCCTCGTATCCACTTCCTGCAAATATCATCATTCACAATTAAATTTAAGCACTAACATAAATGATCGGTAGGAAAAGGAATCTAACCCAATCCTAATCCCAAATCTTACCAATAGAACAACTCTATTCACTAACTACTAATCATCGATTTAACTACAACATCAGTTATAATTATCACACCATAACTGTAATTCAATCTAAATCTACACTTACCTTCTACAACGTCTTGATCCACCTTTGAAGTAGTAATCTATATCAATTAGATAGATAAGTTGAATCCTTACTCACTTTATCTTCATCAACAAAATCCATCACAAATCAAAGTCCTGCCATTGACAGTTAATTAGTTATAAATCAAACTAATCAAATCCATATCTCAATTCACAACACTTACCCTATTCACCTACGTCATTGTTCCAATTCAAATCCAACTTCGGTCCAAAGCACCAATATCGATTCACACATAGTTGAGCTCTCTCTCGAGCACACAACTCATCCACCACAAAACAATATCCAATTAGCTATCAACAATTTACGTTGAAGAATAGAAATCTGACAGCATCTATAGATCAATCCAGAACTTACCCCAACTTCAATCCTCAGCTCACAGAACCATGGAGATCCCGATCATAGCTACCCATCCATATTAGAAACTTATCGTTACAAAGATCGCAGAATAACAGCTCACGATAAAAAGGAAATGAAGACACAGCTGCAACCGTCTTCCCCCAACTGCCCGTATATTTCTTCATCCGCTCACCGAAACACCACAAACACACAAGGAAACCAAATCCAAAATCCCAGTTTCCATCGGAATGCTCATCCCTGCTCAACTCTGATCTCCACGGAAGATTCAACAACCTCTACCATCACTAGCTTGGACCGGACATCATCAGCAACCCACCCCCAAACATCCAGCTGAAACCTAATAACAAACAATTGAACAGCAAGGAAAAGCAACTACCAAGACGTATACCTGAGGTTATAGCTTCACCGGTGACCCTTCCCCCTTATCCCTTGTTCACCGGCTCAAGGCGCTGCCCAAACTCACCGATCGCTCAATTAAGGTAAATCCACAGAAATACAAAATTTTTTGTCCAGGGTGAGATAAAGGCAGACTCTTACCTAACTCTGGCGATATTGGCCAGGCAACTCACGGTGACACCGATCTGGGAAAACAATCGGTCGATCCGGCAGAGTGGCTGTGCCGGATGTCCAATGGGGTCGAAGGCAAACCGGCCGACGTTGCTGTTCCCGACCAATGGCTCCTTGCGGTGAAGATCTCTGGTGGTAGAAGGCTCGATCAACGGCGATGGAGCAGCGACCATTGGCAAGAGAGAAGGGACAACGATGGGGTGCAGTGATAGGGCAAAAGCGGCTGTCGTGGTCGGCGCGCGAGTGAAAGGCGGCGATGAAGACGCCGTCGCAGTGATGAATCGCGCGAGACGAAGGAGCGAGATCGGGAGGGGAAGAGAAGTCGTCGGCGCAATTGGGAATTAAGGGGAAACAGAAGGAATATAATGGGGTTTAATTAAACCCATTAATTCCTTACAGATAGTCTAAACAGGCTTTACAAAAGCCTGTTCACTTTATCCCCATGAAACATCCATAAACCTTCCGTTTAAATCCAGAAAAATTTCTAAAAAATCCTGAAAAATTCCACAATATGCTTTATCAATTAACGAGGAATATATTTTTTTTTCGGTATTTTACATTGTCGATGGAATGGAACTACGCAAGGCGTCGGTAGGTCATTTGTGATCTGACGTGGAATGGGCTGGAGCAACTCAATATCGGTTGTGATGGGATGTTTAAGGCTGTGAATGAGCTTATAGTAGCTGGAGTTTATTTGGAATGGAAATGTCTTTGGGTTGGATGTGTTTGGAGGGTGTATCGAGGTGTTGTACTCGTATTCAGTAGATTAAGTGAATACACAGTCGATGTAGAATTTAGTTAGCATATTGTCGTGTGCTTGAACTTAGTCATAATTGATGATGTTTGCAGGTTTCGATCATGAGACAGGTCCACGGGCTTAAAGATAATTGGTGTTCTTCATAGCAGGCGGGTATTTTGACTTATCTCTTAGATATAGTCATGTTGATATTCTAGTTAGGATAGATTGAAATAATTTTCATGTTTATATGCCTACTTGATACATGCATTTGATTGGTTATGATTATATCTTCCCTGTTTTACTTGGATCATAGTTATTTAGATCATAGATATGCACTTATTGATTGTGCATATTATTCGGATAGGTATTTTTACTTGGTATTACATGCCTTAGTATCATGCACCATCTTGCATGATTGCATGCTGGCTGGACGTGATTCCTTTATAGTTGAGCTCGCAGCCAGTTACATGGCCTGCACATGCTGCCACTCATGGGTTAGTGGTATATCAGGAGGGTGTGTGCAGTTGCTCTATCAGGCTCCATTGGTCCGCTCATGGGTAGCAATGAGGCAGCGTGGTAGCGGGCAGGGATCCCTTCTCTGGTCTATGACACCGGGAGATGAGAGCTTAGCTCCCCCACTCTGTTTGGGGCAGGAGGATAGGTGTACTCGACAAAGATCCCGTCCACTCGGCCACTCAGAGCAAGTGATGACAAAGTGCACATTGTCATAGCCCTACCCACCCACTTGGGCTTCAAGGTTTGACGCCCAGGTGTGTTCGATCATGTTTCGTAAACATGAGCACAGCGGAAGCAATTAAAATTAATAAATCTATATTTATTACAACACACACAACACACGCATGCTATTACAACAAGTGTAGACATAACCGTAAATTAAAATTTGCAATAAAAGGAAATTAAACTACGTTATACCTTCCGTATGACGTGTAGCGGGAACGGCATCAACCGGAACGATCCTCGTAAGAATCGTCTCTATCCGTATCCACGCCGAGCTCCTCGGGATGACTTCGCCAAGCCACGAGCTTCGTCTTCGTACGGGTTACTAGCCTCGTGTTGAAGACGACGTGATCGAGAGATGATCACGATCCGAATCCAAATTCGGACCTAAAACAAGTCCTCAAGACTCGCTTCTCCGGAGAGGTATTCACAACCGATTGACGAATCCTTCATCCCCACTCAGAGGATTACCGAGATCAAATCCCTAAGTTAGCCTGTCGAGCACTAACCGTCGCCCAAACGATGCTCGGACGAGAGGAGAACAAGCTGTCCGTAAAACTGGACAGCTTTGGTGAGACTCTTGCACCGCCAAATAAGGAAAGCGACTTGCTCACCTTGTCGGAGCCAAGGAAGATCACCGAGCTCCTCCGGCAGCAGCTCGTCGCCGCAAGAGGAGGAAACGGAGCTGGTCGCCGGTTGGAAGAGATGGTTGGCGGCAATAGAGTTGGCGCCAACAAGAGGAGGAGGGTGGGCGGCCAAACTAGGTTTGCCTCTTCATTGGTGCTTAACAAACCCTAATGCCCTCTTTTATAGAGAACTAATTCTCTTAATGGTTAATGGATCATATCCATAAAGCTCGTTAACCCGCTCCATTAAGATAAGTTAAAATAAACCAAACCATGATGGTTTATTTTAAGTTAAAACGAACCGAACCAACCTTTGGTTCATTCGTTTAATATAAACCAAACCCTTTGGTTTATTCTCATCCATTGGATTAGAACCAAACCATTTTGGTCCATCCATTATGTCTTCATAAGACACGGCCCATCCACGCCCATCATGATCAAACAATTTCATGCTCACTTTATGTTTGGTCCAACCAAACATAGTTTCTCTCGATCTGAGAATCTCATTCTCAAGCTCGTTTTAAATCCTTTGGATTACACTCGTTGTGCGTGTGACCAAATAGGTTCTCGGTTTATGTTGGCCGTCTATAATTAACCATTAATTATAGAACGATCATGAGTGGCACCTAGTAGTACATCATGATCCCCAATTAACCAAAAGATCAACGGTTGATCGAACTATTTCTCAAACCCTTGATGCTCGAATGAATCGTGCCCCATTCCCTTCACTCATCTTATACCCACTTGGTTTAGGACATGGTCTATTGTGTCAGTCCCCACTAGGCTGACTACGTCACACCTAGCCCAAGTATCATTTCCTCGTCCTACTGATTCTAGTTACTCCACATGTATCGAAGAGTACCTTACTCTAAACATGTAATGCTTTGGCCAAAGACTTTAGTAACAATCCGACGAGAGGCCATGGGTATACATCTCCTCGCAAGGAGTGGTGAATCCTTTATAGGCTATTCAAACACCTTCGATCACTTCGACTTATACCCAATCATCCCGGGTCCACATCTCTTTAGAGATGTTTGCTTAAGATGTCAAAGCATAAGTCTCCATGATCAAGATGACTTGAATACCGCAAGTCAAAGGAACATCGCACTTAAGCCACAGTAAGAACTTCATTGACATATCTATATATGCAGAGAACCATATGAAGTCTTACGGTGGTCACTCCAATGAACTAGTTACCATAACTAGCATCCACGATTAACTCCGGACATCACAATGTCTCCAGCCAGTGAGAATCAGCTGCTTGGATACACCAAGGAGTATACCTCGTGCTAGTCTCGACAGAATTGATGGTGTCCAAATTCATCAATTCATCGACTAAGGATAATTTCGATACATCACAATTACACATGTAGAGATACTCACTAGTTGTGATCCAATCACAAATTCTCTCATGCTGTGAATCGTATCGTGGACATTCAGTAAATGAGTTTAAGATCCAATCAAATACATGAAACATGTATACTCAAATAGTGAATCTTCATTTATCATATAAATGGTTCACACATAAGGCGATTGTCTTAGGACATCTCTCATATATTACTAACAGCTTCACCATCGCGTGTGAGGCGGCTGACTGGCGTCAGGGGTGACCATGTCATTTGCACCGCATGCATTTTGCATGGATAGCATTTGTATTGTGTTTGCTGCATTTTTATTGATGTCTTGGATGTTGCATATGATTGCCATGCATACAGGATACATATTTGTATATGGTGATGACTTTATTTCTTCTAGTAGGGCACATGCTCCTATATCGAGTAGGAGATTGAGTAAAAATCTGATCCTTTTGTATTTCTTTCTTGCATACCCTATATATATGAGACTGTACTGGCATTATTGTTATTGTTAGCTATTTCTTACCTTGCATATCGACTATATTCGCTGAGTTCTTTGAACTTACCCCGTGGTTTTATATTTATTTCAGGATGAAGCTGTCAGGAGAGTCCAGTTGCCATACCCCCCCTCGTCGTGATAGTTTATTAGTTATTTGGGTTATGGTTTTGGATTTTGTATAGAAGATATGATTCGGTCCTAATATTTTGGTTATGTACTTGTGGAAGTTTGAAGATATTTGTTGTGTCCTTATGGACTATTCGATTAGTTTGGTTGTATGTTCCTGCTCAGATGACAGAAGGGGTAGGTCTCGATGCTTTAGATCTTTTATTTATTTTGGTTGATGGCCTGAGGCCGCATATTATGTTGTGGTATGTTCCGGTCGTGTTGACCAATGTATAGTGGCTATGTAGGCCTTGTATGTAAGATTGGTTTTATCACCTGTACAGGGGAGATGCTGTCGGATTTTCGTCTAGCGGGGACTCCCTCGGGGCGTGACAATTTATTTGGTATCAGAGCCATAGGTTCCAAGTTCCTTAGGGTCTTTGGGTTTTCGGAGTTCGCTATGTTTGGCAGGTTAACTGGGGTATTTTCGGAGTTGTACGGATTTCTGACGATTTTTATGTTTCGGAAATTCGAGGAATTATTGACGAGGTCAATTTGGGGATTTGACGGCAACAGGATATCTCCAGACGGCTAACAGGTAAATAAATCTAAAAAATTTTCTAGAATTTATTCACATGATACCAGTTGTCACAGGGCCAATTTTGCCTTAGAATTTTTCCTGCGCGGCAACCAAGTCCCACACTTGATTCAGCCTACAAATGCACCACGAATCCTGCAAGAGAATGCACAAGCAAAGGTAAACCCAAGCCACGAACAAGAACACCTAAATGTACAGGAGAAAAACTCCCAACCTTTCTTGTATTCACAAATAAGGATTACAAAGTGGACTCTTGACAGATTGCTCACATTTCTCTCTGCCCAGTCAATGGCCAACATTGCCTATTTATCATGCATAGGCAGAAGTTGGCTTGGTGGTTACAAGCAGTTTCGAGACAGTTTGGTCAACTGCCATGCCACATGTCCAACCGCCAGTCCACATCACCCGCTGCTCTGGCACCATGCTTGATCCGTTAGCACCCTTGTTCTCTGCTCAGGTTCGCTGGATGGATTGCTGCTTTGGCACTGCGCCAAATGCTAGCCTGCGCTCCCTGTGCATGGCCCAAGTCCTGCACCACGGACTTAGGCAGAAATAGCCTTCTCGCTGCACCATCCCTCATGCTGCATTGCATGCGCCCGCCGCATGCATGGCTCACTGTTCCTGCGAGCCTTGCTTGGCTAAATGCTAAGATTCTGCATGCACCATCTTTTGCCATGGTCCAAGTCGATCTCCTGCTCGACTTGGCTTGGACATCACCCCGCGCACTACCACAAATGATTGCTGCTTGACATGTCTTGCGCACATGCCCAATAAGCTAGACAAAGGAGCAGCACCCAATCCTTTGTCCAACCTTGCCATCAAGTTAAGGGGCTAACAAACCACCCCCACCAAAAGAAGTGGACGTCCTCGTCGAACGCTTCTGCAAGTATGCTTGAATTTGCTCCTCAAATTGCCAAAGTGTAACATCCCTTTCCCAAGTTGCCTCCGTTTCAGGTTTTCCCTTCCAAAGAATCAAGAATTCCATCCTTCGATTTTTCTTGCTCATTCCAAATGTTCTATGATCCAGGATCTCCTGAACTTCATCGCTAAATTGCTTCCGTATAACCGGTGGAGCTCTTTTCGCACTGCTTCTTGATGGATCTGTTTAATCTGCATGAAACTTCTTCAAGAAACTTACATGAAATGTAGGATGTACCTTTAGCCTTTCAGGTAGATGCAACCTGTAAGCCACATTGCCAACTTTTTCCAAGACTTCGAAGAGTCCGTCATATTTGGCAATTAGACCTCAATGAGCAGTCTTCTTACTAATTCTCTTCCAGATCTGAGGAGTGAGTTTCAACAACACTTTCTCCCCAACAGAGAATTCTAAGGGTCTTCTTCTCTTATCAACATACTTCTTCATTCTCTTTACAGCTTTCCTTAAACTGTCTTTGGCTTCCTCAAGCAACTCTTGCTTTTCCCGTGCATACCGATATGCTGCAGGGCATTTGCCTCCAGATTTTTGCTTAGCGATCTCCACAGGAGTTGCTGGTTGTTCACCCAACACAATCTCAGAGGGGCTCTTTTCGGTGGCTGAAGACTTGTGCAAATTGTAGCAAAATTATGCACTGTCTAGTAGTCCTAGCCAATTTTTCTGACTTGCTGTCACATAATGCCGCAAGTACTCTTCAAGTATATGGTTGATTCTTTCGGTCTGTCCATCTGTTTGGGGATGGTTAGCGGTGGAGAACTTGAGATCGGTCCCCATCATATTGAACAATGAAGTCCAAAATCTACCCGTAAAACTTGTATCCCTGTCACTCACAATATCATTAGGCAAACCAAAATATTTTACCACATTTCGATAGAAGAGTTCAGCCGTCACATCCGAGGGACAAGCCGAAGGAGCCGCAATGAACACAGCATACTTTGAGAATCTGTCCACCACCACCATGATGAAGGCCATGCCATCAACCTTTGGAAATCCACTAATAAAGTCCATAGAAACCGAAGCCCAAGGTTTCTCTGGAATGGGCAACGGTTGGAGTAATCCCGCCTCCTTTTTCCGCTCCGTCTTGTCTTGTTGGCACACAAGACAAGTTTTCACGTAAGCCTCCACATCGTTGTCCATCTTCGGCCAAATGTAAGAGCGAACCAAAAGAGCAAGCATCCTTTCAACACCAGGATGACCAGCCTACTGCGAGTCATGAGTTTCCTTCAGTAACTCTTTGCGTAGCCCACCTACTGCAGGAATAAAGATTCTTCCCCCTTTGTAAGTTAGGAGGTCATCCTCGATCCAGTATCGCCGTATGGTCCCATCTCTTACTTGCTGCACCAACTTCCCATAAGTTGAATCATCGGCAGCAACAACCTTTATATATGACGTGGACTTAGCAGTGATTATGTTGTTTTGTAGAGGTGAGGAGCAGGAATGCTCATGGGGTTTTGGGCTAGCTACTGGATAGCTACTATAGAGTAGCTGGAACACAAATGGTTATAACAAGGAAGTTTGGTTGCGATAGCCACCCATGCACTTACAGAGTGTGTGGTGGAGTGGATTTTGGACGGTAGGTGGACTACCATCTCTGACTCTGAGGAGGATAATGGTTTCCGGAGTTGCATTAGTTTAAGAAATAGATGCTTCAAGAAATTCCGATTCCGGAATGGAGTGGAAGTGGGTTTTCCTAGGACACGTCAAGGTCATGACATGATTTGGGTAGTCGTTGATCGACTAACCAAATCCGCGCACTTCTTAGCTATTCGAAAGATGACTCTTTGGATCGTTTGATAGAGTTATATTGTCGGGAGATCATCAGATTGCATGGTGTTCCTTTGAGCATTATATCAAATAAAGATCCTTGGTTCACGTCTCGGTTCTGGAAGAGTCTGCAGCAGGCCTTAGAAACGTAGCTTCATTTTAGTACTGCATTCCATCCGCAGACAGATGGATAGTCTGAGCAGACCATTTAGACACTAGAGGACTTGCTGAGGTCCTGTGTTATGGATTTCGGGGACAATTGGGAGGACCACTTGCCGTTAGTGGAATTTGCCTACAATAACAGCTATCATTCGACTATCCAAATGGCCCCGTTTGAAGCATTGTATGGTAGACAAGGTCGTACACCCACCCTCTGGGAGGAGGTTGGGGAGGCCCAGTTACTAGGGCCCCAGAGAGCTCAGCATGAGGCAAAGTTGATCCGCATTTATCGTACGTAGACGGCAGAGGCGCAGACCTGAAGAGTTATGATTGGAGACGGAGACCCAATAGCAATACGTAACTGGAACGAAGCATACCTCGCGAGTATCACCTACGAAAGGGGTGAAGAGATTTGACCTCCGTGGTAAGTTAGCTCCAAGGTACATTAGGCCTTTCGAGATTTTGGAGAGGATCGGAGCCATCGCTTACCACCTAGCGCTACTTCCATCTTTGACGGGTATTTATGATGTGTTTCATGTGTCCATGCTGAGGAAGTATGTGTTAGACTCTACACATATTCTGTCAGATGTGTCAGGTCCCATTCAACCTGATGCTATTTACGCAGAGGTTCCGGTACGGATTCTGGATCACAAGGAATGACAGTTGCGGAACAAGATTGTGCGACTTGTCAAGGTCGGGTGGAATCACCACACCGATGAAGAGGCTACTTAGGAGCTTGAGGAAAAGATCAGAGCTCAATACCCCACTTGTTTACTTAAGGTACGTGAGATATATTTTTCAGTACTTGTGGTATCTCTTACTCATTATGCATCTGAGTAGGAAATTTGGGAACCAAATTTTTATTAGTGGGGGAGAATGTTAAATACGAAAAATTTAAAATATTAAATTTAATGGCCAAAATTTAGGAAAATAATCCTAGGAATTTTTGGGATTTTTGGGGAATTTTTTCAGAATTTTTCTGGATTTAAACGGAGTTTATATGGGATAAGAAAAACAGGCTTTTAAGGGTTCTATTTAGGCTAGTTAATAGGATTAATTAACCTAGGTTAGTTATAAATCTAGGTTTTAAAACTATCTAATTTCCCCGATTTTCTTCCCCCGCCGCATTCCTTGTCCCGAGCCTTTTCTTCTCATGCGAACTGTCGCCGCACCCGACGCCCACCTTGCTCTCCTCGTGATCTCCCTCTCGCGATCTCTCTACAGACACCCTCTCCTCTCACATGGCGCCACCTCCCTCCGCGCTGGCATCTCCGCCGGCCTTCCCCGCGCACGCATCGCATGCCTTAGACACCGCCGCCACCGTGATCGGGCTGTCGCCGTCTTCTCCCCGCGTGCGCGTCTGCTGCCATCGCCCCGTTTTTCCCCTTTCATCATCGCCGTTGCAACTCACACCGCAACTTCCCCTCCTCACCGAGCGACCTCGCTGTTCTCGTCGTTCTCTCCCTCTCCTCGCGGCAAACAGCGGCGACCGGATCGTCTCGATGATCCCTGCGGACGAGCGACAGCAGAGAGTGTGGAGTGGCAGGGGAGTTTGCATCAGCGACGTTCTACACCCTGATCTGGTTGGGAGCCGCGAGTTCTGCTGGAACAAGGGGTTTTCTGCCGGTTATGTGGATTTCGCTGCCTGGTTGGGTTTTCTGCAGATCGTCATCGGAGCCAGTGAACTAGAGAAACAGGATTTCCAACGTAGCTCCTATTGCCGGTATAAGCTTTGATTCATTGTGTTTGCTTTCTGTCCATTGTGTTTTTGTGGGTCGATTGCTGTCGTGAGGAATTGGGGGTGTCGTGGGTTGATGTTGGAGGTTTGGTCATGTAAGGTTGGCTGTGGGGTTTAGTTATGAGTTTGTTGTGAGTTTTGCACGGCTGTGAGTGAGAGGAGGAAACTTGTATGGGCTGTAAATGGTGGTGGCAGTAGTGTGAATTAGAGGGGTTGTGAATGGAGGGTTATGTCAATGGAATTGCCGATTGTGAACGGTTGTGAAGGCGGTGCAGGGCTGTTTATGATCTGTACGGGGGCTAGGAATGGGCTGGAGCAACTCAATCTCAGTTGTGATGGGTTGTTTAAGGCTGTGAATGAGCTTATAGGAGCTGGAGTTGATTTGGAATGGAAAGGTCTTTGGGTTGGATGTGTTTGGAGGCTGTATCGAGGTGTTGTACTCGTATTCAGTAGATTAAGTGAATACAGAGTCGATGTAGAATTTAGTTAGCATGTTGTCGTGTGCTTGAACTTAATCATAATTGATGATGTTTGCAGGTTTCGATCACGAGACAGGTCCACGGGCGTAAAGATAATTGGTGTTCTTCATAGCAGGCGGGTATTTTGACTTATCTCTTAGATATAGTCATGTTGATATGCTAGTTAGGATAGCTTGCATTAATTTTCATATTTATATGCCTAGTATGTTTTTGTGCCTACTTGATACATGCATTTGATCGGTTATGATTATATCTTCCCTGTTTTACTTGGATCATAGTTACTTGGATCATAGATATGCACTTATTGATTGTGCATATTATTCGGATAGGTATTTTTAGTTGGTATTACATGCCTTAGTATCATGCACCATCTTGCATGATTGCATGTTGGCTGGACGGGGTTCCTTTATAGTTGAGCCTGCAGCCAGTTACATGGCCTGCACACGTTGCCACTCATGGGTTAGTGGTATATCAGGAGGGTGTGCGTAGTTGCTCTGTCAGGCTCCGCTGATCCGCTCATGGGTAGCGATGAGGCAGCGTGGTAGCGGGCAGGGATCCCTCCTCTGGTCTATGACACCGGGAGATGAGAGCTTAGCTCCCCCACTCTGTTTGGGGTAGGAGGATAGGTGTACTCGACAACATCCTGTCCACTCTGGCCACTCAGAGCAAAGTGATGGCAGAGTGCATTGTCATAGCCCTACCCACTCGGCTTCACCATCAGCGTGTGAGGTGTTGACTGGCGTCGTGGGTGACCATGTCATTGTGCATGGATAGCATTTGTATTGTGTTTGCTGCATTTTTATTGATGCCTTGGATGTTGCATATGATTGCCATGCATACAGGATACATATTTATATATGGTGATGACTTTATTTCTTCTAGTAGGGCACATGCTCCTATATCAGGGTAGGAGATTCAGGTAAGTACAGTCCTTTTGTATTTCTTTCTTGCATACCCTATATATATGAGACTATACTGACATTATTGTTTTTGTTAGCTATTTCTTACCTTGCATATCGACTATATTCGCTGAGTTCTTTGAACTTACCCCGTGGTTTTATATTTATTTCAGGATGAAGTTGTCAGAAGAGTCCAGTTGCCATACCCCCCCTCGTCGTGATAGTTTATTAGTTATTTGGGTTATGATTTTGGATTTTGTATAGAAGATATGATTAGGTCCTAATATTTTGGTTATGTACTTGTAAAAGTTTGAAGATATTTGTTGTGTCCTTATGGACTATTCGATTAGTTTGGTTGTATGTTCCTGCTCAGATGGCAGAAGGGGTAGGTCTCGATGTTTTAGATCTTTTATTTATTTTGGTTGATGGCCTGAGGCCGCATATTGTGTTGTGGTATGTTCCGGTTGTGTTGACCGATGTATAGTGGCCGTGTAGGCCTTGTATGTAAGATTGGTTTTGTCACCTGTACAGGGGAGATGCTGTCGGTTTTTCGTCTGGCGGGGACTCCCCCGGGGCGTGACAATTGGTATGTTGAGTTGTTTTGTGGATTGACTGGAGTATAGTTGAGAGATTAATAGGATTAAATTTGGTTGAATGTTGTAGGTTATCTGTGTTTGCTAATTGTGAATGAGTTGATTTGTAGTTAATGTGATTTTGATGGGATGAGATTGACCAGTTGTGGAGATGTAGCTATGAATTAGTGTGGTTGCAATATTAGGTCACTGTTGTGAAAATTTGTGATTTCAGAAGATTGAGAATTGACATACTTGTAAATTATGGAGATCTACAGTGGATTTGTGTTTCGGATAAGCTGTGGTTGATTGAACAGTGGGAAATTAATTGGTAATTGTATTAGTGTTTGTTGGTTGGCTAATCAGGATTTGGGTTTGATTTGGGATTTGATATCATCATTGGATTTATGATAGAACTTGTTGATGTTTGTATGTTAATTGCAGGACCTTGCTTCAAGACGGTCTTTTGGACGTGGAAATTCACAGATAAGTCTTCAAATCAGGTGGGTAATATCTACCCTGGTCAGGTAGTTTGTTGAATCCAGTGCATGAATGTGGATTGATGATGATACCTTTTATCTTGACTCCACTCTTATTTATTATTTTTCTTGATACTTAGTCTTTGAACTTCGAGATGTTGATGTTGATATCTACACAGTTTCATTTCATCATTATAGATACTATCTATATTTGATCTATGGATGTTGCATGAGTACATGTAGTTGAGTACAGTTATAATCCTTGATTTGACCATTATATTGTACCACTAGAGTTGGTAATGGTTATAACTATAAACTTGGTTGTTTTATTGCATTACCTTGCATTGTCCTATCAACCATGACTATCATGGGTGGTAGAGTGGATTGTCGGTGGAGTTTTGTTTATAAACTAGAGGTCCTAGCATGGTTTTTCTGTCTATTGTATATGGCTCTCTGTGAAATAGAGAGTGTGGCCGAGGGCCTGGATGCATGGAGGATTTATCATCTCATTACATGCATGCTGTTGACTATGTCTTCCTTATGGTTGAGAGAGTCATTAGTCATACCTGTCCACCCCGCCACTGAGGGATAGTTGGTTGTAGGAGATATAGACAGTGATATCTGCAACACTCGACCACTGAGCGATAGCGGTAATTGGAGTGGCGTGCAGCTTGTCCTGTCGTGCAACACTCGGCCACTCGTGGGTAGTGGTAGCTAGAGTTGTTTGCAGCAGGGACCCTTATATGTAGTTAGATAGCTACTTACTCATACTGTCCATTCGCCCACTCGGGAGTAGTGGTAGCTGGAGTTGGGACAATTGTCATGTTTTGTTCACCCAGGCCACACGAGGTCGTGGTAGCGTGGTGTGCAGGCAGTGACTATGCATATGCATCGCCGTGGAGGTACATATATTTGTTGATGCATATTACATATGTTTATGATATGTTGCATATGATTGAGCTATGATTGTTGCATATGTATGTACATCTTCATACATACCATGTGCATGTCTTATATTATTGTATGTGGAGTATTTGGATATGAGTTGGATCAGACTGTTATGTGCATGTGTTTAACATTATGATTATGCATTAGGTGGATCAGGTTAATTTCTTCATTTGATTATACGTTGATCATACGATTATGAGTTGATAATAGGTGTGATATTATTCATGCATGTTATTGGTATATGTTATATCGTATAATTGCTCAGATTGTTATGAGTTGTGTCATTGCAGACTATCAGGTAGGTACATTACATCTGGAGGATCAGGTTGGTATATGCATTTATTATTTTTATACCGATGGTTATTTGTTATTGCCTTTTAGACTGTATACATGTTGATCTCCATCTGTATATATGTTGATCTCCATATGTTCAAATGTTGTTCATGCACTATATTTAATATTACCGTTGAGTTTTATACTCACCACCACAGACCCTGGATTTTCTTGTCGCCCAGGTAACAGGTAGAAGATTTCTTGGATGCTCGGAGCTCCGCCAACTGATCCCATCTCACACAGTTTGGATTTTATTCCATATTGGTATTATATTATTTTGGGATTGTATGTTTTGGATTATAATACATATTTATTCCTCTGTTGTCTTTAGATTATAGTTCGTATATGTGATTGGTTGTATTTGGCCTTTAGTTGTAGTTTTGGTTTGGATGATGGATTTGATTTTAATTTTATTGTTGGGTTGGAGTCACACCGGTGCGCATCTTTTATGTCTTTGTATTTTATTATTTGTTAGTATATTCCGTGGTGATTTATGGTTATATACATATATATATGTTATGTGGTTGTGGCTGAAAGGCTTTGTATCAACAAGATATTGTATCACGTACAGGGGAGATGCTGTCCATTTTTTGGCTAGGCATACTCTTGGGGCATGATAATTTTATTGGTATTAGAGCCCTAGGTTGCGAAGTCCACTTTCGAATTTTTATTTCATTTGGACATCGAGTTTTGTTTTACTCGGTTTTAGCTTTGTGAGTTTTGAGATCTGGCAACAGCTGGACATCTCCAAGCAATAGGATGTAAGGTATGTCAATGGTTATTATATATCCATCCGTTGATTATGTATTTAGTTGTTTATAATAGGGAATACCATGTAGTGTGTTAGTTATTGTTCATAGTCGTAGTGTGGGTTGACCACGAAAATGACATGTTGAGTCCATTAAACCTATACTTGCTTTCGAAGAGGTGAATTACCTTGGAGAGCAGACTAATACCGAGTCGGAAGGCAGAGGTTAGATAGTTACCCTTTATCGAAGATCAAAGGTTATAGTCATAGAGATTTCCACTAATTTTGCTAGTCGGACAATTAACAGTGAGGTAATAGTCAAGACGTGTATATCATTGTTGACACAGATAGTAATTGGTTAGGTTACCGTATTTCGTAGGGATTTTGACCATTGGATTGCTTAAACCTGGTTAGATAACCGTGATGGCACTATTGAATACTTGACTTGTATTGATGCAGAGAGAGTATTTCCGTGTGTCATGTTGTGTGTCTCGTCATCAAGAATTTTTGAGCATTAAGCAGGATGATCATTCGATTGGTGATGGAATGCTATGCAGAGTTGCCAGATGTGCAAAGTTTTGTCTCCACCTTGTAGTTTCTAGATGGAATTAGGAGAGTTCAAATACATTGATCATGTAGGTTATTGGGATTTTTATTGTTACTCAAGGTGAGATGTTGATTTGACTATTATGACGATTATTAGAATGTTATGATATTGGTTCTGATGTTTTGAGGTTGAGTTTCTCGAACCTGGTTAGATAACTAGGATGATTCTTAGATTGTCATGATATCGATTCTTAGGTTTGACGTTGAGGTGATGATTAGCAAGTTATATATGTATTGGAGATTTGTGATTAATTAGTTATGAGAAGTGTATCTGTTGATAAATTGATTCGGATCAATTAGAGGATAATATTCAAACTCACTTATTGCACTTGAGTAGGAAATTTAGGGACCAAATTTTTATTAGTGGGGGAGAATATAAGATATCGAAAAAAAAGAATAATAGTAATTATTTAATTAGAGAGCCTATTATTAATTTAATTAAATTAATGATGAGATAGGAGTTAATTAGACTTAACCTAGGTTGGTGTGATTTATAAAAAGGATCCGATTTCTTCCTCCACTAATAAACCCGAACCGATTTCACCGCCGACCCGCTTCCTCATCTCTTCTCCATGGTTTCAATTTCTCATTTCTTCTCGCCGATCCTTCTTTCCCCGATTCCTCATCCCATTGGCAATTTCCCATTGCCGATCCTTCTTTCTTCGATTCCTCATCCCATCTGCGATTTCCCGTCGCCGATCCTTCTTCCTCCCGATCGCCGCCGCCCCATTCCACCTTGAGCTCAAGCCGATCTTAGCCTTTGCCCGTCGGTCTCACCGTGAGCTGGAGCTGCAATCGCCGTCGCCGCCCTCTTTGTTTCCTCGTTGTGAGCTCGATCACAGTGAACTCGCACCTTCGCCCATCTTCGTCACCAGTCGATTTGTCTCTGGCCTCCCGATTCTATTGCCCCTTCTTTCAATTCGACAGCAATAACCATTCGCCGGCCATTGCTTTAGATGTTTATCGCCAAGGTCAGGGAGGTGCTCGATCTTGCCATCTATCGGCCACGGTGCATAGACCGCAACGCCGGTGTCGATCGATGTCTCTTCCAGGGGTTCCATAGCGAGCTCGTTCTCATCGAGAGTTGGATCAGTTGTGTTTGGAATGGGAAGTTAAGTTGTTGTTACAACTTTGATTTAGAGTGTGAGTTAATTATTCTTTATTTATCTAGTTGATTTCGGTAGTTGTTGATTGGGATTTTCGTGATGGTTCTGCTGTGTGGATGGATTGTGGTTTCAGCAACGATGGTTTGGGCAGAGACATGAGGGGGAAATAGGAGTGGTTGTAGAGTTGTTTTAGTGATCGAAATTATGCTGGGAAAGTTGGATTTGAATGGGCAGTGTAAGGTAAGTTCTGATTAGTATATTTATAGGTAATATTGTGGATTGGTATGTTGAGTTGTTTTGTGAATTGGCTGGAGTATAGTTGAGAGATTAATAGGATTAAATTTGGTTGAATGTTGTAGGTTATCTGTGTTTGATAATTGTGGATGTGTATTTTGACGGGATTAGATTGACTAGTTGTAGAGATGTAGCTATGAATTAGTGTGGTTGCAATATTAGGTCACTGTTGTGAAAAGTTGTGATTTCAGAAGATTGAGAATTGACATACTTGTAAATTATGGAGATCTGCAGTGGATTTGTGTTTCGGATAAGCTGTGGTTGATTGAACAGTGGGAAATTAATTGGTAATTGTATTAGTGTATTTGTTGGTTGGCTAATTAGGATTTGGGTTTGATTTTGGATTTGATATCATCATTAGATTTATGATAGAACTTGTTGATGTTTGTATGTTAATTGTAAGACCTTGGTTCAGGACGGTCTTTTGGACGTGAAAATTCTCAGATAAGTCTTCAAATCAGGTGAGTAATATCTACCATGGTAAGGTAGTTTGTTGAATCCAATGCATGAATGTGGATTGATGATGATACCTTTTATCTTGACTCCATTCTTATTTATTCTTGTGCTTGATACTCAGTCTTTGAACTTCGAGATGTTGATGTTGATATCTACACAGTTTCATTTCATCATTATAGATACTATCTATATTTGATCTATGGACGTTGCATGAGTACATGTAGTTGAGTACAATTATAATCCTTGATTTGACCATCATATTATACCACTAGAGTTGATAATGGTTATAACTGTATACTTGGTTGTTTTATTGCATGACCTTGCATTGTCCGGTCGACCATGACTATCATGGATGGTAGAGTGGGTCATTGGTAGAGTTTTGTTTACGGACTGGAGGTCCTAGCATGGGTTTTCTGTCTATTGTATATGACTCTCTGTGGGATAGAGAGTGTGGTCGAGGGCCTAGATGCATGGAGGATTTATCATCTCACTACATGCATGTTGTTGACTATGTCTTCCTTATGGTTGAGAGAGTCATCAGTCATACCTGTCCACCCGGCCACTGAGGGATAGTTGGTTGCAGGAGATATGGACAGTGATATCTGTAGCACTCGGCCACTGAGCGATAGTGGTAACTGGAGTGGCGTGCAACTTGTCCTGTCGTGCAACACTCGGCCACTCGTGGGTAGTGGTAGCTAGAGTTGTTTGCAGTAGGGACCCTTATATGTAGTTAGATAGCTACTTACTCATACTGTCCATTCGGTCACTCGAGAGTAGTGGTAGCTGGAGTTGGGACAGTTGTCATATTTTGTTCACCCAGGCCACACGGGGTCGTGGTTGCATAGTGTGCAGGCAGTGACCATGCATATGCATCGCCGTGGAGGCACATATATTTGTTGATGCATATTGCATATGTTTGTGATATGTTGCATATGATTGAGCTATGATTGTTGTATATGTATGTACATCTTCATACATACCATGTGCATGTCTTATATTGTTGTATGTGGAGTATTTGAGTATGAGTTGGATCAGACTGTTATGTGCATGTGTTTAACATTATGATTATGCATTAGGTGGATCAGGTTAGTTTCTTCATTTGATTATACATTGATCATACGATTATGAGTTCATAATAGGTGTGATATTATTCATGCATGTTATTGGTATATGTTATATCGTATAATTACTTAGATTGTTATGAGTTGTGTCATTGCAGACTATTAGGTAGGTACATTACATCTGGAGGATCAGGTTGGTATATGCATTTATTATTTTTATACCGATGGTTATTTGTTATTGCCTTTTAGACTATATATCTATTGATCTCCATCTATATATATGTTGATCTCCATATGTTCAAATGTTGTTCATGCACTATTTTTAATATTACCGCTGAGTTTTATACTCACCACCATAGACCCTGGGTTTTCTTGTCGCCCAGGTAACAGGTAGAAGATTCCTTGGACGCTCGGGGCTCTGCCAGTTGATCCCATCTCACACAGTTTGGATTTTATTCCATATTGGTATTGTATTATTTTGGGATTGTATGTTTTGGATTATAATCCATATTTATTCCGCTGTTGTCTTTGGATTATAGTTCGTATATGTGATTGGTTGTATTTGACCTTTAGTTGTAGTTTTGGTTTGGATGATGGATTCGATTTTAATTTTATTGTTGGGTTGGAGTCGCACTGGTGCGTATCTTTATGTCTTTGTATTTTTTTATTATTTGTTAGTATATTCCGTGGTGATTTATGGTTATATACATATATATATATGTTATGTGGTTGTGGATGAAAGGCTTTGTATCAACAGGATATTATATCACTTACAGGGGAGATGCTGTTCGTTTTTCGGCTCGACATACTCTTGGGGCATGACAATTTTATTGGTATTAGAGCCCTAGGTTGTGAAGTCCACTTTCAAATTTTTATTTCATTCGGACATCGAGTTTTGTTTTACTCGGTTTTGGCTTTGTGAGTTTTGGGATCTGGCAACAGTAGGACATCTCCAAGCATTAGGATGTAAGGTATGTTAATGGTTATTATATATCCATCTATTGATTATGCATTTAGTTGTTTATAATAGGAAATGTCATGTAGTGTGTTAGTTACTGTTCGTAGTCATAGTGTGGGTTGACCATGAAAATGACACGTTGAGTCCATTAGACTTGTACTTGCTTTCGAAGAGGTGAATTACCTTGGAGAGCCGACTGATACCGAGTCGGAAGGAAGAGGTTAGACAGTTACCCTTTATTGGAGATCAAAGGTTATAGTCATAGAGATTTCCATTAACTTTGCTAGTCGGACCATTAACCATGAGGTAATGGTCAAGATGTGTATATCATTGTTGACACAGATAGTAATGGGTTAGGTTACCGTATTTCGTAGGGATTTTGACCTTTGGATTGCTTAAACTTGGTTACATAACCGTGATGGCACTATTGAATACTTGACTTGTATTGATGTAGAGAGAGGGTATTCCCTTGTGTCATGTTGTGTGTCTTGTCATCAAAATTTTTTTAGCATCAAGCAGGATAATCATTCGATCGGTGATGGAATGCTTTGCAGAGTTGCCAGATGTGCAGAGTTTTGTCTCCACCTTGTAGTTTCTAGATGGAATTAGGAGAGTTCCTATACATTGATCATGTAGGTTATTGGGATTTTTATCGTTACTCAAGGTGAGATGTTGATTTGACTATTATGATGATTATTGGAATGTTATGATATTGGTTCTGATGTTTTGAGGTTGAATTTCTCGAACCTGGTTAGATAACTAGGATGATTCTTAGAGTGTCATGATATTGATTCTTATGTTTGAAGTTGAGGTGATGATTAACAAGTTATATATGTATTGGAGATTTGTGATTAATTAGTTATGAGAAGTGTATCTATTGATAAATTGATTCTGATAAATTAGAGGATAATATCCAAACTTACTTATTGTACTTGAGTAGGAAATTTAGGGACCAAATTTTTATTAGTGGGGGAGAATGTAAGATATTGGAAAAAAAAGAGAATAATAGTAATTATTTAATTAGAGAACCTATTATTAATTTAATTAAATTAATGATGAGATAGAAGGTAATTAGACTTAACCTATGTTGGTGTGATTTATAAAAAGGATCCGATTTCTTCCTCCACTAATAAACCCGAACCAATTTCACCGCCGACTCGCTTCCTCATCTCTTCTCCGTGGTTTCGATTTCTCATTTCTTCTCGCCGATCCTTCTTTCCCCGATTCCTCATCACATCCGTGATTTCCCATTGTCGATCCTTCTTTCCCCGATTCCACATCCCATTCGCGATTTCCCGTCGCCGATCCTTCTTCCTCTCGATCGTCGTCGCCCCATTCCACCTCGAGCTCAAGCCGATCTTAGCCTTTGCTCGTCGGTCTCATCGTGAGCTGGAGCTGCAACCGCCGTCGCCGCCCTCTTCGTTTCCTCACCGTGAGCTAGATCACAGCGAGCTTGCACCATCGCCCATCTTCGTCGCCAGTTGATTTGTCTCTGGCCACCCGATTCTGTTGCCCCTTCTTTTGATTCGACAGCAGCAACCATCTGCCGACCATTGCTTCAGACGTTTATCGCCAAGGTCAGGGAGGTGCTCGATCTTGCCATCTACTGGCCATGGTGCACAAACCGCAACGCCATTGTCGATTGATGTCTCTTCCAGGGGTTCCACAGCGAGCTCGTGTTGGTGCAGTGGGCACCTAAGTCGAACCTATGTTTTGATTATAGCAAACGATACAAAGTTAAGCTTATATTGTTATCTCACGAGCTAAATCAAGTGTGCAGAAAAGTCTCAATGCTGGAGCTGAAGGCTAGCGACACCCGGAGGAAGCCGCGGTGGTCGGGCGACACTCGAGTTACTTCGGAGGGAGCTGAAGGAATCGAGTGGAAGGCCGGAAGCAAAAGCGACAAGTAAGTATCGAGGTAAGCTCGTGTGTGCAAGCGTAAGTGAGGTCGTGTCCTTTGTACGGGGACGTCCTTAGGCGTCGATCCAACCCAAGACTTCCCATGGAAGGTCTATGTTGAGATCGGACGGCAAGTGGCCGTCGAATTCACTTGTATTTTGAGCTAAACTCCTTTTTTAGTCAAAAATCGTGGCTGCCAGTTCAACCGGCCAGTTCAACCGGCGGCGATTCAACCGCCGATTCAATCGGTGGCGATTCAACCGCCCGATTCAACCGGTGGTCAAAAATCAGCCTCGAGGAGTCAAGATTTATCACCATTTTTCAAGGAGTTTTGTGCCCATTTGTGATTGGTTGAAGACCCATTCGTTGAGGGGCTTAAAGGCTATAAAAGGAGGGCCAAACCTAGGGTTTTTCATCAATTCAAAAGCTTCCAAGTGCTTCCGATACGCTCCGACTCGACATCCCTACGACGGCTAGCGCTGAGACGACGACTAAAGCTTCAACCTCCAAACCTTGAAGTCGGTATAATCTTTAATTTTGTATAAGTTGTCTTTATTTTCAAGCTTTAAATCATATCAAGGAGAGGGGGAGTGTCCCTCTACCTTGAATCTTTATTGAGTTTTTGTATTCGCTTAACTCCTATCTCTATCGAGAAGGAGTTCGTTTAATATTTGCCCTCCGTGCGTGGTCAAGGACCATTAGGGCCTTGGAGTAGTAGCCGTAGGCTACGAACCAAGTAAAAACCCCTCGTGTTTTTATTTATTTATTGCTATCTTTCGCTTACGTTTACTGCGCCAATTCGACGATTACGAAAAGTTTTTTCTTAGCGCTATTCACCCCCCCCCTCTAGCGCTCAAATCGATCCAACAATTGGTATCAGAGCCGGGGGTTGCTAAGATTTGGTGAAACCACCAATCTAGCTTTTTTTTACAGATTTATTTTCTTTTAATTCTGTTTATTTCTATTTATTTTGTTTGTTAAATTCTCTCCCGCACTACTAATCCAAGACGCGAGTCTTGGTACTTGTTTTTTTAGTTTTTGTCTTTGCTAGCTTTTCTTCGTCTCTTTTTGTCTTTTTGTTTCAATGGCCCATCTCGAGGTTTTAGCACCGTCCGACCTCCGTTTTATAACGGAGATGACTTCCGTTATTGGAAGGGTCGGATGGAATGCTTTCTCAAAACCCAACTCGAGATGTGGATCATAATCCAAACGGGTTTCACACTTCCGACTAATGAAGTGGGTGACTCCTTGGATTATGATCAATGGACCGTTGCAACAAAGCGACAAAGTCGGCCGACGCCAAGGCAACACAAATCCTCCAATGCGGCCTATCCAAGGAGGAGTTAAATCGCGTCGGCCCTTCATAAGCGCAAAGGATCTTTGGACTAAACTAATCGAGTTACGAAGGATCGGATCAAGCCAAGGTATGTAAGCGTGATTTGTTATTCAATAAATTGTACACACTAAAAATGCAGAACACGAATCCGCGACGCAACTCCACGCCCGTGTCCGTGACATCATCGTCAACAACTTACACGCATCGGGCAAAAGGTCGAAAACCGACCTTATAAGGTATGTTCTAAACTCTTTTAGGACTACCTTGTGGGCATCCATGGTCGATGCCTACAAGGTCTCCAAGGATCTTTCTAAAATTAGGTTAGATGAACTCTTTTCCGATTTCAATTACATGAACAATCCAACTTTCGGAACCCGAGAGGGTATAGCTTTATTTGCAGGATCAAAGAAGAAGAAAATCGCAAGCAAGCCACCACCAACCGAGGAGGAAGACGAGTCCGAAGAAGAAGTTGACCCGGAATTGACTGCCGAACTAATGAACCTAGCTCGAAGAATAGCCAAGGGACGAAAGCGAACCACGACTCGACCCAACCAAGGTAAACCTAAAAGTTCTAATATTAGGTGTTATGAGTGTAACAGGTTTGGACATATCAAGTCCGAGTGCCCCAAGCTCAACCACCAAGGACTTAAGCACAAGAAGGCCCTCAACGCGACATGGGAAGAAGCGTCATCCGAAGAAGACGAAGACCACGTCTTCATGGCGAAATCAATTGAGTCAGACACGGAGACCAAACCCGAACTTGAGTCAGAACCGGAGGATGATTCGGACTACGGCAACCTTCAAGTCAAGCCACGGATACGCATCCGGTTCAAAAGATACCCTTAAGGTGAGTCGTACTTTATTTAATACTTTACATAATACGGTTAGGTTTTTGTCTAGGAAGTTAGCTAAGTCCGAGTCCAAGGTCGAGACCCTGGTTGAAGAAGTTAAACTCCTCAAACACGAGGTCTCCCTAACCTCTTCGACTAGTCGAGTTCAAGAGAAGGACTCAACTCGGGTTGAAAAACTCGAAGTTGAGAACTCACTCTTGAAAAGTCAAGTCGAAGATCTTAGGAATACGTTGGAAAGGTTTACTTTGGGATCCAAAGGACTTGACCTCCTACTTGGATCGCAAAGGGCCGTGTACAATAAGGCCGGACTAGGGTTTAGCTCAAACACGACCAATAAGTCGTATATGTCAATCGTAAGTAGACATAAAAAATGTGTCCAAGCATGGGTCCCTAAGACCACTTTGATTTCAACTCTAGGATCTAACTCGTACTGGGTTCCCAAGGACCAAATCCACTATGTGGATAGACCGAACCGATTCAACCGTCTAGGGGGAGCCAGTACAAAACATGTTTGTGCTTTAACTTAGAAATTGCATGCTTAGTTTTTTTTTGTTGTTTTTTTCTTTTAACTCACTTGGAATACACAAATAACCAACTAAAAAATCCTTCGAAAAGATTGAGCCTCGGGGAGCCTCTTTTCAAATAACCAACTAAAATCCTTCGAAAAGATTGAGCCTCAGGGAGCCTCTTTTCAAAAATAACTAGTTAGACTAGGAAATAGTCTTAGGTGAGTCAAGTCATCATTTTCTTGAACATGGCTTTGTCTAAGGAAGTGGTCGATGATCCGATAAAAAGGCCCACTGCCTGCGCCACGACACAGAAGCCATGATCTTGAAAAGGTAAACTTGACAAGCCTTGGGTTAAATCCAAATCTAACTTGAACCTAAATCCACTTAATCAAACTTAATTGAAAATCATCTCAACATAAAATTACTTGAACCTAAATCCACTTAATCAACTTAATTGAAAATCATCTCAATATAAAATTACTTGAACCTAAATCCTAATTACTTGAACCTAAATCCACTTAATCAATTTAATTGAAAATCATCTCAACATAAAATCACTTAAACCTAAATCCACTTAATAAATTTGGGAGTCATCTCACAAAAACACATAAGTATAACATGCTTGATCATATAGACTCGGGTGAGATGACCTAGGTTTAACAACAACCAATTTAAAAATAAAAATCTAACATCCAATCCAACCACCTTGTGTGTAGGATCAATGGATGTTGGACAGTGGTTGCTCCCGACACATGACCGGGGATCAACTCAAATTCACAAAGCTTCGATTCAAACGACAAGGATCGGTAGCCTTTGGGAATAACGGCAAGCTCAAAATCATCGGATCAGGTGATATCGAGCTTAACTCGAATTTTGTTATTAAAAATGTATTACTTGTAGAGAATTTTGAATATAACCTGCTTAGCGTAAGCCAATTGTGTGACAATAACTATAAGGTCGTATTTTTAGAAAATGAATGTGTAATTAAAACAAATGAAACAGCTAAAACAATACTCAAAGGAACTAGGACAAATAACATTTATACAATGAACTTAATCAAATCCTCAGCCAAATGTCTTATGACACAGGAAGAGGAATCATGGTTGTGGCACCGACGACTCGGTCACTCGCACCCAAGACTCGGCCCACAAGATGAGTCGAGTGGCTTAGTCAGAGGTTTACCCAACCTCAACAACTTGGTTAATAAAATCTGTAATGCTTGTCAACAAGGAAAACAACCTAGGACACAACACAAGTTAACTAACCAAGAACGAACCTCAAGTGTACTTGAGCTCCTGCATATGGATCTATTCGATTCACATGGAGCCAAGTCACTCAATAAAAGTCAATATTGCTTAGTCATAATTGACGACTACTCCAGGTTTACCTGGGTTAGGTTCATCAAACATAAAAATGATACCCTAGATCAATTGATCAATCTATTCAAATTAATCGAGAATCAAAAAGACCTTAAGGTTAAAAGACTTAGAAGCGATCATGGTGGTGAATTCGAAAATCAAAGGTTCACCGACTTCTGTAACCTAAACGGATACCACCATGAATTCTCTTGCCCTAGGACCCCTCAACAAAATGGCCTAGTGGAGCGGAAAAACCGAACTCTACAAGAAGCCGCTAGGATCATGTTAAACGAATATAACCTACCTGATAGGTTTTGGGCAGAAGCCGTTAGCACGGCTTGCTATGTCCAGAATAGGATCCTTATGGTAAAGAGGCACCTTAAGACCTCGTATGAGATTTATCACGATAAAATACCTAACATCAAGTACTTTAGGGTATTTGGGTGTAAGGTACATATTCTAAACACTAAGGATTACCTAGGGAAATTTACATCCAAAACCACGACCGGAATATTTCTAGGATACTCGACTACAAGCCGAGCTTATAGAGTATATAACCACGACACCCTTAGAGTCGAGGAGACTATCAATGTAGTATTTGATGAAGGACACGAACCTACAAAACCCCCGACAACCCCAATTAGCGAGCCTACTCATACTAGACCTAACTCTGACCCTGAGATCGAGTCTAATCCACATCAACCAACTTCTCTTGTCGACCAAGTGACAAGTGATCCAAGTCAAACTAGTGTTCAACCAAGTCACCCCATTGATCAAGCATTAGGTGACACAAACCCAACCCAATCTAGGATTCAGACTAACCACCCTATCGATCAAGTGATAGGAGATCCTAATCTAGGAGTTCGAACTAGAGCATCCTATAGGAACCTTAGTCAAATTTCCTTAATTTCAAAGATAGAACCCAAATCAATTGAACAAGCTCTTCTTGATCCCGATTGGATTATTGCAATGCAAGAAGAGCTAGCTCAATTTACTAGGAATGAAGTGTGGGAATTAGTACCACCACCTAAAGACAAAACGACAATTGGAACAAGGTGGGTGTTTAGAAATAAGCTTGATGATAAAGGTGAAGTAGTTAGAAACAAGGCTAGGTTAGTCGCCAAAGGGTTCAGTCAAGTCGAAGGCTTAGATTACGACGAAACCTATGCCCCAGTAGCTAGACTCGAATCCATTCGAATGTTGCTAGCTTATGCCGCACATCGAGGATTTAAGCTATTTCAAATGGATGTTAAGTCGGCATTCCTAAATGGATACATTAAAGAAGAAGTTTATGTTAGCCAACCCCCCGGATTCGAAAATCTAGATAAACCCGACCATGTTCTAAAACTTAAGAAAGCTCTCTATGGACTTAAACAAGCTCCTCGAGCTTGGTACGAGAGACTTTCAATCCATCTCAAGTCAAAAGGGTTTAACCAAGGCTTAGTTGACCCAACTCTCTTCGTAAAAACCTTAGGTAAAGAAATATTCATAGCTCAAATTTACGTAGACGATATAATTTTTGGAACCTCTAACTCAGCCTTACTAAACGAGTTCGTTTCACTCATGGAAAGTGAGTTTGAAATGAACTTAGTAGGCGAGTTAAGTTTCTTTTTAGGTCTACAAATTAAACAAACTAAGGATGGTATATACCTATATCAACAAAAATACACTAAGGAGTTAATTAAAAGATTTGGAATGCAAGACGCTAAGATAATAAACACCCCAATGGCGATTAATGTTAACATAGGAAGACCTAGAAAGTAAGTCCATTGACTTAAAGTACTATAGGAGCGATAGGAAGTCTCCTATACTTAATCATGATCGACCGACATCCTATTCGATAAGTATGTGCGCCAGTTTCAAACACGTGCTAAGGAGTCTCACCTAACCCTAGTTAAGCGTATCCTTAGATATCTTAAGGGTACACTTAACGCTTGTATTGTATTTGGTACCCTAGATCTACGGAGTTCGAACTAATCGGCTACTCGATTCGGATTATGCCGGTAGTAAACTCGATAGAAGAGCACAGTGGTTGTTGTCAACTACTCGGCTCAAGTCTAGTGAGTTAGTGCGGTGGAAGCAACATTGTGTTGCCTTATCTACCACCGGGAATACGCTATGATGGGTGAGTGTGTAACTCGCTTCTTTGGATGAAGCACACTCTCCGAGACTTTAGGTTGGACTTCACCAAAACTAAAATTTTGTAGACAACATAAGTTCGATAAATCTAACTAAGAACCCTATATGCCATTCAAGAACAAAGCATATAGAGGTAAAACACCATTTCATTCGAGAACATGTAGCCAACTCCATACAACTCGAATATGTTGACTCAAGTCTAACCTAGCATATATTTACTAAACCACTACCCGAAGCCGAATTTAGTCTCTTGAGACGAAAATTAGGCATGTGCATAATAGAATAGGTTTTGCAAATTATATTACTACTATTTCTTACTTTTTCATGAAACTAGCATAGGTCATACCTTAGATATCATGCACCTATAGATTTAAGGAGCCAATACATCTCACAACACATAGGACTAATGTGTTTGTGTACTTAGCCACGTAGAGATGGGCGTGAGATGTTAGGACCTTACTCTCAGTTCCGATGTAGAGCTAGTGCATCGCTATGAACCATGGAGTATAATCATACATACTAACTCGACCAGATGGTTGATCCTTCATATCAATCAAGCCAAATATGAGTCGAACATTTCATAGATGAGCTTATTTTCAATATACTATTTTTTTAATAAAAAAAATGTGGAACATGCTTGGACTTTAAATTTAGCAATTATTTTGATTTCCACACACCCCTTACTCTTTTCGATATACGGCAAAAGGGGAGAAAAAGGCCAAAGTTAAGGGGTCAAATTTTTTCAAATTTTTTGATAACTTAACTCTTACTTCATGTTTAAACCAAAAGTTAACTTTAGGTTTTGAGAACTTATTTAACTTTTGACAAAAGGCCAAGTTAAGAGAATTCTTAACTTATTTATGTCGTTAGTGTTTTACTTAAGGGAGAAAGGGCTTAACTAAAACGTTTTACTAAAGCTAATTATAAAATGTTTTACTAAAGCTAATTTTAAGTAATGTTAATTACTTAAAGCAACCCTCAAGGGGGAGGATTAAGGTCTTTCTTCAAAGACTCACCCTCGGTCAAGGAGGTTTCCTCAAGGGGAGTACTTGAAGAAAATCCTTACTACTCCAACTTAATCTTCATTTTTTCTCTCATGCACATTATTATTCTTGCTTGCTTAACTTTGTATGTGGGTTTGCAATAAATCAAAGGGGAGATTGTTGGTGCAGTGGGCACCTAAGTCGAACCTATGTTTTGATTATAGCAAGCGATACAAAGTTAAGCTTATATTGTTATCTCACGAGCTAAATCAAGTGTGCAGAAAAGTCTCAATGCTGGAGCTGAAGGCTAGCGACACCCGGAGGAAGCCGTGGTTGTCGGGCGACACTCGAGTTACTTCGGAGGGAGCCGAAGGAATCGAGTGGAAGGCCGGAAGCAAAAGCGACAAGTAAGTATCGAGGTAAGCTCGTGTGTGCAAGCGTAAGTGAGGTCGTGTCCTTTGTACGGGGACGTCCTTAGGCGTCGATCCAACCCAAGACTTCCCATGGAAGGTCTATGTTGAGATCGGACGGCAAGTGGCCGTCGAATTCACTTGTATTTTGAGCTAAACTCCTTTTTTAGTCAAAAATCGTGGCTGCCAGCTTCAACCGCCAGTTCAACCGGCGGCAGCTCAACCGCCGCCAATCAGCAGCTCAATTATCACCATTTTTCAAGGAGTTTTGTGCCCATTTGTGATTGGTTGAAGACCCATTCGTTGAGGGCTTAAAGGCTATAAAAGGAGGGCCAAACCTAGGGTTTTTCATCAATTCAAAAGCTTCCAAGTGCTTCCGATACGCTCCGACTCTCCGACATCCCTACGACGAAGCGCTGCCGAGACGACGACTAAAGCTTCAACCTCCAATCCTTGAAGTCGTCGGTATAATCTTTAATTTTGTATAAGTTGTCTTTATTTTCAAGCTTTAAATCATATCAAGGAGAGGGGGAGTGTCCCTCTACCTTGAATCTTTATTGAGTTTTTGTATTCGCTTAACTCCTATCTCTATCGAGAAGGAGTTCGTTTAATATTTGCCCTCCGTGCGTGGTCAAGGACCATTAGGGCCTTGGAGTAGTAGCCGTAGGCTACGAACCAAGTAAAAACCCCTCGTGTTTTTATTTATTTATTGCTATCTTTCCGCTACGTTTACTCGTGCCAATTCGAACGATTACGAAAAGTTTTTTCTTAGCGCTATTCACCCCCCCCTCTAGCGCTCAAATCGATCCAACAGCTCGTTCTCGTCGAGAGTTGGATCGGTTGTGTTTGGAATGGGAAGGTATGTTGTTGTTACAACTTTGATTTAGAGTGTGAGTTAATTATTCTTTATTGATCTAGTTGATTTCGGTAGTTGTTGATTGGGATTTTCGTGATGGTTCTGCTGTGTGTCACTGTTGTGAAAAGTTGTGATTTCAGAAGATTGAGAATTGACATACTTGTAAATTATGGAGATCTGCAGTGGATTTGTGTTTCGGATAAGCTGTGGTTGATTGAACAATGGGAAATTAATTGATAATTGTATTAGTGTATTTGTCGGTTGGCTAATCAGGATTTGGGTTTGATTTGGGATTTGATATCATCATTGGATTTATGATAGAACTTGTTGATGTTTGTATGTTAATTGTAGGACCTTGATTCAGGACGGTCTTTTGGACGTAGAGATTCTCAGATAAGTTTTCAAATCAGGTGGGTAATATCTACCCATGGTAAGGTAGTTTGTTGAATCCAGTGCATGAATGTGGATTGATGATGATACCTTTTATCTTTACTTCACTCTTATTTATTCTTGTGCTTGATACTTAGTCTTTGAACTTCGAGATGTTGATGTTGATATCTACACAGTTTCGTTTCATCATTATAGATACTATCTATATTTAATCTATGGATGTTGCATGAGTACATGTAGTTGAGTACAGTTATAATCCTTGATTTGACCATTATATTGTACCACTAGAGTTGGTAATGGTTATAACTGTAGACTTGGTTGTTTTATATCATGACCTTGCATTGTCCTGTCGACCATGACTATAATGAATGGTAGAGTGGGTTGTCATTGGAGTTTTGTTTACGGACTGGAGGTCCTAGCATGTGTTTTCTATCTATTGTATATGACTCTATGTGGGATAGAGAGTGTGGCCGAGGGCCTAGATGCATGGAGGATTTATCATCTCATTACATGCATGTTGTTGACTATGTCTTCCTTGTGGTTGAAAGAGTCATCAGTCATACCTGTCTACCCGGCCACTGAGGGATAGTTGGTTGCGGGAGATATGGGCAGTGATATCTGTAGCACTCGGCCACTAAGCGACAGTGGTAGCTGAAGTGGCGTGCAACTTGTCCTGTCATGCAAAACTCGACCACTCGTGGGTAGTGGTAGCTAGAGTTGTTTGCAACATGGACCCTTATATGTGGCTAGATAGCTACTTACTCATACTGCTCATTCGGCCACTCGAGAGTAGTGGTAGCTGGAGTTTGGGCAGTTGTCATGTTTTGTTCACCTAGGCCACATGGGGTCGTGGTAGCGAGGTGTGCAGGCAGTGACCATGCATATGCATCGCCATGGAGGCACATATATTTGTTGATGCATATTGCATATGTTTGTGATATGTTGCATATGATTGAGCTATAATTGTTGCATATGTATGTACATCTTCGTACATACTATGTGCATGTCTTATATTGCTGTATATGGAGCATTTGGGTATGAGTTGGATCAGATTGTTATGTGCATGTGTTTAACATTATGATTATGCATTAGGTGAATCAGGTTAGTTTCTTCATTTGATTATACGTTGATCATACGATTATGAGTTGATAATATGTGTGATATTATTCATGCATGTTATTGTTATATATTATTTTGTATAATTGTTCAGATTGTTATGAGTCATGTCATTGCAGACTATCAGATAGATACATTACATCTGGAGGATTAGGTTGGTATATGCATTTATTATTTTTATACCGATGGTTATTTGTTATTACCTTTAAGATTGTATACCTGTTGATCTTCATCTGTATATATGCTGATCTCCATATGTTCAAATGTTGTTCATGCACTATATTTAATATTTTTGCTGAGTTTTATACTCACCACTAAAGACCCTGAGTTTTCTTATCGCCCAGGTAACAGGTAGAAGATTCCTTGGACGCTCGGAGCTCTGCCAGTTGATCCCATCTCACACAGTTTGGATTTTATTCCATATTGATATTGTATTATTTTGGGATTGTATGTTTGGATTATAATCCATATTTATTCCGCTGTTGTCGTTGGGTTATAGTTCGTATATGTGATTGGTTGTATTTTTCCTTTAGTTGTAGTTTTGGTTTGGATGATGGATTCAATTTTAATTTTATTATTGGGTTGGAGTCGCACCGGTGCGCATCTTTATGTCTTTGTATTTTTTTTTATTATTTGTTAGTATATTCCGTGGTGATTTATGATTATATACATATATATGTTATGTGGTTGTGGCCGAAAGACTTTATATCAATAAGATATTGTATCACGTACAAGGAGAATATCGTTCATTTTTCGGCTCGGCATACTCTCGAAACATGACACATTTTTATGTGCTCCTGTCTTTATTACCATTAGTAGTCAGAACCTTCTTGCTTTTGGTTTCTATTTTTATTAAATACTATGCTATGGAAGATGTCTATTTATTCTTTTACAGTTCATACATCAAATTAATTTCTATTTTTTGCAGGAGGCATTTCTTTTGTGGGATACCTATGGGTTTCCTTTTGATTCAACTCAGGTGAAATGTTCAAGTTAATGCATATGTTTTACAATCTCTTCCTGTTATTTAACTTGTTTACCAATATCTATTTCTTTAGTTAATGGCTGAAGAAAGAGGGATAACAGTTGATGTGGAAAGTTTTAACATTGCTATGGAAGAAGCCAGACAGAAGGCTAGGAGTGCTCGCAGTAAGGTGTGTGTTTTATTTGGAAGATGGACTTAATGACTGTGATGCATTAGTAATGCTTGTTCATCTTGATTTTTTGTGTGGAATACCTCATTGTTCACTAATGTATGGGATATTAAGGTAATGAAGAACTGCCTGTGATTTATTGATTTGAATAAATTTGAGAACTTACTTCAGATAACACACATTGTAGGCCTAGGATAAGAAAAGGGATATGGTACTTGAATTGAACAAGATTACATATTTGAGTTATTGTTGCTGTCTTGGTTCCATGTTAACTGATTATTTAATATTGTAATTTTTGGCAACCACTGCAAGATCCTTTTCTCAACTAGCAAGTGATAATTTGAAAAAGGATTTTACTAGTCACACCTTAGTCTTTGTGGTAGTCTCACTACATGATATTGTAGTCGAAGCCAATTATCAATTTGAATTGTGGAGACTTGCTTCTATTACTTGGGGTAATGATGACCAAACTCATGAATGTCTCTTTAATGACAGCAGAGAATGTTGATGCTAACTAGAAATGAGAGGGCCAAGAAACTTCTAGAAGTAGAAAATTGGCATTGCTATTTATTAGGAATGCCATTGTGATGAATATTGTAGTTCATTAGTGAAGGTTTTAAATGTCGAGTCGTATTGGACGAAATCGATGAATAATTTCATTTCGATGTGGAATCGATATCGAAACTTCATGTGATTTCGGTAAAACACGCACGACCAACAAAAGGAAGAGGAATTGAGCGATAGAAGGACGAAGGATGAGTGACAAAAGGAATATGTCGATATGAGATTAAAGGAGATCGAAAACTTCGCGAAAGTATATAATGAAGGTAAGGGGCTTACCTGGAAGCAACGACGAAGGCTCGACGAGGCAGATGCGACGATGAACAGCCGACGATGATGCAGAGTAGTAGTGACGAGGCTACAGGTAACATTTTAAATGCCGAGTTATACCAGACGAAAATCGACGAATAATTTTGTTCTGATGTGGGACCGATACTGAAACTGTGCGTGATTTCGGTAAATCATACACGACCAACAGAAGGAGGAGGAATCGAGCGACAAAAGGATGAAGGACGAGCGACAGAAGGAATATATCGATAGGAGATTAAAAGTGTAAGATATCGAAAAATAAAATAATACTGATTAATTATGAAATTACCTTATAGATTTTTCTTTCGGGAATTATTATAAATTTTCTAAATTTAAATGAAGTTCTTATGATATTTTATGGAATTTAATAGACTGTTATTAAAAAGTTAATTGAGTTAGTTAACCTAGATTATAAATCTAACCCTAACTTTATATCCCCGTGCCTTATTCCTCTCCCGATCCACTGTTTTCCTGATTACCTCTTCTCCTCATTCCCGATCGTTAACTCCCCTTCCCCTCTTCATCGCCGCTGCCCGAGCTCGCGGTGTCGCCCTATCATCGTCGCCATGCCGGTCGTTGCTCCCATCACCGTCACTCAAGCCTTTCCACAACCCTTTGCTCTCACCGCCGTGGATTCCTTGCGTCATTGGTCTCACCACAAGCTTGAGCAGCCACCGCTTTTCTTCTTCCGATTCGACATCAGCAAGAACCCGTCTACCTATGCTCCAGCCAGCTCCTCCAACCACCTTGATCTATTCTCATATGACTCTCACAGCCACCATCGCCCCCTTCTCGGAGATGGATCTCCTCGCACAAGCTGGTTCGGCGATGCCATCACCATCGTGAGTTCGTGACTAGATCGACGACACCATCTGCCATGACCACTGCCAAGTTTGTCGCCGTCGTCTTCTCCATACTTGTCATCATCGTGGCAGTGGGATGTGCTTCCGGATCTGCTATGGGCAAATGAAACAATGTTGGGTAAGGGGGTTTTGTTTCTGTTATTGCTATCGGAGAAGGAGAAGTAATGTTGTGGATTTTATTTTGGGTTAATTGGGTTTTGGTTGAAGTTCAATCGAATGATTCAGATTGGATGCCTATGTTGGGATCAAGGAACTGTGCTGGGTAAAGTAGGTAAGCTTAGATACTATGTAATTGTTGATGTTGGGATTGTTGAGGCTGGTATTAGTGAAGGGTTTTTGTCCCGGAACCGAAGCTTTTATTCCACATGAAGGTGGAGAAACTTCGCTTCCCACTTCAACTCGGTCGCTTCCCACTTCAACTCAGTCGCTTGTTCATGTAATTGTTGATCATGGGATTGTTGAGGCTGGTATTAGTGAAGGGTTTTTGTCCTGGAACCGAAGCTCTTATTCCACATCTAAGGTGGAGAAGCTTAGATACTATGTAATTTTTGATGTATTTAACCACATACATAAAGTAAGCAACCACATACAACATGCATATAATTGAAAAAACAATTATAGACATAATACAAAAGAACACTAATCAAAATAAACAAGATTATACCTCTTGTTATACCTCTTGATCTTCTATTGTATGTCCTTCCTCCTTTTGGACGTCGTGTGGGCGACGATCTTCCAAAAGTCGAAACCTCCTAGATCACCAATCTTCCTTTCCTTGTTCACTCCGAACAAAGGAAGATCATAAAGCAAAACTCTTCTTCCTTTCTAGAACCGGCCACCAAGTCAATAGACTCGATGTTGCCGCCGGCCAAGGAATAGAACATGGAGTATGGGAACTGGCCAAAGGAGAATCAATAAGAGCATGGGCGCCGGCCAACACTTGGAGAAGAGAAAAGAAACCAACCCTTCTCCTTGTAGCCGCCCAAAACCCTAACCCTAGCTCTCCTAATTGCCGCCCAAAGAAGAGGGGAAGAAGGATAGGTTGAGCACCGACCAAAACAAAGGGAAGAAGGATAGGTTGTCGGCAACACCTTAGGAAGAAGAAGAAAGGAGCTTCTCCTCTTGTTGCCGCCCACCCCCAACACCTAAATCCTAGCCGCCCAAACACAATCCTATCTCTAATGGGATTGCTTGCCGCCCAAGGGAAGCAAACCCTAATCCCCATCCATCAAGTTGCCGCCCACCCCCTTAAGGCTTATTTATAGGTTTAGGGATAAGCCTTGTTTTAATCTCCACCATTTGTTCTGAGGATTTAATCTCAACCGTCGGATCTAGAGATTTAATCTCAACTGTCGGATCTAGAGATTTAATCTCTACCTTTGGATCTAGAGTTTTGTTTTCATCCATTAGATCTATGCTTCATGAGGTTTTAATAGGCTACAATAGGGACCATGAGGAGGAGTTGGATCTTGGCCACCTAATGGATCAAGCCCACATAAAGTCTGATCCATTAATGATTATCCATTCCACTAGAGGATTATCATTGTTCTACCTCACCAACCCCCATAATTTAATATGGGCTCCATATATTATATGTACATTTTCTCCCCATGTTTAAGATCTCGAATATCTGTCGATTAATTAATTCACTAACCATTAATTAATCAACATCTAACTCCATAAGTAGTACCACTCAACCTTTTCATCATGCCGGACCAAGTTCACCTGCAGGGTTTACATGATGAACCTTATGAGCTCTTCAAGAGGACATCATCATCCTAATATATAGGACATGGTTTCCTCCTATAATCAACGACACACCATATAAATAATACCATTTTCCAACTTACCGAGCCTATCGATTTAATCTATAAATCTCGCCCATTGGTAAATCAAAGAAATGAATACTAAGTATATGTGCCCATTATTATATCGGGATTAAGAGCATATACAATATAATATCTGAGGTCTGATTCGATTATGTAGTCAACAATAAATCGAATCTCCTCTAAGTCGGTCCTGCTCAATACACACAAAGTGCACTAGTGTGATTCTATGGTCAAGACAAATCAATACCAAATCACACTACAACCACACCAATGGTTTGTCCAAAGCCATCTCGGTTGTGAGCATTTACTTATACTTTATAAGGAGCCGATAATATGATCTCCCGTGTGAAACCACACACCATGTTATCTACAATGTAATGTATTAGACAATATGCATAACCATAGATATGCAAACAATGATCATGTGATTCTTATTTCAAAAATAAAGATGTTCATACAAAAGATAGACTTTTCAATATACATCCTAACAATCTCCCACTTATACTAAAAGACTATGCTGTCCTCATACTGCCATACATCTGATTCCCATTCCCTCCACATGCCTATCAAAAGCTCCCGCTAGAAAGGCCTTAGTGAAAGGGTCTACCAGGTCATCCTCTAATGCAATCTAGGCGACAATAACTTCTACCTCCTTTACGATTTCTCGTATCAGGTGGTACTTGCGCTCTATGTGCTTACTTGCCCTATGGGCTTGTGGTTCCTTCGAGTTTGCAACTGCACCCCTATTATCACAATAAATTGTGATAGTTCTGGGTAAACCAGGAATCACATCCAAGTCCATCAGGAAGTTCCTGAGCCACACAACTTCCTTGGCCACCTCAGAGGCCGCCACATACTCAGCTTCCATGGTGGAGTCCGCCACGCATTTTTGCTTGACACTCCTCCATACAATGGCTCCACCTCCCAAAGTAAACACAAAACCTGAGGTAGACTTACTATTATTCCTGTCAGATTGGAAGTCGGAATTCGTGTAACCCACAGGGAGTAATTGGTCTGCCTGGTAAACTAGCATATAATCCCTAGTCTTTCTCAGGTACTTCAATAAATGCTTCACCATAGTCCAATGTCCCTGTCCTGGATTACTCTAATATCTACTGACCATGCCCACGACAAAGCAGATATCTGGTCTCGTACATAACATCGCATACATGAGGCTTCCTATTGCCGAAGCATAAGGAACCACCTTCATCTCCTCTATCTCCTCAGATGTTCTAGGACTCATCTCCTTAGATAAAGGAACTCCATGCCTGAAAGGTAGAAAAACTTTCTTGGAGTTTTGCATGCTAAAACGATCCATAATCGTGTCTATGTATGAAGCTTGGGATAAGCACAACATCCTTTTCCTGCGATCCCTTATAACCTTGATCCCAAGGATGTGTCCCACTTCTCCCAAGTCCTTCATATCAAACTGTTTGGACAACCATACCCTTACGTCTGATAACACCTTGATATTGTTGCCAATCAACAAAATATCATCTACGTATAGTACAAGAAATACCACTACGTTTCCGTCACATCTCTTGTATACACAAGACTCATCCGGACTTTGAATAAATCCATAAGACTGGATCACCTCATCAAAGCGGATGTTCCAAGACCTCGAAGCTTGCTTCAATCCATAAATGGACCGATTAAGCTTACATACAAGATGCTCTTTGCCCTTCGCAATGAATCCCTCTGGTTGCTTCATATAGATGTTTTCCTCAAGACTTCCATTAAGGAAAGCTATCTTGACATCCATCTGCCACACCTCATAATCCATATGAGCTGCAATGCACAAGGGAATCCGGATAGACTTGAGCATGGCTACCGACGAAAAGGTCTCCTCATAATCGATACCCTCTTTCTGAGTATACCCCTTCGCAACAAGCCTCGCCTTGAAGGTCTCAACCTTCCCATCTATTCCTCTCTGTCTTTTGTAGATCCACTTGCATCCATTGGTTTTTACACCATCGGGTGGTTCTTCTAGCTCCCAGACCTGATTTGAATCCATAGATTTAATCTCAGCATTCATTGCACTTCGCCAAGATACTGCATCTTTATCTTGGATTGCCTCGTCATATGTCCAGGGATTAGGTTCATGTTCGGCAGGGACCAAATCAGAAGATTCTCCCAAGAACATGAATCTATCAGGCTGTCTCACAACCCTCCCACTACGACGAGGTATCACCTGTGACACGTGGTGCAGTGACTTGTGGTATATCCTCTTGTACCGGTGGTACTAAAGAAGTGACTTCCCCTTTTATTTTCTCCAGAACAATCTTACTCATGGGCTTGTGGTTCATCACATAGTCTTCCTCTAGAAATCTGACGTTTGTGCTAACGATCACCCTATGATCTTTAGGACTATACAACAAACCACCTTTCGTTCCTCTAGGATTGCCAACGAATATGCGTACTTCTGTACGAGGTTCCAACTTACCAGCATCTGCCTTCAGCACATGTGCTAGACACCCCCATATCCGAATATGTCTTAGACTAGGCTTTTGCCCAGTCCACAATTCTGTGGGAGTAGAAGGCACTGATTTAGATGGAACCAAGTTCAGAATGTACACCATCGTATCTAGAGCATATCCCCAGAACGAATCTGGCAACTCAGAATAACTCATCATCGATCTAACCATCTCCATAAGAGTCCTATTCTTTCGCTCTGCTACACCATTCTGCTGGGGTGTGCCAGGTGCAGACAATTGGGATTGAATCCCAACCTCTGATAAGTAATTCCTAAACTCTCCCAAGAGGTACTCACCACCACGATCAGATCGTAGTGCCTTGATACTTTTACCTTGACGTTTCTCCACATCAGCCTTGAATTCTTTGAACTTGTCAAAGCATTCAGACTTGCGGCGCATCAGGTAAATGTATCCATATCTCGAATAATCGTCTATAAAAGAGACGAAATACTCAAAACCACCTCTAGCCTGGATAGACATAGGACCACACAAATCAGAATGAACCAATTCTAACACATCTTTAGCTCTATACCCCTTGGCCTTAAAAGGCCTCTTGGTCATTTTACCCTCCAAGCAAGATTCGCAGGTTGGGAAATCCTCCACTACTAATTAACCCAGAGGTCCATCAACTATCAACCTTTGAATTTCTGCTTAGGTTAATATGACCAAGCCTAAGATGCCAAAGATATGTTTGGTTCATCTTCGAAGGTTCTTTTCTCTTATTGGAATTAGAAGATGAGTTATTAACTTCAATTTGCATCATGGGAGATTTTGGTTCAAGTGTGTATAAATTTCCTAACAATGTACTAGAACGGATAATCTCCCTATTCCTTTTTATAACAACTCTATCATTAAAAGAAATAGAGTATCCATTTACAAATAATTTAGAAACTGAAATTAAATTCTTTCTAAATAAAGGTACATAAAGGCAATTCTTAAGAACCAAAACTTTATTTTTTTTTAAAAGACAAATAAACATCTCCCACTGCAATAGCCGCCACCTTCGTGGCATTGCCTAAGTAAACGGTAATCTTCCCTTTAGCTAGTCGTCGGGTTTCCTAGAACCCCTGCAAAGTATTGCAGACATGATCAGTGGCTCCCGTATCTACACACCAAGTGCCGGTAGATAACACCGCTAAACATGTTTCAATGACTAGACTAAAGGATATACCTTTGTTCTGTTTTGGATTGGGACAGTCCTTCTTCCAATGTCCAGTCTGCTTGCAAGTGAAGTACTTGCCTTTTGGCTTCTTCACTCCTCCCTGAGATCCTCCCACCACCTTTGTTCGTTTCTTCTTCTTCTTGCCTTTTGGCTTAGAAGTAGAAAGCTTTTGAGCAACCATGGCCTGAGCCTGAGCCTGAGCAAGCCTTTCTGTCGCCTGGAGAATGATATCTACCTGGGTTTTCCCATCGATCTCAGCTCCAAGGACTTCCAGCTCATTCGCAGGCTTAGGAGGACACTCTTCAAAGAGTACATACTTGTACTCCTCAGCAGTTGAGACAATATCAAGATTCCTTTTTCCAATCAACATAATTATGTACGGTAAGTTTATTCTCCTTTAGTATCACAGCAACTGAAAGTCATTTTTGAAAAACCTAAGAATCACTTAGATCATTACTTTAGATTTCAAAAAATTATTGATTCCTTAAACAATAAAATTTTAAAATCAACCAACACCTCAAAACACCGAGAATATCGTATGTCACGATAGTGTGGATGTATATGAATTCTACATTTGTAAGAGGAGGTTTTACCCATTAATTTTACTATCTTGTCAACCTAACTTTTTGACAAGTAAAATTAATAGTTGGTTCCTCTTCGACCCTACAAATAAAAGCAGTGACTCCGATGGGGAGGATACTTATATTTGCATCTAAGTGTTCACCATTACTCGGTACCAAGGTAATTATCTCGGGTTATGTGTCTTCCGATGGGGAAGTACACACGCTCCTTAATAATTTCCTATAACCATATTCGACCTTATGATCCGCAAACAAACTCATTCGATGGGGAGGAAGACACTCAGAGTCGACGCGCAAGTTTGCTTGCATCACATGTCAAATCGTAATGGAGGCTGTGGGAATTTATAAAAAATATCCCTCTCCCACTTAGTAATTTAAAATTGAGGAATTTTCTATCCTACGACATGCATATCAAACAATAAGCAATAAATATGAAAAATAAATATTTTCCAACTATTATGACTTTTGTCTTCAATATGTCTCCCGTCGCATCGCCATCTCGTCCGCTCCTCCTACGCCATGTACGAGCCATCCGGAGATCCGAGCCGAGACTAAAATCTATTTTAATTTACATCCATCGATCCTATACTCCACGAGGGAGTGTACATGAAATCTAGATCGAAAGTAAACTAAAATAAAAAGAGTGGCTAAACAATGTCGTATCTAATTTACAAAAAAATCAAATACTAGCCTCGTCAACCCCGAGGATTCAACAAAATATACAATTACACACATACAATCACATACACACATATGGACATAATAGTTGGATCCTATGTCTGCAACCAAAGAGTTAACCTACGCATATTCTACTATTATCCGACACATATAATATATGAAAAATGCATAAGCGTAATCGAATCCTAAACACACAAAACCGAAAACCTGGCTCTGATACCACTTGAAGGGTTTTTGTCCCGGAACCGAAGCTCTTATTCCACATGAAGGTGGAGAAACTTTGCTTCCTACTTCAACTCGGTCTCTTGTTCATGGTGATCCCATCGATGTCCCCGGATTAAAAAATTTAATCCTAGACAAAAGGGATCACCCAAGCAATCGTTTCATCGTTGTGCTATTCGATTAGAGTAGTCACTTGAACAAACTTGTTGTTCAAGCAACCAACCTCTATTCTACGAATAGCCACGGAATAGACGATGTACGGATCGCCGGCTTTTGTGTTTATGTTCGGGGTCCAAGTATATTTAACCACATACATAAAGTAAACAACCACATACAACATACATATAATTGAAAAAACAATTATAGACATAATACAAAAGAACACTAATCAAAATAAATAAGATTATACCTCTTGTTATACCTCTTGATCTTCTATTGTATGTCCTTCCTCCTTTTGGACGTCGTGTGGGCGACGATCTTCCAAAAGTCGAAGCCTCCTAGATCACCAATCTTCCTTTCCTTGTTCACTCCGAATAAAGGAAGATCATAAAACAAAACTCTTCTTCCTTTATAGAACTGGCCACCAAGTCAATAGACTCGATGTTGCCGTCGGCCAAGGAATAGAACATGGAGTATGGGAACCGTCCAAAGGAGAATCAATAAGAGCATGGGCGCTGACCAACACTTGGAGAAGAGAAAAGAAACCAACCCTTCTCCTTGTAGCCGCCCAAAACCCTAACCCTAGCTCTCCTAATTGCCGCCCAAAGAAGAGGGGAAGAAGGATAGGTTGAACACCAGCCAAAACAAAGGGAAGAAGGATAGGTTGCCGACAACACCTTAGGAAGAAGAAGAAAGGAGCTTCTCCTCTTGTTGCCGCCCACCCCCAACACCTAAACCCTAGCCGCCCAAACACAATCCTATCTCTAATGGGATTGCTTGCCGCCCAAGGGAAGCAAACCCTAATCCCCATCCATCAAGTTGCCGCCCACCCCCTTAAGGCTTATTTATAGGTTTAGGGATAAGCCTTGTTTTAATCTCCACCATTTGTTCTGGGGATTTAATCTCAACCGCCGGATCTAGAGATTTAATCTCAACCGTCGGATCTAGAGATTTAATCTCTACCTTTGGATAGAGTTTTGTTTTCATCCATTAGATCTATGCTTCATGAGGTTTTAATAGGATACAATAGGGACCATGAGGAGGAGTTGGATCTTGGCCACCTAATGGATCAAGCCCACATAAAGTCTGATCGATTAATGATTATCCATTCCACTAGAGGATTATCATTGATCTACCTCACCAACCCCCATAATTTAATATGAGCTCCATATATTATATGTACATTTTCTTCCCGTGTTTAAGATCTCGAATGTTCGTCGATTAATTAATTCACTGACCATTAATTAATCAACATCTAACTCCATGAGTAGTACCACTCAACCTTTTCATCATGCCGGACCAAGTCCACCTGCAGGGTTTACATGATGAACCTTATGAGCTCTTCAAGGGGGCATCATCATCCTAATATATAGGACATGGTTTCCTCCTATAATCAATGACACACCATATAAATAATACCATTTCCCAACTTACCGAGCCTATCGATTTAATCTATAAATCTCGCCCATTGGTAAATCAAAGAAATGAATACTAAGTACATGTGTCCGTTATTATATCGGGATTAAGAGCATGTATAATATAATATCTGAGGTCTGATTCGATTATGTAGTCAATAATAAATCGAATCTCCTCTAAGTCAGTCCTGCTCAATACACACAAAGTGCACAAGTGTGATTCTATGGTCAAAACAAACCAATACCAAATCACACTACAACCATACCAATGGTTTGTCCAAAGCCATCTCGGTTGTGAGCCTTTACTTATACTTTACAAGGAACTAATAACATGATCTCCCGTGTGACACCACACACCATGTTATCTACAATGTAATGTATTAGACAATATGTATAACCATAGATATGCAAACAATGATCATGTGATTCTTATTTCAAAAATAAAGATGTTCATACAAAAGATAGACTTTTCAGTATACATCCTAACAGTTAGTTGTGGCTTTGTGATTTCTAGGTGAAAAGGGTGATCGGAGCAAGGATTGCTATTTCAATTGTGGATCAAGAAGGAATTGAAGCTATGCATGGTGTGTGGATCTGGATAATTTTATTTAGTTAGATATCATGATGAAAGTGCAAGTAGTTGTATAGTATGTCGTCGATTGCAAATATTGTGGGGTAATTGATAATAATGGAGTTAGATCAACTTAGGGGATAATGTATTGATTATTCTATGTTTATGTGCAGGACCTTGATTCAAGACAGATTTACGGGCGCGAAGACCATCAGTATGATCTGGTTCTCAGGTAGATAGTTCTTCCTTTGACTCTTGTAGTTTTTTTTTATCTTAGTGCATGAATGGATATGATATTAGGATTTTTATCTTGACTCCACTCGATATTTTTCTTATGTTTGATACTTATCCACGTGATCTTAGAGATGAACTACTTTGATGTATATACAGTCTCTTTTGCTATCCGTTTTATTTGGTATCGTTATGCTTGCTATTTTGATATACATTAGTTATGATTTAGATTTCTAATTATGATCATATATTATTGTTGTATAGTTATGACTGTACTTATATGTATGTCATATTTATTTTTTTTGTTTATCATCGCACTACATGCATGCTGACGACTATATCTCCCTTGTGGTTGAGAGAGTTGTGTCAGCCCTCTAGAGCACACTCGACTACTCAGGGGTAGTAGTGGCGGAGGTGTGTGCTCATCCCGTCGTGCCCACTCAGTCACTCAGAGGTAGTGATAGCTGGAGTTGCAAGCAGCAGGGACTCCATGATATATAGCTAGATAGCTATTATACACTGGTCACTCAGTTCCATTCGAGAGTAGTGGTAGTCAGAGTTGGTTGTAGTTGTCATGCATCTTTCCACCCAGGCCATACATCGGGGTCATGGTAGTGAGGTGCAGACAGTGACCATGCATATGCATTGTGATGTGTGCTGTATATATTGGTGATATATTACATATGCTTGTGATTTGTTGCATATGTTTGAGCTATGATTGTTGCATATGTTTGTACATGGTCATTCATATCATTTGCATGTTTATGCTGTCCTCTATTGCTCACGTGGCCATTAGCTATACTATTATAGATATCTATTTATTTTTGTTCAGTACATTGTACTGGGAGGATCAGGTTAGTGTTGGATCGATGCGGTTCGCTAGAGGGGGGGTTGAATAGCGAAAAACCTTTTTCTTTCTTTCGTATCAAAAACTCGAGAGATAATTAATTGCAGCGGAAATGTAAATGTAAAATAAAAGAGACAATAGACACAAGGGTTTTACTTGGTTCGTAGCCGAAGGCTACTACTCCAAGGCCCTAGTGGTCCTTGACCACGTACGGAGGGCAAAAGCACTAAAGGAACTCCTCCTCGTTGGAGGTAGGAGTTAATCGATACAAGAAGGAACAAAAAAAAACTTAAGGTAGAGGGACACTCCCCCTCTCCTCGTATACGATAAATGCTCCGGAAAAGTAGATGAACATGATAAAAAATAATACCGACGTACAAAGACAATAAAGAAAATTAAACCTAGACGTCGGAAGAAAGAACTTCGTTGTCGGAGAGTTGTAGCTTTGCGGAGGCTTTTTGGAAGCTTAGAATTATTGATGAAACCCTAGGTTTGGACCTCCTTTTATAGCCTTTGAGCCCCTTTTCGAGAGGAACCCTAGCCAATCATATTTGAGCACCACTCCCCTTGAAACTTGGTGATAAACCTTGACTCCTCGAGGCTGATCCTTTGACCATCAGTCGACTGATGGCCATCATCAGTCGACTGATGGCAGCATCAGTCGATTGTTGACCTCCAGCAGTCGACTGATTGACGGCAGTCGAGTCCTCCAAGCTGGCAGTCGACTGATGCTTGCTGCAAGTCAAGGTTAGCTCAACAAAAACATAATTTCGATGGTCGTCGACCATCCGATCTCGACCTAGACCATCTATAAGATGTCTTTGGTCGGATCTACGCTTAAGATCAACCCCGTAAAGAGGATACGACCTCACTTATGCTCGCACACACGAGCTTACCTCGATGCTTACGTGTTGCTTTTGCTTCCGGCCTTCCACTCGATTCCTTCAGCTCCCTCCGAAATCACTCGAGTGTCGCCCGACCACCGCGGCTTCCTCCGGGTGTCGCTAGCCTTCAGCTCCAGCTATATCAATCTTCTGCACACTCGATTCATCTCATGAGAAAATGATATGATCTTAACTTTGTATCATTTGCTATAATCAAAACTCAGGTTCGACTTAGGTGCCTACTGCACCAACAATCTCCCCCTTTTTGATTTATGGCAAACCCGCATACAAAGTTAAGAAAAATAAATTAAGTGCATTAAGTAAGAGATATGCATGAATGAGTAGGAGTATATAAAAACTCTTTTTCAAGTGCTTCCCCTTGAGGAATCCTCCCCCTTGACCGAAGGTGAGTACTTGAGAAAGAGTTTTAACTCTCCCCCTTAATATTTGCTACTAAAAAAGAATTAAGTAACCTACAAAGTTAAGAAAAATAAATTAAGTGCATTAAGTAAGAGATATGCATGAATGAGTAGGAGTATATAAAAACTCTTTTTCAAGTGCTCCCCCTTGAGGAATCCTCCCCCTTGACCGAAGGTGAGTACTTGAGAAAGAGTTTTAACTCTCCCCCTTAATATTTGCTACTAAAAAAGAATTAAGTAACCGAAATTACTTAATATTGGCCATAGTATTTAAAATAGGTTTTAAGTTAAGAAATCAAAAAATTGATTTCTTAACCTTGGCCATAAAAAAAAATGATCCCTTAACTTTGAATTGATCACTTAACTTTGGCCTTTTTCTCCCCCTTTTGCCATATATCGAAAAGAGTGAGGAATAAATAATAAGTTTTAATTTTAAAGTCCAAGCATGTTCCACATTATTTTGAAAATAATATACTGAAAATAGATTCATCTATAAAATGTTCGACTCATATTTGGCTTGATTGATATGAAGGATCAACCAGTCCTGGTCAGAGTCGGTTAGTATGTATGATTATACTCCGTGGTTCATAGCGATGCACTAGCTCTACATCTGGAACCAGGAGTAAGGTCCTAACATCTCACACCCATCTACGTGGCTAGGTACACAAACACATTAGTCCTATGTGTTGTGAGATGTATTGGCTCCTTAAATCTATAGGTGCATGATATCTAAGGTATGTCCTATGCTAGTTCCATAATCATTAAAGAAATAGTAGTAAGAACATATAATTTGCAAGTACCTATTCTATTATGCACATGCTCAATTTTCGTCTTAATAGACTAAATTCGGCTTTGGGTAGGGGTTTAGTAAATAGGTTTGCTAGGTTAGACTTCGAGTCAACATATTCGAGTTGTATGGAGCCGTTGGCTACATGTTCTCGAATGAAATGGTGTTTTACCTCTATATGCTTTGTCCTTGAATGACATATAGGGTTCTTAGTTAGATTTATCGAACTTATGTTGTCTACAAAAATTTTAGTTTTGGTGAAGTCCAACCCAAAGTCTCGGAGAGTGTGCTTCATCCAAAGAAGTTGAGTTACACACTCACCCATCGCAACGTATTCGACTTCGGTGGTAGATAAGGCAACACAATGTTGCTTCCTACTGCACCAACTCACTAGACTCGAGCCGAGTAGTTGACAACAACCACTCGTGCTCTTTCTATCGAGTTTACTACTGGCATAATCCGAATCGGAGTAGCCGATTAGTTCGAACTCCGTAGACCTAGGGTACCAAATACCAACGTTAAGTGTACCCTTAAGATATCTAAGGATACGCTTAACTAGGGTTAGGTGAGACTCCTTAGCATAGGTTTGAAACCTGGCGCACATACTTACTGCGAATAGGATGTCGGGTCGACTCGCAGTTAAGTATAGGAGACTTCCTATCGCGCTCCTATAGTACTTTAAGTCAATGGACTTACTTTCTGGGTCTTATCCTATGTTAACATTAATCACCATTGGGGTGTTTGTTATCTTAGCGTCTTGCATTCCAAATCTTTTAATTAACTCCTTAGTGTATTTCTGTTGATATAGGTATATACCATCCTTAGTTTGTTTAATTTGTAGACCTAAAAAGAAACTTAACTCGCCTACCAAGTTCATTTCGAACTCACTTTCCATGAGTGAAACGAACTCGTTTAGTAGGGCTGAGTTAGAGGTTCCAAAAATTATATCGTCTACGTAAATTTGAGCTATGAATATTTCTTTACCTAAGGTTTTTACGAAGAGAGTTGGGTCAACTAAGCCTTGGTTAAACCCTTTTGACTTAAGATGGATTGAAAGTCTCTCGTACCAAGCTCGAGGAGCTTGTTTAAGTCCATAAAGAGCTTTCTTAAGTTTTAGAACATGGTCGGGTTTATCTAGATTTTCGAATCCGGGGGGTTGGCTAACATAAACTTCTTCTTTAATGTATCCATTTAGGAATGCCGACTTAACATCCATTTGAAACAGCTTAAATCCTCGATGTGCGGCATAAGCTAGCAACATTTGAATGGATTCGAGTCTAGCTACTGGGGCATAGGTTTCGTCGTAATCTAAGCCTTCGACTTGACTAAACCCTTTGGCGACTAACCTAGCCTTGTTTCTAACTACTTCACCTTTATCATCAAGCTTATTTTGAAACACCCACCTTGTTCCAATTATCGTTTTGTCTTTAGGTGGTGGTACTAATTCCCACACTTCATTCCTAGTAAATTGAGCTAGCTCTTCTTGCATTGCAATAATCCAATCGGGATCAAGAAGAGCTTGTTCAATTGATTTGGGTTCTATTTTTGAAATTAAGGAAATTTGACTAAGGTTCCTATAGGATGCTCTAGTTCGAACTCCTAGATTAGGATCTCCTATCACTTGATCGATAGGGTGGTTAGTCTGAATCCTAGATTGGGTTGGGTTTGTGTCACCTAATGCTTGATCAATGGGGTGACTTGGTTGAACACTAGTTTGACTCAGATCACTTGTCACTTGGTCGACAAGAGAAGTTGGTTGATGTGGATTAGACTCGATCTCAGGATCGGAGATGAGTTTGGTATCAGTGGGCTCAACACTTGGGGTCATTAAGGGTTTTGTAGGTTCGGGTACTTCATCGAACACTACATTAATAGTCTCTTCGACTTTAAGGGTATCGTGGTTATATACCCTATAGGCCCAACTCGTGGTTGAGTATCCTAAGAAGATTCCGGTGGAGGTTTTGGATGTAAATTTCCCTAGGTAATCCTTAGTGTTTAGGATATGTACCTTACACCCAAATACCCTAAAGTACTTGATGTTGGGTACTTTATCGTGATAAATCTCGTATGAGGTCTTAAGGTGCCTTTTTACCATAAGGATCCTATTTTGGACATAGCTTGCCGTACTCACGGCTTCTGCCCAAAACCTATCGGGTAGGTCGTATTCGTTCAACATAGTCCTAGCGGCTTCTTGTAGAGTTCGATTTTTCCGCTCCACTAGGCCATTTTGTTGAGGGGTCCTAGGGCAAGAGAATTCATGGTGGTATCCGTTTAGGTTACAGAAGTCGGTGAACCTTTGATTTTCGAATTCACCACCATGATCGCTTCTAAGTCTTTTAACCTTAAGGTTTTTTTGATTCTCGATTAATTTGAATAGATTGATTAATTGATCTAGGGTATCATTTCTATGTTTGATGAACCTAACCCAGGTAAACCTGGAGTAGTCGTTAATTATGACTAAGCAATATTGACTTCTATTGAGTGACTTGGCTCCATGTGAATCGAATAGATCCATATGCAGGAGCTCAAGTGCACTTGAGGTTCGTTCTTGGTTAGTTAACTTGTGTTGTGTCCTAGGTTGTTTTCCTTGTTGACAAGCATTACAGATTTTATTAACCAAATTGTTGAGGTTGGGTAAGCCTCTGACTAAGCCACTCGACTCATCTTGTGGGCCGAGTCTTGGGTCGACCGAGTCGTCGGTGCCACAACCATGATTCCTCTTCCTGTGTCATAAGACATTTGGCTGAGGATTTGATTAAGTTAATTGTATAAATGTTATTTGTCCTAGTTCCTTTGAGTATTGTTTTAGCTGTTTTATTTGTTTTAATTACACATTCATTTTCTAAAAATACGACCTTATAGTTATTGTCACATAATTGGCTTACGCTAAGCAGGTTATATTCAAAATTCTCTACAAGTAATACATTTTTAATAACAAAATTCGAGTTAAGCTCGATATCACCTGATCTGATGATTTTGAGCTTGCCGTTATTCCCAAAGGCTACCGATCCTTGTCGTTTGAATCGAAGCTTTGTGAATTTGAGTTGATCCCCGGTCATGTGTCGGGAGCAACCGCTGTCCAACATCCATTGATCCTACACACAAGGTGGTTGGATTGGATGTTAGATATTTAAAAAAAAAAAAATTGGTTGTAAGTTTTTAAACCTAGGTCATCTCACCTGTGTCTATATGATCAAGCATGTTATACTTATGTGTTTTTGTGAGATGACTTCCAATTAAGTTGATTAAGTGGATTTAGGTTCAAGTAATTTTATGTTAGATTTGGATTTGACCCTAGGCTTGTCAAGTTTACCTTTTCAAGATTATGGCTTCCAGGTCATGGCGAGGCACAGGGGCCTTCTTTTATCGGATCATCGACCACTTCCTTAGACAAAGCCATTTTCAAGAAAATGATGACTTGACTCACCTAAGACTATCTCCTAGTCTAACTGGTTATTTTTGAAAAGAGGCTCCCCAAGGCTCAATCTTTTCGAAGAATTTTAGTTGGTTATGTTTTTGAAAAGAGGCTCCCCGAGGCTCAATCTTTTCGAAGAATTTTAGTTGGTTATGTTCGTGTTCTAAGTGAGTTCACAAGTTTTAAAGCACAAACTTTCTAAGTTAAAGCATGCAATTTCTAAGTTAAAGCACAAACTTTCTAAGTTAAAACATGCAATTTCTAAGTTAAAGCACAAACTTTCTAAGTTAAAGCATGCAATTTCTAAGTTAAAGCACAAACATGTTTTGTCTGGCTCCCCTAGACCGCGTTGAATCGGTTGGTCTATCCACATAGTGGATTTGGTCCTTAGGAATCCGATGCGGGTTGGATCCTAGAGTTGAAATCAAAAGGTTCTTAGGGACCCATGCTTGGACATGTTTCCTATGTCGACTTACAATCGACATATCGACCTATTAGTCGTGTTTGAGTTAAACCCTAGTCCCGGCCTTGTTGTACACGGCCCTTTGAGATCAAGTAGGAGGTCAAGTCCTTTGGATCCCAGTGAACCTTTCCAACGTGTTCCTAAGATCTTGACTTGACTTTTCAAGAGTGAGTTCTCAACTTCCGAGTTTTCAACCCGAGTTGAGTCCTTCTCTTGAACTCGACTAGTCGAAGAGGTTAGGAGACCTTGTGTTTGAGAGTTTGACCTCCTCAACGAGTCTCGACCTTGGACTGGATTTAACTAATTTCCTAGACAAAAACCTAAGTATTTTGTAAAGTATTAAATAAAGTTCGACTTACTTTAAGGGTATCTTTTGAACCGGATGCGTATCAGTGGCTTGACTTGAAGGTAACCGTAGTCGAGTCATCCTCGAGTTCGACTCAAGTTCGAGGTTCGATCTCGTGTATCTCAATTGATTTCGCCATGAAGACGTGGTCTTCGTCTTCTTCGGATGACGCTTCTTCCCATGTCGCGTTGAGGGCCTTCTTGTGCTTAGGTGCTTTGTGGTTGAGCTTGGGGCACTCAGACTTGATATGTCCAAACCTGTTACACTCATAACACCTAATATTAGAACTTTTAGGCTTACCTTGGTTGGGTCGAGTCGTGGTTCGCTTTCGTCCCTTGGCTATCCTTCGAGCTAGGTTCATTAGTTCGACAGTCAACTTCGGGTCAACTTCTTCTTCGGACTCGTCTTCCTCCTCGGTTGGTGGTGGCTTGCTTGCAATTTTCTTCTTCTTTGAACCTGCAAACAAGGCTATACCCCTCTCGGGTTCCGAGTTGGACTGTTCATGTAATTCAAAATCTGAGAAAAGTTCATCTAATCTAAGTTTAGAAAGATCCTTGGAGACCTTGTAGGCATCGACCATGGATGCCCACAAGGTAGTCCTCGGAAAAGAGTTTAGAACATACCTTATAAGGTCGCGATTTTCGACCTTTTGCCCGATTGCGTATAGGTTGTTGACTATGTCTTGGACACGGGCGTGGAGTTGCCTCGCGGACTCGTGTTCCTGCATTTTTAGTGTGTACAATTTATTGAACAACAAATCACGTTTTCAAACCTTAGCTTGATCCGATCCTTCGTGTAACTCGATTAGTTTTGTCCAAAGATCCTTTGCGCTTATGAAGGGGCTGACGCGATTTAGCTCCTCCTTGGATAGGCCGCATTGGAGGATTTGTGTTGCCTTGGCGTCGGCTTCGACTTGTCGTTTTGTCGCAATGGTCCATTGATCATAATCCAAGGAGTCACCCACTTCATTAGTCGGAAGTGTGAAACCCGTTTGGATTATGATCCACATCTCGATTTGGGTTTTGAGAAAGCATTCCATCCGACCCTTCCAATAACGGAAGTAATCTCCATTGTAAAACGGAGGTCGGACGGTGCTAAAACCCTCGAGATGGGCCATTATAACAAAAGACCGAAGGAGACGAAGACGAAGAAACTAGCAACGACAAAAACACAAAAAAAGTACCAAGACTTACGTCTTGGATTAGTAGTGCGGGAGAAAACTTAACAAAGCGAAATAAATAGAAATAAATAGAATTAAAAGAACAATAAATCTGTAAAAATGGCTAGATTGGTGGTTTCACCAAATCTTAGCAACCCCCGGCTCTGATACCAATTGTTGGATCGATGCGGTTCGCTAGAGGGGGGGGGGGGTGAATAGCGAAAAACCTTTTTCTTTCTTTCGTATCAAAAACTCGAGAGATAATTAATTGCAGCGGAAATGTAAATGTAAAATAAAAGAGACAATAGACACAAGGGTTTTACTTGGTTCGTAGCCGAAGGCTACTACTCCAAGACCCTAGTGGTCCTTGACCACGTACGGAGGGCAAAAACACTAAAGGAACTCCTCCTCGTTGGAGGTAGGAGTTAATCGATACAAGAAGGAACAAAAAAAACTTAAGGTAGAGGGACACTCCCCCTCTCCTCGTATACGATAAATGCTCCAGAAAAGTAGATGAACATGATAAAAAATAATACCGACGTACAAAGACAATAAAGAAAATTAAACCTAGACGTCGGAAGGAAGAACTTCGTTGTCGGAGAGTTGTAGCTTTGCGGAGGCTTTTTGGAAGCTTAGAATTATTGATGAAACCCTAGGTTTGGACCTCCTTTTATAGCCTTTGAGCCCCTTTTCGAGAGGAACCCTAGCCAATCATATTTGAGCACCACTCCCCTTGAAACTTGGTGATAAACCTTGACTCCTCGAGGTTGATCCTTTGACCATCGATCGGTGATGGCCATCATCGATCGGGATGGCGGCATCGATCGATTGTTGACCTCCCGGCGATCGGGATTGGCGATCGAGTCCTTCCAAGGTTAGCTCAACAAAATATAATTTCGATGGTCGTCGACCATCCGATCTCGACCTAGACCATCTATAAGATGTCTTTGGTCGGATCTACGCTTAAGATCATCCCCGTAAAGAGGATACGACCTCACTTACGCTCGCACACACGAGCTTACCTCGATGCTTACGTGTTGCTTTTGCTTCCGGCCTTCCACTCGATTCCTTCGGCTCCCTCCGAAATCACTCGAGTGTCGCCCGACCACCGCGGCTTCCTCCGGGTGTCGCTAGCCTTCAGCTCCAGCTATATCAATCTTCTGCACACTCGATTCAGCTCGTGAGAAAATGATATGATCTTAACTTTGTATCATTTGCTATAATCAAAACTCAGGTTCGACTTAGGTGCCTACTGCACCAACAATTAGTATATGGATTTATTATATTTTTTTATTATTGTTCAGTCGATATTTCTTGTAGACTGTATATCCTTTAGCCTCCATATGTTTATTTAGTTCATGCACTATCTTTCATATACTACTGAGTCTTATACTCACCACCACATAACCTGGGTTTTTTTGTCGCCCAGGTAGTGTAGGGATGTCTACTAAAAAGTCTATCTTTTATATGAACATCTTTATTTTGAAATAAGAATCACATGATCATTATTTGCATATTTTTATGGTTATGCAATATTGTCTAATACTTTACATTGTAGATAACATGGTGTGTTGTGTTACACGGGAGATCATGTTATCGACTCCTTGAAAAGTATAAGTAAAGGCTCACAACCGAGATGGCTTTGGACAAACCATCGGAATGGTTGTAGTGTGATTTGGTATTGGTTTGTCTTGACCATAGAATCACACTAGTGCACTTTGTGTGTATTGAGCAGGACCGACTTGGAGGTGATTCGATTTATTGCTGACTACATAATCGAATCGGACCTCAGATATTATTTAGTACATGCTCTTAATCCCGATATAATAACGGACACATATACTTAGTACTCATCTCTTTGATTTACCAATGGGCGAGATTTATAGATTAAATCGATAGGCTCGGTAAGTTGGGAGATGATATTATTTATATGGTGTGACGTTGATTATAGGAGGAAACCGTGTCCTATATATTAGGATGATGATGTCCCCTTGAGGAGCTCATAAGGTTCATCATGTAAACCCTACAGGTGGACTTGGTCCGACATGATGAAAAGGTTGAGTGGTACTACTCAAGGAGTTAGATGTTGATTAATTAATGATCAGTAAATTAATTAATCGACGAACATTCGAGATCTTAAACACGGGGAGAAAATGTACAAATAATATATGGAGCCCATATTATCATATGGGGGTTGGTGAGGAAGATCAATGATGATCCTTTAGTGGATTGGATCATCATTAGTGGATCGGACTTTATGTGGGCTTGATCCATGGGTGGCCAAGATCCAACTCCTCCTCATGGTCCCTAATGTAGCCTATTAACACCTCATGAAACTTAGATCCAATGGATAGAAACAAAACTCTAAGATCCATAGGTAGAGATTAAATCTCTAAGATCCGACGGTTGAGATTAAATCTCTAGATCCGACGGTTGAGATTAAATCCCTAGAACCAATGGAGGAGATTAATTCATGACTTATCCCTAACTCTATAAAAGGAGGGCATGGGAGTTGGCGTGAACTATCATCAAGAGAGCTAGGGTTTGGGCGGCAAGAGAAGGAATCCTAGTTGAGATAGGATTAGGGTTAGGGTTTGGAGGCTTGGGCGGCACCAAATAAGGAAGGTTCTTCTTCCTTCTTCTTGCTTCATTGGCCAACGTCCAGCAGCTCTCCCAGCCCTCTTCCAACCTTGGCCGGCAGCCAAAGCTTCTCTTCTCCCTCTCCTTAGGTGGTGGAAACAAGATATAGGGCTTCCCTTGGTGTCTTGATTATTTTCCACCATCTTCTCCTCCTTCTAGTTGGCCGGCGGCAAGGAGTTTGTGTGCTCCTTGTTGGTTGGTTTTAGGGAGGAGAAAAACCTTGTTTCTACTCTTCCTCTTGCTTTGGAAGAGCAAGGAAGGAAGATTTGCTATCTAAGAGCTTCGACTTTTGGTAGATCATCGCCCACACGACGTCCAAAAGGAGGAAGGTCATACATTAGAAGATCGAGAGGTATACCTATTCTTCTTTCTCTTTTTGTTACTTGCTTGTATTTGTTTTTCAATTATGAGCATGATATAAATCTATAAATGGCTAAATAATACTTGAATCCCGAGCATAAATACGAAAACCGATGATCTGGACATCGTCTATTCCTCGACTACTCGTAGAATAGAGGATGGTCGCTTGAACAACTAGTTTGTTCAAGTGACCTCTCTAAACGAATAGCACGACGATGACTTGGTTGTTTGGGCAATCCCTTTTGTCTAGGATTAATTTTTTTTAAATCTGGGGACATCGATGGGATCGCCATGAACAAGCTATCGAGGTGAAGAGGGAAGCGAAGTTTCCCCTCACGGACTCGATAAGCAAAACCCTTCAATTGGTATCAGAGCCAAGGTTTCCGGTTCTGTGTGTTTAGGATTCGGTTAATTTTTATGCACTTTTCCATATATTATATGTGCCGGATAATAGTAGGATATGCGTAGTTTAACTCTTTGGTTGTAGGCATAAGATTCGACTATTATGGCTATATGTGTGTATGTGATTGTATGTGTATAAATATTTATTTTGTTGAATCCTCGGGGTTGACAAGGCTAGTATTTAGTTTTTGTAAATTAAATATGACATTGTTTAGCCACTCTTTATTTTATTTTACTTTCGATCTAGATTTCATGTACACTCCCTTGTGGAGTATAGGATCGATGGATGTAAATTAAAATAGGTTTTAGTCTCGGCTCGGATCTCCGGATGGCTCGTACATGATGTAGGAGGAGCGGACGAGATGGCGATGCGACGGGAGACATATTGAAGACAAAAGCCATAATAGTTGGAAAATAATTTTTATTTTTCATATTTATTGCTTATTGTTTGATATGCATGTCGTAGCCTAGAAAATTCCTCATTTTCAAATTACTAAGTGGGAGAGGGATATTTTTATAAATTCCCACGGCCTCCATTACGATTTGACAAGTGATGCAAACTAACTTGCGCGTCGGCTCTGAGTGCCTTCCTCCATATCGGATGAGTTTGTTTGCAGATCACAAGGTCGAATATGGTTATAGAAAATTATTAAGGAGCGTGTGTACTTGCCCATCGTAAGACACATAACCCGAGATAATTACTTGGTACCAAATAATGGTGAACACTTAGATACAAATATAACCATCGGAGTCACTACTTTTATTTGTAGGGCCGAAGAGAAACCATCTATTAATTTTACTTGTCAAAAAGTTAGGTTGACAAGATAGTAAAATTAATGGGTAAAACCTCCTCTTACAAATGTAGAATTCGTATACGTCCACACTATCGTGGCATATGATATTCTCTGTGTTTTGAGATGTTGGTTGATTTTGAAATTTTATTATTTGAGGAATCAATAATTTTTTGAAATCCACAGTAATGATCTATGTGATTCTTAGGATTTTCAAAAATGACTTTCAGTCCACTTACTATGATACTAAAGGAAATAAACTTACTGTACCCAAATAATGTTGATTGGAAAAGAATCTAGATATTAGCAATACGTAACCGAACGAACAAGTATGCACTCTTCGAAGAGTGTCCTCAAGCCATGGTTGCTCAAAAAGGTTTCTACTTCTAAGCCGAAAGGCAAGAAGAAGGAGAAACAAGGTGGAGCAAAGGTGGTGGGAGGATCTCAGGGAGGAGTGAAGAAGTCGAAAGGCAAGTACTTCACTTACAAGTAGGATTAACATTAGAAGAAGGACTGTCCCAATCCAAAGCAGAACAAAGGTATATCCTTTGGACTAGTCGTTGAAATATGATTAGCGGTGTTATCTACCGACACCTGGAGTGTAGATACGGGAGCCACTGATCATGTCTGCAATACTTTGTAGGGGTTCCAGGAAACCCGACGATGAGCTAAGGGAGAGATTACCGTTTACTTGGGCAATGCCATAATGGCGGCGGCTATTGCATTGGGAGAAATTTTATTTATCTCATGAGAAAAATAAAACTTAGGTTCTGGAAAATTCCCTTTGTGTACCTTTATTTAGAAAGAAATTAGTTTCAGTTTCTAAATTATTTATGGATGGATATTCTATTTCTTTTAATGACAGAGCTGTTATAAAAAGGAATAGGGAGAATATCTGTTCAGGTACATTGATAGGAAATTTGTACACACATGAACCAAAACCTCCCACAAATTGAAGTTAATAACTCATATTCTAATTCCAATAAGAGAAAAGAACCTTCGAAGATGAATCAAACATATCTTTGGCATCTTAGGCTTGGTCACATTAACCTAAGCAGAATTCAAAGGTTAATAGCTGATGGACCTTTGGGTTCATTAGTGGTGGAGGATCTCCCAACCTGTGAATCTTGCTTGGAGGGTAAGGTGACCAAGAGGCCTTTTAAGGCCAAGGGGTATAGAGCCAAAGATGTGTTAGAAATGATTCATTCTGATTTGTGTGGTCCTATGACTATCCAGGCAAGAGGTGGTCTTGAATATTTCATGTCTTTCATAGACGATTATTCAAGATATGGATGACACTACGATCTGATCATGGCGGTGAGTACCTCTTGGGAGAGTTTAGGAACTACTTATCAGAGGCTGGGATTCAATCCCAATTGACTGCACCTGGCACACCCCAGCAGAACAGTGTAGTAGAGTGAAGGAATAGGACTCTTATGAAGATGGTTAGATCGATGATGAGTTATTCTGACTTGCCAGATTCGTTCTGGGGATATGCTCTAGATACGGCGGTGTACATTCTAAACTTGGTTCCATCTAAATCAGTGCCTTCTACTCCCATAGAGTTGTGGACTGGGCGAAAGCCTAGTCTAAGACATATTCGGATATGGGGGAGTCCAGCACATGTGCTGAAGGCAGATGCTGGTAAGTTGGAACCTCATACAGAAGTACGCTTGTTCATTGGCTATCCCAGGGGAACGAAGGGTGGATTGTTTTATAGTCCTAGAGATCATAGGGTGATCGTTAGCACGAACGCCAGATTTCTAGAGGAAGACTATGTGATGAGCCACAAGCCCAAGAGTAAAATTATTCTGGAGGAGTTAAAAGGGGAAGTCACTTCTTTAGTACCATCGGTACAAGAGGATATACCACATGTCACTGCACCGCGTGTCACAGAGGATACACAGGTAATACCTCGTCATAGTGGGAGGGTTGTGAGACAGCCTGATAGATTCATGTTCTTGAAAGAATCTTCTGATTTGGTCCTTGACGAACCTGAACCTGATCCCTGGACATATGATGAGGCAATCTAAGATAAAGATGCAGTATCTTGGCAAAGTGCGATGAATGCTGAGATTGAATCTATGGATTCAAATTAGGTCTGGGAGCTAGTAGAACCACTTGATGGTGTAAAAACCATTGGATACAAGTGGATCTATAAGAGAAAGAGAGGAATAGATGGGAAGGTTGAGACCTTCGAAGCGAGGCTTGTTGCGAAGGGGTATACTCAGAAAGAGGGTATCGATTATGAGGAGACCTTTTCGCCGGTAGCCATGCTTAAGCCTATCTGGATTCTCTTATACATAGCAGCTCATATGGATTATGAGGTGTGGCAGATGGATGTCAAGACAACTTTCCTTAATGGAAGTCTTGAGGAAAACATCTACATGAAGCAACCAGAGGGATTCATTGCGAAGGGCAAAGAGCATCTTGTATGTAAGCTTAATCGGTCCATTTATGGATTGAAACAAGCTTCGAGGTCTTGGAACATCCGCTTTGATGAGGTGATCCAGTCTTATGGATTTATTCAAAGTCCGGATGAGTCTTGTGTATACAAGAGATGTGATGGAAACGTAGTGGTATTTCTTGTACTATACGTAGATGACATTTTGTTGATTGGCAACAATATCAAGGTGTTATCGGACGTAAGGGTATGGTTGTCCAAACAGTTCGATATGAAGGACTTGAGAGAGGTAGGACACATCCTTGGGATAAAGGTTATAAGGGATCGCAGGAAAAGGATGTTATGCTTATCCCAAGCTTCATACATAGACACGATTATGGATCGTTTAGCATGCAAAATTCCAAGAAAGGTTTTCTACCTTTTAGGCATGGAGTACTTTTATCTAAAGAGATTTTTCCTAGAACATCAAAGGAGATAGAGGAGATGAAGGCAGTTCCTTATACTTCGGCAGTAGGAAGCCTCATGTATGCGATGCTATATACGAGACTAGATATCTGCTTTGCCATGGGCATGGTCTGCAGATATCAGAGTAATCCAGGACAGGGACATTGGACTGTGGTAAAGCATATATTAAAGTACCTGAGAAGGACTAGGGATTATATGCTGGTTTATCGGGCAGACCAATTACTCCCTATGGCTTACACGGATTCCGACTTCCAATCTGATAAGGATAATAGTAAGTCTACCTCAGGTTTTGTGTTTACTTTTGGAGGTGGAGTCATTGTATGGAGGAGTGTCAAGCAGAAATGCGTGGCGGACTCCACCATGGAAGCTGAGTATGTGGCAGCCTCTGAGGCGGCCAAAGAAGCTGTATGGCTCAGGAACTTCCTGATGGACTTGGATGTGATTCCTAGTTTGCCCAAAACTATCACAATTTATTATGATAATAGTGGTGCAGTTGCAAACTCGAAGGAACCATGAGCCCATAAGGCTAGTAAACACATAGAGCGCAAGTACCACCTGATACGAGAAATCGCAAAGAGAGGAGAAGTTGCTGTGGCCAAGATTGCATCAGAGGATAACCTGACAGATCCTTTCACTAAGGCCCTTCCGGTGAGAGCTTTTGATAGGCATGTGGAGGGAATGAGGATCAGATGTATGGCAGTTTGAAGACATCATAGTCTTTTGGTATAAGTGGGAGATTGTAGGGATGTATACTGAAAAGTCTATCTTTTGTATGAACATCTTTATTTTGAAATAAGAATTACATGATCATTGTTTGCATATTTTTATGGTTATGCAATATTGTCTAATACTTTACATTGTAGATAACATGGTGTGTGGTGTCACACGGGAGATCATGTTATCGGCTCCTTGAAAAGTATAAGTAAAGGCTCACAACCGAGATGGCTTTGGACAAACCATCGGAATGGTTGTAGTGTGAATTGGTATTGGTTTGTCTTGACCATAGAATCACACTAGTGCACTTTGTGTGTATTGAGCAGGACCGACTTAGAGGTGATTCAATTTATTGCTGACTACATAATTGAATCAGACCTCAGATATTATTTAGTACATGCTCTTAATCTCGATATAATAACGGGCACATATACTTAGTACTCATCTCTTTGATATACCAATGGGCGAGATTTATAGATTAAATCGATAGACTCGGTAAGTTGGGAGATGATATTATTTATATGGTGTGCTATTGATTATAGGAGGAAGCCGTGTCCTATATATTAGGATGATGATGTCCCCTTGAGGAGCTCATAAGGTTCATCATGTAAACCCTGCAGGTGGACTTGGTTCGGCATGATGAAAAGGTTGAGTGGTACTACTCAAGGAGTTAGATGTTGATTAATTAATGGTCAGTAAATTAATTAATCGACGGACATTCGAGATCTTAAACACGGGGAGAAAATGTACAAATAATATATGGAGCCCATATTATCATATGGGGGTTGGTGAGGTAGATCAATGATGATCCTTTAGTGGATTGGATCATCATTAGTGGATCGGACTTTATGTGGGCTTGATCCATGGGTGGCCAAGATCCAACTCCTCCTCATGGTCCCTAATGTAGCCTATTAACACCTCATGAAGCTTAGATCCAATGGATAGAAGCAAAACTCTAAGATCCATAGGTAGAGATTAAATCTCTGAGATCTGACGGTTGAGATTAAATCTCTAGATCCAACGGTTGAGATTAAATCCCTAAAACCAATGGAGGAGATTAATTCATGACTTATCCCTAACTCTATAAAAGGAGGGCATGGGAGTTGGCGTGAACTATCATCAAGAGAGCTAGGGTTTGGGCGGCAAGAGAAGGAATCCTAGTTGAGATAGGATTAGGGTTAGGGTTTGGAGGCTTGGGCGGCACCAAATAAGGAAGGTTCTTCTTCCTTCTTCTTGCTTCATTGGCCGGCGTCCAGCAGCTCTCTCAGCCCTCTTCCAACCTTGGCCGGCAACCAAAGCTTCTCTTCTCTCTCCCCTTAGGTGGTGGAAACAAGATATAGGGCTTCCCTTGGTGTCTTGATTATTTTCCATCATCTTCTCCTCCTTCTAGTTGGCCGAGGGCAAGGAGTTTGTGTGCTCCTTGTTGGTTGGTTTTAGAAAAACCTTGTTTCTACTCTTCCTCTTGCTTTGGAAGAGCAAGGAAGGAAGATTTGCGATCTAGGAGCTTTGACTTTTGGTAGATCATCGCCCACACGACGTCCAAAAGGAGGAAGGTCATACATTAGAAGATCGAGAGGTATACCTATTCTTCTTTCTCTTTTTGTTACTTGCTTATATTTGTTTTTCAATTATGAGCATGATATAAACCTATAAATGGCTAAATAATACTTGGATCCCAAGCATAAACACGAAAACCGGCGATTCGGACATCCTCTATTCCGCGGCTACTCGTAGAATAGAGGATGGTCTCTTGAACAACTAGTTTGTTCAAGTGACCTCTCTAAACGAATAGCACGATGATGACTTGGTTGTTTGGGCAGTCCCTTTTGTCTAGGATTAATTTTTTTTAATCTGGGGACATCGATGGGATCGCCATGAATAAGCTACCGAGGTGAAGAGGGAAGCGAAGTTTCCCATCACGGACTCAATAAGCAAAACCCTTCAGGTAGTAGATAGAAGATTGAGGATATGTTCTAATGCTCGGAGTTCTACCAGTCGGTCCCACCTCACATCAAGATGTTGGATTTTTATTTCCTTATTGTTTCGCATTTCGATATGTATGTTGTTCGTACTTTGATATGTATTTTAAAGTTGAGCTTTATTATTTTGTGTTCGTGGTTATTAGCTTGTTCATTTATGTTTTCTAATTGAATTAAAGTCATGCTGGCATGCACCTTTTTGATTTTGTATCCTATATTCGACCGTTTTGCTTTGATATTGTATATAGCTTGTGTGACAATAGCTATTTGGGCCTTGTATCAAGGTTGTATCTTATATTGTCACTAGGGGGTATCGTCCGATTGATGGACAAGTATACTCCTGGGGCATGATAATTTTATTGGTATCAGAGCCTAGGTTGTGAATCCACTTTCGGGTTTTATTTCGTTCGAACATCGAGTTTTGTTTTACTCGGTTTTGGCTTTGTGAGTTTTAGGACTGCAGTGGTGGGACATCTTTGAGCAATAAGATGTAAGGTATGGTATTGGTGATTATATATTTTACTGTTGATTATGCATTTAGTTGTTGATAACAGGGAATGTTATATAGTGTGTTACTATTTGTAGTTGTGGTGTGGGTTGACCACGGAAATGACATGTTGAGTCCATTAGACATGTACCTGCTTTTGAAAAGGTGAATTGTAGAGGATCTCGTGACCGCTAGAAGGGAGGGGGGGGGTGAATAGCTCGTTTCGTTCGATGGAGGAATTCGTTGCGTGCTTGCTACAAATGATTAGTGCGCAACGGAAATAAATCAATAACAAGATACAAACATGCTAACACAATAATATAACGTGGTTCGAAACCGAACCGTTCCTACTCCACGGATCGAGCTCGTAAGAGCTCTAGTGTTGCAAATCACACACCACTACTAAGTAAACTCCTTCTCGAAACAATCCGGAGGTGGAGAAACCTCGTACAATGATTACAAAAGTAATACCAATCAAATACAAGCAAAATACAATAATGAATTGCAATACAAGTAAAGAAAACAACTTTACAAGAGCTTTTGGATTGCTTGTTTTGTGGTTTCTTGAAATGCACTTGGAGACCCTGATTTGCAATAGCAAATCACCCCAAAACTCCTCAAGAGATGGTGCAAAATCCCTCCTCCTTGAGCTCCCTTTAAAGCTTCTCCTAGGGGAATATTTTACGATGGCAAGAAATACGTCGGATAAGTCCAATGGTTACACCATCAATCGACTAATCATACCCATCAGTTGACTGATGGCTCAATCAGTCGAGTGAGGCGATCACTCATTGGGAATCTACGTACCGAGATCGAGCATCGATCGACTACTCGGGCGACGTTGCCAAGCTCTAGCAGTCGACTGCTAGGACACTTCCCGCAGTCAAACCCTAGTTGACTCACACTAGTCGACTGACCCATGGTCCCAGTCGACTGATATTCCTCAAACATGAGGTTTTAACCTAAGTATTGTGCCCTCATACTTGCTAGACCACCCTTAGCCTAGACCTAAGCCTTCTAGCCACCTCCGTCAGCCTCGTGCCTATTGGATCCCTCTAAGTCATCCATGACTTGTTCATCCATACGCTAGCCTTCAGATGCTTCTATCGGCTATTGTTATGCTAACGATGTCTACATCGCCAAGGCACATTGGACTTTACTGCCAAGACTCCGCTTGGACTTTACGCCGCCAACCATTGGACTTATGCTGCCAAGACTCCACCCTTGGACTTTCCAAATGCTAAGACTCAAGCTTGGACTTTCTCTTGTCAACCCATGTTGGACTTTCCATGCCAAGACCCATGCTTGGACTTTTCCTTGCCAAGACCCATGCTTGGACTTTCCTTGCCAACTCATGTTGGACTTTACATGCCAAGTACTCAAGCCTTGGACTTTCCAAATGCCAAGTGTCCCACTTGGACTTTCCATGCCAAGTACCCATGACTTGCACTTTACCATGACAATCACATTGTCATACATTTTGTCAAACATCAAAACATCGCTCGAGTCAAACTCGAGTTCAGTCAATCGTGACCTGGGTTGATTGCACCAACAATCTCTCCCTTTTTGATGTTTGACAAAACTACATACCTTTGAGTTAGAACACTAACTCAAATTTCCTTACCAATTATCCCAAATTGGTAATCCCATAAATTCTCCTAAACATTCTACCCTTTTTTGACTAACATTAAAAAGGTTCTCTCCAAGGAGGTCAATTTCTCATATCCTAATGAGATCTTCCAATCTCCCCCTTGGTCTAAAAAATATCTAGGATGCCTACAATCTTCCTAGTGATAAGTCCCATATCACTCAAGAGAGACAATCCTACAAACTCTCCCAATTTCTAAATTGGGTATCTCAAAAACCCATTCCTCCCTCTCATGAGAAAAAAATAACATCCATCATCCCATGATGGATACCTCCCCCTAAAGGCTTGCTCCCCCTTGACCATTGCACCAACAATGTTCTTGGGAAGTTCCTAAGCCAATAATAACTCTAAAACATCAAAAATAAGGTTCAAAGTTCAACATTGAACTTTCTAACACCTTAAATTTGATACATCAACCTAACAACTCTCCTAATCCATATTCAATGGATTTTCACCCTTTATAATGCTTCCCAAAGCATATCCTAGGGTTAGGAGTGGTTAGAAAACCTTACCATAGCTGAAATTGGATTAAACAAATCGACTTCTCTAAATCACGATCGAAGTGATCATCGATCATTGCCATCAGATAATCGATAATCAAATTCGATAATTTCAATTATCAGAAATAAATTTAAAAAAAGCATAAGTAATTCTACGTATATAAAAAAATCATGAAAATTCATACATATATTACTTATAAGCAATACAATGGGTGAAAAATATTTGAAAAATATTTTACCCATTAAAATAGAAGATTGATACAAAGTTCAAAAACCATTAAAACTTTAATATTTTTGATCTACTTTGTATTAACTTCTTCAATAGTGATTGCTATCAAAAGATAGACTTCACCAAGGTTTTCTAAAAGGATTTTAAAATGATTTTGAAAACCTATTTTGAACCATGGACTATTGGCTAGATGTACATGACTTGTACATTAGCTTTCCTCATGATTCATATTGATGATTGAGATAAGTTTAAGTTCATCTAGATGCACTATCTATACACCTTGAACTTAACTTATTTTCCTAACATCTCACATGTATCTAAGATTTATTAAGAACACACAAGTCAATGTAATTATGAGATGTGGGATTAGTTCTCCTAATCTAGGGTTTCATGCATCTTCTAAGGCAACCCTACTTGATTCCTTTATACATGGGACTTTAAGTCATGCCATAGTCCTTAACTCAATTTTAATTAATACATGAATGATCATGACATAAATGATAATCATAAATAAGTATGACCAATGATCATGATGTCATGACATATGAATAGGCTCTAAAAATGAACATGACGTAGAAAATAATCCTAAACAATATCATGACATGTCATATGATAAAATAAAATGTGATGTCATGACATGACAAATTTGAATATATAAACACATTAACACCCACACAATCAAACAAAGACACATGATTTTTTATAAACAAAATATTTTATTCAAATATAAATTCAGTTTTTACAAGCAAAATAGATATCCAAACAAAAACTCTCAACCTCACTACGAAAATAAAAACAAGATCCCTAATCATCGCCTAGCTATCATCTCCTGCAGATGGTGGAGGCGGTGGAGGCTGCTGGCTCAGCGTCCAAGTCCGCATCATCTCGTATGTGTCAATCTGGCGCTGCTCCATCTGGCTGAGCTGCTGACCCATGGAGGACTGCTCTGATCTGATCTCCACCAGTCGTGAGTCAACAGTCTACTGGTAGTCCTCGAATCTGACCTCCAGATGTGCAACACGCTCTGAGAGACCTGCTGCTGGTGCATCTGCTGTCACAGGGTCATCCTCCTCAGCAGCAAGCCCCTCATGCTGTGCCGTAGGCTCTCCAGGCTCTATGGCCGGTTCCTCTTGCCCCACGAGAGGAGGCTGAGGCACCAACTCTATCTGTCCAGCGCTAGTCCGCATCTCAGCCAGTGTGAAGTTGCGCACTGTGATGCAGTCATATACTTCTGATAGCGCCCTCAACAATCCCCTGGATATGTTAATGCCAATGGACTCTAACCATGCAGTGATAATGTGTCCAAAGGGCATATGAACTTTCCCTTGTACAGGGGATATGACATGGACAATGCAATGAAAAATATTCAATGCAATGTTCACATCCAACCGATGACGCATGACATACATAAGAAAGAGATGGGGAGGTCGGATCTTGGCCTGACCCCGAGTCACGATCGGAAGGAAGCACCCAACAATGACTTTGTAAAGAACATTGTCAGGTGCAGATAATTCATTGATAGGAAATAAGTTTTGAGCTGGTGGACGAGGATGACGGAAGAAATGCTCATGCATGGAGTCTAATGAGATATGGTCAAATGGAACCGGAAAAGGTGCATCAAGAGTAGGATAAAAGATGAAAGTGTCATCCGATGCCCTACACTCCAGGAACTCCTGCAAGATCGCAGGAGTGAACTCCAGGTCGCGTTTTGCAACGCGAGTGATGTAGGTAGGGCTATCATCGACTTTCCTCAAATTTTGGAAAAATTCTTTGAGTAGGTCATCGTTAATGGCATGGTTGCAAAGGGCGATCTTCATTAACTGGTAATGCAATAAAATCTCAATGACATCTTCGCAGTAGAATCTAAAAAATCGCTCATCTATGTACCTAACCGCCATTGGTTGGTACGAACGCGATATACCCTCATTTGGCTCATTCCTACGTTGTCTTCTACATGAATATGATGAATGCAATGTAATGCAATATGATGACACAAATAACATGATTAGATCAAAAATGTGGTATATGTAGAAAATAGGGTTTAAGGGTTTAGAGGTATACTTTGGCGCCATTGCTGGGTTGAGGGTTGTGAGGGACGAATTGAGTAGCCTACTTGCTAAAAAGGACGCCAGAGGATCACCGAAAAGAAGGTCTCATCGGAACCCGAACGCTGGAGGAGGAAATGAAGGCTGTGAGACACTATTTTCGTGATAGAAAGACCAAACACACGAAAGATAGGGATAGGTTCCAAACCTAAAGGCTTTTGGTTGTCGGCGTGGACGCGAGAAGTTTGGTCGGAGAGTTTTGGAACGATTGGAGAAGAAATCGCGCGAGAGGAGAGTGTGAAGAAGACGAACCCTAGCGATTCGGCGTTATAAAATCGTGAATCCAGTCGACTGATGTGACACATCAGTCGACTGATAGTGGTTCATTGACCAGTTCACAGAATCGATAGTCGATTGCTCCGGCTCGACACTTGACTGCTGAATGTTCTGTGAACTACGATCTCATCGACCGATGTAGCCGACACTGATCGGCGAGGCACTCATTGTGGCTCTTCTACCCGATGAATAGTAACAGATCGATTGATTGTCCATCGCCGAGTCCGGAAGCGACACGATCGGGCTCGTGGTATCGTGCTACAGTGTTATCAGTCGATTGATATCCTGTATCAGTCGACTGATATCTGATTTTCAGTTTTGAAATTAAGTGAATTTCGATTTCTTCACTTAATTTGTTTCATTTTAACATGTTTATGCATGTATATCGAGTATATTAGTGTTATGCCTGTGTTTATGTATTTATTAATGTATTTTGGTATTTGATTTCATTTTCACAAGCATTAACATCCAATAGTTTCAAATCCTAGCATCTCACCCTTTCTAAGTGTTGAAATACACACTCAAGGTGAATGCTATATTTTATAAGATGCAAGACACCATAAACATTTCTTCCATGCAAACATATGGTAAAACACATGAAGCATGGTAAGTATGTGATATCAACATGTATAATACTTGAGTATTAATCTTAAATGTAATTTCTAAGCCTTAAGCCAATTTTCTTGATACACTAAATCCTAAAGTGTGCCAAAATCCCAAATTGCACACCAATACCTCTAAGTCTAAATGTACCAAGTTTAATCAATTTTTTATAATTCTCAAAACTTATTGGCACATCCTAAAAACTTTTAGGATTAAAATTCAAATCTATTTCCAAGGTATCTATAACCTTGAAAATATCATAAAGTGTCACCTTTATCATGGTTAAGTTAACTACCCATCCATTTAAAGTTGGCACACCTAAACCCATCTAGCGTGAATCGATCACGCTCTTAGGAACCCAAAACCTATTTGAGCTCCTTGAATTAATTAGGTATTCCTTAGGGATAACCTCCCTAGATACCCTCCTAATGACCCTCCTAGGCTTTGAAGCCTTGGTCATTTGGGTTTTGCCTAGATCAAATCTAGAGGTAACTCCCCCTTTGACCTTCTTAATGGCTTCCCTAAGTTTCTTCGAAACCCTAGCCACTAGGCATATACCTTGGTTACTCTTAGGGATGACTTTCCTAGTAACCTTGGTTTTTCTAGACCTATGTTGTGTTCCATAATCGAATGGAACACTATATTAGGTCTCTTTGGGCTTAGGTTTGTGACCCAAACCTTTCTTGCCCTTACACCCTAGGTTTTGATTTTTACTATTTGACTTAGATTTTTGATCATTTGACCCTTTAATATGATTTTGTATATTCCTAAGGGTCTTCTCTAATTTCTTAAGCCTTGACCTCAAGGCTTGGTTTTCTAGCTCTAATTGTCAAATTTTTGATTTTTCATCTATTCTTTGGACATTGTTTTTCCTAGGCATGTGTCTATGGTTCTTTGGAGTAAGACCTAGATGATCCTCTATTTTTCTAATAGATTCCTTAGGAAGAGTTTTTCTAGGGACATTAGTCCTAAATTTCTTTTTATTTGAAAAATTAAAACTCTTAGCACCTAGACAAAAGTATTTATTGTTCTTAGCATGCTTTTCATGTACAATAGCAAGATTATTAAAATTATTCCTAGCATGCTTTTGACTTTTAAACTTAGAAGGTGCATTATTGAAATATACCTTAGGGTTAGCCTTAGCTCCCCCTACTTGCGATGCTCCTTCTTGGGTCTTTTTCTTCCCTTTTTGACATTGACTCTGGTAATGTCCCTTTTGATGGCATTTGAAGCACACCACGTGCTCCTTGCTCTTCTTGGAGGGGACTCCAATTTCATTTGACTTTTCTTGACTTTTAGGCACTGGTGGAGTCTTCTTGACCCATTTAGGACACTTACTCTTGTAGTGTCTGGATTCCCTACACTCAAAGCATATTATGTGATTTTTATTTATAATCGACATGCTTGAGTTACCTAGGGTGGTGGTAGGTGCCGGAGTTTGAGCTTCTTCATCTTGATTGGATGTGGAAGGCTCTTCTTGATGATGCTCCGGAGTGGAAATTCTCTCCTCCCCCTCAATCCTAGAGGTGGAGGCTTCTTCTACTTCTTCCACCTCCTCTTCCACCTATCCGGAAGTTGACTCCTCTTCGACTTCCAAATCCTCACTTGCTCGTGAGGAAGATGAAGCTTCTTCTTCGGGCTCTCTCTCTACTTGAGCCATGGATGGTTCTTCATGGAGCTTGGCCAATTTTTCTCATAGCTCCTTGGCATCTAGACATTCACCTAACCTAGACACAATATCATTAGGCAATGAATTTAATATCAATTGCATTACCTTATCGTTTCTCTTAAAGGTTTGGACTTGCTCTTCGGTCCATCTCTTCTTCTTGAGGTATCCACCTTTTGGACCTCTTGAAAATTCAAATCGCTTCACTAGGATCATCCAATCTTCGAAGTCCATCATGAAGAAGTTCTCCATTCGTGCCGTCCATTGCTCAAAACCTTCTTGTCCATAGAAGGTGTATGGAATTGGGGTGTTGATGTCCCAACCCAATTGTTCTTCAAATTCTATCTTCTTCCTCTTCACCCTCTAGCGTCTTTTTCTCCCGGCGGCTAGTCCATAGAAGAGCCCCGGGCTCTGATACCAATTGTAGAAGATCTCGTGACCGCTAGAGGGGGGGAGGGTGAATAGCTCGTTTCGTTTGATGGAAGAATTCGTTGTGTGCTTACTACAAATGATTAGTGCGCAGCGAAAATAAAGCAATAACAAGATACAAACACGCAAACACAATAATATAATATGGTTCAGAACCGAATGGTTCCTACTCCATGGATCGGGCTCGTAAGAGCCCTAGTGATGCAAATCACACACCACTGCTAAGTAAACTCCTTCTCGGAATAATCCAGAGGTAGAGAAACCTTGTACAATGATTACAAAAGTAATACTAATCAAATACAAGCAAAATACAATAATGAATTGCAATACAAGTAAAGAAAACAACTTTACAAGAGCTTTTGGATTTCTTGCTTTGTGGTTGCTTGAAATGCACTTGGAGACCCTGATTTGCAACAGTAAATTGCCCCAAAACTCCTCAAGAATCGGTGTCAAATCCCTCCTCCTCGAGCTCCCTTTAAAGCTTCTCTTTGGGTTGGATTTTGCCTAGCAGTCGAATGATCGAGACCATCAGTCGACTGCCACTGTAGCTATTGTCTCACAACAATAAGAAACACGTCAGATAAGTCCAACGGTTACACCATCAATCGACTGATCATACCGATCAGTCGACTGATTGCTCAATCAATCGAGTGGTCGGGCCGATCACTCGACTGGAGAACCTTCTGTGCCCGTGATCCCGAGCATCAGTCGACTGATCACTAAATCGAGCAGTCGATTGCCAAGCTCTGGCAGTCGACTGATAGGACACTTCCCACAGTCAAACCCTAGTTGACTCACACCAATCGACTGACCCATGGTCCCAGTTGATTGATACACCTCAAATATGAGATTTTAACGCAAGTATGGTGCCCCCATACTTGCTAGACCACCCTTAGCCTATACCTAAGCCTTCTAGCCACCTCCATAACCTCGCGCCTATCGGATCCCTCCAAGTCATCCATACGCTAGCCTTCAGGTGGTTCCATCTGCTATTGTTATGCTAACGGTGTCTACACCGCCAAGGCACATTGGACTTACGCTGCCAAGACTCCGCTTAGACTTTATGCCGCCAACCATTGGACTTATGCTGCCAAGACTCCACCCTTGGACTTATGCTGCCAAGACTCCACCCTTGGACTTTACGCCGCCAATATCAAACCCCTTGGACTTTCCAAATGCCAATACTCAAGCTTGGACTTTCCCTTGCCAACCCACATTGGACTTTCCATGCCAAAACCCATGCTTGGACTTTTCCTTGCCAAGACCCATGCTTGGACTTTACATGTTGAGTACTCAAGACTTGGACTTTCCAAATGCCAAGTGTCCCACTTGGACTTTCCATGCCAAGTACCCATGACTTGGACTTTACCATGACAATCACATTGTCATACGTTTTGTCGAACATCAAAACATCGCTCGAGTCAAACTCGAGTCCGATCAATCGTGACTTAGGCCGATTGCACCAACATGAATTACTTTGAAGAGTCGACTGATACTGAGTGGGAAAAGAGAGGTTAGACAGTCACCCTTTATTGGAGATCAAAGATATAGTCTTAGGGATTTTTATTAACTATGCTAGTTAGATCATTACCTGAGGTAATGGACAAGGCATGTATACTATTGTTGATGCAGATAGTGGAGGACTAGTTTATGGTGTTTCATAGAGATTTTAATCATTGAGCTGCTTGAGCTTCATTTTATAACGTTAAAGGTACTTTTGAGTACTTAATTTGTGTTGTATAGAGAAAGTAGAGTTAGTTGCATACCATTTTCGGGATCAGGCCATTACTTGGTTGAAAACGTAGAAAATAATCTTCGGGGAATAGTATCACTTGGTCACGGTTTAGTGATGTTGTGAGAGAGTATTTCCCCGCATCATTTTCTTAAACTAATTGTTAGGAAATTCTTGAGCTTCAAGTAGGGTGATCATTCGGTAATGGGAGTACCATGTGGGGTCGTTAGACTTGCAAAGTTTACGCCCACTTAATAGCTCAAGAAGGTGAATGGATGTCTTAAGTCACTCAGGGTTTATTGGCTTACATTTGGATCAGGATACTTGGATCTCCTATGAGCTCCTACCAGTAGGTATTAGATCGAGTCATGAGTATAGAAATGACTCTGAACAAGTGTTTTAAGAGTTGGAGACCGATAAGTAGATATTTCAAGTCAAATATTGGAATTAGAAGCCTCCGAATGTTGGATAAAAGGAGTAAGATCAGAGTCATGGGTCATGAGATATTTTTTGACCGTAGAAGGCCAACGACAGATCATCAGTGTTGGAGGATCATGGCCCAGCTAGAAGGGGGGAGGGTTGAATAGCCCTCATTGATCATCAATGGAAATCACGTCTTAATCGTCTACACTTACGATTAGCGCAGCGGAAATGCTAAAACAAGACAATTAAAACTAAACAAGATAAGTAAAAAAAGCAAACGCAAACACGAGGATGTAACATGGTTCACGACCCTTGCCGCTAATCCACGGATGATTCGTATGACGAATCACTCCTCAACTCAATCCACTAGTCTCTCCTTTAGCCCAAAGCAAGGTGGAGGTAAACCTTCTTACACAATCTCTCCCTCTTACAATAGATTTGAAGTAAGAACAAGGAGGAGGAAAACACGTTCACAGGACTTGAGAGTATGAATAGGAGTTAAGCATTGACCTTCCCAAGGCCCTCAACCCTATTTTTTATAGAGAGGAAGGGTTTCTTCCCATTGGGCATGCAATAGTCGACTGCTGCATGCATCAGTCGACTGTTGATGACTCCAACGACTTCTAACCCAACTGAATCATGGTCATCACAACCAACTGCTCACTAGGCAGTCGACTGATCAAGCCATCAGTCGAGTGATCTAGGCAATTAGTCGACTTAAAACCCTTTTGTGCCCACGACCATTTTCAGCAGTCGACTAATGGTGCATTAGTCGACTGCCAAACCCTAACAGTCGACTGATGGACCAGAAATACTTCAATCGAACACTAGTCGAGTGCCATTGACTCAGAGCAGTCGACTGCTATCAATAGCAGTCGATTGGTGTCGGGTAAAATGTCAAACAAAATACTTGTTTGAGCATTCGACGGTCGGGTAAACCTCAAACCACCTGTTTGAGCATCCGACACTTCCTTTCGTTGGGTAGAAACCTCAAACTCATGTTTGAGCATCCAACTTATCCAAACGTCGAGTAAAACCTCAAACATAAGTTTGAGCGTTCGACTTGTCGGGTAAAATCTCAAACCTAAGTTTGAGCATTCGACACTTGACTTAGTCATTCGGCCAAGTTCACCTATGAGCTACCATTACAATCGCTCAATCTCTTATCTCCCATGGAGTCCCTCGCCGAAGCTCTCTTCGTCCGACCACGTCCCTAAGATGCACTAAGCCCGCGGCTCCTCCAGTGCCATCCTTCACGTCTTGTTCTGAAGTCTGCTTTCTTTGGCTTCACTCCAATGCTCCTCGTTCGGTGATCCCTCGGATGCACCAAGCGTACGACTTCTGCAATGCCTTACTTAACCGACTCAAGGACCCGAGCCATGAGATGGTGAACTCACCAATGCTTCATCAAGTCAACACATGTGTGATTCACTTAAGTCCTGCACAACTTAAACACACATATCAAATCACATAAATAACTTAACTTAAACCCTTTGCCACACACATCAAAACCAAACCATACTTGGGTTGATTGCCCTAACAATCTTCCCCTTTTTTATGTGTGGCAACATGATTAAGTTAGGTAAAACATTAACAAATCACTAAGGCAAGGAAAGCATGTAAACATAACATGAGTATCAAAACAATCCCCCTTAATACATGCAACTCCCCCTTAACACATGCTATTTTCTCCCCTTGCATGATTAACTTAAACACTCACATTTCTCCTCCTTTGATACCATCAAAAACATTAAACATATGTCATATAACATGACATCAAAGTTTAATGGAAGAAATTCACCAAAATCTGACTAAAAACCAGTTAAAATAGGTTACTATGCTCGTGCACAGTACATCAGTCGACAGTCGACTAGCACATAAAAATCTCGATTTCTGATTTCTGAACCCAAATTTAGAAATACATTAAAAATTCCAAAAAATTTGAAAAATCATGAAATTTGGGGAACATATTTCTTATAAGTCCCTTTATCAATGAAAAATTATTTTTCATGAAAATTTATTCAATTTTCAAAAATAAGGAAAAAACTCAAAAGTTGTAAAAGTTCTCAATTATGTATCAACTTTGAAACCTAGTTTTGCCTTGAAATGTTTTAAAACATGAACCCACAATTTATAAAACATGAAATGGTTTTAAAACATTTAAAATATCCAACCATGATCTTTGGGCAATATGTCTATGAATTAAACATATGCTTTCCTCATAGTTGGTCTATGATTGCTATGTCATGATATTCTAAGTGACCCATCTAAATGCCATAAGCATTAGTGAAACACTTGTATCAACCTAACATCTCACCCATGCTATGTTTTCAATCAAGTTCTCCTTATGATGAATGTGAGATGTAACTAAAGGTAATTATACTTAACCAAAATTTCATGCAATTCTATCCAAGGTTAAGTATTATTAAAAACACCCATCATGATTATAAAACAAGTATATCATATAACTACACATCATGGTCATGCATCAAGTATAAAATAAAGTATCACAAATCATGATTTAAACATTATCACCCAATATCACAAGTCAAAAACTATTACTCACATCATCATAAGTCAACCAAATAATCATGATATAAAATAAGTTCAAATATGGTTGACTATCCTAAGTTTCTCTAACCCTTGAGGATTGACTTGGGAACCCAATATAAATTCTTTCCAATAGGGTTCACCAAGTACTCCTTTGAGATCCATTTCCTAGCTACCATTGTTGTTTTAGATTGACCTCTAGCAATTAAACTATGATAGACTTTTTCAATTTTGGTTCCCTTATAACCTAGGCCCTTTTTGTTAAATCTTGCCCTTTGGCTCCCAATAATCATATTCAATGTGTTTGAGCCAATTGTGAATTTCTCTAGGGCCTTAGTAAGAAAATCTACCTTTTCCCTTAGAGTCCTATTATCTTCTAAGCATGCATCATTAACACTATAAGAAATAGAATCATCATGTGAGCATGCATTTTTGAGTTTTTCTTATAGAGCCTTAATTTCATCAAACATGCATTTATTTTTCTTCTTAGCTCTAAATAAGTCCCTAGTTAAACTAGAAATTATGGAAATAACCTTTTTAGGAGGGAGATTTATTACCTACCTCACTTACCCAATCCTTTTCTTCCGATTCTGATGTGGATGCTTCCCCTTCACTTGAGCTCTCCTCCTCATTTGTGCTTCTTTCTTCTTGCTCGGAGGAAGTGTAGGCTACATCTTCAATCCCCATGAGTACAAGATGCATGAAAATTTCTTCCTCCGATGAGGACGAGTCATCCCACGTAGCTTTTAAGTTCCAGGGCTTTGACTTTTTCTCCTTCTCCTTTGACATCTTTTCTTCTTTTTTCTTCCCTTCTTTCTTCTTGTCTTTCTTCTTCCTTTCTTTCTTGCTCTTGTTTAATTGGGGACACTCATCCCTCATATGTCCCTCTCCTTGGAAATTGTAGCATATAATCTTTTTATGCCTTCTTCCCCTATCATGAGACTTGTTAAATTTAAAACCTTTTAATGCATGTCTCACCTTTTTTACCATGTAGGCTTCTTCATTGGTGTTCATGGAGGAAGATGATTCACCATCCGATGAAGGTGGTGTAGACTCCTTCTTTTGTTGGCTACTAGTGCTACTCCCCTTGATTGCTTGATTAGATCTTCAACTATTCCTTCAAGCCTAGTTTCATATAATTCCATGGTAGAAAAGAATTCTTCTAGAATACTTACCTCTAGATTCTTTGAGATGTAGAATGAGTCCACCATGGAGCTCCACTTAGATGATCGGGGGAAGGCATCTATGACTTTCATGATCATGTCTCTATTGGAGAGCTTCTCTCATACACTTGATAAACCATTAATTATTTCTTTAAATCTAGAGTATAGAGATAATACCTTCTCCCCTTTATCTAGCTTGATATTGTTTAATTGTGATCAGAGTAGGTCCCTTCTTGCTAGCTTAATTTCTAATGTGCCTTCATGAAGCTCCACTAGCATCTCCCACATCTCCTTAGCACTAGCGCACTCTCCAATCCTATTGATTTCTTGTTGAGGGAGCACGTTGTAGAGATGGTGCTTGGCTTTTGAATTTGCAAGGTGCTCCTCTCTTTGCTTCTTAGTCCACCTTGATTTTTTGATTGGCTTCCCTTCTTCGTCCCTAGTTATATTGAAACCGATTTCCATAATAACCATAATATCAAAATCCGTTTCGAAGAATACCTCCATTCGTTTCTTCCACCAAGAGATGTCGCCTTCAAATTTGGGTGGATGGATATTCGAGCCAGCCATTTCGTTGTCGTGCTTGTTTTGGCGATGAGTCCGTTGACAAGCTCCTCGCTTTAATATCACTTGTTGGTGGATTGTGGCCCAGCTAGAAGAGGGGTTGAATAACCCTCGTTGATCGTCGATGGAAATCGCATCTTAATCGTCTATACTTAAGATTAGTGCAACAAAAATGCTAAAACAAGACAATTAAAACTTAACAAGATAAGTAAAGAAAGAAAACACAAATATAAGGATGTAACGTGGTTTACGACCCTTGCCGCTAATCCACGGATGATTCGTATGATGAATCACTCCTCAACTCAATCCACTAGTCTCTCCTTTAGCCCAAAACAAGGTGGAGGTAAACCTTCTTACACAATCTCTCCCTCTGACAATAGATTTGAAGTAAAAACAAGGAGGAAAACACATTCACAACACTTGGGAGGATGAATAGGAGTTAAGCATTAACCCTCCCAAGGCCCTCAACCCCTCTTTATAGAGAGGAAGGGTTTCTTCCCGTTGGCATGCAATGATGCATGATCACCTGATCACGATTCCTAACGGCCGACCCGGATCAATCGCGGTCATCACAACCAACGACTCACTGAGCAGTCGACTGATCATGCCCATCAGTCAATTGAGCAAGCCATCAGTCGAGTGATCCAGACAATCAGTCGACTCAAAACCCTTCTGTGCCCACGACCATCTTCAGCAATCGACTATCGTCCCTTGGCAGTCGACTGATGGTGCATCAGTCGACTGCCAAACCCTAGTAGTCGATTGATGGGCCAGAAATACTTCAGTCAAACACCAGTCGAGCACCAGTCGAGTGCCATCGACTCAGAGTAGTTGACTGCTATCTATAGTAGTCGACTGGTATCAGGTAAAACCTCAAACAAAACACTTGTTTGAGCATCCGACTGTCGGGTCAATCTCAAACCACATGTTTGAGCATCCGATACTTTCATTCATCGGGTAGAAATCTCAAACTCATGTTTGAGCATCCTACTTATCCAAACATTGTGTAAAACCTCAAACACAAGTTTGAGCATCCGACACTTGACTTAGCCATTCGACCAAGTTCACCTATAAGCTACTATTACAATTGCTCAATCTCTCATCTCCCATGGAGTCCCTCGCAGAAGCTCTCTTCGTCCAACCACATCCCTCAGATGCACTAAGACTGTGACTCCTCCAGTGCCATCCTTCGCCTCTCGCCTTGAAGTTTGCTTCCTTTGGCTTCACTCCAATGCTCCTCGTCTGGCGGTCTCTCAGATGCACCAAGCACATGACTTCCGCAATGCCATCCTTCACCGACTCAAGGACCCGAGTCATGAGATGGTGAACTCACTAATGCTTCATCAAGTCAATACATGTGTGATTCACTTAAGTCCTGTACAACTTAAACACACATATCAAATCACATAAACAACCTAACTTAAACCCTTTGCCACACACATCAAAACCAAACCATACTTGGGTTGATTGCCCTAACAATCAGAACCTTCTCATGCTTATCAGCGAAATCAGAAGAATGACTTCGAAGAGATTATGTGCATGTAGTGAAGATCACGAAGACATGCAAAGTCAGATTATCTAGTTGGATTAGTTTATCTGCTTCTACAGTAGCAGCCAATATATATATGATGAGAGGGTGTACTTTGAAGACTCAGTTGAAGACCATTGATATTGCCTTCGGGATGATCCACAACCTTGACAATAGAAATCATCATTGAAGAACGGATTATCACACCGACATCGTCTAAGGGCAGTCTTTTTCACTTACAGGAACTAAGTCGTCAAGAACAAAAGTTGGATGAGTTTACATCATTACTCGAGAGGAGGCATAGAAGGTCGAAGGATCGGTCATTCGGAATATTATCTTAACAGATATATTGATTGATACGGGTAGTTCATCATTGTTAAGTTTAGAGTGTTTTTGGATGGGATTAAGGGAGTTCCTATACATCGACTTTGTGGGTTGGTGGTTTCTTTACTGTCAGGTGAGATGTTGACCAATAACCAAGAAGTCAAGGGATGCCCTTAGACTTCAATAGACATACTTTTACTGCAGACATATCCCTATGGATATCTAAATTTTGGAATGTTAGTATGTCATGCCTCTCAGATGTGCGTATAGTTTGAGAGCATTCGGATGTAGTTTCAGATGAACTCCCAGGCTTGCCACTGCATAGACAAGTGGAGTATGTGATTGAAATAACTCCGAAAATGACTTTGGTATCGAAGACCCCATACCGGATGACACTATGTGAATTTGGAAGAACGTAGGTTGCGATTATAGTAGATATGGGATGAGGGATTTATCTGCCCCAGTATTTCTCCTTGGGAGGATCCGAGACTTCAAAAAAAGAAGAAGATGGATTTATGAGGTTATGCATCGATTGTCGACGACTCAATGTAGTAGCTATTGAGAATGAATATCTGCTGTTGTAGATAGATGATCCGTTTAGATTAGCTAAATGACACCTGTGTTAGTAATATATGAGAGTTGTCCTAAGGCAATCGACTTATGTTTGAACCATTTATATGATAGATGAAGATTCACTATTTGAGTATACATGTTTTTATGTATTTGATTGGATCTTAAACTCATTTACTGAATTTCCACGATAGGATTCACAGCATGAGAGAATTTGTGATTGGATCACAACTAGTGAGTATCTCTACATGTGTAATTGTGATGTATCAAAATTATCCCTAGTCGATGAATTGATGAATTTGGACACCATCAATTCTGTTGAGACTAGCACGAGGTATACTCCTTGGTGTATCCAAGTAGCTAATTCTCACTGGCTGGAGACATTGTGATGTCCGGAGTTAATCGTGGATGCTAGTTATGGTAACTAGTTCATTGGAGTGACCAGCCGTAAGACTTCATATGGTTCTCTGCATATAAAGATATGTCAATGAAGTTCTTACTGCAGCTTAAGTGCGATGTTCCTTTGACTTGCGGTATTCAAGTCATCTTGATCATGAAGACTTATGCTTTGACATCTTAAGCAAGCATCTCTGAGGAGATGTGGACCCGGGATGATTGGGTATAAGTCGAAGTGATCGAAGGTGTTTGAATAGCCTATAAAGGATTCACCACTCCTTGCGAGGAGATGTATACCCATGGCCTCTCGTCGGATTGTTACTAAAGTCTTTGGCCAAAGCATTACATGTTTAGAGTAAGGTACTCTTCGATACATGTGCAGTAACTAGAATCCGTAAGACGAGGAAATGATACTTGGGCTAGGTGTGACGTAGTCAGCCTAGTGAGGACTGACACAATAGACCATGTCCTGAACCAAGTGGGTATAAGATGAGTGAAGGGAATGGGGCACGATTCATTCGAGCTGCTGAAGGGTTTCAGAAATAGTTCTGGATCAACCGTTGATCTTTTCGGTTAATTGGGGATCATGATGTACTACTAGGTGTCACTCATGATCATTCTATAATTAATGGTTAATTATAGATGGCCAACATAAACCAAGAACCTATTTGGTCACACGCACAACGAGCGTAATCCGAAGGATTTAAAACGAGCTTGAGAATGGGATTCTCAGACCGAGAGAAACTAGGTTTTGTTGGACCAAACAAGAAGCGAGCATGAAATCGTTTCAGTCGCAATGGAAGTGTGGATGAGCCATGTCTTATGAAGACATGATGGATGAACAAAATTGGTTTGGTTCTAATCAAATGGAGGAGAATAAACCAAAGGGTTGGTTTGTTTTAAACGAATGAACCAAAGTTGGTTCGGTTCATTTTAACTTAAAATAAACCATCATGGTTTGGTTTATTTTAACTTAAACTAATGGAGCGGGTTAACGGGCATTTGGTTATGATCCGATAACCATTAAGAGAATTTGTTCTCTATAAAATAGGGCTTAAGGGTTTTTGTTAAACCCTAATCCAAAATCCCTTGACCTAATTGTTGCCGCTCCTCCTCCCCTTGGTGAAGTCCCCCTTGCGCCACCACCAAGCTCCTTGTCGGCGCCCGAAGGTGCTGACCTTCCCTCTGCTGCCGAGTCGCTGCCGGAGGAGCTCCGGAGATCTCCCTTGGGTTCGGCAATAAGGTGAGCTTCAACCTTCCTTTTTGGCTGGCCCTTATTCCTCCACCAAAGTTGTCCAGTTTTCTGGACAGCTTGTTTCCTTCTTGTCGGAGCATCATTTGGACGACGTTTGGAGCTCCGACAGCGCCTGCCTTGCTGGAGATTCGATCTCCGGCAATCCTCATAGGTGGAGGATGAATGATTCGTCAAACGATTGACGAATACCTCTCTGGAGAAGCGAGTTTTTGAGGACTCGTTTTGGATCCGAATTTTGATTCGGATCGTGATCTTCTCTCGATCACATCGTCTTCAACACGAGGCTAGTAACCCGTACGAAGACGAGGCTCATGACTTTGTGAAGTCATCCCGAAGATACTCGGCGTGGATACAGATAGAGACGATTCTAGCGAGGATCGTTTCGGTTGATGCCGTTCCCACTACACGTGATACGTCAGGTATACGTAATTTAAGTTTTCTTTTATTGCAAAATTTAAATTTACGGTTATGTCTACACATGTTGTACTATGCATGCGTGTGATGTGTGTGTTGTAATAAATTAGATTTATTATTTTATTCCTTCCGCTGTGCACATGTTTACGAAACATGTTCGAACACACACTCGCCGCGGTGCCAGAAACCCAACAGTGGCATCAGAGCCCAGGTTGTGTTTCGACATAATCGTAAAATTGTTTTGCGATAGTCATAATAATATTTCTAGAAATTTTCTACTTTTGGAAAGTTAGAAGCATTTATGGAAATTTTTAATTTTGGAAAGTCAAGAAGTATTTATGGAAATCTTCTACTTTTGAAAAGTTGAAAGTATTTATGGAAATTGATATTTTCCATAAATAAAATATTTGATTAGATTTGGAAATTTATTTCCTAATTTAATTATGATTTGATTTGGGAAATCAAATCTTAAAATATTTTATTTTCATAAAGTAGTTTTGATGATTTAGGAAATTAGTTTCCTAAATTGACTTTCCTTAATCAACTATTTCCACAAATAAAATATGTGATTAGATTTGGAAATTTGTTTCCTAATTTAATCATGATTTGATTTTGAGAATCAAATCTTAAACATATTTTATTTCCATAAATAGTTATGACATATAAGGAAATATAATACATGACATAATTATATATCATGTAATTGCATTAGATGCATATCATTATGTCATGCGTGTCGTGACTTGTAGATGTATGTCATGTAGATAATAGTTATTTGCATGCAAAGAGGATGAGACATAAAAACCCTTTCTCAATATTAAAGCCTACACCTTCCATTAATATGGTTAGAACCAGAGTTTCGTTTCTTGTTTGGGTTGTTGGACTCTCTCCAAGCCCGGCTCGAACCCGAACATGTTCAAACCATGGAATAGTTTAATACTAATATGGTAAGAGTCAGAGGTCAATCGTTAGCTTTGGTTGTTGGACTCTCTCCAAGCCGAGCTAATTGGTTGAATGCACTCTAACCATATTAAAATTATGTCTTGATTAATGGGTTGGCTTTAACCTGAAGCATCGGCTTGTTGGACTCTCTCCAAGGTCGATGTGAAGGGAGGTGAATTTGGGTGTTATGCATATGATGCATACTTGTTAATGTGTTAACAACCCAATGTATGTGTGAACATTTAATTAGTTGATAGCACATTGTGATAGTTGCATATACGTGATATGCAATCGGTATATTTGATACCTACCTTCGTGGTTATGAATGACTTGTTGGACTCTCTCCAAGGTTGTTCATATATATGTTGGATATCAGCCCATTCGAAGATGGACCTGCGATCTCCCGAAGTGATTTTGGGGTTTTTTGAAATTCGAAAAATGAATGGGATTTATGAATGTATATTGATGCATTTTAAAATCATTTTCTCATATAAGCTCAATTTGTATTTCTAGGATAATTGATTGATCATGATGTCTTTGAATTTGCACTCTATCTTGGATTCAAATAAATTGACTGGGTCGAACTTCTTGGACTAGCTTTTGGATTCAACTTGAGAATTGTTCTTAAGGTTGAAAAGCTTGTGAATGTCCTCGAAGCGCCTCTTCCCGCCCATCCTAGTGACAATGCAACTCTGGACCAATTGTTGGCATATCAGAAACATGTGACTGATTCTGAAATGATGAGTTGCATCATGCTAGCCGCGATGGTACCCGAGCTGTGGAAGCAGCATGAGCATATGAATGCTCATACCTTAGTCCTTCATCTTTATGAGTTGGTTGATGAGCAAGTGAGATTCGAAAGGTTCTAAGTCTCTAAGCTCCTCTTCACCTATGAGATGCAAGAAGGTTCATTTGTGGTATTACTTAACATGCTAAAGACTGTGGAGCCTTCTGAGAAGCATGAGCAGGGGACGGTGCTGTTAGTTGATTCCTCGAATAAAGGTTCTAAGAGGAAGTCAAAGGAATAGTAGAAGGGGAAGAAGAAAAAGGCTAAGAAGACAGAACCAGCACAAAAGGGTACTTGCCATCATTGTGGCAAGGAGAGCCATTGGCGAAGAAATTGCAAGATTTATCTTGAGTCCGTGAAGAAGAATAAGGCATCAGATGCCCCATCTTCTTCAGATATCTTCGTAATTGATTATCATTCTATTTCCTCAAACACTTGGGTATTGGATACTGGGTGTGGCTCACATATATATAATGACATACATGGGCTAAGAAATAGAAGAAGACTCGTCAAGGGAGAGTCAAATTTACGTGTTGGGAATGGAGCAAAGGTTGCTGCACTCGCCATCAGAACGAATTTGTTGAAACTCCCTACAGGACTTGTCTTAGAACTAGACAATTGCTTTTATGTTCCTTCGTTGATAAAGAACATCATTTCTATTTCTTGTTTAAATAGAAATGGGTACCATTTGACTTTTAGTAACAATTGTTGTTACATAACTTTGAATGGAGTTCTTTATGGGACTGGAACTTTAAACAATGGCATTTATACGTTGGACGTACCCAGTGACGTTTTCAATATCAAAGCGAGCAACAAGCGTGCTCGAAAGGATAATCAATTAGACTCCTACATGTGGCATTGTCGTCTTGGCCATGCAAGCAAGAAACGCATGTCCGAATTACACCGATGTGGAATTCTGGAATCGTTTGAATTGGATTCATATGATACATGCGAATCATCCTTGAAAGGCAAGATGACTAAGTTACCTTTTACAGGAAAAGGTGAACGAGTGGGAGAGTTGCTAGGTCTAATACATACTGATGTATGTGGACCTATGTCACTCAAGCTTTAGGAGGCTATACCTACTTCATTACCTTCACCGATGATCACTCACGGTTTGGGTATGTGTTCTTGATGAAACACAAGTCTGAAGCCTTTGAAAGGTTCAAAGAATTCAGAAATGAAGTAGAGAAACAACATGACAAGAGTATTAAAATACTTCGATCGGATCGAGGTGGTGAATACTTAAGTCAAGAGTTTCTTGATTATCTAAGAGACAATGGTATATTGTCTCAATGGACTCCACCATATACACCACAGCATAATGGTGTATCTGAGAGGCGTAATCGAACCTTGTTGGACATGGTCAGGTCAATGATGAATCATGCAAATCTTCCCAAGTCCTTTTGGGGCTATGAACTTCAGACAACTGTTTACTTGTTAAATAGAATGCCAACCAAGGTAGTCTCCACTACTCTATATGAGATATGGAATAGTAAGAAACCTCATGTATCTTACTTGAAGATATGGGGTTGTCCTGCTTATGTGAAGCGGACTGTATCAGACAAATTGGATGCTAAGTCTGATAAATGTCTATTTATTGGATACCCTAAGGAAACAAGGGGTTACCAATTCTATCATCTTGTGGAACAAAAGGTGTTTGTTTCAAGGCATGCTGTGTTTCTAGAGAAAGAGTTTCTCTTGCAAGAAAACAGTGGGAGTGCCATCGAGCTTAAGGAGGCTCGAGAGACTCAAATAGACATTGATGAGATACCTGGTGAAGCACAACAGCCGATAACTCATAGTGATGAGCAATCGGCTGGACCTATTGAAACACCACATCTTCGTAGATCTGGTAGAACACGCAACATTCCTGAGAGATATGGATTTCTCGTAAGTGAATCGAACGACGTGTTACTCATTGATGATGAGGAGCCTACCAGTTATGAAGAAGTGCCGACAAGTTCAGAAAGGGATAAGTGGCTTGATGCCATGAAGTCGAAAATGAATTCCATGTATGAAAACTAAGTTTGGAACTTGGTTGACCCACCTGAAGGCATCAAGCCTATAGGGTGCAAGTGGGTTTTCAAGAAGAAAACCGACATGGATGGTAATGTGATTACCTATAAGGCTAGATTAGTGGCGAAAGGATATCGTCAAAAACAAGGTGTTCATTATGACGAAACCTATTCGCCTGTAGCTATGCTTAAATCCATTCGGATGCTCCTGGCCATAGCGACTCATTATAATTATGAGATATGGCATATGGATGTGAAAACAACTTTCCTTAATGGAAACCTGCTCGAGGACGTGTATATGATACAACCTGAGGGTTTCACATCGGTTGATAAAACCAAGGTATGCAAATTGCGACGGTCCATATATGGATTGAAGCAAGCATCCAGGAGCTGGAATATCCGTTTTGATGAGACAATCAAAAAGTTTGATTTCTCACAAAATCCAGACGAACCTTGTGTGTACAAGAAGGTTAGTGGGAGTGCAGTCGTGTTCCTTGTATTGTATGTCGATGACATATTACTTATAGGAGATGATGTTTCAGTCTTATAGTCAGTTAAAATTTGGTTATCCAAGACATTCTCCATGAAAGACCTGGGAGAAGCAACCTACATCCTCGGGATTAAGATCTATAGAGATAGATCGAAACGGTTGCTTGGTCTTTTGCAGTCTACATATATAGACCGAGTGCTAAAGAGGTTTAGCATGTCGGAATCCAAGAAAGGTTTCCTACCCATCATGCATGGGATACACCTTTCGAAGTCTATGTGTCCGCGCACAGAAGACGAGAGGATTTGCATGAGTAAGATTCCATATGCATCCGCTATAGGATCTATCATGTATGTTATGTTATGTACGAGGCCCGATGTATCGTACGCTTTGAGTGTCACGAGTAGATACCAGTCTGATCTAGGAATGGATCATTGGGTGGCTGTTAAGACAATCCTTAAGTACTTAAGAAGAACTAAGGATGTGTTCCTAATATATGGAGAAGGGGACATGGTGATACGCGGGTATACGGATGCCAGCTTCCAGACAGACAAGGATGATTCCAGGTCTCAGTCTGGATACGTGTTCACTTTGAATGGGGGCGCAGTGAGTTGGAAAAGTTCCAAACAAGACATCAGAGGCATTCTACCACCGAGGCAATACATTGCGGCTTGAAGCAAAGAAAGGAAGCGGTTTGGATCAAGAAGTTCATTTATGAACTTGGTGTGATTCCATTGTTGAAGCAATACCGGTGCCCATCGCGACAACAATGGAGCAATTGCACAGGCGAAAGAGCCAAGGTCTCATCAACGATCCAAACATGTGCTTCGCCGCTATCATCTTATCAGAGAGATCATCAGTAGGAAGGAAATACAAATCGAGAAAATCCCCATTGAAAGGAACTTAGCGGATCCTTTGACTAAGGTAATACTTCAAAGTAAGTTTGAGGGTCATGTTAGAGCTTATGGTATTGGATACCGTAGCGATTGACATTAGGCCAAGTGGGAGTTTGTTAGTAATATATGAGAGATGTCCTAAGGTAATCACCTTATGTTTGAACCATTTATATGATAGATGAAGATTCACTATTTGAGTATACATGTTTTCATGTATTTGATTGGATCTTAAACACATTTACTGAATGTCCACGATACGATTCACAGGATGAGAGAATTTGTGATTGGATCATAACTAGTGAGTATCTCTACATGTGTAATTGTGATGTATCAGAATTATCCCTAGTCGATGAATTAATGAATTTGGACACCATCAATTCTGTTGAGACTAGCACGAGGTATACTCCTTGGTGTATCCAAGTAGCTGATTCTCACTGGCGGGAGACATTGTGATATCCGGAGTTAATCGTGGATGCTAGTTATGGTAACTAGTTCATTGGAGTGACCAGTCGTAAGACTTCATATGGTTCTCTGCATATAAAGATATGTCAATGAAGTTCTTACTGTAGCTTAAGTGCGATGTTCCTTTGACTTGCGGTATTCAAGTCATCTTGATCATGAAGACTTATGCTTTGACATCTTAAGCAAGCATCTCTGAGGAGATGTGGACCCGGGATGATTGGGTATAAGTCGAAGTGATCGAAGTGTTAGGGCAATCTCTTGCCATGATAAGGTTTTGATGTGTGTGGCAAAGGGTTTAAGTTAGGATGATATTGTTATTTGATATGTGCGTTGGAGTCTTGCAGGACTTAGTAATTCGCACATGGAGCCTTGGCGGGTTCACCCTCACAACCTCGGTCTTTGAGTCGGTGAAGGATGACTTTGTGGAAGCCGTGCGCTTGGAGCATCCGAGGGACCGCCGGACGAGATGACTTGAAGTGAAGCCAAGGAAGCAGACTTCAGAGGCAAGAGACGCGAAGAAGCATTGTAGAGCCGTGCGCCTGATGCTGCCGAGGGACGTGGCCGCGAATGAAGAGAGCTTCGGCGAGGGACTTCGAGTGAGATGAGAGAATGAGTGAAATGTAAGTAGCTCATTAGGTGAACTTGGCCGAATGGCTGAGTGTCGGAGACTTGACCGCAAGGGTTAAGGTTTACAAGCTCAAACTTATGTTAAGTTTGAGTTTCCACCCGATCGCCATGGAATGGCAATGATCGCTTCCGAGTCGAGTGTGGGTTCGATCGTATCCGATCGATGGGTTTATGCAGCCGATCGCCATGGAATGGCAATGATCGCCGAGGATATCGCGCATTAATCGCCGTCGAGCCGATCGGGCCGATTGATGGAGGCAAAGAATGATCGGGTGAGGTCCATCACGATCGCCAAGAGTTCCGTTGACTACAACGGCCGGGATCCGACGTGTTCGAGGCCGCAGTGACGGCAATGATCGCCAAGGGCAGCAATGAATCCGTGGCGCTAACGGAAGAAATCAACCTCTCTATAAAAGAGAGGGTGTGAGCCTCGAGAGGCTAATGCTTATGCTCTAAGTGATCTTCCTAGTGCCCCACAAGCTCTAAACTCTTCTTACTTGTTTTTACTCCATTCTTATTGTAAGAAGAGTGATCTTGATTGTAAAGGTTACTCACCTAGCTTGCAAAGTGAGAGACCAACAAGCAACATGTAACTGAGGAGTGATTCACCTCGGACGAATCGGGATCGTGGATTAGAGGTGTAGCCATGAACCACGTTACATTCTTTGTTAGCGTTTGTATTTTCATTTATTGCTTTGTCTTTATTGTTTATGCTTCCGCTTGCGCTAACGATTGTGTAGACGAGCAAACGAACGAGAGAATTCCGACTTCCATCGGAAGAGGGCTATTCACCCCCTCTAGCCAGCCAATCGATCCCCTACAAGTGGTATCAGAGCCAAGGAAAGCTTGTCGAGGACTAACCGCCACAACAAGCAACTTTCGAAATGGCCGGCTCCAACATCCATCCTTCGAAGTTTGAAGGAGAATTCGCTTGGTGGAAGAAGCGAATGGAGGTATTTTTCGAAATGGATTTTGATATTATGATTACAATGGAATCCGGTTTTGTTTTGCCTAGGGATGAAGAGGGGAAGCCAATAGAGAAATCTAGGTGGACCAAAAGGCAAAGGGAAGAGCACCTTGCAAATTCAATAGCCAAGCATCATCTCTTTAATGTGCTCCCCCAACAAGAAATCAACCGAATAGGAGAATGCCTAAGCGCCAAGGAGATGTCGGAGAAGCTAATTGAGCTTCATGAAGGCACATCCGAGGCGAAGCTAGCAAGGAGAGATCTCCTCCGCTCCCAACTATCCAACATTAAATTAGAAAAGGGAGAAAAGGTAACTTCTTTGCATTCTAGATTCAAAGAAATTTTAAATGGACTAACAAGTGTAGGAGAAAGGCTCTCCAATCACGATATGATAATGAAGGCCATAGATACTTTCCCCCGATCATCCAAGTGGAGTTCAATGGTGGACTCATTTTACATTTCAAAGAATCTAGGCTTGAAGGAATACAAGAAGAGCCAAAAATACAACCTTCAAGGGGAGTAGCATTGTTGGCAAATAAGGGGAAGAAGAAGATAGAGATCCCCTCCTCCTCCGATGATGAAGCCTCTACCTCCTCCATGGATAGCACGGAAGAAGCCTACATGGTAAGGAAGGTAAGACGTGCATTTAAGAATTTTAGATTTGATAAATCTCATGATAGGAATAGAAGACCAAGGGGGAAGGTCATATGCTACAATTGCCAAGGAGAGAGGCACATAAGGGACAATTGTCCTCTCCTAAACAAGAGCAAGGAAGAGAGGAAAAAGAAAGAAGAAAAGAAGAAGAAAAAGGGGAGCAAGAAAAAGAAGGAAGAGGAGAAGAAGACAAAAGAAAAGGGGAAGACCAAAGCTCTAAAGGCAAGGACTTGGGATGACCCATCCTCATCCTCCTCATCATCATCGGATGAGGAGAATGCCTTTGTCACCAATTTGGCCTTGATGGCCTTTGATGACTTGGATTGCTCTTCATCCGAAAATGAAGGATCAAGCTCAAGAGGAGAGAGCTCAAGTGAAGGGGGAGCTTCTACATCCTCCTCATCCGAAGAAGAAGAAGAGGATATGGAAACTATGGTAATGAAAGCCTCTCCTAAGAAAATAGTTTCCATAATTTCTAGTTTAACTAAGGACTTATTTGTAATGAAAAAGAAAAATAAAAGCATGCTTAATCAAATTAAGGCATTGGAAAATAAGCTAGAAAATGCATGCTTAAATGATAATATTTCTTCTAGCTTAAATGATGCATGCTCACATGACCTTTATGTGCCATTAGATGTTAGTGATGCATGTATAAATGAAAATAGGGCCTTAAGGGAGAAGGTAGATTATTTACCAAAAGCCTTAAAAAAAATTCACAATTGGCTCCAACACATTGAACATGATCTTAGGGAGCCAAAGAGCTAGCTTCAACAAAAAGGGCCTAGGTTATAAAGAAAAGAAAAATGAAAAGGCCTATAAATGCCTAATTGCTAGGGGACAAGATAAAAAGAAGGTAATAGCTAGGAAATGGATCCCCAAGGAGTATCTAGTGAACCCAATAGGTAAGAACTTATTTTGGGTTCCAAAATCCATCCTTAAGGGTTAGAAAACCCCTAGGATAGTCAACCATATGCAATTGACCTATATCATATTTTGGTTGACTTAGGATGGCGGGACAACATTTTTAGAATAGTGTTGGGTGATGATAACGTGCCCATAAACAGATAATAATGCTTAAATCATGATGATTAATGTAATTGCTATGTATATGTGCAATCATGATTTATGATTTTGATATTTGGCACATCATCATAAGAAATAGGGTTTAAATCATGCCTTAGGCGATATTTTGTTTATTATCATGATATAATACCTAATGCATGAGAACAATTCAATGAATACATGTATTTCATGATCATAATGTGAAATTAAGTCATATATATCTTTATGATCATGAGGATTGTTAGGTTGATACTTAGCCTTGATAGAATTGTATGAATATAATGGTTAAGTATATACAAATACCCCCCTAGGATGCATCTCACACTCACCATAGGCTACTTTGATTGAAAACTTAGCATGGGTGAGATGTTAGGATGATACAAATGTCCACTAATGCCTATGGCATTTAGATGGTCATTTAAAGTATCAAAATAGCAATAATAGACCAATCATGGGGAAGACTTATGTTTAATTCATAGACATATTGCCCAAAGATCATAGTTGGATATTTCATATGTTTTCAAAATAATTTCTTACTTTAAAATCCATGTATTCATGTTTTGAAACAATCCTAAGCAATACTAGGTGTTAAAATGGATACTAACATGCTAAAAAACTAGTGATTTTTAAAGCCTTTGGATTTTTGGCAAATCTCGGAAAATATAATGATTTTTCTTGAAAAACTATTTTTCATTGATAGATATACTTAAAAGAAATATGTTCCTCAAATTTCATGATTTTTTGAATTTTCTGGAATTTATAATGCATTTCTGAATTTCACCCAGAAAATCAGAATTTCGGAATCCTTTGTGCCATCATTTATACATACTCGATAGCAATGATCGCCCACCGAACCCAATATTTTCTGATTTCAATTTAATCATGTTTTTGGTATTTTTCTTCTATTTAACTTGATGCCATGGATTTATAACTTAGTGTTAATCTTTTTGATGGTGTCAAAGGGGGAGAAGTAATTATGTTTAAGTAAATTATGATAGGGGGAGAAAATTTGAGAAAATTTGAAAATTTGTATGGGGAGTTTCATGGATTAAGGGGGAGTTGCATGTTGCTATATCATGTTTATGTTTACATGCTTTCTTACCTTAGAATTTTCATCAAATGTTTTTACCTAACTTAAACAGATTGCCACACATAAAAAAAAGAGAGATTGTTAGGGCAATCTCTTGCCATGATAAGGTTTTGATGTGTGTGGCAAAGGGTTTAAGTTAGGATGATATTGTTATTTGATATGTGCGTTGGAGTCTTGCAGGACTTAGTAATTCGCACATGGAGCCTTGGCGGGTTCACCCTCACAACCTCGGTCTTTGAGTCGGTGAAGGATGACTTTGCGGAAGCCGTGCGCTTGGAGCATCCAAGGGACCGCTGGACGAGATGACTTGAAGTGAAGCCAAGGAAGCAGACTTCAGAGGCAAGAAACACGAAGGAGCATTGCAGAGTCGTGCGCCTGATGCTGCCGAGGGACGTGGGCACGAACGAAGAGAGCTTCGGCGAGGGACTTCGAGTGAGATGAGAGAATGAGTGAAATGTAAGTAGCTCATTAGGTGAACTTGGCCGAATGGGAGTGCCGAGACTTGATGCAAGGGTTAAGGTTTACCCGATCACGGAAGCTCAAACTTATATTAAGTTTGAGTTTCACACAGCACCAATCGATTGCCATGGAATGGCGAATCCGCTCGAATCGAGTGTGTTCATCGTATCCGATCGATGGGTTTATGCCTCAGCAATGATCGCCGAGGATATCGCGAACAGAACCGCCGTAGCCGATCGGGCTCGACTACGAGGCGAGCCGATCGGGTGAGGTCCATCACGACCGCTAAGAGTTCCGCTGCTGACTACAATCACGGATTCGACGTGTGAGGTCGCCCGCCAAGGGCATGCTTATGCTCTAAGTGATCTTCCTAGTGCCCCACAAGCTCTAAACTCTTCTTACTTGTTTTTACTCCATTCTTATTGTAAGAAGAGTGATCTTGATTGTAAAGGTTACCTCCACCTAGCTTGGTGCAAAGGAGAGACCAATAGTGATTGACTTTGGAGGAGTGATTCACCTCGAATGAATTGGAATCGTGGATTAGCGGCGTAGTCGTGAACCATGTTACATTCTTTGTTAGCGTTTGTATTTTTATTTATTGCTTTGTCTTTATTGTTTATGCTTCTGCTTGCGCTAACGATTGTGTAGATGAGCAAATGAACGAGAGAATTCCGACTTCCATCGGAAGAGGGCTATTCACCCCCCTCTAGCCAGCCAATCGATCCCCTACACGAAGGTGTTTGAATAGCCTATAAAGGATTCACCACTCCTTGCGAGGAGATGTATACCCATGGCCTCTCGTCGGATTGTTACTAAAGTCTTTGGCCAAAGCATTACATGTTTAGAGTAAGGTACTCTTCGATACATGTGTAGTAACTATAATCCGTAGGATGAGAAAATGATACTTGGGCTAGGTGTGACGTAGTCAGCCTAGTGGGGACTGACACAATAGACTATGTCCTGAACCAAGTGGGTATAAGATGAGTGAAGGGAATGGGGCACGATTCATTCGAGCTGCTGAAGGGTTTCAGAAATAGTTCTGGATCAACCGTTGATCTTTTCGGTTAATTGGGGATCATGATGTACTACTAGGTGCCACTCATGATCGTTCTATAATTAATGGTTAATTATAGACGGCCAACATAAACCGAGAACCTATTTGGTCACACGCACAACGAGCGTAATCCGAAGGATTTAAAATGAGCTTGAGAATGAGATTCTCAGACCGAGAGATACTAGGTTTGGTTGGACCAAACAAGAAGCGAGCATGAAATCGTTTCAGTCGCAATGGAAGCGTGGATGGGCCGTGTCTTATGAAGACATGATGGATGAACCAAATTGGTTTGGTTCTAATCTAATGGAGGAGAATAAACCAAAGGGTTTGGTTTGTTTTAAACGAATGAACCAAAGTTGGTTCGGTTCGTTTTAACTTAAAATAAACCATCATGGTTTGGTTTATTTTAACTTAAACTAATGGAGCGGGTTAACGGGCCTTTGGTTATGATCCGATAACCATTAAGAGAATTTGTTCTCTATAAAATAGGGCTTAAGGGTTTTTGTTAAACCCTAATCCAGAATCCCTTGACCTAATTGTTGCCGCCCCTCCTCCCCTTGGTGAAGTCGGCGCCAACTGCCCCTTGCCGCTACCCACCACCAAGCTCCCTTGCCGACGTCCAGAAGGTGCTGACCTTCCCTCTTTCCGGTGTCGAGCTGCTGCTGGAGGAGCTCCGGTGATCTCCCTTGGGTTCGGCAATAAGGTGAGCTTCAACCTTCCTTTTTGTCCGGCCCTTATTCCTCCACCAAAGCTGTCCAGTTTTCTGGACAGCTTGTTTCCTTCTTGTCGGAGCATTGTTTGGACGACGTTTGGAGCTCCGACAGTGCCTCCCTTGCCGGGGATTCGATCTCTGGCAATCCTCATAGGTGAAGGACGAAGGATTCGTCAAACGGTTGACGAATACCTCTCCGGAGAAGCGAGTTTTTGAGGACTCATTTTGGATATGAATTTTGATTCGGATCGTGATCTTCTCTCGATCACATCGTCTTCAACACGAGGCTAGTAACCCGTACGAAGATGAGGCTCGTGACTTTTTGAAGTCATCCCGAAGATACTCGGCGTAGATACGGATAGAGACGATTCTAGCGAGGATCGTTCCGGTTGATGTCGTTCCCGCTACACGTGATACGTCAGGTATACATAGTTTAAGTTTCCTTTTATTGCAAAATTTAAATTTATGATTATGTCTACACATGTTGTACTATGCATGCGTGTGATGTGTGTGTTGTAATAAATTAGATTTATTATTTTATTCCTTTCGCTGTGCACATGTTTACGAAACATGTTCGAACACACACTCGCCGCGGTGCTGGAAACCCAACAACCTGTGTATACTCTAAGTTTGGTTTAGGATCGGGATTTCATTAGCTTAGAGTGGAATAGGTAGATGTGCAAAAGATGACATTTCACACTCGGTGTGAACATTATGAGTTTTGGTGATGCTGTTTGGATTTACTAGTGCTCCAGCCATATTCCTAGATTTGAGTAATCGAGGACTCATGGAGTATTGGATTAATTTGACATCATCTTTGTAAGTGATATTTGTGACCATTGAGTTGCTTGAACTTGGTTAGATACCCGTGATGGCACTATTGAATACTTGACTTATATTGATGCAGAGAGAAGGTATTTCCCTGTGTCATGTTGTGCGTCCACCTTGTAGTTCCAGATGGGATTAGGAGAGAGCTCTTATACATTGATTATGTAAGTTATTGGGATTTTTATCGTTACTTGAGGTGTTTAACTCTTCTCGAAGTACTTGAGTTGTTCAGCATGACAATGCTTATTTATGGTTCTTGGGTAGGAAATTTGGATACTAAATTTTTATTAGTAGGGAGAATGTAAGATATCAAAAAATAAAATAATACTGGTTAATTATGAAATTACCTTATAGATTTTTTTCTTCAGGAATTATTAGAAATTTTCTCGATTTAAATGAAGTTCTTATGATATTTTATGGGAAAAGATTTAATAGACTATTATTAAGGAGTTAATTGAGTTAATTAACCTAGATTATAAATCTAACACTAAGTTTATATCCCCGTGCCCTATTCCTCTCTCGATCCACCGTTTTCCCGATTACCTCTTCTCCTCATTCCCGATCGTTAACTCCCCTTCCCCTCTTCATTACTGCTGCTCGAGCTTGCAGTGCCACCCCATCATCGTCGCCATGTCAGTCGTTGCTCCCATCATCGTTGCTCAAGCCTTTTCGTCGCCCTTTGCTCTCACCATCATGGATTCCTTGCATCATTGGTCTCACCACAAGCTCAAGCAACTATCGCCTTTCTTCTTCCGATTCGACAACAGCAAGCACCCGCCGACCTCTGCTCCAGCTAGCTCCTCCAACCACCTTGATCTACTCTCATATGACTCTCACGACAACCGTTGCCCCCTTCTCGGAGATGGATCCCCTCTCACAAGCCGTTCGGCGACGCCATCACCATCGTGAGTTCGTGACCAGATCGACGACACCATTTGCCATGACCACTACCAAGTTTGTCGCCATCATCTTCTCTGTACTTATCATCATCGTGATAGTGGGATGTGCTGCCGAATCTGCTATGGGCAAATGAAACAATGTTGAGTAAGGGGTTTTTGTTTCTTTTATTGGTATCGGAGAAGGAGAGGTAATGTTATGGATTTGATTTTGGGTTAATTGGGTTTTGGTTGCAATTCAATCGAATGATTTAGATTGGATGCCTATGTTGGGATCAAGGAACTGTGCTAGGTAAACTAGGTAGGCTTAGATACTATGTATTTGCTGATGTTGGGATTGTTGAGGCTGGTGTTGGTTATGGCTTTGTGATTTCTAGGTGAAAAGGGTGATCGGAGCAAGGATTTCTATTTCAATTATGGATCAAGAAGGAATTGAAGCTACGCAAGGTGTGTGGATCTGGATAATTTTATTTAGTTGGATATCATGATGAAAGTGCAAGTAGTTTTATAGTATGTCATTGATTACAAATATTGTGGGGTAATTGATAATAATGGAGTTAGATCAGCTTAGGGGATAATGTATTGATGAGGGTAAATTAACCGAGGTAATAAGAATCGATCATTGGATGTAGGAATAGAATTTAGTTTTATTCTATGTTTATGTGCAAGACCTTGATTCAAGACAGATTTGCGGGCACGAAGGCCATCAGTACGATTTGCTTATCAGGTGGATAGTTCTTCTTTTAACTCTTGTAGATCTTTTATCTTAGTGCATGAACGAATATGATATTAGAATCTTTCTTGACTCCACTCGATATTTTTTTGTGCTTGATACTCATCCACGTGATCTTAGAGATAATCTACTTGATGTCTATACAGTCTCTTTTTCTATCCGTTTTATTTGGTACCGTTATACTTGCTATTTTGATATGCATTGGTTATGATTTAGATTTCTGATTATGATTATATATTATTGTTGTATAATTATGATTGTACTTATATGTATGTTATATTTATTTATTTTTATTTATCATCACACTACATACATGCTGACGACCACACTTGACCACTTAGGAGTAGTGGTGGCGGAGGTGCGTGCTCATCCCGTCGTGTCAACTCAGCCACTCAGAGGTAGTGATAGTTGGAGTTGCGAGTAGTAGGGATTCCATGGTATATAGCTAGATAGCTATTATACACTGGTCACTCAGTTCCACTCAAGAGTAGTGGTAGTTGGAGTTGGTTGCAGTTGTTATGCGTCTGTCCACCCAGGCCATACATTGGGGTCATGGTAGTGAGGTGCAGATAGTGACCATGCATATGCATTGTGATATGTGCTGTATATATTGGTGATATATTACATATGCTTGTGATTTGTTGCATATTCTTGTGATTTGTTATATATGTTTGAGCTATGATTGTTGCAAATATTTGTACATGGTCATTCATGTCATTTGCATGTTTATGCTGTCCTCTGTTGCTCACGTGGCCACGAGCTATACTATTATAGATCTCTATTTATTTTTGTTCAGTACATTATACCGGGAGGATCAGGTTAGTATATGGATTTATTATATATTTTTTTATTGTTGTTCAATTGATATATCCTGTAAAACTGTATATCCTTTGACCTCCATATATTTATTTAGTTCATGCACTATCTTTCATATACCACTGAGTCTTATACTCACCACCACATAACCTGAATTTTTCTGTCTCCTAGGTAGTAGATAGAAGATTGAGGATATGTTCTGATGCTCGGAGTTCTGCTAGTCGGTCCCACCTCACATCAAGATGTTGGTTTTTTATTTCCTTATTGTTTAGCATTTCGATATGTATGTTGTTCGCACTTTGATATATATTTTAAAGCTGAGCTTTAGTATTTTGTGTTCGTGGTTATCAGCTTGTTTGTTTATGTTTTCTAATTGAATTAAAGTCATGTCGGCTTGCACCTTTGTGATTTTGTATCCTATATTCGACCATTTTGCTTTAATATTGTATATAGCTTATGTGACAATAGCTATTTGGGCCTTGTAATAAGTTTGTATCTTATATTGTCACTAGGGGGTATCATCTGATTGATGGATAAGTATACTCTCGGTGCGTGACAAAAGGAGATTGAAATCTTCGTGAAAGTATATAACGAAGGTAAGGGGCTTACCTGGAAGCAACGACGAGGGCTCGATGAGGCAGAGACAGCAACGAGCAGCCAATGACGACGCAAAGAAGCGGCAACGAGGCTACAAGTACGATTTGCTCAGGTCGAGATCGCACTGGGATCCCTATCGCAATCGCGTGATCCCCGCTGCAGGGATCGCGATCCCTGTAGCATCGCGATCGTGATCCGCGATCCCGATCGCGGGATCGCGATCGCAATCCCTGATCAATTAAAATTTTAATTTATATAATTAATTAATATAGAAATTATAATATAATTATAATTAAATAAATTATTAATTAAAATTTTATATAAAATATAAATTAATTATAATTATAATGTATCAATTTTAATTTATGTTATTGATATATCAATTTTCTTTAATGAAAAGTATATTTATTTACTTTTATCCCTTTGATATCAATTATTTTAAGGAAAAAAAATCGAAATATATTTAATAATAAATACTTGAAATCAAATGAATAATGAACCTTTAAAATAATAAAAATATTAATATTTAAAAAATAAAAAAAAGTATCAAAATAGTATCGACAAGTACGATACGATATCGAAACTGTATCGTTCTAATCACTGATCGAAATTTCAATATGGATCAAAATTTTAAACCTTGAATGGAAGTCAACAGTGGAGAAAACATCTTATTATATTTCTATTCCACTTCTCTACCTTTTTCTTCTTCCTCACTTACAATTCCTCCCTTTATTGTCTGATTCTCCCCTCAATCATTTGAGACAGTGTCCTGATTTTGTCAAAAAACTGTCCTATGCTATCGGGTGACAGAATTCTATGCGTCGACAGTCAAATATCTGTTGTACAAAAAATCCTCCTTCATAAGGGAGAGCTCTTGCACTGGCTTCGGACAGTCCTCTTAGCATCGGCGGAGTCAATTCAGCAGAGCCAATTTGGCAGAGCCGATCTGGAAGAGCCGATCCGGAAGAGTCACATAGTTGCAGAGTAGAACCGAATGGCAGAGCTGCACTGCAGAACCGAATGGCAGAGCCACACCGCAAAACTGAATGACAGAACCGCAGAGGCGCACCACAGAACCGAATGGCAGAGCCGCAGAGTCGAACCGCAGAACCGAATGGTAGAGCCAAACCGCAGAACCGAATGACAGAGCCGTAGAGCCAAATCGCAAAACTGAATGGTAGAGTCATGAGTAGCCGCACCCAGAATCAATGGCGAGCGAAGCCAGAACCGAATGGCAAAGCCCGCGAGCCAAACCGCGAAGCAGAATGGCGGTAGCCGTGAAGCCGCATCAGAGAACCGAATGGCAGAGCCGCACCACAGAATCAAATGGTAGAGTCGCAGAGCCAAACCGCAGAACCGAATGGCAGAGCCGCAGAGACAAATGGCAGAGCTCAGAGAAGCGCTCGGTTATTCCGCAACACTACTCGTTGTCGAGGCCTGTGGTTTCCACAGCGTCCTTAAAACAGATTCGCCCCCTCCTGAGTGCTTTCGAGGGTGATGGACGACTGTTTCCCAGGATACAATGACAAAAACTAGGTGAACGATGAAAGCACAGGTCATTTCTGACGAACTGACTACACCAGAGAGCTATCAACGACACAGAAGGGAAAACGAGGAGAGTCGGAGGGAAAAATTCATTTTTGTCTCCAACGCTTCCTCTCCTCTTTTATAACCCATAGCATATTAATCCAATTAATTACATAATTAATGGATTAATGCTCACTTTTGGAACGTCTGCAATCAGCCGTTTCAACGCAAGCATCAATGCATACGTTACAAAAAATGGAACGGATTAGCAAAAAGTTGGTTGGATCCACTTGGGCAAATTATGCCTAGATCGGTCTTACATTCGACGTGCGCAGGTCGCGCTTTCACACGAGTCACCTTGCAGTAGTGCAATCCGGGCCTTGGAATCGCACCCCCCCTGCGCACCCACGCATGAGAGAGAGCCTTTTCCCTTGCATATGTTCACAACTACAATGCTTGTGATACATTATAAACCAACCAAGTTGTCCCTCAACTTTCAATGTGGGACTAAACTCCTCCTCAAGAGGGTTTCTCCATCCTTCCATTTCCTTGTTTCCATTCACATTTCCAACAATCCCCCACATGAATGGAAATTGATATGTGATATCTCTCAGCAGTAAAGTCTGGCATAGGATAGGTAGGTTTTATCCTTTGAACCTTTCCTTATGATAATATGTTTTCTTACTAGTTGATTTAGTAGACACAATGTCTTTGAACTATTCGACCCTTCATATAAGCATTGCCACATTTCACATAGGACTTTCCCTGATGTCCTTCAGTTCTCATGAGTGTGTTCGTTCTTGGCCATGAACATGCTTGGTTCTACGAGAAGATTTAAGATTTGTGCCTTCCAAATCCCTTCGAAGCGACCCCACTTCTTTCTCGCATAGGTGACCCTTTTAAGAGTATTCCATACCGCTCTATTGGATCATTAAAAGCCATATGCTTATCCTCTATCTTATCACTGTTTCATTATCTCATAACCCCCACAGCGATCCTTCTTAGTCGATGCAGTTAGGTTGTCCCTTTGAACCTAGTTCTTGGGATCTCCAATCCCCATAGGTTGGGTTTCCTTTGCACCAACATTCATTATCGGCATCAAACCCATCCTTCGAGATGAGCTCGCAACTAACTCTCTATTAACCCTTTGGTTAGCGGATCCACAAGGTTATCCTTTGACTTTACATAGTCAATAGTGATAACTCCCATTGAGAGTAGTTGTCTAATAGTGTTATGTCTACGACGCATATGTCTAGACTTTCCATTATACAAATGACTTTGTGCCCATTCAATCGCTGACTGACTGTCACAGTGTATGCATATCGCGGGCACGAGTTTTGGCAATCTAGGAATATCTTCTAAAAATTATCGTAACCATTCAGCCTCTTCACCATATTTGTCAAGAGCCACAAACTCAGATTCCATCGTGGATCTAGTTATTATGGTTTGTTTAGAAGATTTCCATGACACAGCTGCACCCCCTAAAGTGAACAAATATCCACTTGTAGACTTAGAGTCTTTCACTTCAGATATCCAATTAGCATCGCTGTATCCCTCGATCACAGCTGGATATCTTGTATAGTGCATCCCATAATCACGAGTATACCTCAAGTATCTCAGTACTCTTGTTATCCCTTTCCAGTGCTCAACACCGGGATTACTCATGTATCTACTCAGTTTGCTTACTACGTAAGCTAAGTCTGGTCGTGTACAATTCATTAGGTACATCAGACTTCCAATCACTCTGGAGTACTCTATCTGAGAGCTACTCTTCCCTCGATTTTTCGATAGATGTTGACTCATATCTATCGGAGTTCATGCCAACGCAGCATCATTCTTGTTGAACTTCTCAAGAATCTTATCCATATAGTGGGAGTGACTGAGAACAAGTCCTTCGGCTGTTCTAAGAATTTTAATTCCTAGAATCATATCAGCTAGGCCCATGTCCTTCATGTCGAATCTTGAATTCAATATTTCCTTAGTGGATTTAATTATCTTATCATTATTTCCAATGATAAGTATGTCATCTACATAAAGAAATAAGATGACAAAACCATTTTCCATGTCTTTACTGTAGATACATTTATCACACTCATTGATTCTAAATCCATTATTTAGCATGAAATTGTCAAATTTTTCATGCCACTGCTTAGGATCTTGTTTCAAGCCATATAGTGACTTGACCAATCTACATACCTTGTTTTCCTGTTCAGGAGCAGAAAAACCTTCAGGTTGTTCCATATAGATTTCCTCTTCTAAATTTTCATTTAGAAAAGTGGTCTTCACATCCATTTGATGTATTTCCAAATTCCACAATGTGACAATTGCTAATAACACTCTATAGAGGTTATTCTTGATACCGGAGCATATGTATCAAAATAGTCAAGGCCTTCACGTTGTCGGTAACCCTTAATTACCAATCTAGCCTTGTATCTATCTATTGTGCCATCCGATTTCTTCTTTCTCTTAAAAATCCACTTACAGCCTAATGGCTTACTTCCCTGAGGAAGATCCACAAGCTCCCAAGTATGATTTTGTAAGATAGAAGTGATCTCAGATGCAATCGCTTCTTTCCAGTGAGGTCCCTTAGAAGATCTTAAAGCTTCTGGATAGCTCAGTGGTTCACTTTCTAACATGAAAGTGATAAAATCCGATCCAAAGGATTTTTTTGTACGAGCTCTTTTACTCCATCTAGGCTCTACCTCTACTGGTTCACCCTTATGCTCTTCTTCTTGTGTTTCAAAGGTCCTTTTTGAGGAATTTGCTTCCTCTCTAGACTTATACGGAAACACATCTTCGAAGAATGAAACATTTCTCGATTCAATTATTGAGTTCTTATGTATTTCTAGAATTAGCGACTCATTCACTAGAAATCGATAGGCACTACTATTTTGTGCATATCCTAGAAATATGCAATCAACAGTTTTTTGTCCTATTTTAATCCTTTTTGGATTAGGCACCAATACTTTAGCAAGACACCCCCACACTCATAAGTATTTATAGGATGAATTTCTACCATTCCATAATTCATAAGGGCTCTTGTCTATATCTTTTCGGAGTACCTTATTTAATAGGTAATTCGCTGTCAAAATAGCCTCTCCCCATAAATTTTCTGGTAGCCCAGAACTTAATAAAAGAGCATTCATCATCTCTTTTAAAGTATGATTTTTCTTCTCAGCAACACCATTTTGCTGAGTATATGGGGTTGTTGTCTGATTCCATGTTCAGCACACAACTCAGCGAACGGTGAAACATATTCACCTCCTCGATCACTTCGAATCACCTTAATCTTCTTATTAAGATGATTTTCAACTTCATTTTTATAGAGAATAAATTTCTCTATAGCCTCATCCTTACTTTTTAGAAGATACACGTAACAAAATTTTGTGTTATCATCTATAAAAGTAATGAAATATTTATTTCCACCATGCGTCGGAACCCCTTTTAGGTCGCATACGTCCGTGTGGATTAGGCCGAGTGGTTTTGTATTCCTTTCAACATGTTGGAGAGATGACCTTGTCATCTTTGCTTCGGCACAGGTTTTACACTTGTGTTTTGGGTCTAGGAGGAATGTCAGAATGCTTTGCATATTAATTAATCTTCGCAATGAATTATAATTAACATGTCCTAGTCTACTATGCCACAACACAGATGACTCAAGCATATAAGAGGAAGAACTTTCAATTTTATTCATTTTAGGCCTATTGACCATTACACTGAGCTTAAAAAGCGCATCATTTTCATACCCCTTGCCTACAAACATTCCACTCTTGAACAGAACTACTCTGTCCGACTCAAATACAATGCGAAAGCCATGCTTGATTAAAAGTGATCCAGACACCAGATTCTTTCAGATCTCCAAAACATACAACACATTGTTCAGAGTCAGATCCTTGCCCGAAGTCATTTTCAGCACCACTTTTCCACGACCCTTGATCTCCGAGGTTGCTAAATTCCCCATATATAGTTTGTCTCCATCTTTAACTTTTTCAAAGTTATGGAGCAGCTCCTTGTTGCAGCACACATGTTTGGTGGCTCCTGTATCAATCCACCATTACCGCGGGTTCGAACTGATGAGGTTCACTTTAGAAATGACGGCACACAGATCTATGTCCGGCCCTTCGCTCACATTAGCCTCCTGCTTCTTCTTTGGCTTTCTACAACCTGAAGATTTGTGACCAACACGGTCACAATTGAAGCATTTTCCTGTGAATTTCTTCTTGCTAATGCCTCCTTTAGGCTCCAGTTTGGAAGCCTTTGACTTCTTCCGTTGTGAGCCCTCGCCATGTTTAACCACATTGGCTTTGACCACTGCCTGAGTGAATGATCGCCTATCCGAGCTCCTATTGTCTTCCTCAATCCTGAGTCGGATGATGAGCTCCTCGATATTCATCTCCTTTCTTTTGTGCTTCAAGTAATTCTTAAAGTCCTTCCAGCTAGGAGGGAGTTTTTCTATGATTGCTGCCACTTGGAAGGTCTCACTCAGCATCATGCCTTCAGAGTAGATCTCATGCAGGATCACTTGAAGCTCTTGGACTTGACTAATCACCGTCTTGGAGTCCACCATTTTAAAGTCCAGGAATTGGCCAACAACAAATTTCTTGGCCCTTGCATCCTCTGTTTTGTACTTCCGATCTAAGGATTCCCATAATTCTTTAGTCGTTTTCTTTGTGCAGTATACATTATACAACGCATCTGCCAAACAGTTGAGGATATAGTTTCTACAAAGAAACTCTGAGTGGTTCCAAGCCTCCACAACATTGAAGGTTTGGGTATCCAAAGTACCCTCAGGTACCTTGGGTGGTTCTTCTGTCAATAACCTCGCCAGATTGGTCAGGTAGAAAAGCATTTTCTGCTGCCATCTCTTGAAATTCAATCCAATGAATTTCTCTAGCCTCTTGGCGTGGTTGATTGAGACGGTCCCAATTGTTACAGTAGGAGGGTTTACCTACACTTGTTGAGTAGTAGGCTGTGCTATCGTCATCTCAACTTGGTCCGCCGCCATTGCAATTGGATCCGCCGCCATCACAACAGAGTAGAATCTATTTTAAGTTTTGTTGTACAAAAAATCCTCCTTCACAAGGGAGAGCTGTTGCACTGGCTTCGGACAGTCCTCTCAGCGTTGGCAGAGTCAATTCAGCTGAGCCGATCTGGAAGAGTCGCAGAGCCACAGAGTAGAACCGAATGGCAGAGCTATATCGCAGAACTGAATGGCAGAGCCACACCGCAGAACCGAATGGTAGAGCTGCAGAGCCGAACCACAGAACCGAATGGTAGAGCTGCAGAGCCAAACCACAGAACCGAATGGCAGAGTCGTAGAGCCAAACCGTAGAACCGAATGGTAGAGTCGTAGAGTCGCACTGCAGAACTGAATGGCAGAGCCACATCGTAGAACTGAATGGCAGAGCCGTAAAGCTAAACCACAGAATCGAATGGCAGAACCGCAGAGCCAAATGGCAGAGCTCGGAGAAGCGCTTGGTTGTTCTGCAACACTACTCGGTGTCGAGGCCTGTGGTTTCCACAGTGTCCTTGAAATAGATTCGCCCCCTCCTGAGTGCTTTCAAGGGTGATGGATGACTGTTTCCCAGGATACAACGATAAAAACGGGGTGAACGATGAAAGCACAGGTCGTTTCCGGCGAACTAACTACACCAGAGAGCTATCAATGGTGCAGGGGGGAAAACGAGGAGAGTCAGAGGGAAAAATTTATTTTTGTCTCCAATGCTTCCTCTCCTCTTTTATAATTCGTATCATATTAATTCAATTAATTACGTAATTAATGGATTAATGCTCACTTTTGGAACGTCTGCAATCAGCCGTTTCAATGCCAAGCATTAATGCATGCGTTACAAAAAATGGAACGGATTAGCAAAAAGTTGGTTGGATCCACTTGGGCAAATTATGTCTCGATCGGTTGTACATTCGACGCATGCATGTCGCGCTCGCACACGAGTCACCTTGCGGTAGTGCAATCCGGGCCCTAGATTCGCACCCCCCTGTGCACCCACGCATGAGAGAGAGCCTTTTCCCTTGCATATGTTCACAACTATAATGCTTGTGATACATTATAAACCAACCAAGTTGTCCCTCAACTTTCAATGTGGGACTAAACTCCTCCTCAAGAGGGTTTCTCCATCCTTCCATTTCCTTGTTTCCATTCACATTTCCAACAATATCTGTGTGTCACTCGCTTTGAAACTTTTTACACATAATGTGAACTACAAATTTTTATTGATGCCAGTACTCCTGTGGTGCAATTTCTATCAAACTATTGCCCATTCTCAGGATATGGTGAACATTATCCTAGTACATTCAGTAGCACATTTCCTTGTTAGGCATAAACTCGCACCATTCTTCCTGCCTTTGCTGGCACAAGTCCGTACAATAAAACTTACTAATTAATGTAGATAACTTGTGATATTGCACTTCATTCTCATTATCATATGGATTTCTTAATCCTCAATTAGATTGGCAAATAGCTTACCTATATTTTTTTTTTCTATTTTTTGACATAAATCATGCTTCTTCAAGCTGTGTGCATCTACAGTTCATTATCTCATTCTCGTATTTGTTAATAAGATTGGAAATTAACTTCATCATGTTATTATTGCCTGTCGAGTGAGGGATGATAAGGTGTCTGGTGGCAAAGATGGCAAAGGACTGATGATTCGGACGGAAGGATGACTGACACGGAGGGAAAGCCGAGACGGAAGAGTGGGCGTATCGGGCGCTAGCCGAGCCGAATGACGTGAGACAACCAAATGTCTTATCCTGCAAGGGAAACACGGTTAAGGGCGCCGAGAGAGATCTCAACAAAGCCCCTCCGATGCTCAAGGTAGGAATTAATAAGAACAAGTGGTGAAAGTAGTGGAGAGGGTTGTGAAAATGCGAACCTCCTCTTCTCCTCCTCAGGGAAAGTTATATATAGAAGCGAGTCTTCCTGTAGAGCAGTATGACAGATATGAGCGGTATGACTTCACGATATACTTATGTCGGCTCTTAGAGGTAATAGGAATCATTATCCTCATAAATGCCACAGGTGCGTGGGTTGTGATTAATGCTCATTGTGCAGTTGATGGGAGACAACTCCTCATTATCCTCATTGTGTAGTTGATGGGAGACTTATGAAAATTAGTATGAGTCTCTGTTCCTTGGTCGGAGGGAAACATTGATAAGGACTGCCTCATTGGCCATATGAATAAGACTATCTACCACGTCATTTAACTAGCTGAGATAGAGAATACTTTAGATGATCATACAATCAAAAGGGTGTGCAACTATCGAGACGCGGGGTGTCTGGAATATAATACGATCGAGGTGTAGAATAGGACGAGACACGAACATCTGGAATATAATGTTAGGACCTATGAGCCCGCTAGAGAAGGGGGTGAATAGCATTGTCGTCGGTTCGATGGAATTGATCGCATGCTTGTCTACAACACGTTAGTATGCAGCGGAATATACAAAAATAAAATAGACAAACACACAATACACACAAATACACAAGATATAATGTGGTTCAGAACCGTACGGTTCCTACTCCATGGATTGGGTTCGAACGAGCTCTAGCAATGCAAACACCACCACTAATCACAAATACTTCTTCTCGACTACAAGTCGGAGGCAGAGAAACCTTGTACAAGTATTCTTACAATAATAAAAAACAAATACAAAGGAAATATACAAATATAATGTAAAGAAAACTTTACAACTATTACTTTGGATGCTTGCTTAAACCGTGCTTGAAGACCTTGATTTGCACCAGCAAATCGCCTCAACAACGCTCAAAAAATCGTTGCTGAAATCCCTCCCGTCGAGCTCCTTTTATGCCTTTGTGCGACCTGGATTTTTGCCTGACAATCGACTGTCAAAGGTCCCCAGTCCACTGCCAACAGTTTCGTTATGAGACAACGGCTTGATCCATGCTGGAAAAACTCCAACGGGTCACCTGGCAGTCGACTGCCAACATTATCAGTCGACTGCCAACGCCCGTAGTCAACTGCCTAGTCGGCTACCGAGCATTCTGTGCTCGCGACGCAGACCAACAATCATTGTTGTCCATGGCGGATTGCCATCAATCGATCGCTCAAGTGAAGCGATCGACTATAACCTATAAGGCGAAGTCGAGCACCGGTCGACTTACATCGATTCGGATCGTCATAATACCCGGATCGATGAGTGTCGACTTGACTGCCAAGTGTCAAAACACTTGACCAGTCGACTGGTATAAAGCCCCAATCGACTGACAACCCCAAAACATGATGTTTAACCTCAAGTATGATGCTCTCATACTTGCTAGACCACTTTATCCTAGACCTAAGCCTTCTAGCCACCTCCATCAGCCTCACGCCTATCGGATCCCTCCAAGTCATCCATGACTTGTTTATCCATACACTAGCCTTCAGGTACTTCCATCGGCTATTGTCATGCTAACGGTGTCTACACCGCCAAGACACATTGGACTTATCCTGCCAAGACCACGCTTGGACTTTACGCCGCCAACCATTGGACTTATGCTGCCAAGACTCCACCCTTGGACTTTACGCCGCCAATATCAACCCTTGGAATTCCCAAATGCCAAGTACATAAGACTTGGACTTTCATCGCAAAGACTACACACTTGGACTTATGTGACTAAGACTACACCCTTGGACTTTCCATGCCAACTCCATGTTGGACTTTTCAATTGCTAAGACTCAAGCTTGGACTTTCCCTTGCCAAGACCCATGCTTGAACTTTCCATGCCTAGTACTAAAGACTTGGACTTTTCCATTGCCAAGTGTCCCACTTAGACTTCTCCATCCTATGGTCAACCCCACGTAAACCATATAGTCAAACAATGGTCAAACCATCGTCAAACATCTACATCCTACTCGAGTCAAACTCAAGTCTGGTTAATCATGACCTGGGTCGATTGCACCAATAATCTCCCCAAAACATTTGTCAAACATCAATGTCAAATATCAAAACACTACTCGAGTCAAACTCGAGTCTGGTCAATCGTGACTTGGGCCGATTGCACCAATAATCTCCCCCTTTTTGATGTTTGACAAAAACCAAACACCTTTGAGTTAGGCCACTAACTCAAATCTCCTTACCAATTCTCTCAAATTGGTAATTCTCTAACATTCTCCCCCTTTTTGACATACATCAAAAAGGTTCTCCCAAGGAGGTCAATGTTTCATGTCCCAATGAGATCTTACAATCTCCCCCTTGATCCAAAAATATCTAGGATGCCTTTAATCTTCCTAGTGATAAATCCCATATCATAAAAGAGAGGCAATCCTCAAACTCTCCTAATTTTCAAATTAGGCAACTCACATTCTCCATTTCTACAAAATTCTCCCCCTGATGGGAAGAACACATCCATCATCCCATGATGGATTCCTCCCCCTAAAGGCTTGCTCCCCCTTGACCGTCGCACCAACAATGTATTTGGAGTGTCCCTAAACCAATAGGAACTCTAAACCATCAAATTAAGGTTAAAAGTTCAAACTTGAACTTTCACTCACCTTAAAATTTATACACACTCTAAACAATTCTCCTAATCAATATCCAATGGATTTTCACCCTTTCTAATGCTTTCCAAAGCATATTCTAGGGTTAGGAGCAGTTAGGATATCCTAACATAGCTGAAATCAGGTTAAACCAACCTTGTTTACTTGAAATCAGACCTGGTAGTCGACTTTTGACAGTTATCAGTTAACTGTCATTGATGCCAATCGACTGCCATTGACGCCAGTTGACTGCCAACAATGGCAGTCGACTGATAATTGCAAAATGCAGTTTTCAGCTTTCAAAAATGAAATTCGAAAATTCATAAGTAAAACTACGTATTTTGAAAAATAGTGAAACTTCATACGTACATTACTTATAATAAATACAATGGATGAAAAATATTTGAAAAATATTTTACCCATAAAATAGTGAGTTTGACACAAAGTTCAAAACCATTGAAAAGTTCAATGTTTTGGCCCTACTTTGTATCAACTCCATCAATGGTGATTGCTATCAAAAGATAGACTTTACCAAGGTTTTCTAGAATGATTTTAAAATAATTTAAAACCTTATATTGAACCATGGTCTATGGGCTTAATGCACATAACTTGTACATAAGCTTTCCTTATGATTCATCCATGGTTTTAGATGTGTTTGAGTTCATCTAGATGCAAGAACTATGCACCTTGAACATAACTCATTTCCTAGCATCTCATGTGTCTAGGGTGTTTGAAAATACACACATGTTAATTTGATGTGAGATGTGAGTTTTGTTCATCCTAATCTAAGGCCTCATGCATTTTCTAAGGCAACTCTACTTGATTCCCTTATACATAAGACTTCAAGTCATGTCATAGTCCTTAAATCAATTTTAATCAAATTAAATGCATTAATGATCATGGCATAAAAGATAATATAAATAAGCATTGCCAAAGATCATGATGTCATAGCATATGATTAAATCTAAATATACATGACATAAGCCTAAGCATTATCATGACATATTAAATGATAAAATAAAATATGATGTCATGATATGCTATATGACAATCAAGACATAACAAATAAAATATAAAGATATAATAATACCTAAGTTTTAATATTAATTGTCATTTGTTATAATTAAGTACATTTTTCCATAATAATCAACTTATCTCTCAAGTGTGGCAAAACCCAAAATGGCATACCATGACCTCTAAACCTAAATTGTGCCTATTTGATCAAATTATCAAACTTCTTAAATTATATTGGCACATCCTAAAACCTTTTAGGATTATAATCAAACCTATTTCCAAGGTACCCATAATCTTGAAAATGACCTAAAGTGCCACCTTTACCATGGTTAGGTTAACTACCTATCCCTTTAAACTTGGCACACTCTAACCTATTTAGCGTGAATCGATCACACTCCTAGAAACCCAAAACCTATTTGAGCTCCTTGGGTTAATTAGGTATTCCTTAGGGATAACTTCCCTAGATACCCTCCTAATGACCCTCCTAGGCTTAGAAGCCTTGGTCATTGTGGTCTTAACTAGGTTAACTCTAGGGGTAACTCCCCTTGTAACCTTCTTAGTGGCCTCCCTAGGTTTCCTTGAAACCTTAGCCACTAGGCACCTACCTTGGTCAACCTTAGGGATGACTTTCCTATTGACCTTGGTTTTCCTAGACCTAGATTGAGTTCCATAATCGAATAGAACATTGTGATAGGTCTTTTTGGGCTTAAGCTTGCCCTTGGATGATTCTTGTTTCCTAGGCCTTTGACTTTAACTCCTAGACCCTAGGCTTTGACTATTTAACCCTTGCATTTGATTTTGCATTTTCCTAAGGGTATTTTCTAATTTCTCAAGTCTTGACCTCAAGACTTGATTTTCTAATTCTAATTGCTCATTTTTTGATTTTTGATTTGGTCTTTGGGCATTACCATTTCCTCTAGGCATATGCCTACCCTTCTTAGGGTTAATGCCTAAATGGTCTCCTACCTTCTTAATAGTTTCCCTAGGTAGAATTGTTTTAGGGATATTAGTCCCAAATTTTTCCTTATTTCTAAACTTATATGATTTGACACCTAAGTAATATAGTCTATTTTTTCTAGCATGCTTTTTATGAACAATGGCAAGTGAATGGAAAGCATGCTTTTTAACATAAGAATTTAAAGGTGCATTATTGAAATATACCTTAGGGTTTGCTTTTAAAGCCCCCCTACTTGTGATTCTCCTTGGCCCTTCTTGTTTCCCCTAGGGCATTGCTCCTATAATGCCCCTATTGTTGGCACTTGAAGCAAATCACATGCTCCTTTCTCTTTCTAATTGGGGCACCAACATCCTTGACCTTTGATGCCGGTTGAGGCTTCTTGACCTTCTTAGAACACTTGCTCTTATAGTGTCCTTGTTCCCTACACTCAAAGCAAATTATATGATTCTTATTTTTAATTAAATTGCTTGATTTACCTAGGGTGGTGGTCAGTGCCAGAGTTGATTGTTCACTTCTTCTAGAGGTTGAAGCGACTTCTTGATTTTGTTCTGGCTCCGGCGATCTAATATCCTCCTTCTCAATCCTAGAGGTGGAGGCTTCCTCCAATTCTTCCTTTTCCACCACTTCTTCCTCCTCGGATGTTAAACACTTCTCGACCTCCGAATCCTCACTTTCTTGTGAGGATGTGTTGGGGGATCGAAACGGCCGGCTAGAGGGGGGTGAATAGCCCTCGTTCGTTGGATGTCGTAATTGCTGCTCGTGGTGCTTGTCTACAATTGTCGTTAATATACGCAGCGGAATAACAATAGAAATAACAACAATACAAGCACAATCAATACACAAGCATATACGTGATTCGGAACCGAATGGTTCCTACTCCACGGGGTGAGCTCAACGAGCTTGTGTTATGCGCACGACACTAACAACACTCCTTATCGACTACACGTCGGAGGTGGAGAAACCTCTCACAAGCTATTACAACAAGTAATATGAAATACAAGAAGAAATACAAAGACAATACAAAAGAGAACTTTTACACAATTGCTTTGATCACTTTCTTGTTGCTTGCTTTAGATGACTCTTGAAGGTCTGGAATGCAGCAACAATTCCCCTCCAATAGCTTCACAAAAACCATGACGAAATCCTTCAACTCGAGCTCCTTTTATAACCTGCATCAAGATGTTTTTGCGCCCATCAGTCGACTGATCGTGACCATCAGTCGACTGGTTCCGTAGTCGTTGTCTCACAACGGCCAGATCCACGTTGGTTAAGTTCCAACGGATCACACATCAGTCGACTGATGGCACCCATCACCGATCGATCATCCATCACCGAGGCCTTTGGTGAGCTCGACTCCATTCTCGCGTGCGTGTCATCGATCGATCATCATCCTCGGCGATCGATTCTCCCAACAATGATCGATCGCCTCCCTAGTTGATCGATCGCCAGACTTGGTTCAATAACACCGGTCGAACCCATACGACCCAGAGAGCGGTTGATCGACACCTATGCTACGATCGATGTCGGCTAAAACCTCAAACACAAAGTTGTTTGAGCGTCCGACACTTAGTCTTAGCCACTTGGCCAAGTCCACCTTATCCCTCATGGAGTTCCCCACCGAAGCTCTCTTCCCTCGGCCTACGTCCCTCGGATGCGCCAAGCGCACGGCTTAGCAACGCCATCCTTCGCATCTCATGCCCTAGAAGTATGCTTCCCTTTGGGCTCACTCCATTCGCTCCCCGTCCGGCGGTCCCTTGGATGCACCAAGCGCACGACTTCGCAATGCCATCCTTCACCGACTCAAGGACCCGAGCCTAGTGAACTTGCCAAGTTCTCAAGACTTCCCAAATGCACCAAGCGCACGACTTCGCAATGCATTTCTCACCAAGCACCAAGCGCACGGCTTCGTAATGCTTTGGATTTCCCATGCCAAGCACCAAGTGCACGGCTTCGTAATGCATTTCTCACCAAGCACCAAGCGCACGGCTTCGCAATGCTTTGGATTTTCCATGCCAAGCACCAAGCGCACGACTTCGCAATGCTTTGGACTTTCCCATGCCAAGGCTTCCCCCTTGGACTTCCACACCAAGCTCCATGCTAGGATTTTCCATGCCAACCCCATGTTGGACTTTCCCATGACAATCCCATGTCATGAGTTTTGTCTATCATCAAAATACTATCAAGGTACTGCTCGAGTCAAACTCGAGTCAACCTGGGCCGATTGCACCAACAATCTCCCCCTTTTTGATGATTGACAAAACTACCATCTCAAGTCTACTAATTCTCCCATATTGGCAATTCTCATATCCCAAATGAGAATTCCAAACCTAATTGGTAACTTGGTAACATCTCCCCCTTTTTGACATTACATCAAAAAGGTCCTCCCCAAGGGTATAAATATCTCATATCCCAATGAGATCTTACAATCTCTCCCTTGGAGGAACACATGCCTACAATCTTTCTAGTGATCCCATATCACTTAAAGAGAGGCAACCCAATTTTTCTCCCATGAGGAAATACACATCCATCTTCCCATGATGGATACCTCCCCCTAGAGGCTTGCTCCCCCTTGACCATTGCACCAACAATTTCCTTGGAGAGTCCCTAAGCCAATAGGAACATTAAACCAAACAAAATTAAGGCAAAGTTCAACAATGAACTCTCATCCACCTTAAAATTGATACTCACCCTCAACCCAACTCCTAATCCATATCCAATGGATTTCCACCCTCTCTAATGCTCTCCCAAGCATATCCTAGAGTTAGGAGTGGTTAGGGGACCAACACACAGCTGAACATGGGCCTAACCAACAAGGTTTACCCGAAATCAGCATTGTCTCGATCTCGTAAACCAATCGATCGACACTCATCATCCACCCGATCGCTCGGTCACGATCGATAATCGTGATTTGCGTCAATTTCAGAAATGACTTTTCGAAATCCATAAGTAAATATACATAATTTTAAAAATCTTGAAAATGCATACGTATAATACTTATCCTAAACACTATGGGTGAAAAATATTGGAAATTTATTTTACCCATTAAATTAGGAGATTGATACAAAGTTCAAAATTTAAGAAAAGCTTCAATAAAGAGCCATCTTTGTATCATCCCATTCAATGGTGATAGCTATCAAAAGATAGGCTTCACCAAGGTTTTTCAAAATATTTTCAAAACCTTTAATTTCTTTATTTAAACATCTCACTTATATCTAGATGTGTAAAAAAAACACATTCAAGGCAATTAATCTAGTGAGATGTGGGTTTTTGTTCTTTAAATGGTCTCATGCACATTTCTAGGCAATATTATTTGATTCCCATCAAATCATGCCATAGTCCTTAATTTCATTTTATTTATATGCATGATATGATTATGGCATAGATATGATATAAATAAAAGCATATGCCAATATCATGATGTCATGGCATGTAAATGAGATCTAGGCATTCATGACATCTAAACATAAATCTAAACATGATCATGACATTTTTATAGATAAAAATGAAAATGATGTCATGACATGGTAAGACAAACAAATCATGGCAAGTAAAATATACTAAGGTATAGAATACCTAAGTGTGAAAATTAATTTGCCATTTTTAGGGATTAAATACATTTTGCCTTAATGCCATTATTTCCTTAGTGTGCCAAAAACCCAAAATGACACACCAATACCTCTAAGACCTAATTGTGCCAATTTAAATCATTTTAAAACTTCTCAAACCATATTGGCACATCCTAATGTGTCAACTCATCATGGCTAGGTTAACTACCCATCCACTTAGGGTTGACACACCCTAACCCATCTAGCGTGAATCGATCACGCTTCTAGGAACCCAATACCTATTGAAGCTCCTTGGGTTAACAAGGTATTCCCTAGGGATAACTTCCCTAGATACCTTCCTAATGACCCTTTTAGGTTTTGAAACCATAGTCTTTTGGATCTTACTTGGGTCAACTCTAGAGGTGACTCCTCCATTGACCTTCTTAGTGGCTTTCTTGGTTTTCCTTAAGTCCTTAGCCACTAAGCACACACCATGACTAGTCTTAGGGATGACTTACCTATTAGCCTTGGTTTTCCTAGACCTAGAAATAGTTCCATAATTAAATGGAACATTATGATAAGTCTTCTTGGGCTTAGGTTTGTGACCCAAACCTTCCTTGCCCTTAGACCATTTTTGAACCTTAGGTCTTGACTTTTGGGCATTTGACCCTAGAATTGAATTTTCTATGATTCTAAGGGCTTTCTCCATTCTCTCAAGTCTTGACCTCAAGACTTGGCTCTCTAGCTCTAATTTTCCCATTTTTGAATTTTCATTAGGTTTAGGGGAAATGTTCTTCTTCTTAGGCATGTGTCTACCCTTCTTAGGGTTAATGCCTAGATGGTTTTCAACTCTCCTAATGGACTCTTTAGGTAAAATAGGTCTAGAATTATGAGTCCTAGGTTTATCCTTAGTTATATGAACATACTTGGCACCTAAGCAATAAACATTATTATTTCTCTTAGCATGCTTTTCATTGATAATAGCAAGAGAACTAAAATAATTCTTAGCATGCTTTTTAATTCTAGAAATTGAAGGTGCATTATTTAAATGTACCTTAGGGTTAGCTTTAGAAGCTACCCCTACATGAGTCACACCTTCTTGCCCTTTCTTCCTCCCCCTAGGGCATTGGCTTCGGTAATGTCCCCGTTGGTTGCATTTAAAGCACACAATGTGCTCTTTGCTCTTGATTTTGGGAACACCGGCATTCTTTGACTTTGGGTTGACTTTTGGTGTTGATGCCTTTTCCTTAGCCAATTTAGGGCATTTGCTCTTGTAATGCCCTTTCTCCCTACACTCAAAGCATATTATGTAATTTTTATTTAAAATAACAACACTTGAGTTACCTAGGGAGTTGGTGGAGGCCTCTTCACTTCTTCCGGAGGTAGAAGCTTCATTTTGATCTTGCTCCGGAATGGAAGATTGCCTCTCCTCCCCCTCAATGCTAGAGGTGGAGGTCTCCACCAAGTCATCAACATCTTCAAATGTTGTGGGTTCTTCTTCCTCGGCATTTTTTCTACTTGTGCCGGTTGGGAATTTTCTTGGAAATTTATTATCTTATTCCATAGTTCCCTTGCATCCCTATAATCACCCAATCTAGACCAAATAGTGTTAGGTAACAAATCACTAATCAATTTAATTACCTCGAGATTTGTCTTGAAGTTCTTGATTTGGTCTTGGGTCCACTTTGATTTTTCAATGGGCTTGTTGTGTTTGTCCCTATGCATCTCAAAACCATTTTCTACAATTAACATAGAATCAAAATCGGTTTCAAGATATACCTCCATCAGTTTCCTCCACCAAGCAAAATCTCCATCGAATTTAGATGGGTGCCACCAGTCGACTGATGTGTGATCCGTTGGATTTCGGTGGATGGATGAAGCCGGCCATTTTGTAGTGCTCTCGCGGCAGTTAGTCCTTGAAGAACGACCTCGGATCTGATACCACTTGTTGGGGGATCAAAACGGCCGGCTAGAGAGGGGTGAATAGCCCTCGTTCGTTGGATGTCGTAATTCGTTCATTCTCGTGTGCTTGTCTACAATTGTCGTTAATATACGCAATGGAATAACAATAGAAATAACAACAATACAAGCACAATCAATACACAAGCATATACGTGGTTCGAAACCGAATGGTTCCTACTCCACGGGGTGAGCTCAACGAGCTCGTGTTATGTGCGCGACACTAACAACACTCCTTATCGACTACACGTCGGAGGTGGAGAAACCTCTCACAAGCTATTCCAACAAGTAATATGAAATATAAGAAGAAATACAAAGACAATACAAAAGAGAACTTTTACACAATTGCTTTGATCGCTTTCTTGTTGCTTGCTTTAGATGGCTCTTGAAGGTCTGGAATGCAGCAACAATTCCCCTCCAATAGCTTCACAAAAACCATGGCGAAATCCTCCAACTCGAGCTCCTTTTATAACCTGCATCAAGCTGTTTTCGTGCGCCGATCGCGATCGTGACCATCGATCGGCTGGTCCCGTGAGTCGTTGTCTCACAACGGCAGATCCACGTTGGTTAAGTTCCAACGGATCACACATCAATCGACTGATGGCACCCATCGCTGATCGATCATCCATCATCCGAAAGGCCGGTGAGCTCGACTCCATGCGTGCCGTGCGATGTCATCGATCATTGCCATCCCTGGCGTCGCTGATTTCAACGATCATTGCCCTCCCTCGGCGATCGACCGATCACCGAACTTTGGTTCGATCCAAACAGGTCAAACCCATACGACCTAGAGCAGTCGACTGACACCTATGCCAGTCGACTGATGTCAGCTAAAACCTCAAACACAAAGTTGTTTGAGTGTCCGACACTCAGTCTTAGCCACTTGGCCAAGTCCACCTTATCCCTCATGGAGTTCCCCACCGAATCTCTCTTCCCTCGGCCTACGTCCCTCGGATGCGCCAAGTGCACGGCTTCGCAACGCCATCCTTCACGTCTCATGCCCTAGAAGTATGCTTTCCTTTGGGCTCACTCCATTCGCTCCCCGTCCGGCGGTCCCTCGGATGCACCAAGCGCACGGCTTCACAATGTCATCCTTCACCGACTCAAGCACCCGAGCCTAGTGAACTTGCCAAGTTCTCAAGACTTCCCAAATGCACCAAGCGCACGGCTTCGCAATGCATTTCTCACCAAGCACCAAGCGCACGGCTTCGCAATGCTTTGGATTTCCCATGCCAAGCACCAAGCGCACGACTTCGCAATGCATTTCTCACCAAGTACCAAGCGCACGGCTTCGCAATGCTTTGGATTTCCCATGCCAAGCACCAAGCGCACGGCTTCGCAATGCTTTGGACTTTCCCATGCCAAGGCTTCCCCCTTGGACTTCCACACCAAGCTCCATGCTTGGATTTTCCATGCCAACCCCATGTTGGACTTTCCCATGACAATCCCATTTCATGAGTTTTTTCTATCATCAAAATACTATCAAGGTACTGCTCGAGTCAAACTCGAGTCAACCTAGGCCGATTGCACCAACAGGATGAGCTAGCTTCTTCTTCTTCGGGCTCTCTTTCCAATTGAGCCGATGATGGTTCCTCATGGAGCTTGACCAATTCGCTCCAAAATTACTTTGCATCCTTGTATTCACCTAACTAGGACACAACATCATTAGAAATTAAATCACTCAGGAATTTTATTACCTTATTACTTCTCTCGAATTCTTTGAGTTGTTCCTCGGTCTACTCCTTCATTTTGAGGAACCCTCCATTAGGCCCTCTCAAAAATTTGAATCCTTCCATCAAGGTGGACCAATCCTCGATGTCCATCATCATCACGAAGCCTTCAATCCTTGCCCTCCATTGATTGAAGCCTTCTTGTCCATAGAAGTTGTATGGAATTGGGGTTTTGATGTCCCATCCCAATTTGTCTTCAAATTCCATCTTCTTCCTCTAGCGCTTTGCTCCCAGGTATTAGTTCGTAGAAGAGTTCCAAGCTCTGATACCACTTGTTAGGACCTATGCGCCCGCTAGAGGGGGGTGAATAGCATTATCGTCGATTCGATGGAATTGATCGCGTGCTTGTCTACAACACGTTAGTACGCAGCAGAATATATAAAAATAAAATATACAAACACACAATACATATAAATACACAAGATATAACGTGGTTTAGAATCGTACGATTTCTACTCCACGGATTGGGCTCGAACGAGCCCTAGCGATGCAAACACCACCACTAATCAAAAATACTCCTGTTGGATTGAAGCGAATCGCTAGAGGGGGGGGTGGTGAATAGCGATAAAACCTTTTTTGTTCGTTCGTTAAAACCCGAGTAGATAATTAATTGCAGCGGAAAGATAAGCAATAAATAAAGGAGACAAATATTTTTACTTGGTTCGTAGCCTTCGGCTACTACTCCAAAGCCCTAGTGGTCCTTGACCACGCACGGAGGGCAAAACACTAAAGAACTCCTCGTTAGAGGTAGGAGTTAATCGTTACAAATAAAAGCAAAAAGCTTGAGGTAGAGGGACACTCCCCCTCTCCTCGTTACGATAAAAGCTCCAAGATTTGAAAGTAATGAACTAAAATAAACAACTTAAACCGACGTAATAAAAAGAAAACAATTAAACCTAGATGTCGGAGAAGAAGAAATTCGTTGTCGGAAAGTTGTAGCTTGGCGGAGGCTTTTTGAAGCTTAGAATTGATGAAGAAACCCTAGGATTGGCCCTCCTTTTATAGCCTTTGAGCCCCTTTTCGATAGGAACTTCACCCAATAGAGTTTTGGCACATGGCTCCTTGAAAAATGGTGATAAGGCTTGACTCCTCGAGGCTGATCCTTGACCATCAGTCGACTGATGGCCATCATCAGACAACTGATGGCAGCATCAGTCGAATGTTGACCTCAGGCAGTCGACTGTTCGACGGCAGTCGAGTCCTCAAAGCTAGCAATCGACTGATGCTAGCTGCAAAGCAAAGTTAGCTTAACAAAAACATTAATTCGATGACCTCCGAGCATCTGATCTCGACCTAGACCACCTATAGGATGTCTTTGGTAGGATCTACGCCTAAGATCATCCCCGTAAAGAGGATGCGACCTCACTTACTCTCGCACATACACGAGCTTACCTCGATACTTACTGTGTTGCTTTCGCTTTCGGCCTTCCACTAGATTCCTTCGTATCCCTCCGAAGTCACTCGAGTGTCGCCCGACCACGCGGATTCCTCCGGGTGTCGCTAGCCTTCAGCTCTTGCTATAGCAATTTTCTGCACACTCGATTCAGCTCGTGAAATAACGACATGAGCTTAACTTTGTATCGTTTGCTATAATCAAAACTCAGGTTCGACTTAGGTGCCTACTGCACCAACAATCTCCCCCTTTTTGATTTATGGCAAACCCACATACAAAATTAAGAAAAATAAATTAAGTGCATTAAGCAAAATGAGTATGAGATATGCATGAATGAGCAGGAGTATATAAAAACTCTTTTTCAAGTGCTCTCCCTTGAGGAATCCTCCCCCTTGACCGAGGGTGAGTACTTGAGAAAGAGTTTTAACTCTCCCCCTTGATGTTTGCTACTAAAAAAGAATTAAGTAACCGAAATTACTTAATATTGGTCATAGTGTTTAAAATAAGTTTTAAGTTAAGAAATAAAAAAATTGATTTCTTAACCTTGGCCTTTACTTCCGTTTTGTTAACAAGTTAACTTAAAGTTAAGTAAATTACTTTTTTGTTAACAAGTTAACTAAATGTGTTTAAGTTCAGAATTCTCTTAACTTGTTTTGTTAACTTAAAGTTAAGTAAGCCTTGGCCATAAAAAAAATTGATCCCTTAACTTTGGCCTTTTTCTCCCCCTTTTGACATATATCGAAAAGAGTGAGGGTGTGTGTGGAATAAAAAATAAGTATTAATTTTAAAGTCCAAGCATGTTTCACATTATTTTGAAAATAATATACTAAAAATAAGTTCATCTATAAAATGTTCGACTCATATTTGGCTTGATTAATATGAAAGATCAACCAGTCTTGGTCAGAGTCCGTTAGTATGTATGATTATACTCCGTGGTTCATAGCGATGCACTAGCTCTACATTTGGAACCAAGAGTAAGGTCCTAACATCTCACGCCCATCTACGTGGCTAAGTACACAAACACATTAGTCCTATGTGTTGTGAGATGTATTGGCTCCATAAATCTATAGGTGCATGATATCTAAGGTAAGTCCTATACTAGTTCCATGAAAAATGAAAAGTAAGAAATAGTAGTAATATAATTTGCAAAGTCCTATTCTACTACGTACATGCCAAATTTTGATCTTAATAGACTAAATTCGGATTCGGGTAGAGGTTTAGTAAATAGGTCTGCCAAGTTAGACTTCGATTCGACGTATTCGAGTTGTATGGCTCCGTTGGCCACATGTTCTCGAATGAAATGGTGTTTGACCTCTATATGTTTGGTCCTAGAGTGACATATCGGATTCTTAGTAAGATTAATTGAACTAATGTTATCTACGTGAAGTTTAGTATTTGTAAAGTCTAACTTAAAATCGCGGAGAGTGTGCTTCATCCAAAGAAGCTGAGTGACACACTCACCCATCGCGATGTATTCGGCTTCGGTGGTAGATAAGGCAACACAGTGTTGCTTCTGACTGCACCAACTTACTAGACTCGAGCTAAGAAGTTGACAACAACCACTCGTACTCTTTCTATCGAGCTTACTACCGGCATAGTCCGAATCAGAGTAGCCGGTTAGTTCGAACTCGGTAGATCTAGGGTACCAAATACTGACATTAAGTGTACCCTTTAGATATCTAAGGATACGCTTGACTAGAGTTAGGTGAGACTCCATGGCACAAGTTTGGAACCTTGCGCACATACTTACTGCAAATAAGATATCGGGTCGGCTTGCAGTTAAATAAAAGAGACTCCCTATTACGCTCCTATAGTATTTTAAATCAATTGAATTTACGATTACATCTTCTTCTATATTCACATTAGTTGCCAATGGTGTATTAATAATTTTAGCATCTTGCATTCCAAAGCGTTTAATTAATTTCCTAGTATATTTGCGTTGATGTAGGAATATTCCATCTTTAGTTTGTTTAATTTGTAGACCTAAAAAGAAGCTTAACTCGCCTACTAAATTCATTTCAAATTCACTTTCCATAAGTGAAATGAACTCATTTAGTAGGATTGAGTTTGTGGTTCCAAAAATAATATCATCTACGTAGATTTGGGCTATGAATATGTCTTTACCTAAGGTTTTTACGAAAAGAGTTGGGTCAACTACACCTTGGTTAAAACCTTTGGACTTAACATAAATCGAAAGTCTCTCGTACCAAGCTCGAGGAGCTTGTTTAAGTCCATAGAGAGCTTTCTTTAACCTAAGGACATGGTCGGGTTTGTCTAAACTTTCGAAACCGGGGGGTTGACTAACATAAACTTCTTCTTTAATGTATCCATTTAAGAACGCAGATTTCACATCCATTTGAAACAACTTAAATCCTCGATGTGCTGCATACGCTAATAGCATTTGAATGGACTATAATCTAGCTACTGGGGCATAGGTCTCGTCGTAATCTAAACCTTCGACTTGACTAAACCCTTTAGCGACTAGTCTAGCTTTATTTCTAACCACTTCACCTTTATCATCAAGTTTATTTCTAAACACCCACCTTGTTCCAAAGATTGTTTTATCTTTAGGTGGTGGTACTAATTTCCATACTTCGTTCCTAGTGAATTGAGCCAACTCTTCTTGCATTGCAATAATCCAATCAGGATCAAGAAGAGCTTGGTCAATAGTCTTGGGTTCAATTTTGGAAATTAAGGAGATTTGACTAAGGTTTCTGTATGAGGCTCTAGTTCGAACTCCTAGACTTGGATCACCAATCACTTGGTCGATAGGATGACTTGCTTGAGTCCTAGTTGGGTTTGGGTTTGAGTCTACAACTTGATCAATAGGATGACTCGTCTGAGTTCTAGTTTGGTTAGAGTCATCTGTCACGTGGTCGATAGAGTGGCTTGGTTGACTTAGGTTAGAATTAATACTAGACCTGATCTCCGGATCAGAGTTAGATCTAGTATGAATCGGCTCGCTAATTGGGGTTGCCGGGGGATTTGTAGGTTCGTGTCCTTCATCAAACACTACATTGATAGTTTCCTCGACTCTAAGGGTGTCATGGTTGTATACTCTATAAGCTCTACTTGTAGTCGAGTATCCTAGAAAGATTCCAGTCATGGTTTTGGATGTAAACTTCCCTAGGTAATCCTTAGTGTTTAGGATATGTACCTTACACCCAAATACCCTAAAGTACTTGATGTTACGTATTTTATCGTGATAAATCTCGTATGAGGGCTTAAGGTTCCTCTTTACCATAAAGATCCTATTTTGGACATAGCATACCGTATTCACGGCTTCCGCCCAAAACCTATCGGGTAGGTTATACTCGTTTAACATTGTCCTAGCGGCTTCTTGTAGGATTCTATTTTTGCGTTCTACTAGGCCATTTTGTTGTGGAGTTCTAGGGCAAGAGAACTCATGGTGGTATCCATTTAGGTTACAGAATTCTGTAAACCTATGGTTCTTGAATTCACCACCATCATCAGTCCTAAGTCTTTTGATTTTAATGCTTTGTTGATTTTCTATTAATTTAAATAGGTTGATTAATTGATCTAGGGTATCACTTTTGTGTTTGATGAACCTAACCCAAGTAAATCTAGAGTAGTCATCAATTATGACTAAACAGAATTTACTTCCATTAAGTGACTTAGCTCCATGTGAATCAAATAAATCCATGTGTAGAAGCTCAAACACACTTTTGGTTCGTTCTTGATTAGTTAGTTGATGTTGTGTCCTAGATTGTTTACCTTGTTGACAAGCATTACATATTTTATTATCCAAGTTATTGTGGTTAGGCAAACCTATGAGACCAATCCTCGATGTCCATCATCATCACGAAGTCTTCAATCCTTGCCCTCCATTGATTGAAGCCTTCTTGTCCATAGAAGTTGTATGGAATTGGGGTTTTGATGTCCCATCCCAATTTGTCTTCAAATTCCATCTTCTTCCTCTAGCGCTTTGCTCCCAGGTGTTAGTTTGTAGAAGAGTTCCAAGCTCTGATACCACTTGTTAGGACCTATGCGCCCGCTAGAGGGGGGTGAATAGCATTGTCGTCGATTCGATGGAATTGATCGCGTGCTTGTCTACAACACGTTAGTACGCAGCAGAATATACAAAAATAAAATAGACAAACACACAATACATATAAATACACAAGATATAACGTGGTTTAGAATCGTACGGTTTCTACTCCACGGATTGGGCTCGAACGAGCCCTAGCGATGCAAACACCACCACTAATCAAAAATACTCCTGTTGGATTGAAGCGAATCGCTAGAGGGGGGGGTGAATAGCGATAAAACCTTTTTTGTTCATTCGTTAAAACCCGAGTAGATAATTAATTGCAGCGGAAAGATAAGCAATAAATAAAGGAGACAAATATTTTTACTTGGTTCGTAGCCTTCGGCTACTACTCCAAAGCCCTAGTGGTCCTTGACCACGCACGGAGGGCAAAACACTAAAGAACTCCTCCTCGTTAGAGGTAGGAGTTAATCGTTACAAATAAAAGCAAAAAGCTTGAGGTAGAGGGACACTCCCCCTCTCCTCGTTACGATAAAAGCTCCGAGATTTGAAAGTAATGAACTGAAATAAACAACTTAAACCGACGTAATAAAAAGAAAACAATTAAACCTAGATGTCGGAGAAGAAGCAATTCGTTGTCGGAAAGTTGTAGCTTGGCGGAGGCTTTTGGAAGCTTAGAATTGATGAAGAAACCCTAGGATTGGCCCTCCTTTTATAGCCTTTGAGCCCCTTTTCGATAGGAACTTCACCCAATAGAGTTTTGGCACATGGCTCCTTGAAAAATGGTGATAAGGCTTGACTCCTCGAGGCTGATCCTTGACCATCAGTCGACTGATGGCCATCATCGATCGGATGATCATCGAATGTTGACCTCGACTCAGCAATGATCGTTGACTACAATGAGTCCTCAAAGCTGGAAGTCGACTGATGCTAGCTGCAAAGCAAAGTTAGCTTAAACAAAACATTAATTCGACGACCTCCGACCGTCTGATCTCAACCTAGACCACCTATAGGATGTCTTTGGTCGGATCTACGCCTAAGATCATCCCCGTAAAGAGGATACGACCTCACTTACTCTCGCACATACACGAGCCTACCTCGATACTTACTGTGTTGCTTTCACTTTCGGCCTTCCACTAGATTCCTTCGTATCCCTCCGAAGTCACTCGAGTGTCGCCCGACCACCGCGGATTCCTCCGGGTGTCACTAGCCTTCAGCTCTTGCTATAGCAATTTTCTGCACACTCGATTCAGCTCGTGAGATAACGACATGAGCTTAACTTTGTATCGTTTGCTATAATCAAAACTCAGGTTCGACTTAGGTGCCTACTGCACCAACAATCTCCCCCTTTTTGATTTATGGAAAACCCACATACAAAATTAAGAAAAATAAATTAAGTGCATTAAGCAAAATGAGTATGAGATATGCATGAATGAGCAGGAGTATATAAAAACTCTCTTTCAAGTGCTCCCCCTTGAGGAATCCTCCCCCTTGCCCGAGGGTGAGTACTTGAGAAAGAGTTTTAACTCTCTCCCTTGATGTTTGCTACAAAAAAAGAATTAAGTAACCGAAATTACTTAATATTGGTCATAGTGTTTAAAATAAGTTTTAAGTTAAGAAATCAAAAAATTGATTTCTTAACCTTGGCCTTTACTTCCGTTTTGTTAACAAGTTAACTTAAAGTTAAGTAAATTTCTTTTTTGTTAACAAGTTAACTAAATGTGTTTAAGTTCAGAATTCTCTTAACTTGTTTTGTTAACTTAAAGTTAAGTAAGCCTTGTCCATAAAAAAAATTGATCCCTTAACTTTGGCCTTTTTCTCCCCCTTTTGCCATATATCGAAAAGAGTGAGGGTGTGTGTGGAATAAAAAATAAGTATTAATTTTAAAGTCCAAGCATGTTCCACATTATTTTGAAAATAATATACTGAAAATAAGTTCATCTATAAAATGTTCGACTCATATTTGGCTTGATTGATATGAAAGATCAACCAGTCCTGGTCAGAGTCGGTTAGTATGTATGATTATACTCCGTGGTTCATAGCGATGCACTAGCTCTACATCTGGAACCAGGAGTAAGGTCCTAACATCTCACGCCCATCTACGTGGCTAAGTACACAAACACATTAGTCCTATGTGTTGTGAGATGTATTGGCTCCTTAAATCTATAGGTGCATGATATCTAAGGTAAGTCCTATACTAGTTCCATGAAAAATGAAAAGTAAGAAATAGTAGTAATATAATTTGCAAAGTCCTATTCTACTACGCACATGCCCAATTTTCGTCTTAATAGACTAAATTCGGCTTCGGGTAGGGGTTTAGTAAATAGGTCTGCCAAGTTAGACTTCGATTCGACGTATTCGAGTTGTATGGCTCCGTTGGCCACATGTTCTCGAATGAAATGGTGTTTGACCTCTATATGTTTGGTCCTAGAGTGACATATCGGATTCTTAGTAAGATTAATTGAACTAATGTTATCTACGTGAAGTTTAGTATTTGTAAAGTCTAACTTAAAATCGCGGAGAGTGTGCTTCATCCAAAGAAGCTGAGTGACACACTCACCCATCGCGATGTATTCGGCGTCGGTGGTAGATAAGGCAACACAGTGTTGCTTCTGACTGCACCAACTTACTAGACTCGAGCCGAGAAGTTGACAACAACCACTCGTACTCTTTCTATCGAGCTTACTACCGGCATAGTCCGAATCGGAGTAGCCGGTTAGTTCGAACTCGGTAGATCTAGGGTACCAAATACTGACATTAAGTGTACCCTTTAGATATCTAATGATACGCTTGACTAGAGTTAGGTGAGACTCCATGGCACAGGTTTGGAACCTTGCGCACATACTTACTACAAATAAGATATCGGGTCGGCTTGCAGTTAAATAAAGGAGACTCCCTATTACGCTCCTATAGTATTTTAAATCAATTGAATTTCCGATTACATCCTTCTTCTATATTTACATTTGTTGCCATTGGTGTATTAAAAATTTTACCATCTTGCATTCCAAAGCGTTTAATTAATTCCCTAGTATATTTGCGTTGATGTAGGAATATTCCATCTTTAGTTTGTTTAATTTGTAGACCTAAAAAGAAGCTTAACTCGCCTTCTAAATTCATTTCAAATTCACTTTCCATAAGTGAAATGAACTCATTTAGTAGGATTGAGTTGGTGGTTCCAAAAATAATATCATCTACGTAGATTTGGGCTATGAATATGTCTTTACCTAAGGTTTTTACGAAAAGAGTTGGGTCAACTACACCTTGGTTAAAACCTTTGGACTTAACATAAATCGAAAGTCTCTCGTACCAAGCTCGAGGATCTTGTTTAAGTCCATAGAGAGCTTTCTTTAACCTAAGGACATGGTCGGGTTTGTCTAAACTTTCGAAACCGGGGGGGTGACTAACATAAACTTCTTCTTTAATGTATCCATTTAAGAACACAGATTTCACATCCATTTGAAACAACTTAAATCCTCGATGTGCTGCATACGCTAATAGCATTCGAATGGACTCTAATCTAGCTACTGGGGCATAGGTCTCGTCGTAATCTAAACCTTCGACTTGACTAAACCCTTTAGCGACTAGTCTAGCTTTATTTCTAACCACTTCACCTTTATCATCAAGTTTATTTCTAAACACCCACCTTGTTCCAATGATTGTTTTATCTTTAGGTGGTGGTACTAATTCCCATACTTCCTTCCTAGTGAATTGAGCCAACTCTTCTTGCATTGCAATAATCCAATCGGGATCAAGAAGAGCTTGGTCAATAGTCTTGGGTTCAATTTTGGAAATTAAGGAGATTTGACTAAGGTTTCTGTATGAGGCTCTAGTTCGAACTCCTAGACTTGGATCACCAATCACTTGGTCGATAGGATGACTTGCTTGAGTCCTAGTTGGGTTTGGGTTTGAGTCTACAACTTGATCAATTAGTTCGAGTTCTAGTTTGGTTAGAGTCATCTGTCACGTGGTCGATAGAGTGGCTTGGTTGACTTAGGTTAGGATTAATACTAGACCTGATCTCCGGATCAGAGTTAGATCTAGTATGAATCGGCTCGCTAATTGGGGTTGCCGGGGGATTTGTAGGTTCGTGTCCTTCATCAAACACTATATTGATAGTTTCCTCAACTCTAAGGGTGTCATGGTTGTATACTCTATAAGCTCTACTTGTAGTCGAGTATCCTAGAAAGATTCCAGTCGTGGTTTTGGATGTAAACTTCCCTAGGTAATCCTTAGTGTTTAGGATATGTACCTTACACCCAAATACCCTAAAGTACTTGATGTTACGTATTTTATAATGATAAATCTTGTATGAGGTCTTAAGGTGCCTTTTTACCATAAAGATCCTATTTCGGACATAGCATGCCGTATTCACGGCTTCCACCCAAAACCTATCGGGTAGGTTATACTCGTTTAACATTGTCCTAGCGGCTTCTTGTAGGATTCTATTTTTGCGTTCTACTAGGCCATTTTGTTGTGGAGTTCTAGGGCAAGAGAACTCATGGTGGTATCCATTTAGGTTACAGAGTGCAATCAGAAACCTATGGTTCTTAATTCACCACCATCATCAGTCCTAAGTCTTTTGATTTTAATGCTTTGTTGATTTTCTATTAATTTAAATAGGTTGATTAATTGATCTAGGGTATCACTTTTGTGTTTGATGAACCTAACCCAAGTAAATCTAGAGTAGTCATCAATTATGACTAAACAAAATTTACTTCCATTAAGTGACTTAGCTCCATGTGAATCAAATAAATCCATGTGTAGAAGCTCAAACACACTTTTGGTTCGTTCTTGATTAGTTAGTTGATGTTGTGTCCTAGATTGTTTACCTTGTTGACAAACATTACATATTTTATTATCCAAGTTATTGTGGTTAGGCAAACCTATAAGACCAATCCTCGATGTCCATCATCATCACGAAGTCTTCAATCCTTGCCCTCCATTGATTGAAGTCTTCTTGTCCATAGAAGTTGTATGGAATTGGGGTTTTGATGTCCCATCCCAATTTGTCTTCAAATTCCATCTTCTTCCTCTAGCGCTTTGCTCCCATGTGTTAGTTTGTTGAAGAGTTCCAAGCTCTGATACCACTTGTTAGGACCTATGCGCCCGCTAGAGGACGGTGAATAGCATTGTCATCGATTCGATGGAATTGATCGCGTGCTTGTCTACAACACATTAGTACGCAGCAGAATATAAAAAAATAAAATAGACAAACACACAATACATATAAATACACAAGATATAACGTGGTTTAGAATCGTACGGTTTCTACTCCACGGATTGGGCTCGAACGAGCCCTAGCGATGCAAACACCACCACTAATAAAAAATACTCCTGTTGGATTGAAGCGAATCGCTAGAGGGGGGGTGGTGAATAGCGATAAAACTTTTTTTGTTCGTTCGTTAAAACCCGAGTAGATAATTAATTGCAGCGGAAAGATAAGCAATAAATAAAGGAGACAAATATTTTTATTGGTTCAGAGCCTTGGCCACTACTCCAAAGCCCTAGTGGTCCTTGACCACGCACGGAGGGCAAACACTAAAAACTCCTCCTCGTTAGAGGTAGGAGTTAATCGTTACAAATAAAAGCAAAAAGCTCGAGGTAGAGAGGACACTTCTCTCCTCGTTACGATAAAAGCTCCGAGATTTGAAAGTAATGAACTGAAATAAACAACTTAAACCGACGTAATAAAAAGAAAACAATTAAACCTAGATGTCGGAGAAGAAGCAATTCGTTGTCGGAAAGTTGTAGCTTGGCGGAGGCTTTTGGAAGCTTAGAATTGATGAAGAAACCCTAGGATTGGCCCTCCTTTTATAGCCTTTGAGCCCCTTTCGAGAGGAACTTCACCCAATAGAGTTTTGGCACATGGATCCTGAAAATGGTGATAAGGCTTGACTCGAGGTCGATCCTGACCATCACGACTGATTCGAATGTCGACCTCGAGCAATCATCGTTGGGACGGATCAGACCTCAAAGCTGGCATTCGACTGATGCTAGTTGCAAAGCAAAGTTAGCTTAACAAAAACATTAATTCGACGACCTCCGACCGTCTGATCTCAACCTAGACCACCTATAGGATGTCTTTGGTTGGATCTACGCCTAAGATCATCCCCATAAAGAGGATACGACCTCACTTACTCTCGCACATACACGAGCTTACCTCGATACTTACTGTGTTGCTTTCGCTTTCGGCCTTCCACTAGATTCCTTCGTATCCCTCCGAAGTCACTCGAGTGTCGCCCGACCACCACGGATTCCTCCGGGTGTCGCAAGCCTTCAGCTCTTGCTATAGCAATTTTCTGTACACTCGATTCAGCTCATGAGATAACGACATGAGCTTAACTTTGTATCGTTTGCTATAATCAAAACTCAGGTTCGACTTAGGTGCCTACTGCACCAACAATCTCCCCCTTTTTGATTTATGGCAAACCCACATACAAAATTAAGAAAAATAAATTAAGTGCATTAAGCAAAATGAGTATGAGATATGCATGAATGAACAGGAGTATATAAAAACTCTTTTTCAAGTGCTTCCCCTTGAGGAATCCTCCCCCTTGACCGAGGGTGAGTACTTGAGAAAGAGTTTTAACTCTCCCCCTTGATGTTTGCTACTAAAAAAGAATTAAGTAACCGAAATTACTTAATATTGGCCATAGTGTTTAAAATAAGTTTTAAGTTAAGAAATCAAAAAATTGATTTCTTAACCTTGGCCTTTACTTCCATTTTGTTAACAAGTTAACTTAAAGTTAAGTAAATTACTTTTTGTTAACAAGTTAACTAAATGTGTTTAAGTTAAGAATTCTCTTAACTTGTTTTGTTAACTTAAAGTTAAGTAAGCCTTGGCCATAAAAAAAATTGATCCCTTAACTTTGGCCTTTTTCACCCCTTTTTGCCACATATCGAAAAGAGTGAGGGTGTGTGTGGAATAAAAAATAAGTATTAATTTTAAAGTCCAAGCATGTTTCACATTATTTTGAAAATAATATACTGAAAATAAGTTCATCTATAAAATGTTCGACTCATATTTGGCTTGATTAATATGAAAGATCAACCAGTCCTGGTCAGAGTCGGTTAGTATGTATGATTATACTCCGTGGTTCATAGCGATGCACTAGCTCTACATCTGGAACCAGGAGTAAGTTCATAACATCTCACGCCCAGCTATGTGGCTAAGTACACAAACACATTAGTCCTATGTGTTGTGAGATGTATTGGCTCCTTAAATCTATAGGTGCATGATATCTAAGGTAAGTCCTATACTAGGTCCATGAAAAATGAAAAGTAAGAAATAGTAGTAATATAATTTACAAAGTCCTATTCTACTACGCACATGCCCAATTTTCGTCTTAATAGACTAAATTCGGCTTCGGATAGGGGTTAAGTAAATAGGTCTGCCAAGTTAGACTTCGATTCGACGTATTCGAGTTGTATGGCTCCGTTGGCCACATGTTCTCGAATGAAATGGTGTTTGACCTCTATATGTTTGGTCCTAGAGTGACATATCGGATTCTTAGTAAGATTAATTGAACTAATGTTATCTACGTGAAGTTTAGTATTTGTAAAGTCTAACTTAAAATCGCGGAGAGTGTGCTTCATCCAAAGAAGCTGAGTGACACACTCACCCATCGCGATGTATTAAACCGGTGGTAGATAAGGCAACACGGTGTTGCTTCCGACATTTGCACCAACTTACTAGACTCGGTAGAAGTTGACAACAACCACTCGTACTCTTTCTATCGGAGCTTACTACCCATAGTCCGAATCGATGGCCAGGTTAGTTTGAACTCGGTAGATCTAGGGTACCAAATACTGACATTAAGTGTACCCTTTAGATATCTAAGGATACGCTTGACTAGAGTTAGGTGAGACTCCATGGCATAGGTTTGGAACCTTGCGCACATACTTACTGCAAATAAGATATCGGGTCGGCTTGCAGTTAAATAAAGAAGACTCCCTATTACGCTCCTATAGTATTTTAAATCAATTGAATTTCCGATTACATCTTCTTCTATATTCACATTAGTTGCCATTGGTGTATTAAAAATTTTAGCATCTTGCATTCCAAAGCGTTTAATTAATTTCCTAGTATATTTCCGTTGATGTAGGAATATTTCATCTTTAGTTTGTTTAATTTGTAGACCTAAAAAGAAGCTTAACTCGCCTACTAAATTCATTTCAAATTCACTTTCCATAAGTGAAATGAACTCATTTAGTAGGATTGAGTTGGTGGTTCCAAAAATAATATCATCTACGTAGATTTGGGCTATGAATATGTCTTTACCTAAGGTTTTTACGAAAAGAGTTGGGTCAACTACACCTTGGTTAAAACCTTTGGACTTAACATAAATCGAAAGTCTCTCGTACCAAGCTCGAGGAGCTTGTTTAAGTCCATAGAGAGCTTTCTTTAACCTAAGGACATGGTCGGGTTTGTCTAAACTTTCGAAACCGGGGGGTTGACTAACATAAACTTCTTCTTTAATGTATCCATTTAAGAACGCAGATTTCACATCCATTTTAAACAACTTAAATCCTCGATGTGCTGCATACGCTAATAGCATTCGAATGGACTCTAATCTAGCTACTGGGGCATAGGTCTCGTCGTAATCTAAACCTTCGACTTGACTAAACCCTTTAGCGACTAGTCTAGCTTTATTTCTAACCACTTCACCTTTATCATCAAGTTTATTTCTAAACACCCACCTTGTTCCAATGATTGTTTTATCTTTAGGTGGTGGTACTAATTCTCATACTTCGTTCCTAGTGAATTGAGCCAACTCTTCTTGCATTGCAATAATCCAATCGGGATCAAGAAGATCTTGGTCAATAGTCTTGGGTTCAATTTTGGAAATTAAGGAGATTTGACTAAGGTTTTTGTATGAGGCTCTAGTTCAAACTCCTAGACTTGGATCACCAATCACTTTGTCGATAGGATGACTTGCTTGAGTCCTAGTTGGGTTTGGGTTTGAGTCTACAACTTGATCAATAGGATGACTCGTCTGAGTTCTAGTTTGGTTAGAGTCATCTGTCACGTGGTCGATAGAGTGGCTTGGTTGACATAGGTTAGGATTAATACTAGACCTGATCTCCGGATCAGAGTTAGATCTAGTATGAATCAGCTCACTAATTGGGGTTGCCGGGGGATTTGTAGGTTCGTGTCCTTCATCAAACACTACATTGATAGTTTCCTCGACTCTAAGGGTGTCATGGTTGTATACTCTATAAGCTCTACTTGTAGTCGAGTATCCTAGAAAGATTCCAGTCGTGGTTTTGGATGTAAACTTCCCTAGGTAATCCTTAGTGTTTAGGATATGTACCTTACACCCAAATACCCTAAAGTACTTGATGTTACGTATTTTATCGTGATAAATCTCGTATGAGGTCTTAAGGTGCCTCTTTACCATAAAGCTCCTATTTTGGACATAGCATGTCAGATTCACGGCTCACTAAAACCTATCGGGTAGGTTATACTCGTTTAACATTGTCCTAGCGGCTTCTTGTTGGATTCTATTTTTGCGTTCTACTTGGCCATTTTGTTGTGGAGTTCTAGGGCAAGAGAACTCATGGTGGTATCCATTTAGGTTACAGAATTCTGTAAACCTATGGTTCTTGAATTCACCACCATCATCAGTCCTAAGTCTTTTGATTTTAATGCTTTGTTGATTTTCTATTAATTTAAATAGGTTGATTAATTGATCTAGGGTATCACTTTTGTGTTTGATGAACCTAACCCAAGTAAATCTAGAGTAGTCATCAATTATGACTAAAAATAATTTACTTCCATTTAGTGACTTAGCTCCATGTGAATCAAATAAATCCATGTGTAGAAGCTCAAACACACTTTTGGTTCGTTCTTGATTAGTTAGTTGATGTTGTGTCCTAGATTGTTTACCTTGTTGACAAGCATTACATATTTTATTATCCAAGTTATTTTGGTTAGGAAAACCTATGAGGCCAATCCTCGATGTCCATCATCATCATGAAGTCTTCAATCCTTGCCCTCCATTGATTGAAGCCTTCTTGTCCATAGAAGTTGTATGAAATTGGGGTTTTGATGTCCCATCCCAATTTGTCTTCAAATTCCATCTTCTTCCTCTAGTGTTTTGCTCCCATGTGTTAGTTCGTAGAAGAGTTCCAAGCTCTGATACCACTTGTTAGGACCTATACGCCCGCTAGAGGGGGGTGAATAGCATTGTCATCGATTCGATGGAATTGATCACGTGCTTGTCTACAACATGTTAGTACGCAGCAGAATATACAAAAATAAAATAGACAAACACACAATACATATAAATACACAAGATATAACGTGGTTTAGAATCGTACGGTTTCTACTCCACGGATTGGGCTCGAACGAGCCCTAGCGATGCAAACACCACCACTAATCAAAAATACTCCTATTGGATTGAAGCGAATCGCTAGAGGGGGGGGGTGAATAGCGATAAAACCTTTTTTGTTCGTTCGTTAAAACCCGAGTAGATAATTAATTGCAGCGGAAAGATAAGCAATAAATAAAGGAGACAAATATTTTTATTTGGTTCGTAGCCTTCGGCTACTACTCCAAAGCCCTAGTGGTCCTTGACCACGCACGGAGGGCAAAACACTAAAGAACTCCTCCTCGTTAGAGGTAGGAGTTAATCGTTACAAATAAAAACAAAAAGCTTGAGGTAGAGGGACACTCCCCCTCTCCTCGTTACGATAAAAGCTCCGAGATTTGAAAGTAATGAACTAAAATAAACAACTTAAACCGACGTAATAAAAAGAAAACAATTAAACCTAGATGTCAGAGAAGAAGCAATTCGTTGTCGGGAAGTTGTAGCTTGGCGGAGGCTTTTGGAAGCTTAGAATTGATGAAGAAACCCTAGGATTGGCCCTCCTTTTATAGCCTTTGAGCCCCTTTTCGATAGGAACTTCACCCAATAGAGTTTTGGCACATGGCTCCTTGAAAAATGGTGATAAGGCTTGACTCCTCTAGGCTGATCCTTGACCATCGATCGGTGATGGCCATCATCGATCGGTGATGGCGAATCGATCGAATCTGACCTCGAGCGATCATTGTTGGGACGTCGAGTCCTCAAAGCCGCAATGATGATGCTGCAAAGCAAAGTTAGCTTAATAAAAACATTGATTCGACGACCTCCGACCGTCTGATCTCGACCTAGACCACCTATAGGATGTCTTTGGTCGGATCTACGCCTAAGATCATCCCTGTAAAGAGGATACGACCTCACTTACTCTCGCACATACACAAGCTTACCTCGATACTTACTGTGTTTCTTTCGCTTTCGGCCTTCCACTAGATTCCTTCGTATCCCTCCGAATTCACTCGAGTGTCGCCCGACCACCGTGGATTCCTCCGGGTGTCGCTAGCCTTCAGCTCTTGCTATAACAATTTTCTGTACACTCGATTCAGCTCGTGAGATAACGACATGAGCTTAACTTTGTATCGTTTTCTATAATCAAAACTCAGGTTCGACTTAGGTGCCTACTGCACCAACAATCTCCCCCTTTTTGATTTATGGCAAACCCACATACAAAATTAAGAAAAATAAATTAAATGCATTAAGCAAAATGAGTATGAGATATGCATGAATGAGCAGGAGTATATAAAAATTCTTTTTCAAGTGCTCCCCCTTGAGGAATCCTCCTCCTTGACCGATGGTGAGTACTTGAGAAAGAGTTTTAACTCTCCCCCTTGATGTTTGCTACTAAAAAAGAATTAAGTAACCGAAATTACTTAATATTGGCCATAGTGTTTAAAATAAGTTTTAAGTTAAGAAATCAAAAAATTGATTTCTTAACCTTGGCCTTTACTTCCGTTTTGTTAACAAGTTAACTTAAAGTTAAGTAAATTACATTTTTGTTAACAAGTTAACTAAATGTGTTTAAGTTAAGAATTCTCTTAACTTGTTTTGTTAACTTAAAGTTAAGTAAGCCTTGGCCATAAAAAAAATTGATCCCTTAACTTTGGCCTTTTTCTCCCCCTTTTGCCATATATCGAAAAGAGTGAGGGTGTGTGTGGAATAAAAAATAAGTATTAATTTTAAAGTCCAAGCATGTTCCACATTATTTTGAAAATAATATACTGAAAATAAGTTCATCTATAAAATGTTCGACTCATAATTGACTTGATTAATATGAAAGATCAACCAGTCCTGGTCAGAGTCGGTTAGTATGTATGATTATACTCCGTAGTTCATAGCGATGCACTAGCTCTACATCTGGAACCAGGAGTAAGGTCCTAACATCTCACACCCATCTACGTGGCTAAGTACAAAAATACATTAGTCCTATGTGTTGTGAGATGTATTGGCTCCTTAAATCTATAGGTGCATGATATCTAAGGTAAGTCCTATACTAGTTCCATGAAAAATGAAAAGTAAGAAATAGTAGTAATATAATTTGCAAAGTCCTATTCTACTACGCACATGCCAAATTTTCGTCTTAATAAACTAAATTCGGCTTCGGGTAGGGGTTTAGTAAATATGTCTGCCAAGTTAAACTTCGATTCGACGTATTCGAGTTGTATGGCTTCGTTGGCCAAATGTTCTCGAATGAAATGGTGTTTGACCTCTATATGTTTGGTCCTAGAGTGACATATCGGATTCTTAGTAAGATTAATTGAACTAATGTTATCTACGTGAAGTTTAGTATTTGTAAAGTCTAACTTAAAATCGCGGAGAGTGTGCTTCATCCAAAGAAGCTGAGTGACACACTCACCTATCGCGATGTATTCGGCTTCGGTGGTAGATAAGGCAACACAGTGTTGCTTCCGACTGCACCAACTAACTAGACTCGAGCCGAAAAGTTGACAACAACCACTCATACTCTTTCTATCGAGCTTACTACCGACATAGTCCGAATCGGAGTAGCCGGTTAGTTCGAACTCGGTAGATCTAGCGTACCAAATACTGACATTAAGTGTGCCCTTTAGATATCTAAGGATACGCTTGACTAGAGTTAGGTAAGACTCCTTGGCAAAGGTTTGGAACCTTGCGCACATACTTACTGCAAATAAGATATCGGGTCGGCTTGCGGTTAAGTAAGGGAAACTCTTTATTACGCTCCTATAGTATTTTAAATCAATTGAATTTCCGATTACATCTTCTTCTATATTCACATTAGTTGCCATTGGGGTATTATTAATTTAGCATCTTGCATTCCAAAGTATTTAATTAATTCCCTAGTATATTTGCGTTGATGTAGGTATATTCCATCTTTAGTTTGTTTAATTTGTAGACCTAAAAATAAGCTTAACTCCCTACTAAATTCATTTCAAATTCACTTTCCATAAGTGAAATGAACTCATTTAGTAGGATTGAGTTGGTGGTTCCGAAAATAATATCATCTACGTAGATTTGGGCTATAAATATGTCTTTACCTAAGGTTTTTACGAAAAGAGTTGGGTCAACTACACCTTAGTTAAAACTTTGGACTTAAGATAAATCGAAAGTCTCTCGTACCAAGCTCGAGGAGCTTGTTTAAGTCCATAGAGAGCTTTCTTTAACCTAAGGACATGGTCGGGTTTGTCTAAACTTTCGAAACCAGAGGGTTGACTAACATAAACTTCTTCTTTAATGTATCCATTTAAGAACGTAGATTTCACATCCATTTGAAACAACTTAAATCCTCGATGTGCTGCATATGCTAATAGCATTCGAATGGACTCTAATCTAGCTACTGGGGCATAGGTCTCGTCGTAATCTAAACCTTCGACTTGACTAAACCCTTTAGTGACTAGTCTAGCTTTATTTCTAACCACTTCACCTTTATCATCAAGTTTATTTCTAAACACCCACCTTGTTCCAATGATTGTTTTATCTTTAGGTGTTGGTACTAATTCCCATACTTCGTTCCTAGTGAATTTAGCCGACTCTTCTTGCATTGCAATAATCCAATTGAGATAAAGAAGGGCTTGGTCAATAGTCTTATGTTCAATTTTGGAAATTAAGGAGATTTGACTAAGGTTTCTGTATGTGGCTCTAGTTCGAACTCCTAGACTTGGATCACCTATCACTTGGTCGATAGGATGATTTGCTTGAGTCCGAGTTGGGTTTGTGTTTGAGTCTACAACTTGATCAATAGGATGACTCATCTGAGTTCTAGTTTGGTTAGAGTCATCTGTCACTTGGTCGATAGAGTGGCTTGGTTGACTTAGGTTAGGATTAATACTAGACCTGATCTCCGAATCAGAGTTAGATCTAGTATGAATCGGCTCGCTAATTGGGGTTGCCGAGGGATTTGTAGGTTCGTGTCCTTCATCAAACACTACATTAATAGTTTCCTCGACTCTAAGGGTGTCATGGTTGTATACTCTATAAGCTCTACTTGTAGTCGAGTATCCTAGGAAGATTCCGGTCGTGGTTTTGGATGTAAACTTCCCTAGGTAATCCTTAGTGTTTAGGATATGTACCTTACACCCAAATACCCTAAAGTACTTGATGTTAGATATTTTATCGTGATAAATCTCGTATGAGGTTTTAAGGTGCCTCTTTACCATAAGGATCCTATTTTGGACATAACATGTCGTATTCACGGCTTCCGCCCAAAACCTATCGAGTAGGTTATACTCGTTTAACATTGTCCTAGCGACTTCTTGTAGGGTTCTATTTTTGCATTCTACTAGGCCATTTTGTTGTGGAGTTCTAGGGCAAGAGAACTCATGGTGGTATCCATTTCGGTTACAGAATTCTATAAACCTATGGTTCTCGAATTCACCACCATGATCAGTCCTAAGTCTTTTGATTTTAATGCTTTGTTAATTTTCTATTAATTTAAATAGGTTGATTAATTGATCTAGGGTATCACTTTTGTGTTTGATGAATCTAACCCAAGTAAATCTAGAGTAGTCATCAATTATGACTAAACAAAATTTACTTCCATTAAGTGACTTAGCTCCATGTGAATCAAATAAATCCATGTGTAGAAGCTCAAGCACACTTTTGGTTCGTTCTTGATTAGTTAGTTGATGTTGTGTCCTAGATTGTTTACCTTGTTGACAAGCATTACATATTTTATTATCCAAGTTATTGAGGTTAGGCAAACCTCTGAGACCAATCCTCGATGTCCATCATCATAATGAAGTCTTCAATCCTTGCCCTCCATTGATTGAAGCCTTCTTGTCCATAGAAGTTGTATGGAATTGGGGTTTTGATGTCCCATCCCAATTTGTCTTCAAATTCTATCTTCTTCCTCTAGCGCTTTGCTCCCAGGTGTTAGTTCGTAGAAGAGTTCCAAGCTCTGATACCACTTGTTAGGACCTATGTGCCCGCTAGAGGGGGGTGAATAGCATTGTCATCGATTCGATGGAATTGATCGCGTGCTTGTTTACAACACGTTAGTACGCAACAGAATATTGAAAAATAAAATAGACAAACACACAATACATATAAATACACAAGATATAACGTGGTTTAGAATCGTACGGTTTCTACTCCATGGATTGGGCTCGAACGAACCCTAGCGATGCAAACACCACCACTAATAAAAAAATACTCCTGTTGGATCGAAGCGACTCACTAGGGGGGGGTGAATAATGATAAAACCTTTTTTGTTCGTTCGTTAAAACCCGAGTAGATAATTAATTGTAGCGGAAAGATAAGCAATAAATAATGGAGACAAATATTTTTACTTGGTTCGTAGCCTTCGGCTACTACTCCAAGGCCCTAGTGGTCCTTGACCACGCACGGAGGGCAAAACACTAAAGAACTCCTCCTCGTTAGAGGTAGGAGTTAATCGTTACAAATAAAAGCGAAAAGCTTGAGGTAGAGGGACACTCCCCCTCTCCTCGTTACGATAAAAGCTCCGAGATTTGAAAGTAATGAACTGAAATAAACAACTTAAACCGATGTAATAAAAAGAAAACAATTAAACCTAGATGTCGGAGAAGAAGCAATTCGTTGTCGGAAAGTTGTAGCTTGGAGGAGGCTTTTGGAAGCTTAGAATTGATGAAGAAACCCTAGGATTGTCCCTCCTTTTATAGCCTTTGAGCCCCTTTTCGAGAGGAACTTCACCCAATAGAGTTTTGGCACATGGCTCCTTGAAAAATGGTGATAAGGCTTGACTCCTCGAGGCTGATCCTTTACCATCGATCCAGATGGCAACATCGATCGAATCTTCGACCTCGAGCGATCATTGTTGGGCGGCGATCGAGTCCTCCAAGATGGCAGTCGATTGATGCTAGCTGCAAAGCAAAGTTAGCTTAACAAAAATATTAATTCGACGGCCTCCGACCGTCCGATCTTGACCTAGACCACCTATAGGATGTCTTTGGTCAGATCTACGCCTAAGATCATCCCCTTAAAGAGGATACGACCTCACTTACTCTCGCACACACACGAGCTTACCTCGATACTTACTGTGTTGCTTTCGCTTCCGGCCTTCCACTCGATTCCTTCGTCTCCCTCCGAAGTCACTCGAGTGCGCCCGACCACTGCGCCTTCCTCTGGGTGTCGCTAGCCTTTAGCTCTAGCTATAGAAATTTTCTGTACACTCTAATCGGCTCATGAGATAACGACATGAGCTTAACTTTGTATCATTTGCTATAATCAAAACTCATATTCGACTTAGGTGCCTACTGCATCAACAACTCCTTCTCGACAATAAGTTGGAGGTAGAGAAACCTCGTATAAGTATTCTTATAACAATTAGAAATAAATACAAGAAAATAAAAATGAAATACATAAAGACAATGTAAAGAAATGTTTACAACTATTGCTTTGGATGCTTGCTTGTTGATTTCTTGAACCGTGCTTGAAGACCCTAATTTGCACCAGCAAATCGCCTCAACAATGCTAAAAAAATCTCTACCAAAATCCCTCCTGTTGAGCTCCTTTTATGCCTTCGCGCGACCTGGATTTCCACCTGGCAATCGACTGCCAAAGGTCCCCAGTCGACTGCCAACAGTTCCATTGTGAGACAACAACTTGATCTTCGCAGGAAAAACTCCAGCGGTCACAGCGATTGGCCGCCGCGCCCATAGCCCTGCGCCTAGTCGCGAACCAATGATCGATTGTAAATCCATAATGATCGACTCCCATCAATCGTTGCTCAAGTGAGCGATCATTGCCAAGCCTATAAGAAGTCGGCGCCGATCGACTTACATTAGTTGTTGGTCATAATACGGTGGGTGATGAGTGTCGACTTGGCTACCAAGTGTCAAAACACTTGATCAGTCGTTGGTATAAAGCCCCAGTTGACTGACAACCCCAAAACATGAGGTTTAACCTCAAGTATGATGCCCTCATACTTGCTAGACCACCTTTAGCCTAGACCTAAGCCTTCTAGCCACCTCCATCATCCTCATGCCTATCTGATCCCTCTAAGTCATCCATAACTTGTTCATCCATATGCTAGCCTTCAGGTGCTTCCATCGGCTATTGTCATGCTAACAGTGTCTACACCTCCAAGGCACATTGGACTTACGCCGCCAAGACCACGCTTGGACTTTACGCCGCTAACCATTGGACTTATGCTGCCAAGACTCCACCCTTAGACTTTACGCTGCCAATATCAACCCTTGGACTTACGTGGCCAAGACTACACCCTTGGACTTTCCATGCTAACTCCATGTTGGACTTTCCAATTGCCAAGACTCAAGATTGGACTTTCCCTTGCCAAGACTCATGCTTGGACTTGCCATGCTAAGTACTCAAGACTTGGACTTTTCCATTGCCAAGTGTCCCACTTGGACTTCTCCATCCTATGGTCAACCCCAAGTCAACCATATAGTCAAACAATGGTTAAACCATCGTCAAACATCTACATCCCACTCGAGTCAAATTCGAGTCTGGTCAATTATGATCTGGATCGATTGCACCAACAATCTCCCCAAAACATTTGTCAAACATCAATGTCAAACATTAAAACACTACTCGAGTCAAACTCGAGTCTGGTCAATCGTGACCTGGGCCGATTGCACCAATATATAATACGACCGAGATGAAGAATAGGCCGAGACATAGGGCGTCTAGAATATAATACGGCCGAGGTGTAGAATAGGCCGAGACATGGGGAGTTTGGAATATAATACGACCGAGATGACCTCTTCATACAACTCGGATGTACCGTACTGCCGGGTCTCCTTTCTTCCATTGGAGCCATGATACAATGACTTAGAGTATTGGTTGTTGTTTGTTATATGCCTAGTCATAGGTTAGTTTTTTCCGGTATCATAGGCATCCCTCCAAGTCTAGTCGAAGGATAGGCATAGCCTGACTAACTGAATGTGCCTTATTGCGTCATGATTTCCCTCTTTTGACTTAATGAGGTATGGGAGGTGGCACCTCGGATATGCCCCTCGGGAACAGAGGAGATCTTGCTTTAGGGGTGAACCATTAATGCGAGGATATGATATGATTGTCTCGCTTCCCTAGGGCTTCTTTCATTGTGCCACGTGCCTATAAGATCCTGAGGAAGGGTCCTCAAGAGATGAACTGTCGTGGCTCGTCTATAAGTACCTTTCAAAACCTAGGTTTCGTGACTCTACGCTCGACTCCTCTTCCACTTCCTCTTCTCCGGCGATTCTTCTTTCCCCCTTCCACTCCAACACGACCTCCCCTGTAAGTTTTCTGCCCTCCATTCTCTTTTTTTCTCAATGGCCGGTACCTCTGACCTATGGTTTCTTAGGACTCGCAGCACTACTACCCCTGAGGAGCGCAGCAAGATTAGGTTCACCTTCCATGTTCTTCCCTCATATAGGCTTAGAGCTCCTCAATGGGACTAGCGTCCCCACGAACCTCCTCCTGCCTTTACCACCTTCTTTCATGACTAGCTAGCAGCCGGTCTTCGTTTCCCTCTTTATCCTTTTTATGCCAAGCTGGCTACTTACTTTCATATTCCCTTGCAGCAACTCACTTCTAATTCCTTTAGCCTTATCAATGGTTTCATCATTATTTTCCTTTTTTATCATCTTCCTTTATCCGCTATGGCCTTTCATTTCTGCTTCATCTCGAAACGAAAAGAGGCAGGAGTGTTTTTCTTTATAGCACAACTGGAAACTTGGTTCTTAGCAAGCCTCATCACTTCCCGCAAGTATTCAAAAATCCAATACTTATTCCTTAAACCCGAGACGCCTTTCTCTTGGCCGAGTAGTTGGCATCTTGAGCTACCTCCCACCCCTTCCTTTCACAGCTTCAAAAAATCCATTACCTATAAAGAAATTGTCGAAGTACTTTTTGGTCTGTGCTTCGACGTCAATGTCCTACTGGAAGAAGGGCTCTTATACCACTATGACTTAAGCCCGATAGAGGGCGAGCTGAGCGGCACATTAGGTAAACTTTTATTTTTTATTCTTTTGTACTTCTAAACTCTAACTTACTTTGTCTTTCGCAGCCAAAGTCATGTTTCGTACCTCGATGAACAAGAAGCTGAAGTGGAAAAGGGCACAAATAATTTCCCCCACAGGTGCTCTAGCTGAAACACTAGAAGAGATTGGATCAGAAAAAACCCCCATCACCTCGGCCTTCCATGGTGGCCGAGGTGATCAGTTCCGAGGGGTCAGAGGAGCGGCAATAACATCACAAAAGGAGCCAAGCAGTGCTCTCTTTTGCGGAAGGGAGCCTGTAAAATACCGAAAACAAAAATTGGCTAAAGGGATAATATTATGTTGAAGAATATATGGTTTAAGTGGATTTAGGTTTAGCTTATAGGGTTTTAAACCCGATCCGCTTCAATGCCAAACCCGACCCATTCCCTTCGTAACGCATGCACGCAACCGTTTCTTTCCCATTTCTTTCACGGCGCACGACTCCTCTTCTCCCGAACCCGATTCCTCTTCTTTTCCTCTTTCCGATCGCCTTCTCTTCTTCTCATCTTCGCCCAATCTCCTTCCCTGCTCACTGCGCATGCCACCGAGCCATAGCCTCTATCGCTCGTAGTCACGCGGTCGGACTCCGTCGCCTCTTCTCCACTCGCCGCCGCCCTAGGGCTACTTCCTCGCTGGTGTCTTCTTCCCTGCGTCGGCGACTAGAAGTCGCGCTCTGTGCTCGTCGCCCCATCCGTGGCGGTACTGCGACTCCTCGCCACCGACACCGTGCCTTCTCCAGCGTGGCTGCCGATTGCCTCTGCTGCGTGCATCGACACGCCTGCCCTTTGCGCGACAACAACAGTTGTGACCTTCGCACGCTCATCGCCTGCCCGATCTGCCGCCGTCTTCCTCCGATCCCGACAATAACACGTTGATTACCCTCCCCTCCACGAGAAGCATCCTTCTTCCATGGTTTATTCCCTCTTCTCCCTATTTGTTTTTGGTGGATCGAATTCTTCAAAGGTGGATCGGCCGTAGCTTCACTGTCGTTGCCATCCACCTCGGATTGCAGTCGATCGTGCTTTTATTTCTGGCTGTGAATGGGAAAGAAAGGCTAGGTAAGTTCAAGTTATAGAAATTTAGAATATGGATATTTTGTAGCCAATATGATAGTGATTTCAGGGATGGTGGTGAACAGGGTGAGAATATTTCGGATGGGGCTGTGGAAGCTGAGATTGAGGTAAATTTTAAGTTGTATGAATGATAGTTTTGATTTATTGAAAGGTGGTATACCTATAGCTTATGCAGCTTGTATTGTTTCGGTTTAGGATTATTGGAATTATGGTGGATGCAGTTCACAAAGTGGATATGGATTGATTTGTTGTAGAATTGTAGCTATGAATTAGTGTGGTGGTTAATTATATCAAGTATCTCATCATGGTGATATAGTAGATATTATGTAGGCTGGGTGAACAAGACTTTAGTTAATATTCGTTTAGTAGTTTGGAATATGAAGTCGATGTAAGATTTGATTCGATTATTCAATGTATGATAGAACTTAAGTATGTTCTATGTTGTGTACAGGACGTTGATACGAGACAGAATCTCGGATGTGAAGACAGACAATGTAGTCTACATAACAGGTGGGTAATTTCCTACCCCGGTCAAGTAGTTGTAATGCATGCAGATTTAGATACATGACCATCTTATATGGTCATGTTACCCTAACACCGCTCTTATTTACTCTTGCGCTTGATACCTTATCTTTGGTTGTTAAACTCTATTGCTATTATCATGTTTCACTTCATCATGATTAGGAGTTATATATGTGATGTAAGTAACCTAGAGTTTGTTTAGTGAAGTGCAAATAGTAAAGTCTGGATGATGACCTGATTGTAAATTGGGAAAAAAGGTCATCCGTAGGTAGATAATGTCTTGAACCTAGGGTTAATTCTAGTACCCTTAGGTTGCATGTTTACCACCGACCATGTATTGTGTAAATGGTCAGGTGAATAGTACTTAGTGTGTCGCTACGGATCGGTGGTCCTAGCTTGTTATAATCAGTTTGAGTACGACTCTCTACAGGATAGAGAGTGCGTCGATCAGTAAGTATGACTCTCTACAATATAGAGAGTGCATCGATCAGTTGAGTACGACTCTCTACAGGATAGAGAGTGCGTCCATTAGTTGAGTACGACTCTCTATAGGATAGAGAATGCGTCCATTCAGTTGAGTACGACTCTCTGCAGGATAGAGAGTGCGTCGATTAGATTGGTATGACTCTCTACAGGATAGAGAATGTTATGATCAATTGAGTACAACTCTCTGCAGGATAGAGAGTGCATTGATCTGATTAGTATGACTCTCTATAGAATAGAGAGTCTATGGTGGATGTCTATTTGTGACAGAGCATTCATGTCATTTGCATGTATGCTGGCGACATGGTCTCCTTGTGGTTGAGAGGGTCGTCTCCATGGTTACTCATAGGAGGAGTAGAGGGCGAGCATTCTGTGTCACTCTACCACTATAGATGGTGGTAGTTTGATTTGTGTGTTGTAGGTGGCACTCGACCACTCATGTAGAGACCCCATGTAGCTTGCTCTTCACGCTTTTATTCTTCTCGATGATACTGCCCACTCGGCCACTCGGGAGTAGTGGTTGGTTACAACTCTCTGTAGGATAGAGAGTGCATTGATCTGATTAGTATGACTCTCTGTAGAATAGAGAGTCTATGGTGGATGTCTATTTGTGACAGAGCATTCATGTCATTTATGTATGTCATAGTCTCCTTATGGTTGAGAGGGTCGTCACCATCCATGGTTACTCATTAGGAGGAAGCGAGCGCACTCTACCACTATAGACGGTGGTAGTTTGATTTGTGTGTCGTAGTCCTGTGTGTGTGGCACTCGACCACTCATGGGTAGTGACTGTCGAAGTGGCCAACAGCAGGGACCCCCATCGTGTAGCTTGCTCATCACGCTTATATGCTACTCGATCATACTGCCCACTCGGCCACTCGGGAGTAGTGGTTGGTGTTGAGTTGGGATAGTTGTCATGCTCGAGCCACTGAGGCCACACTAGGGTCATGGTGTTGGGTTTCCGGCACCGCGGCGTGTGTGTGTTCGATCATGTTTCGTAAACATGAGCACAGCGGAAGCAATTAAAAATAATAAATCTATATTTATTACAACACACACAACACACGCATGCATATTACAACAAGTGTAGACATAACCGTAAATTATAATTTGCAATAAAAGGAAATTAAACTACGTTATACCTTTCGTATGACGTGTAGCGGGAACGGCATCAACCGGAACGATCCTCGTAAGAATCGTCTCTATCCGTATCCACGCCGAGCTCCTCGGGATGACTTCGCCAAGCCACGAGCTTCGTCTTCGTATGGGTTACTAGCCTCGTGTTGAAGACGACGTGATCGAGAGATGATCACGATCCGAATCCAAATTCGGATCTAAAACAAGTCCTCAAGACTCGCTTCTCCGGAGAGGTATTCGTCAACCGATTGACGAATCCTTCGTCCTCCACCTCAGAGGATTACCGGAGATCAAATCCCGATGTTAGCCGCTGTCGGATCACTAACCGTCGTCCAAGCGGCGCTCGGCCGGAAGGAGAAGAAGCTGTCAGAAAACTGGACAGCTTGGTGGAGGAAGGCGCGCCGGCCAAAACAAGGAGAAAAGGCTCACCTTGATGCCGAACCTATAGGAGATCACGGAGGGTCGCGGAGGTTCACCGGCTGGAGCTTGGCGCGGCAAGGGGCGGCGGCACAAGAGGCGGCGGCAAAGGGTTGGCAAACTAGGAGAACTAATTCTCTTAATGGTTAATGGATCATATCCATAAAGCCCGTTAACCGCTCCATTAAGATAAGTTAAAATAAACCAAACCATGATGGTTTATTTTAAGTTAAAAACGAACCAGAACCAACCTTTGGTTCATTCGTTTAATATAAACCAAACCCTTTGGTTTATTCTCATCCATTGGATTAGAACCAAACCATTTTGGTCCATCCATTATGTCTTCATAAGACACGGCCCATCCACGCTTCCATTGCAGTGAAACAATTTCATGCTCGCTTTATGTTTTGGTCCAACCAAACATAGTTTCTCTCGATGCGAGAATCCCATTCTCAAGCTCGTTTTAAATCCTTTGGATTACACTCGTTGTGCGTGTGACCAAATAGGTTCTCGGTTTATGTTGGCCGTCTATAATTAACCATTAATTATAGAGCGATCATGAGTGGCACCTAGTAGTACATCATGATCCCCAATTAGCAAAAGATCAGCGGTTGATCGAACTATTTACGAAACCCTTGATGCTCGAATGAATAATCGTGCCCCATTCCCTTCACTCATCTTATACCCACTTGGTTCGGGACATGGTCTGTGTGCCGATCCCACTAGTCTCACTCGTCACCTAGCCCAAGTATCATTTCCTCGTCCTACGGATTCTAGTTACTCCACATGTATCGAAGAGTACTTTACTCTAAACATGTAATGCTTTGGCCAAAGACTTTAGTAACAATCCGACGAGAGGCCATGGGTATACATCTCCTCGCAAGGAGTGGTGAATCCTTTATAGGCTATTCAAACACCTTCGATCACTTCGACTTATACCCAATCATCCCGGGTCCACATCTCCTCGGAGATGTTTGCTTAAGATGTCAAAGCATAAGTCTCCATGATCAAGATGACTTGAATACCGCAAGTCAAAGGAACATCGCACTTAAGCCACAGTAAGAACTTCATTGACATATCTATATATGCAGAGAACCATATGAAGTCTTACGGCTGGTCACTCCAATGAACTAGTTACCATAACTAGCATCCACGATTAACTCCGGACATCACTATGTCTCCAGCCAGTGAGAATCAGCTGCTTGGATACACCAAGGGGTATACCTCGTGCTAGTCTCGACAGAATTTATGGTGTCCAAATCCATCAATTCATCGACTAGGGATAATTCCGATACATCACAATTACACATGTAGAGATACTCACTAGTTGTGATCCAATCACAAATTCTCTCATCTTTGTGAATCGTATCGTGGACATTGATAAATGAGTTTAAGATCAATCAAATACATTAAACATGTATACTCAAATAGTGAATCTTCATTTATCATATAAATGGTTCATACATAAGGCGATTGCCTTAGGACATCTCTCATATATTACTAACAGACTCCCACTTGGCCTAATGCCAATCGCTACGATATCCAATACCATAAGCTCTAACATGACCCTCAAACTTACTTTGAGGTAATGCTTTAGTCAAAGGATCCGCTAAGTTCCTTTCAGTGGGAATTTTCTCGATTTGTATTTCGTTCCTACTTATGATCTCTCTGATAAGATGATAGCGGCGAAGCACATGTTTGGATCGTTGATGAGACCTTGGCTCTTTCGCCTATGCAATTGCTCCATTGTTGTCGCAGTAGACCGGTATTGCTTCAACAATGGCCGGAATCACACCAAGTTCATGAACGAACTTCTTGATCCAAACTGCTTCCTTTGCTGCTTCCGAAGCTGTAATATATTCTGCCTCAGTGGTAGAATCCGCTACAGTCTCTTGTTTGGAACTTTTCCAACTCACTGCGCCCCCATTCAAGGTGAACACGTATCGGTGAGACCTGGAATCATCTCCTTATGCTCGGAAGGCATCCGTATACCCGCGTATCACCATGTCCCCTTCTCCATATATTAGGAACACATCCTTAGTTCTTCTCAAGTACTTAAGGATCGTCTTAACAGCCGCCCAATGATCCATTCCTGGATCGGATTGGTATCTGCTCGTGACACTCAGAGCGTACGATACATCGGGCCTCGTACATAACATAGCATACATGATAGATCCTATTGCGGATGCATAGGGAATCTTACTCATGCAAATCCTCTCGTCTTAAATCTTACGTGCGCGGACACATAGACTTGAAAGGTGTACCCCATGCACGATGGGTAGATAACCTTTCTTGGATTAGACATGCTAAACCTCTTTGCTTTTCGGTCTATATATGTGTATGCGAAAGACCAAGCAAGTTTGATCTATCTCTATAGATCTTAATCCCAGGATGTAGGTTGCTTCTCCCGTCTTTCATGGAGAATGTCTTGGATAACCAAACCTTAGCGGTAAGATTGACACATCGTTTCCTATAAGTAATATGTCATCGACATACAATACTAGGAATACATTGCCTCCCACTAACCTTCTTGTACACACAAGGTTAAATGCGGATTTTGTGAGAAATCAAACTTTTTGATTGTCTCATCAAAGCGGATATTCCGACTCTGGATGCTTGCTTCAATCCATAAATGGATCGTCGCAATTTGCATACCTTGGTTTTATCAGCGATGTGAAACCCTCGGTTGTATCATATACCGTCCTCGGCGAGTTTCCATTAAGGAAAGTTGTTTTCACATCCATCTGCCATATCTCATAATCATAATGAGCCGCTATGGCCAGGAGCATCCGAATGGATTTAAGCATAGCTACAGGCGAATAGGTTTCGTCATAATCAACACCTTGTTTTTGGCGATATCCTTTGCCACCAATCTAACCTTATAGGTAATCACATTACCATCCATGTCGGTTTTCTTCTTGAAAACCACTTGCACCCTATAGGCTTTATGCCTTGGTGGAGTCGACCAAGTTCAAACTTGGTTTTCGTACATGGAATCCATTTCGACTTCATGGCACCAAGCCACTTATCCCTTCTGAACTTGTCGGCACTTCTTCATAAGCTGGTAGGCTCCTCATCATCAATGAGTAACACGTCGTTCGATTCACTTACGAGAAATCCATATCTCTCGGGAATATTGCGTGTTCTACGGATCTCTGAAGATGTGGTGTTACAATATAAGTCTAGATTGCTCATCACTATGAGTTGTCATTTGTTGTGCTCACCGTATCTCATCAATGTCTATTTGAGTCTCTCGAGCCTCCTCAAGCTCGGCGACACTCCCTGTTTTCTTGCAAGAGAAACTCTTTCTCTAGAAACACGGCATGCCTTGAAACAAACACCTTTTGTTCCACAGGATGATAGAATTAGTAACCCCTTGTTTCCTTAGGGTATCAATAAATAGACATTTATCGGACTTAGCATCGATTTATGCGTCTGATCCGCTTCACATAAGCGAGACAACCCCATATCTTCAAGTAAGATACATGAGGTTTCTTACTATTCCATATCTCATATGGAGTAGTAGAGACTACCTTGGTAGGCATTACATTTTAACAAGTAAGCAATTTGCGAGTGCATAACCCCAAAGGACTTGGGAAGAGTCGCATGATTCATCATTGACTGACCATGTCCAACAAGGTCGATTCGCCTCTCGGATACACCATTATCTTTGTGGTGTATAGGCGAGTCCATTGAGACAATATGCCATTGTCTCTTAGATAATCAAGAAACTCTTGACTTAAGTATTCACCACCTCGATCCGATCGAAGTATTTTAATACTCTTGTCATGTTGTTTCTCTACTTCATTTCTGAATTCTTTGAACCTTTCAAAGGCTTGGACTTGTGTTTCATCAAGAACACATACCCAAGCAGTAGTGATCATCGGTGAAGGTAATGAAGTAGCTATAGCCTCCTAATGCTTGAGTTGACATAGGTCCACATACATCGGTATGTACTAGACCTAGTAACTCTCCCACTCGTTCACCTTTTCGGTAAAGGTAACTTAGTCATCTTGCCTTTTAAGCATGATTCATGTATCGTATGAATCCAATTCAAGCGATTCGAATTCCACATCGGTGTAATTCGGACATGCGTTTCTTGCTTATATGGCCAAAACGACAATGCCACATATAGGAGTCTATGTGATTATCGCTTTCGAGCGCAGCGTGTTGCTCGCCCGATATTGAAAATGTCCTTTGGATCGTCCAGCGTATAAATGCCATTACTCGAAGTTCGATTCCATAAAGTCGCCATTCAAGTTATATAACAACAATTGTTACTAAGCGTTAAATGAAACCATTTCTATTTAAGCGAGAAATAGAAACAATGTTCTTTATTAGAAGGAACATAATAGCAATTGTCGATTCAAGACTAGTCCACTAGGGAGCTTGACCAAATAAGTTCGATGGCGTAGCGACAACCTTTGCTCCATTGCGACTCGCAAATTTGACTCCCCTCGACAAGTCTTCTTCTATTCCTTAGCCCGTATGTCATTACATATATGAGCTACACGATTATCCAATGCAAGTGTACAAGGAAATAGAATGACAATCAATAACGAAGATACCAAGAGGATGGGGCATCGGATGCCTTCTTCTTCTTCATGGACTCAAGATAAATCTTGCAGCTTTCTTCGCTTGGCCTTCTCACTACAAATGATGGCAAGTGCCCTTATACCGGGTTCCGCCTTCTTTGCCTTTTTTCTTTCCTTTCTTCTCGTTTCTTTTGCCTTCCTCTTAGAACCTTTCTTTGAGGAATCAACTAATGTAACCGCCTTTCTCCTCATGCTTCATGTAAGGCTCCAGCCTTCAAAGATATCGAGGAGCTCTGAATGGTGGATTCCAATTTGTTCATCCGATAGTTCATCACAAATTGTGAGAAACTCTTGGGCAAACAATGCACTAAGTCAATACTTAACTCATGATCCATCACAAAACCGAGGGTAGCTAGCCGCCGATGTACCTGCTCATCTTTAGCACAAACCGCACTACGATTTAACCTTCTTGCATCTTCGTGGTGAAGAGGAGCCTAGAGACCTCGAACCTTTGGATCTCGCTGCTCATCGAACAACTCATGAAGATGGAAGACCATAGTATTAGCATCCATATGCTCATGCCGCTTTTGCACTGTACCATCGCCGCTAGCATGATGCAACTCGCCACCAGACCGCCACATGCTTTCGATAGACCAACATTTGGTCCGAGTTGCATCGCCCTTAGACGGCCAGAAGAGGCTCTTCAAGGACATATGCAAGCTTTTCCGCCTTGAGAACAATTCTCGTGTTTCTAAGCCACCCAGTGAAGTTAGGCCCAAATAATTTGTTCAATCCAAAATAGTGCGCAAATTCAAAGACGCTATGATCAATTTATCGACCTAGAAATACAAAACGAGCATATATGAGAAAGATGATTTTAAAATGCATCAATATACATTTATAAATCCCATTCATTTTTCGAATTTCAAAACCCCAAAATCACTGAGATCGTAGGTCCATCTCCGAATGGGTTGATATCCATCATAGATAAGAACAACTCGAGAGAGTCCAACAAGCCATTCATAACTACGACTGGTAGGTATCATCTATACCGATCAGATATCACGATATGCAACTATCACAATGTGCTATCAACTAATTGAATGTTCACACATACATCGGGTTGTTAACACATTAACAAGTATGCATCATATGCATAGCACCCAACTTCACCTCCCTTTACATCGACTCGAGAGAGTCCAACAAGCCGATGCTCCAAGTTAAAGCCAACCCATTAATCGACATAGTTTTAATATGGTTAGAGCGCATTCAACCAATTAGCCCAGCTTGGAGAGAGTCCAACAACCAAAGCTAACGATTGACCTCCGACTCTACCATATTAGTATTAAACTATTCCATGGTTTGAACATGTTCAGTTCGAGCCGGGCTTGAGAGAGTCCAACAACCCAAACAAGAAATGTAACTCGGGTTCTAACCATATTAATGGAAGGTGTAGGCTTTAATATTGATTAAGGGTTTTTATGTCTCATCCTCTTGCATGCAAATAACTATTATCTACATGGCATGGCATACATGGCATACATCTACATGTCACGACACGCATGGCATAATGTTATGCATCTAATGCAATTACATGGCATACAATTATGTCATGTATATATTTCCTTATATGTCATAACTATTTATGGAAATAAAATATGTTTAAGATTTGATTCTCCAAATCAAATCATAATTAAATTAGGAAACAAATTTCCAAATCTAATCACATATTTTATTCATGGAATTATTTGATTAAGGAAAATCTATTTAGGAAACCAATTTCCTAAATCATTAAAACTACTTATGGAAATAAAATATTTTAAGATTTGATTTCCCAAATCAAATCATGATTAAATTAGGAAATAACTTTCCTGAATCTAATCAAATATTTTATTTATGGAAAATATCAATTTCCATAAATACTTCCAACTTTCCAAAAGTGGAAGATTTACAAATACTTCTAGACTTTCCAAAATTGAAAATTTCCATAAATACTTTTAAATTTCCAAAAAATTAGAAAATTTCCAGAAATACATTATGACTATCGAAACCATTTTACGATTATGTCGAAACACAACCTCGGGCCTGAGCACATGGGTTTCCACAAGGCAGGTGTGTGTTCGATCATGTTTCGTAAACATGAGCACAAATGAAGCAATTAAAATAATAAATCTATATTTATTACAACACACACAACACACGCATGCTATTACAACAAGTGTAGACATAACCGTAAATTAAAATTTGCAATAAAAGGAAATTAAACTACGCTATACCTTCAGATGACGTGTAGCGGAACGCATCAACCGAACGATCCTCGAAGAATCGCTCTATCCGTATCCACGCCGAGTTCCTCGGGATGACTTCGCTAAGCCACGAGCTTCGCCTTCGTACGGGTTACTAGCCTCGTGTTGAAGACGACGTGATCGAGAGATGATCACGATCCGAATCCAAATTCGGATCCTAATACGAGTCCTCAAGACTCGCTTCCGAGAGGTATTCACAACCGATTGACGAATCCTTCGCCCTCCACTAGAGGATTACCGGAGATCAAATCTCGTATGTTAGCCGCTGTCGGAGCACTAACCCGCCCAAACGACGCCCGACGAGAGAGAAGAAGCTGTCCAGAAAACTGACAGCTTGGTGGAGGAGTAGGCGCCGCCAAAACAAGGAGAGAAAGCTCACCTTGATGCCGAACCTATAGGAGATCACCGAGGGTCGCCGGAGGTTCACCGCTGAGCTTGGTCACCGCAAGGGGGACTGCACACAGCGGCGGCAGGGTTGGGCCAGGCACAAGGAGTTGGGCGGCAACTAGGCTAGGGTTTTGATTAGATTAGGTTTAACAATCCCTTAAGCCCTTTTATAGAGAACTAATTCTCTTAATGGTTAATGGATCATATCCATAAAGCCCGTAACCCGCCTCCATTAAGATAAGTTAAAATAAACCAAACCATGATGGTTTATTTTAAGTTAAAACGAACCGAACCAACTTTTGGTTCATTCGTTTAAAATAAAACCAAACCCTTTGGTTTATTCTCATCCATTGGATTAGAACCAAACCATTTTGGTTCATCCATTACGTCTTCATAAGACACGCCCATCCACGCCCATTGCGATCAAACAATTTCATGCTCGCTTATGTTTGGTCCAACCAAACATAGTTTCTCTGGCCGAGAATCCCATTCTCAAGCTCGCTTTTAAATCCTTTGGATTACACTCACAGCGGTGACCAAATAGGTTCTCGGTTTATGTTGGCCGCCTATAATTAACCATTAATTATAGAACGATCATGAGTGGCACCTAGTAGTACATCATGATCCCCAATTAACCAAAAGATCAACTGCTGATCCGTAACTATTTCAAACCCTTCAAGAGTTCGAATGAATCGCGGCCCCATTCCCTTCACTCATCTTATACCCACTTGGTTCTGTGACATGGTCTATTGTGTCACCCTCACTAGGGTCGACTACGCCACACCTAGCCCAAGTATCATTTCCTCGCCCACGGATTCTAGTTACTCCACATGTATCAAGAGTACCTTACTCTAAACATGTAATGCTTTGCCAAAGACTTTAGTAACAATCCGACGAGAGGCCATGGGTATACATCTCCTCGCAAGGAGTGGTGAACTTTATAGGCTATTCAAACACCTTCGATCACTGACTTATACCCAATCATCTCGGTCCACATCTCCTTAGAGATGTTTGCTTAAGATGTCAAAGCATAAGTCTCCATGATCAAGATGACTTGAATACCGCAAGTCAAAGGAACATCGACTTAAGCAAAGAAGAACTTCATTGACATATCTATATATGCAGAGAACCATATGAAGTCTTACATTTGGTCACTCCAATGAACTAGTTACCATAACTAGCATCCACGATTAACTCGGACATCACAATGTCTCGGCCCGGTGAGAATCGTGCTTGGATACACCAAGGAGTATACCTCGTGCTAGTCTCGTGGAATTGATGGTGTCCAAATCCATCAATTCATCGACTAGGATAATTCGATACATCACAATTACACATGTAGAGATACTCACTAGTTGTGATCCAATCACAAATTCTCTCATCTTTGTGAATCGTATCGTGGACATTGATAAATGAGTTTAAGATCCAATCAAATACATTAAACATGTATACTCAAATAGTGAATCTTCATTTATCATATAAATGGTTCATACATAAGGCGATTGCCTTAGGACATCTCTCATATATTACTAACACATGGTAGCTTTAGGGTGAGCCGACATGACCATACGTACTGCATTACTGTGACTTGTGAGATTTTTACATATTGCCATATATATACATATATATACACATATCTATATATATACACATATATATATATATATATATATATATATATATATATATATATATATATATATATATATATATATATATATGTATGATTGTGATTAGTATATATATATATATATATATGGAGTCTATATATATATGCTAGTTGTGATGTTGTATTTGATTTTACTATGATTGTGGCATTTGATTGTACATCATCCTCATACATGCTACTTGCATTTGTTTTCATTTATGATTGTGGTTGTACATATGTATATATTATGTCAATGTACATATAGATTTTCTATTGAATTACATGTAATATCTATATCGCCTATACATTTACTCACCACCACATGGGTTTTATTGGTATCTGTGATGTACAAGATTTGTTTTTATGTGATGATTTGTAATGAATTTGTTTTATGTGATTTTGTAGTGTAATCTTATTGGTTTTGTTATATGGTTTTTGAGTTGGTGTTAGTCATACCGGTATGCATGTGTGTAGTTTGTGATGTTGTTGTATTATGTTTCCGCTGTGTTTTGTGTATTTATTGTATTTACCTTTATGTGTTATGTTTATTGTGGGCCCAAGGGCCTTGTATTAATGAGATATGTTGCTTTATCTGTACAGGAGATGTTGTCATTTGATTTTCAACTCGGCATACTTTCATGGTGTGTGAGCCCTTCTCGATCCTCTCCCAACCCAAGTCTTTGTGACTGGATCGAGTGGTCTTTGGGCGAGTGATGTTGGGCCCTCAGGCGTCTCGACACCTCCCGTGGAGGAGTATCAGGAGGCCCTACTCCCTCAGAGTCGTTGTCTTCTCATTGCCCAAGCCCTCTCTCCGTATGTCCCTTTGGGCATTCCGTCTTTGAGACAAGAGTGGCTCGGATTCCTCGGGAGATCCAAGACAGGCGGGTGTACACAGAGAAGAAGTCTATCCTGGCGTTAGCGTGAGATGAATACCCACTTGAGTTAAGCATCCTTTGAGTGTTTTATAATTTTGGTTATTTTTACTAACTTTACTTCTTCCTTTGCGGTTTTGGGGCTATCACTTCTGATGTCCCACCTTCCTGACCTTGATCCAAGGGATGCAGGCCCAGTGTGGCCCTTCGAGGACAAGGAAAAGCGAACTTGAGTTAGCAAGTAGATCGTGTCTGATCGAAGGTCCTCCATTCGAGGATGACCTTTCAAATTCAAGCGATCAGAGCTCTTCCTCTTCAAGGTTTCCAGGTGGAAGAGCTGGAAATTACTGCACCGAAGCAAATTAAGGTTGCTGACTGAGGCTGCACTTTGAGGCCAAGCAACACGGCGAGTTAGCGGCAAGTAGAAGCGAGCGATCACTCGGTGCTGAGGAGGCCGACGCAAGAAGGCCTTTCTCGCTTCAGAGGAGTTCTTGTTGGAAAATCGGTGGCCAACTAGAGGGTGGTGAATAACCCTCTTCGTATGATGATGGTAATCGCTCATTCGAATTCATGATGATTACTAAATATAAAGTATAAAGCTAAAGTAAAACAATTAAGACAATGCAAAGAAACAAGGAATGCAAACGCTAACAAGAGTATGTAACGTGGTTCACGGCCTTGCCGCTAATCCACGGACCGATTCGTTCCAGGTGAATCGCGCCTAAAGCTTCACTAGTCTCTCCTTTGTGTTAGGGCAATCTCTTGCCGTGATATGGTTTTGATGGTGTGGCAAAGGGTTTAAGTTAGGTTGGTATTGTTGATTTGATATGTGCGTTGAAGTCGTGCAGGACTTAGTAATTCGCACATGGAGCCATGGCGAGTTTCACCAACTCATCACTCGGGCCTTGAGTCGGTGAAGGATTGCTTCTGCGGCCGCGTCGCTGGAGCATCGGGACCGAGCGAGAAGCTTGGAGTGAAGCCGAGGAAGTAGACTTGAGGCAAGAGCCTTGAAGGAGCATTGCAGGCCGATCTTTCCGCCGAATGATAGAACGAGAACTTGGCCAGAGACTGAGATGAGAGTGATGATTGTAACCCGAAGGGTAGCTCTTAGGTGAAACTTGGCCATTTGGCCAAGTGTCGGATGGGTTTTCCGAGCACCCGGTCATTGCCATGTCATGGCATCGGCCCTTCAATGTCGATTGATCATCGTATAAGACCGGTTTAGGGCTTGGCGGCCCGGCGATGGGCCCAGCGGTCGATGTCGACGGCGATCATTGCCGAAAGCGATCGATGGATGCACCGCAGAATGGAGTCGACGTGATCGAGCATCGATCGGTGCCGATGATGGTCCCATCGATCGGTGATGTCAATACCGCTGGATGGAATCCAGCGTGGAAAGCGGCCGTTATTGGGCAGCAATCACGATCGGTCGGTGATCGATCGTGATCTGTGTCAGCGGAAGAAACCCTCTTCCTCTAAAAGGAAGGGGTAAGGGTTTTGGGAGGCTAATGCTTATGCTCTAATACTCTCCCAAAGTTCCCTAAAGCTTTCCATCCTCTTACTCAAGCTTATTTCCATTCTATTTGTAAGAGGAGTGTTTGTAAAGGTTACCTCCACCTAGCTTGGTGCAAAGGAGAGATCAATAGTGATTGGGTTTCGGAGTGATTCACCGTGGACGAATCGGACCGTGGATTAGCGGCGTAGCCGTGAACCACGTTATATCTCCGTGTTTGTATTGTCTTTGTTTTACTTCTATTTGCTTGTCTTAGTTTATTGCTTGCGTTTTAACGTTTCGAGCGAGCAAAATCGACATCCAGCAACGAGGGCTATTCACCCCCTCTGGCCATTGAGCCGATCGATCTCTGCTGCCAAAGCTAGGTGGAGGGTAACCTTTACAATCTCTCTCTTACAATAAGATTGAAATAAAAACTAGTAAGAGGAGTATAATTCGTTTAGGGAACTTGGGAGTAGTTTAGAGTTGAGGCATTAACCCCCCAAGATGACCCAAGGCCCCTTCTTATAGAGGGGCCGAGTAGTCGATTGATGCAGCCATCAATCGACTGCTACTGTATCCATTGCCTCACAACGACTTCATTCACGTTGGATTTTAACCAACGACTCCCACATTAGTCGACTGATCTTCCCATCAGTCGACTGATGGAGCCAACAATCGAGTGGTCGACGAGATCACTCGGCCGCTTCTATGCCAAAACCTCGACATCGATGATCTTCCTATCATCGATCGACGTCGTCATCCTTGGCATATTCAGAGAGACTCGAACACTAGTCGGTCTTGATCGACGAAAGACATTGCTACTATCGCTTGATCGACTAGTGTTGGGTAAAACCTCAAACCAACCTTTGGTTTGAGATTGACTTGACTTCAAGCCAAGTTCACCTATAAGCTACCCCGACCGGTTACAATCGCTAACTCTCATCTCCTTGAGTCCCTCGCCTTGAAGTTCTCTTCGGCCATGGATGGAAGTGCCGACAAATACAGCGCCATCCTTCGTCTGAAGTTTACTTCTTTCTTCGACTTGCTCCAATGCTCGTGATGCACGGATGCACCAAGCATGCGACTATGCCTTCACCGACTCAAGGACCGAGTCATGAGATGGTGAATCTTGTCAATACTCAGCCATCCATGTGCGAATTACTAAATCCTTCATGATCATGACATATCAAATTATAACAAAACAAATCTTTTTGCCACACACATCAAAACCACATCACAGGGTTGATTTCCCTAACAATCTCCCCCTTTTTGATGTGTGGCAATCTGTTTAAGTTAGGTAAAACATTAACACAAAACATAAGGCAAGAAAGCATGTAAGTAAACATTAGTATCACAACTCCCCCTTAAGACATGCTAATTCTCCCCCTAGCACGATTAACTTAAACTCATCATTTCTCCCCCTTTGACACCATAAAAAACATTATACAAATGTTATACAAGCATGCCATCAAGTCTAAGGAAGAAAATTACCCAAAAACAACTTTAAAACCTGATAAAGCTCGTGCTCGTCGTAGTAGTACATCATCAATCGATCGTGTATCATCAAGTTTTAGAAATTCAAGTTTTAGAAATTAATTAAATGCACGAAATTATAGATAATTAAAAATTATGAAAATTGAAAATTGAGGAACACATTTCTTATAAGTCCCTTAAAAGTGAAAAATAGTTTTTTAATGAAAAATCATTTAATTTCCAAACATTTAGCAAAAACTCAAAGATGTTGAAAATCACTAAATTTTGTAAATTTGAAATAGTTTTGAAAGCATTTTAGACATTTTCAAAACATTACATCAAAGTATATAAAATGGTTTTAAATCAATTAAAATATTCAACTATGATCTATGGGCAATATGTCTTGATTAAACATTTGCTTTCCCCATAGTTGGTCTATGATTGCTTTATTGATACACTTAATGGCCCATCTAAATGCCATAAGCATTAGTGGGCCATTTGTATCATCCTATCATCTCACCCATTGCCGTGTTCTCAATCAAGTTATCCTTATAGTGAGTGTGAGATGTGACTAAGGTATTTATACTTAACCATAATTTTCATGCAATTCTATCAAGGTTAAGTATCATCCTAAAAATCCAAACATGAACATGCATCAAGAATTATCAATCATAATCATAAATCATCAATTATTGTATATCATGATTATAAATCACTAATTACATATCATGATCTTTAAACAAAGATTATACATAATTTCATGTTATGATCACATTATCATCACCCAACACTATAAATCAAAAAGTTATAACACACATCATCCTAAGTCAACCAATTAACATGATATAAGTTAAGTCCAAGTATGGTTGACTAACCTAGGGTTTTCCTAACCCTTAAGGATGGATTTGGGAACCCAATATAAATTCTTTCTTTCCTATAGGGTTCAAAAAACTCATTAGGATAGCTACTTATACCATTATTGTTTTAGCCCACTAGAAATAGAAATTAAACAATGATATACTTTCTCATTCTTGGATCCCTTATATCCTAAGCCTTTCCTATTGAAATTAGCCCTTTGGCTCTCAATGATCATGTTCAAAGTGTTGGAGCCTATTGTGAATTTTTCTAAGTCCTTAGTTAAATGATCTACCTTTTCCCTTAAGACCTTATTTTCCTCAATACATGCATCATTAACATCTAGAGGAATATAATCATTAACATTTAAGCATGCATTTGATAGTTTTTCTTTTAGGGCCTTAATTTCATTTTTCATGCATTTATTTCTATTTTTCATTTTAAATAAGTCCCTAGTTAAACTTGAAATCATGGAAACAATTTTCTTAGGGAAAATATTTGTTACCATAGTTTCCATATCTTCTTCCTCCGATTCCGATGAGGATGAAGATGAAGCTCCCCCTTCACTTGAGCTCTCCTACTAACTTGTGCTTGCTTCTTGTTCGAAGGATGATGTGGAGTCTAGATCTTCTATTGCCATTAAGGCAAGGCTTGTGAAGGCTTCTTCCTCTTCCGATGAGGATGATGAATCATCCCATGTTGCCTTGTGTGCCTTGGTCTTTCCTTTTTCTTTAGTTTTCTTCTCTTCTTCCTTTTTCTTGCTCCCCTTCTTCTTTTCTTCTTTCTTTCTCCTTTCCTCCTTGCTTTTGTTCAAGAAGGGACAATCATCTCTTATATGTCTCACTCCTTAGCAATTGTAGCATATTATCTTTCTTCTTGGCCTTCTTCTCCTATCATTAGATTTGTTAAATTTAAAATTTTTCAATGCACGTCTTACCTTCCTTACCATGTAGGCCTCTTCATTGCTATCCATGGAGGAAGATGATGATTCATCGGATGAAGACAGTGCAATCTTCTTCTTCTTCTTTCCCTTTGTCGACCATAGCTATTCCCCTTAGCTTTATGCTTGGTTCTTCAATTATCCCTTCAAGCCTAGTCTCATGTAACTCCATGGTGGAGAAAAATTCCTCTAGAGTACTCCTCTAGATTCTTGGAAATGTAGAAGGAGTCCACCATGGAGCTCCATTTGGATGACCGAGGGAAGGCATCTATGGCCTTCATGATCATGTCTCTATTGGAAAGCTTCTCCCCTACACTTGTTAGGCCATTAATAATCTCTTTAAAGCGTGAATGTAAAGATGTTACCTTCTTCCCTTTATCGAGTTTGATATTGTTGGAAACTCCAAATGTAAGAGCAATACGTAACTGAACGGAAGCAGATGTGCCTTCATGAAGCTCTACCAACCTCTCCCACATCTCTTTGGAACTTGAGCACTCCCCTATTCGGTTGATCTCTTGTTGGGGGAGCATGTTGAATAAATGATGTTTGGCCTTTGAATTCCCCAAGTGCTCCTCCCTTTGCTTCTTTGTCCATCTTGACTTCTCTAGTGGCTCCCCTTCTTCAACCCTAGGCAACTCGAAACCGGTTTTTATAATTAACATTATATCGAAGTCGGTCTCGAAGAATACCTCCATTTGCTTTTTCCACCAAGCGAATTCGCCATCGAACTTGGGTGGATGAATGTTTGAGCCAGCCATCTTTGTTGTCATGCTTGTTGCAGTGGTGAATCCGATGGTAAGCAACCTTGGCTCTGATACCACTTGTTGGAAAATTAGTGGCCAACTAGAGGGGGGTGAATAGCCCTCTTCGTATGATGATGGTAATTGCTCGTTGCATTGTCTATGAATTACGGTTAGCGCAGCGGAAATATAAAGCTAAAGTAAAACAATTAAGACAATGCAAAGAAACAAGGAATGCAAACGCTAACAAGAGTGTGTAATGTGGTTCACGACCTTGACGCTAATCCACGGACCGATTCATTCCAAGTGAATAACGCCTAAAGCTTCACTAGTCTCTCCTTTGCACAAAGCTAGGTGGAGGTAACCTTTCTTTTACAATCTCTCCCTCTTACAATAAGATTGAAATAAAAACTAGTAAGAGGAGTAGAATTTGTTTAGGGAACTTGGGAGTAGTTTAGAGTTGAGGCATTAACCCCCCCCCCCCCCCCAAGATGACCCAAGGCCCCTTCTTATAGAGAAGAAGCCTTTCTTCCCATTGGGCATCAAGCAGTCGACTGATGTAGCCATTGATCGATTGTTGTTGTAGCTGTTGCCTGCAACGACTTCATCCATGTTGAATTTTAACCAACGACTCCTATATCAGTCGACTGATCTTCCCATCAGTCGACTGATGGAGCAAACAGTCGAGTGGTTGATGAGATCACTCGACTGCTGCTTCTCGAAACCCTCGACATCACCGATCGATCTTCCTATCACTTGATCGATGGAGCGACCAATCGATCATTCCTGGCAATTGATTGTTCTAGAAACCGGACTCGAACACCTGAGTCTTCGGCCGATTGGACCGATCGCTACCTATAGCAATGATCGTGTCGTAAAACCTCAAACCAACCTTTGCTTTGAGCTTCCGACACTTGACTTAGCCATTCGGCAAAGTTCACCTATCAGCTACCCCGACTCGGGTTATAATCACTCACTCTCATCTCCCTTGGAGTCCCTCACCTTGAAGTTCTCTTCGTTCGGCCACGTCCCTCGGATGTGCCAAGCGCACAGCTTCGCAGTGCCATCCTTCGCGTCTTGCCCTGAAGTCTACTTCCTTCGGCTTCACTCCAATGCTCCTCGTCCAACAGTCCCTTGGATGCACCAAGCGCGCGGCTTCCGCAATGCTATCCTTCACCGACTCAAGGACCGAGTCATGAGATGGTGAATCTTGCCAATGCTATCGTTAAGCCATCCATGTGTGAATTACTAAGTCTTGCATGACTTCAACGCACATATCAAATCCATAATAACCTAACTTAAATCCTTTACCACACACATCAAAACCACATCACATGGGTTGATTTCCCTAACAGTTCTCTGACATTCTAGGAGGTCGTACTGTCGACCTCCTAGAGATAGGCTATGAGGGAACCATCCGATATTTCAAAGAAGTCGAGTACCCCTTGAGGGAGCCTCGACTGAGTTCCTGGATCTGGAATGTCTAATCGATGAGACCTCGGACTTGGCTCTCGGTGGGCTTAGCCTTTAGTTTTTAATTTAACAGTAGGTTTTTGTTGTCGTACGCGACATTCCTAAACTTGTAATTTTTTTAAAATTAATATAAGTTTTCTTTTTGAGTTAAGTGTTGTCTTCCAGCTTAAGAATTTAATGCAACGAACTAACTACTGTAATAACGAATAATAATCGGTAACTCTAAAGTACCTCCACGATGCCCAATGATAAGGGACTTGGCTGAGTCGTGCCCTATTGGCAACTTAGAAATAATGTACCAAATTTTATATCGTTAGCGGGCTATGTTACCGTTAGCATTCTTCTCAGTCGGAAGATAATGCTTGAAATCCATGGCGAGGGGCAATCTCCATAAGAACGAGTCGTGATATAAGTACTTGAAACCAGCTGCGATAGCTGATATCCAAGGAAAAGCCGAATAATAAATACTTGGAACTAGCCGTGATAGGTGATTTCTAAGGAAGAGCTGAATGATAAATACCTGGAACCAATCGTGATAGGTGATATCCAAGGAAGAGCTGAGAGATAAATACTTGGAACCAGCCGTGATAGTGTAGGGATCTCTTATATGCAAAATAGCATATGCGCAACGGAAAAATAGGATCCCTTCCAAGTGATCCTTGCGAAAGAAAACCTCGTACAAAATAAATTTCTCTAAACCTATCTTATAGGAGAATATTACCTTTGTTGCGTGCCCTTTGTAATCCCGCTTCTCCTTGGATGTGTTGGATCTTTTAGCACGTTCAAGTGTCCGTGCCTCTATATGTATCCACATGAGCAAGCTCTTGTCTCACAAAAGAAACTAGAAGAGCTCTCCTTTACTTCTTGCTAGAGAAGTCCCTAAAGGAGAGGAAAGTAAGGAAAGAGAGAAAGGAAGAAGAAGACCACTCTTCTTGCTAGCCTACACTCACAAAAACCACACAACCAAAGCCTCTCCCACCAAGCTCTCACCAAGCCTCAAGCTTCCACACTTCAACTCCTTTGGCCGGCCACCCCATGGGGTGTTTTATAGGATTGGAAAAACCTTTCATCTCCTATCTCATTCAATGCAATCAATGGCATTGAAAGATAATCAAACAAGCACATGTGGGGGAAATCCAAAGGTCAAAACCCTTTGTCTCCTTCCACCTCATCAAGCTTAGGTGGCATGCTTATGTGGCATGCTTAGGTGGCATGCTTATGTGGCATTCATGGATGTTGAATTAATCTTATTAATTCAATAAGCTTATGTTATCATATTGAATTAATCTCATTAAATCAATAAGGTAACATATTGAGTTAATCTTATTAAATCAATTAAGCTTAGCATATTGAATTAATCTCATTAAATCAATAAGCTGTATTTTATTAAGCTTAAAGTCCAAAAACCATTTTGTACTTAAGCTTATTCCCAAATTATTCTAGTCAAACTAGAATGCACTAATTCTTCTAATCATCATGCTCTTTGTGTGTGACCCTATAGGCTCTCATAACGTTGGCAGTGGATCTAAACTCTTTTAGATACACAAGCAATGAGCGGCATCTAGCAATACATCATTGCTACCCAAGTTACGAGATAAGTCAAGATCCGACTAACCTTTCCATGACTACTATAATGTATGACCGTGTCCTTCTATCCTTGATATCAGATTGACCAATGAGGCATAGACCGTGTCATCCTCGATCAATCTATGTGTTTCTTGATCCCTGAGTAAACTAACTCAAACAAATGAGCTCAATATCTCATATTGACTCATTCGAGCATGGCCATGCGTTTTAGTAGTTCTACTCAATCAAGGGGCCCACAGATATCACTCCCATCATATGGGAGGGATAGATCCCATCTACATCACTCACATCCCTCCGCACAATTTGTTATATACCTAGTAATCGCCTTTATGGTCCACCCTGTTACGGGTGACGTTTGACGATACCAAAGTACATAACTCCTTATGTAGGGAACCGTAGTGACTTCAGGTTTGAGGACTATTCATACCAATAGTCACATGAGAAAGTTTATGACACTCATATGACGATCCATGAAAATTTCTCATGGCGGGTCAGTTCAGTATATATTCTCTAATATATACCCATGTGTCAACTTGATATCATATATCCATGACTTGTGAGATCAAGTCATCAATTGACATACATGCTAGTCTTTATGTATTAATATTGCCCTTGCATATTAATACTTGACTAGGAACATTTAGGAAAGTGTTCTCTACAGCCTCTCATAATCAATTCTGCCAATTGATGTGCTGTAGATAAGAACCTACTTTTCTAGGGCATTATTATATATTTAATTTAGCTTGCACAAGCAAGACGTAAATATATAATAACCAATCCTTTGCCTTTATAGAATATGATACAAAATGTTCCCTATTCAACCATCACATGATTGGTTCTAGGGCTATAACTAACAATCTCCCACTAGCACTAGTACCAATCACTATGATATCTAATACCTAGTGACCTAGTGTGACCATCATGCTTCCTCTGTGCCAAAGCCTTGGTCAATGGATCTGCGATGTTAGCTTCTGTCGGTACTCTGCATATCCTCACATCTCCTCTATCGATGATCTCTCGAATGAGATGGAAGCGCCGCAATATGTGTTTGGTCCGCTGATGTGATCGAGGTTCCTTAGCTCGCAATAGCCCCATTATTGTCACAATGAGGTCTATTGGATCCGCAATGCTAGGAACTACCCCAAGTTCATCGATGAACTCATGGAGCCAAAACCTCTTTTTCGCATCGACGCAGCAATATACTCGCTTCTGTAGAATCAAGAATTGTATCCGCTTGAACTCTTCCACACACACCCACCATTCATGCAAAACACGTACCCCGATTGCGATCTATAGTCATCCTTGTCTGTTTGGAAGCTTGCATCATTGTAACCCTTTACAGTTAGCTCCTCATTGCCTCCAAATATCAGGAAATATTCTTTCGTTCTTCGTAAGTATTTAAGAATATTTTTGACTGCTATCCAGTGACTTTCACCTGGATCCGACTGGTATCTACTCGTCATGCTCAAAGCATACGAGACGTCAGGATGAGTACAAAGCATGACGTACATGATAGACCCTATGGCAGATGCATAAGAGATCTTATCCATGCGATCTCTCTCCTCCTTAGAAGAGGGACATTGAGTCTTCGAAAGACTCACACCATGTGATAAAGGCAGAAATCCTTTCTTGGAATTTTGCATAGCAAAACGATCTAGCACTTTATCAATGTATGTACTCTAACTTAGGCCAAGTAATCTTTTAGATCTATCTCTATAGATCTTGATGCCTAGAATATAGGCAGCTTCACCTAAGTCTTTCATCGAGAAATAATTCCCTAACCACATCTTCACAGACTGGAGTGAGGGAATATCATTTTCGATGAGAAGTATGTCATCTACATACAAGACAAGAAATACAACTGTGCTCCCACTATTTCTCTTGTAGACACAAGGTTCATCTTCATTCTTGATGAAACCAAACTCCTTGATTGCATCATCGAATCGAAGATTCCAGCGAGAAGCTTGCTTTAGCCCATAAATGGACCTTTTCAGCTTGCATACCTTTCCAGTGATGCTTTGATCTTCAAAACCCTCAGTGTGTCATGTACACATCCTCGAGTAGCTTTCATTCGTAAAAGCGGTTTTGACATCCATCCGCCAGATCTCATAATCGTGGTAGGTTGCAATAGCAAGTATGATGCGAATGGATTTAAGCATCGCAACTGGTGAAAAGGTTTCATCATAGTCAATATCATGAATTTGTTTGAATCCTTTAGCCACCAATCTACCTTTATAGGTATGCTTATTACCATCCATGTCAGTCTTTACTTTAAAGACCCACTTACACCCAATGGGTTTAACCCTTCGTGGATCAACCAAAGTCCATACTTGGTTAGTGTACATGGATTCCATTTCGATCTCATGGCCTCTAGCCATTTCTCTAATCGGGCTCATCATAGCTTCTTGATAGATGTAGGCTCGCCAAGATCGACAAGCAATACTTCACCGCTGTCACCAAGAGAAAAGAATATCTCTCGGGTTGACGACGGATCCTATCAGATCTACGAAGAGGTTGGTCTACTTGAACAGGTGTTTGCTCCACAACTCTTTGGGCAACAATTTCCTCATCCACAACACTTTGTGGTGCCTGCTCATTTTCCATCGGCCTTAGTGTTATCTTCATCTTGAATTTCTTCAAGATGAATTTTACTCCCACTTGTTTTTCTAGAAATAAATTCTCTTTCTAGAAAGACAGCATTTCTGGCAACAAACACCTTGCCAAGTGTGGGATTGTAAAAGTAATATCCCTTAGTTTCCTTGGGATATCCTACAAAATAACACTTATCTGATTTGGGTCCTAGTTTATCTGAGACTTGACGTCTAACATAAGCTTCACAACCCCAAATCTTTATAAAAGACATTTTGAGACTCTTCCCAGTCCATAACGTGTATGGTGTCTTTTCTACGACTTTTGATGGGACGCGATTAAGTGTGAAAGCAGCTGTCTCTAGAGCTAAACCCCAAAAGGAAGTAGGTAGATCAGTCTGGCTCATCATTGATCGTACCATATCTAATAGAGTACGATTTCTCCTTTTAGATACACCATTCCATTGTGGTGTTCCAGGTGGAGTGAGTTGGGATATTATCCCACACTCAGCCAGGTGATCACGAAACTCTTGACTAAGGTATTCACCACCTCGATCTGATCGAAGTAGCTTAATACGCTTACCAAGTTGGTTTTGTACTTCATTCTTGAATTCTTTAAACTTTTCAAAGGATTCTGACTTATGTCTCATCAAATATAAGTAGCCAAATCTACTCATATCATCAGTGAAAGTAATAAAGTACTTATAGCCTCCTCTGGCTTCGACATTGAAAGGGCCACATACATCAGTATGTATGAGTCCTAACAAGTCCGTCGCTCTCTCGCCATGTCCACTAAATGGAGTTTTAGTCATCTTTCCTAAAAGACAAGATTCGTATATCTCATATGATTCAAAATCAAATGAGTCCAATAATCCATCTTTATGGAGTTGGGATATGCGTTTTTCATTTATGTGACCTAGGCGACAGTGCCAGAGATATGTTTGGTTCAAATTATTCGATTTGACCCGTTTGGTATTTACGTTATAAATTGGGTTTTCTAAATCTAGAACATAGAGACCATTCATAAGTGGTGCATTACAATAGAACATTTCATTCAAATAAATGGAACAACATTTGTCCTTTATTATAAAAGAAAAGTTTTTCTTGTCTAAACAAGATACAGAGATTATGTTCTTTGTTAATGCAGGTACATAAAAGCACTCCTCTAGTTCTAAGATAAGCCTAGTGGGCAAAGACAAAGAATATGTTCCTACAGCTACAGCAGCAACTTTTGCGCCATTGCCTACTCGTAGGTCCACTTCGCCTTTTACCATTAGTCTACTATTTCTCAGTCCCTGCACATTAGTACAAATGTGAGATGCACATCCGATATCTAATACCCATGTAGAAGAAATAGATAGATTAACTTCTATAACGTGTATACCTGAGGCAGAAGTCCCACTTCTTTTCTTCTTTACTTCCTCAAGGTAGACTTCATAGCCCGCCTAAAGGTCCACCTCACCGCAATGGAAACAGTCCCCTTCCTTAGGTACTTTACTTTTACCCTTTGAAGTGGATGAATTGGCCTTGCCTTTGGCTTGGGTCTTACCCTTGCCTTTGCGCTTACCTTTGCCCTTCTTGACCATTAGTATGTTACTAACTTTCTTCTTGAGATTCGGTTCAGCAGTTCTTAACATGCTGAGAATCTCAGGCAAAGGTTTATCAATTTCATTCATGTTATAATTCATGACGAATTGATTATATGCTTCCGGCAACGATTGCAGGATAACATCGGTTGCCAATTCTTGGCTCAGTGGAAAACCTAGTCTTTCAAGGTTCTCAACGTACCCTATCATTTTAAGTACGTGAGTTCCTACAGGTGTTCCTTCTTGCATCTTGCATGCAAAAAGAGCCTTAGACACTTCAAAATGCTCGTGCCTAGCTTATCCTTGATTTAGTTGTTTCAAATGCTCAACCATATCATAGGCATCCATGTTCTCATGTTGCTTCTGAAGCTCAGAGTTCATGGTGGCAAGCATAAGACATGACACATCTAATGCGTCATCTTGATGCTTCTTATAAGCATCCTTTTCAGCACGAGTGGCCGCAGGGGCGGGTGTTTCAGGGATAGACTACTCTAGGACATACAGTTTACGTTCTTGCTTGAGGATAATCCTCAAGTTCCTATACCAGTCTAGAAAGTTAGCTCCATTGAGCTTGTCTTTCTCAAGGACAGATCGCAAGTTGAGGGGGTGTGTCGTGTTAGATGACATGGTGATCTACAACATCAAAATGCAAAATTAAGTATCATACCTAAGTCATTTAATTAGGCCTTTAATTAAATGAGGCTCCCACTAAATTCTCATAGCTTTGATATGAGCTAATCATTGATGTAGGCAAACACATTTTGCTTATATGATTAGCTTCTATTTAGCTATAAATTTATATGGGATAAAGATCCACATCATAATTCGTCTTGAGTTAGCTTTGGCTAATCGCCCAAGACGTAGTATGATTAGGTAGGCAATCTTTTGTCAATTACATCTGATGTAACTCTTTAATAGCTTTGGGTAAGTTTAGATTTGTTTAGTGCTTATTCCTAAACCAGCTTCCAGGCCGTGGTGAGGCACAGAGGCCTTCTTTGATATCAGAGCAACGACCACTTTCTAAGACAAAGCTGATGTTCGGAAATCACACAAAACAAATCTTTAAAACTTATGTTCAAAGCTAATATATGCCTCTACTTTCTTAATTAATTAAGAAAAACTTAATTAAGTCTTAACCAAGTTTGATAGCAGGACATCACGATTGTCCACTCGCACTCTTCCAAGATAAAATGCATTGCTTTGCTTTGGCAAACCCAATAACAAATGATCGAGGAAGTAGTGAGTACCAAACTTTGGTAGGCATATCGTTTAGACTTATTAAGAAATAAACTTAAACATGCATCACATACATATTAGCATACATCACATATAAGCTAAATTAACATGCATCACATACATATTAGCATACATCACATATATATTAAATTAAGCGTGTCATGGTTATGGCCCTTATTCTACAATCTTCTCAAGTCAATGAGAAGATTGATTGGTCAACCTAGGGATAGCATCTTCTCCCAAGTGCTTCCTTTTGGTTGTCTTGTGTTGTTGACTTCCTCCTTGTAACATTATCTTCCAATGGACCCTCCATCTTTGTTGTATATTACAAAAGGAGAAATACTCGAGTTACATTCGAGTCTAAAGCTAATTTTACAACAAGAATGTTAGGAGAAAGGCACGACACATAGGCCGTATTAAGAATTACAACACACACATTCACAAACCTTTTGGGACTAGGCCATAACCATGCACCATGTCATTTTAACTTTTAAAAGACATCGGATATTTTATTATATTTGAAAAATTGCTAATGCAATTATCAACTCATAATAAAATTTATCCTACTTCTATATCATATATAAAATAGAGAAAACCTATTTTTATACGATCTTTCGCAAGTGGCTCTGATACCACTGTAGGGATCTCTTATATGCAAAATAGCATATGCGCAACGAAAAAATAGGATCCCTTCCAAGTGATCCTTGCGAAAGAAAACCTCGTACAAAATAAATTTCTCTAAACATATCTTATAGGAGAATATTACCTTTGTTGCGTGCCCTTTGTAATCCCGCTTCTCCTTGGATGTGTTGGATCTTTTAGCACGTTCAAGTGTCCGTGCCTCTATATGTATCCACACGAGCAAGCTCTTGTCTCACAAAAGAAACTAGAAGAGCTCTCCTTTACTTCTTGCTAGAGATGTCCCTAAAGGAGAGGAAAGTAAGGAAAGAGAGAAAGGAAGAAGAAGACCACTCTTCTTGCTAGCCTACACTCACAAAAACCACACAACCAAAGCCTCTCCCACCAAGCTCTCACCAAGCCTCAAGCTTCCACACTTCAACTCCTTTGGCCGGCCACCCCATGGGGTGTTTTATAGGATTGGAAAAACCTTTCATCTCCTATCTCATTCAATGCAATCAATGGCATTGAAAGATAATCAAACAAGGAGTTATACTCCTTGTTTGGCCAGCCACATGTGGGGGAAATCCAAAGGTCAAAACCCTTTGTCTCCTTCCACCTCATCAAGCTTAGGTGGCATGCTTATGTGGCATGCTTAGGTGGCATGCTTATGTGGCATTCATGGATGTTGAATTAATCTTATTAATTCAATAAGCTTATGTTATCATATTGAATTAATCTCATTAAATCAATAAGGTAACATATTGAGTTAATCTTATTAAATCAATTAAGCTTAGCATATTGAATTAATCTCATTAAATCAATAAGCTAAAATTCTCATTAAGCTTAAAGTCCAAAAACCATTTTGTACTTAAGCTTATTCCCAAATTATTCTAGTCAAACTAGAATGCACTAATTCTTCTAATCATCATGCTCTTTGTGTGTGTGACCTATAGGCTCTCATAACGCTAAGTGGATCTAAACTCTTTTAGATACACAAGCAATGAGCGCATCTAGCAATACATCAAGTTCTGAAATAAGTCAAGATCCGACTAACCTTTCCGTGACTACTATAATGTATGATCGTGTCCTTCTATCCTTGATATCGATTGACCAATGAGGCATAGCGTATCATCCTCGATCAATCTATGTGTTTCTTGATCCCTGAGTAAACTAACTCAAACAAATGAGCTCAATATCTCATATTGACTCATTCGAGCATGGCCATGCGTTTTAGTAGTTCTACTCAATCAAGGGGCCCACAGATATCACTCCCGTCATATGGGAGGGATAGATCCCATCTACATCACTCACATCCCTCCGCACAATTTGTTATATACCTAGTAATCGCCTTTATGGTCCACCCTGTTACGGGTGACGTTTGACGATACCAAAGTACATAACTCCTTATGTAGGGAACCGTAGTGACTTCAGGTTTGAGGACTATTCATACCAATAGTCACATGAGAAAGTTTATGACACTCATATGACGATCCATGAAACTTTCTCATGGCGGGTCAGTTCATTATATATTCTCTAATATATACCCATGTGTCAACTTGATATCATATATCCATGACTTGTGAGATCAAGTCATCAATTGACCTACATGCTAGTCTTTATGTATTAATATTGCCCTTGCATATTAATACTTGACTAGGAACATTTAGGAAAGTGTTCTCTACAGCCTCTCATAATCAATTCTGCCAATTGATGTGCTGTAGATAAGAACCTACTTTTCTAGGGCATTATTATATATTTAATTTAGCTGGCACAAGCAAGACGTAAATATATATTAACCAATCCTTTGCCTTTATAGAATATGATACAAAATGTTCCCTATTCAACCATCACATGATTGGTTCTAGGGCTATAACTAACAATCTCCCACTAGCACTAGTACCAATCACTATGATATCTAATACCTAGTGACCTAGTGTGACCATCATGCTTCCTCTGTGCCAAAGCCTTGGTCAATGGATCTGCGATGTTAGCTTCTGTCGATACTCTGCATATCCTCACATCTCCTCTATCGATGATCTCTCGAATGAGATGGAAGCGCCGCAGTATGTGTTTGGTCCACTGATGTGATCGAGGTTCCTTAGCCTGTGCAATAGCCCCATTATTGTCACAATGGAGGTCTATCGGATCTGCAATGCTAGGAACTACCCCAAGTTCACTGATGAACTTGCATGAGCCAACACCTCTTTTCGCATCGACGCGCAATAGAATATACTCGGCTTGTAGAATCGACAATTGTGTCGCTTGAACTCTTCCACACCCTCCACCATTCAGGCAAAACACGTACCCCGATTGCGATCTATAGTTATCCTTGTCTGTTTGGAAGCTTGCATCACTGTAACCCTTTACAGTTAGCTCCTCATTGCCTCCAAATATCAGGAAATATTCTTTCGTTCTTCGTAAGTATTTAAGAATATTTTTGACTGCTATCCAGTGACTTTCACCTGGATCCGACTGGTATCTACTCGTCATGCTCAAAGCATATGAGACGTCAGGACGAGTACAAAGCATGGCGTACATGATAGACCCTATGGCAGATGCATAAGAGATCTTATCCATGCGATCTCTCTCCTCCTTAGAAGAGGGACATTGAGTCTTCGAAAGACTCACACCATGTGATAAAGGCAGAAATCCTTTCTTGGAATTTTGCATAGCAAAACGATCTAGCACTTTATCAATGTATGTACTCTAACTTAGGCCAAGTAATCTTTTAGATCTATCTCTATAGATCTTGATGCCTAGAATATAGCCAGCTTCACCTAAGTCTTTCATCGAGGAACAATTCCCTAACCACATCTTCACAGACTGGAGTGAGGGAATATCATTTCCGATGAGAAGTATGTCATCTACATACAAGACAAGAAATACAACTGTTCTCCCACTATTTCTCTTGTAGACACAAGGTTCATCTTCATTCTTGATGAAACCAAACTCCTTGATTGCATCATTGAATCGAAGATTCCAGCTTCGAGAGGCTTGCTTTAGTCCATAAATGGACCTTTGCAGTTTGCATACCTTTCCAGGATGCTTTGGATCTTCAAAACCCTCAGGCTGTGTCATGTACACATCCTCGAGTAGCTTTATATTCAGAAAAGCAGTTTTGACATCCATCTGCCAGATCTCATAATCGTGGTAGGCTACAATAGCAAGTATGATCTGAATGGATTTAAGCATCGCAACTGGTGAAAAGGTTTCATCATAGTCAATATCATGAATTTGTTTGAATCCTTTAGCCACCAATCTACCTTTATAGGTATGCTTATTACCATCCATGTCAGTCTTTACTTTAAAGACCCACTTACACCCAATGGGTTTTACCCCTTCAGGTGGATCAACCAAAGTCCATACTTGGTTAGTGTACATGGATTCCATTTCGGATCTCATGGCCTCTAGCCATTTCTCGGAATCTGGGCTCATCATAGCTTCTTGATAGGATGTAGGCTCGTCAAGATCGACAAGCAATACTTCACCGTTGTCAGTCAAGAGAAAAGAATATCTCTCGGGTTGACGACGGATCATATCAGATCTACGAAGAGGTTGGTCTACTTGAACAAGTGTTTGCTCCATAACTCTTTGGGCAACAATTTCCTCATCCACAACACTTTGTGGTGCCTGTTCATTTTCCATCGAAGCCTTAGTGTTATCTTCATCTTGAATTTCTTCAAGATGAATTTTACTCCCACTTGTTTTTCTAGAAATAAATTCTCTTTCTAGAAAGACAGCATTTCTGGCAACAAACACCTTGCCAAGTGTGGGATTGTAAAAGTAATATCCCTTAGTTTCCTTGGGATATCCTACAAAATAACACTTATCTGATTTGGGTCCTAGTTTATCTGAGACTTGACGTCTAACATAAGCTTCACAACCCCAAATCTTTATAAAAGACATTTTGAGACTCTTCCCAGTCCATAACGTGTATGGTGTCTTTTCTACGGCTTTTGATGGGACGCGATTAAGTGTGAAAGCGGCTGTCTCTAGAGCTAAACCCCAAAAGGAAGTAGGTAGATCAATCTGGCTCATCATTGATCGTACCATATCTAATAGAGTACGATTTCTCCTCTCAGATACACCATTCCATTGTGGTGTTCCAGGTGGAGTGAGTTGGGATATTATCCCACACTCAGCCAGGTGATCACGAAACTCTTGACTAAGGTATTCACCACCTCGATCTGATCGAAGTAGCTTAATACGCTTACCAAATTGGTTTTGTACTTCATTCTTGAATTCTTTGAACTTTTCAAAGGATTCTGACTTATGTCTCATCAAATATAAGTAGCCAAATCTACTCATATCATCAGTGAAAGTAATAAAGTACTTATAGCCTCCTGGCCCGACATTGAAAGGGCCACATACATCAGTATGTATGAGTCCTAACAAGTCCGTCGCTCTCTCGCCATGTCCACTAAATGGAGTTTTAGTCATCTTTCCTAAAAGACAAGATTCGTATATCTCATATGATTCAAAATCAAATGAGTCCAATAATCCATCTTTATGGAGTTGGGATATGCGTTTTTCATTTATGTGACCTAGGCGACAGTGCCAGAGATATGTTTGGTTCAAATTATTCGATTTGACCCGTTTGGTATTTACGTTATAAATTGGGTTTTCTAAATCTAGAACATAGAGACCATTTATAAGTGGTGCATTACAATAGAACATTTCATTCAAATAAATGGAACAACATTTGTCCTTTATTATAAAAGAAAAGTTTTTCTTGTCTAAAAAAGATACAGAGATTATGTTCTTTGTTAATGCAGGTACATAAAAGCACTCCTCTAGTTCTAAGATAAGCCTAGTGGGCAAAGACAAAGAATATGTTCCTACAGCTACAGCAGCAACTTTTGCGCCATTGCCTACTCGTAGGTCCACTTCGCCTTTTGCCATTAGTCTACTATTTCTCAGTCCCTGCACATTAGTACAAATATGAGATGCACATCCGATATCTAATACCCATGTAGAAGAAATAGATAGATTAACTTCTATAACGTGTATACCTGAGGCAGAAGTCCCACTTCTTTTCTTCTTTACTTCCTCAAGGTAGACTTCATAGCCCGCTTCAAAGGTTGTCGATCTCACCGCAATGGAAACAGTCCCCTTCCTTAGGTACTTTACTTTTACCCTTTGAAGTGGATGAATTGGCCTTGCCTTTGGCTTGGGTCTTACCCTTGCCTTTGCGCTTACCTTTGCCCTTCTTGACCATTAGTATGTTACTAACTTTCTTCTTGAGATTCGGTTCAGCAGTTCTTAACATGCTGAGAATCTCAGGCAAAGGTTTATCAATTTCATTCATGTTATAATTCATGACGAATTGATTATATGCTTCCTAAACGATTGCAGATAACATCGGTTGCCAATTCTTGGCCTGGAAAACCTAGTCTTTCAAGGTTCTCAACGTACCCTATCATTTTAAGTACGTGAGTTCCTACAGGTGTTCCTTCTTGCATCTTGCATGCAAAAAGAGCCTTAGACACTTCAAAATGCTCGTGCCTAGCTTATCCTTGATTTAGTTGTTTCAAATGCTCAACCATATCATAGGCATCCATGTTCTCATGTTGCTTCTGAAGCTCAGAGTTCATGGTGGCAAGCATAAGACATGACACATCTAATGCGTCATCTTGATGCTTCTTATAAGCATCCTTTTCAGCACGAGTGGCCGCAGGGGTGGGTGTTTCAGGGATAGACTGCTCTAGGACATACAGTTTACATTCTTGCTTGAGGATAATCCTCAAGTTCCTATACCAGTCTAGAAAGTTAGCTCCATTGAGCTTGTCTTTCTCAAGGACAGATCGCAAGTTGAGGGGGTGTGTCGTGTTAGATGACATGGTGATCTACAACATCAAAATGCAAAATTAAGTATCATACCTAAGTCATTTAATTAGGCCTTTAATTAAATGAGGCTCCCACTAAATTCTCATAGCTTTGATATGAGCTAATCATTGATGTAGGCAAACACATTTTGCTTATATGATTAGCTTCTATTTAGCTATAAATTTATATGGGATAAAGATCCACATCATAATTTGTCTTGAGTTAGCTTTGGCTAATTGCCCAAGACGTAGTATGATTAGGTAGGCAATCTTTTGCCAATTACATCTGATGTAACTCTTTAATAGCTTTGGGTAAGTTTAGATTTGTTTAGTGCTTATTCCTAAACCGACTTCGTGTGGCGAGGCACAGAGGCCTTCTTTGATATCGGAGCAACGACCACTTTCTAAGACAAAGCTGATGTTCGGAAATCACACAAAACAAATCTTTAAAACTTATGTTCAAAGCTAATATATGCCTCTACTTTCTTAATTAATTAAGAAAAACTTAATTAAGTCTTAACCAAGTTTGATAGCAGGACATCACGATTGTCCACTCGCACTCTTCCAAGATAAAATGCATTGCTTTGCTTTGGCAAACCCAATAACAAATGATCGAGGAAGTAGTGAGTACCAAACTTTGGTAGGCATATCGTTTAGACTTATTAAGAAATAAACTTAAACATGCATCACATACATATTAGCATACATCACATATAAGCTAAATTAACATGCATCACATACATATTAGCATACATCACATATATATTAAATTAAGCGTGTCATGGTTATGGCCCTTATTCTACAATCTTCTCAAGCCAATGAGAAGATTGATTGGTCAACCTAGGGATAGCATCTTCTCCCAAGTGCTTCCTTTTGGTTGTCTTGTGTTGTTGACTTCCTCCTTGTAACATTATCTTCCAATGGACCCTCCATCTTTGTTGTATATTACAAAAGGAGAAATACTCGAGTTACATTCGAGTCTAAAGATAATTTTACAACAAGAATGTTAGGAGAAAGGCACGATACACAGGCCGTATTAAGAATTACAACACACACATTCACAAACCTTTTGGGACTAGGCCATAACCATGCACCATGTCATTTTAACTTTTAAAAGACATCGGATATTTTATTATGTTTGAAAAATTGCTAATGCAATTATCAACTCATAATAAAATTTATCCTACTTCTATATCATATATAAAATAGAGAAAACCTATTTTTATACGATCTTTCGCAAGTGGCTCTGATACCACTGTAGGGATCTCTTATATGCAAAATAGCATATGCGCAACGAAAAAATAGGATCCCTTCCAAGTGATCCTTGCGAAAGAAAACCTCGTACAAAATAAATTTCTCTAAACCTATCTTATAGGAGAATATTGTGCCCTTTGTAATCCCGCTTCTCCTTGGATGTGTTGGATCTTTTAGCACGTTCAAGTGTCCGTGCCTCTATATGTATCCACACGAGCAAGCTCTTGTCTCACAAAAGAAACTAGAAGAGCTCTCCTTTACTTCTTGCTAGAGAAGTCCCTAAAGGAGAGGAAAGTAAGGAAAGAGAGAAAGGAAGAAGAAGACCACTCTTCTTGCTAGCCTACACTCACAAAAACCACACAACCAAAGCCTCTCCCACCAAGCTCTCACCAAGCCTCAAGCTTCCACACTTCAACTCCTTTGGCCGGCCACCCCATGGGGTGTTTTATAGAATTGGAAAAACCTTTCATCTCCTATCTCATTCAATGCAATCAATGGCATTGAAAGATAATCAAACAAGGAGTTATGGCCAGCCACATGTGGGGGAAATCCAAAGGTCAAAACCCTTTGTCTCCTTCCACCTCATCAAGCTTAGGTGGCATGCTTATGTGGCATGCTTATGTGGCATGCTTATGTGGCATTCATGGATGTTGAATTAATCTTATTAATTCAATAAGCTTATGTTATCATATTGAATTAATCTCATTAAATCAATAAGGTAACATATTGAGTTAATCTTATTAAATCAATTAAGCTTAGCATATTGAATTAATCTCATTAAATCAATAAGCTAAAATTCTCATTAAGCTTAAAGTCCAAAAACCATTTTGTACTTAAGCTTATTCCCAAATTATTCTAGTCAAACTAGAATGCACTAATTCTTCTAATCATCATGCTCTTTGTGTGTGACCCTAGAGGCTCTCATAACGTTGGCAGTGGATCTAAACTCTTTTAGATACACAAGCAATGAGCGGCATCTAGCAATACATCATTGCTACCCAAGTTACGAAATAAGTCAAGATCCGACTAACCTTTCCGTGACTACTATAATGTATGACCGTGTCCTTCTATCCTTGATATCAGATTGACCAATGAGGCATAGACCGTATCATCCTCGATCAATCTATGTGTTTCTTGATCCCTGAGTAAACTAACTCAAACAAATGAGCTCAATATCTCATATTGACTCATTCGAGCATGGCCATGTGTTTTATTAGTTCTACTCAATCAAGGGGCCCACAGATATCACTCCCGTCATATGGGAGGGATAGATCCCATCTACATCACTTACATCCCTCCGCATAATTTGTTATATACCCAGTAATCGCCTTTATGGTCCACCCTGTTACGGGTGACGTTTGACGATACCAAAGTACATAACTCCTTATGTAGGGAACCGTAGTGACTTCAAGTTTGAGGACTATTCATACCAATAGTCACATGAGAAAGTTTATGACACTCATATGACGATCCATGAAACTTTCTCATGGCGGGTCAGTTCAGTATATATTCTCTAATATATACCCATATGTCAACTTGATATCATATATCCATGACTTGTGAGATCAAGTCATCAATTGACCTACATGCTAGTCTTTATGTATTAATATTGCCCTTGCATATTAATACTTGACTAGGAACATTTAGGAAAGTGTTCTCTACATCCTCTCATAATCAATCCTGCCAATTGATGTGCTGTAGATAAGAACCTACTTTTCTAGGGCATTATTATATATTTAATTTAGCTGGCACAAGCAAGACGTAAATATATAATAACCAATCCTTTGCCTTTATAGAATATGATACAAAATGTTCCCTATTCAACCATCACATGATTGGTTCTAGGGCTATAACTAACAAATAGGTGATATCTAAGGAACAACCGTCATATAAATACTTGGAACCAGCTGTGATAGGCGATATCCAAAGAATAGTCGAATGATAAATACTTAGAACCAGCCATGATGGGTGATATCCAAGGAATAACCGAATAATAAATACTTGGAACCAGCCGTGATAGGTGATATCCAAGGAAAAATTGAATAATAAATACTTAGAACCAGCCGTGATAGATGATATCCAAGGAATAGTCGAATAATAAATACTTGGAACCAACCGTGATAAGCGATATCCAAGGAATAGTCGAATGATAAATACTTAGAACCAGCTGTGATAGGTGAAATCCAAGGAATAGTCGAATAATAAATACTTGGAACCAGCTATGATAGGCGATATCCAAGGAATAACCTAATGATAAATACTTGGAACCAGCCGTGATAGGCGATATCCAAGGAATAACCGAATAATAAATACTTGGAACCAACCGTGATAGGCGATATCCAAGGAATAGCCGAATGATATATGTTTGAACATAAGGGGTAATTCTATACGAATTGCATCCCGATGTTTACTTATATAAGAAAGCTGATCAGGTCGCGTTGGTGCAACAATGCTCCAAATCATTTATATATGTTTTGATGTTTAGATAATCAGCTAAGTTAGGCAATGTTCTGTGATCTAATTACGAATATGTTTAAGTGACAGGGAAATCCAAGGATGAAGCCTTGGTAAAAGAGAATTCTAAGTATGATCTTGGCAAGGGAAGTCCAAGGGATGGACTTGGCAGCATAAGACCAAGCTTGTAGTCTTGGCAGCGTAAAGTCCAAAGTGAACCTTGGCAAAGGAAGACCAAGTATGATCTTGGCAAGGAAAGTCCAAGGGATGGATTTGGCAGCGTAAGACCAAGCTTGTAGTCTTGGCAGCATAAAGTTCAAGTGAACCTTGGCAAAAGAAGTCCAAAGTAAGGTTTTGGCAGCATAAAGTCTAAGCATTTGGCAACTCAAGACATGGCGAGGCCGAAGGAAACTCTTGAAGGTAGGCGCAAGGCTGAAGGAAGAGTTAGAAGGTCAAGTCTAGGTCTAGGGTGTAAAATCAAGTGTGAATTACTCACACTTGGTCGAGTCATGTTGAAACCTCGACCATCGATCCGCTTTGGCGGGCCGATCGATGTTACCATCAGCCGCGGCGGGCCGATCGATCAACGCAAAACGAGCATGAGAATGTAGTCGACTCGATCGCGGCTGCAATCATCACTCGATCGATCGCTCCATCACCGATCGATGGAGGGATCAGTCGACTGATCACCTGGCCGTTGGAAATTACGGCTACGAATCTCCGCGGAGATCTCGATTCAGAAGCCGTTGGCTTCGGCAGCAGTCGACTAATGGAAAGCATCAGTCGACTGATTGAGGCCCAACGGGAAAAACAGCCCCTCTTCTATAAAAAGGGGCCTTGGGGAGCTTGGTGAAGCTAGTGCTCTCATTCCTAACTACACCCTCGTGCTCACCAAGCCTTCCCAAGTGTTTTAGCAATTAAAAACCTCCTCTTCTCTAGTTCTTAATCATCCATTGTTGTAAAGAAGAGGAGAGCATTGTAAGAAAGGTTTCTCCACCTTGGTTCATCCAAAGGAGAATATAGTGAAGCTTGGCTAGGACTAATCCACCTTACGGATTGCCGTGGAGTAGGAGTGTCATCTCCGAACCACGTACATCAAGTGTTAGCATTGCTTTCATCGTTTTCTTACTTGTATTCTTATTCATATTTGTATTGCTTCCGCTAACTTGCTTGTAGAAACGAAGAAAGGCTAATCACCCCCCTCTAGCCATTACAAAGATCTCAACAAGTGGTATCAGAGCCCGGATAGCTTGGAAGATCTCACCATCAACCAAGGCATCAATGGCTCTTCAAGAGGGATATAGCACCGCCAAGCCACCGCTCTTCGATGGGAGTCATTTTGAGTATTGGAAAGGTAGGATGAAGTACTATCTTATGAGTAACATTGAAATCTGGCATAGTATTGTAGATGGCTTCGAGGAACCGGTGGATGAACATGGAAACCCTATTCCGAGCAAGGATTGGACGAGGGAAATAAACTGGAAGTTCGAATCAAATGTCAAGGCAGTACTCACCATCCAATGCGGCATTACAATGGAACAACTCAACAAGGTGGGGCCTTTCGAATCTGCCAAGGAGTTATGGGAAAAGCTCATTGAGCTAAATGAAGGTTCCAAGGAGTCAAAGAGGGCCAAGAAGTACCTACTAATTGGACAACTTCAAGCTTTCCAAATGAAGATGCATGAAACCGTAAGCCAAATGCATGGAAGGTTCAAGGAGATTGTGAATGGACTTCACATCATAGGTGAGCGAGTTGACAACCGGGACTTGGTAATATACATACTTCAAGCATTTCTTAGAAATTCTTTATGGACTTCTATCGTTGATGCCATTAAGGTAACTAGGGATCTTTCTCAAATTAAAATTGATGAATTTTTTTGTGAGTTTGAATTACATGAGCAAACTAACATGTCCTCTAAGGAAAAGGGTTTAGCTCTATTTGTTAAAAAGAAGGAAAAGAAGAAGAAGGAAAGAAAAGAAGTATCATCATCATCCGAATCGGAGCATAACTCAAGTAGTGATGAAGACTCATCTAGTGAGATGACCAATTTTGTCAAGAAGCTCTATAGGAAATCAAAGGAGTTCAAGAGTAGAGAAGCAAGGAAGGGGTCTCATTCTTCAAAAGGTAAGTTTAGTGGTAATTCAAGTTTCAATAACAATGTGATTTGCCATGCTTGCAAGAAGGGGCACATAAAGCCAAATTGAGCTAAAGAAGAAGGAGGAAAAAGAAAAGAAAAAGAAGGACAAGAAGGAGAAGAAGAAGAAGGAGGCTATGGTAGCTCAAACCACATGGGACACACCAAGTGTTGAAGACTCCTCCTCCGATGATGAGCTTTGCCACATCACACGCCATGTGGCACTCATGGCCCTAGGAGATGATTCCGATACATCAAGCCAAGAAGACTCCTCAAGTGATGAATCGTCATCTAGTGACGATGAGGTAATGAATTCTCCCAAAGTTAAGCTTCTCTATAAATCAATTGCCTATCTTAAAGAAGCTCTAGATAAGTCTAAATCTAAGGTTAAGAGCATGAAGGTAGAACTAAAGGCCATTAGGAATGAAAAATCTTCACATGTTGATTCTTGCATGCTTAAGGAAGAAAATGACAAACTTAAGGATGAGGTTAGTGAATTAAAAACATGTTTAGAAAAATTCTCAAATGGCTCAAAATGTCTTGATATGATCCTTAGTCGACAAAGAGCCGTTTACAACAAGGCCGGTTTAGGGTATAAGCCAAAAGAAAAAGAAGTTGCTTATATTTCATTGATTAATAGAAAAGCAACCATTAAGGGAAAGGTTAAGAAAGCATGGGTACCTAAGAAGTTTTTACTTAATGTTACCGGTCCAAATGTTTGGGTACCAAAAGCTTGTGTTTTTCATGTGATTTAGGTAGGAGAGCAAGGTATGTGGATTGTGGATAGCGGTTGCTCAACACATATGACCGGTGATGTGAGCAAGTTCTCCACAATTAAGTATGTGAAGAAGGGAGCGGTATCTTTTGGAAATAGTGGAAAACTCAAGATATTAGGTAGAGGTACAATTGAGGTATCCCCCAAAATTGTCATTCACAAAGTTTTACTAGTTGAAAATATGAAATTTAATTTATTAAGTGTTAGTCAACTTTGTGATGCAAACTATCATGTCTCGTTTGAATCCTCTAAATGCATGATTAGGCACAAGGAATTAAATGATTGTATGTTAGTGGGATATAGGAAGTCAAATATTTATTATGTTGATCTTTCATATGCTTCTAACATTTCTACTAAGTGTCTTGTTGCAAAAGAAGAAGAAAGTTGGCTATGGCATAGGAGATTGGGGCACATCAACATGAAAAACATAGCCAAGGTAGCCAAGTTGGAGTTGGTCAAAGGGCTACCAAAGATCAAATATGTCAAGAACAAAATGTGTGATGCATGCCAAGAAGGAAAACAAACAAAGGCATCACACAAAGGTAAAACCCTAACTAATACCTCTTTACCGTTAGAATTATTGCATCTTGACTTATTTGATTGCCATAGCACTCCCTCTTTAAATGATAACAAATATTGTTTAGTTATAGTAGATGATCTTTCTAGGTATACTTGGGTCTACTTTATGAAACATAAGGATGATACCTTAGAAATAATCATAGGATTTAGTAAAAGGGTTGAAAATGAAAAGAGTCTCAAAATCAACCGAATCTGTAGTGATCATGGTGGTGAATTTGAGAATTCTAAATTTTCACAATTTTGTTTAGAGCAAGGGTACAAGCATGAGTTCTCTTGTCCTAGAACACCCCAACAAAATGGGGTGGTGGAAAGGAGAAATCGTGCCCTACAAGAGGCGGCTAGGACTATGCTCAATGCATATTCTCTACCTAGCTACTTGTGGGCGGAAGCGGTTAATACCGCTTGCTATATCCAAAATAGGGTTCAAATTCATAGGTTTTTAGGAAAGACACCATTTGAATTATGGAATGGGACTATTCCCACAATTCATTATTTCAAAGTCTTTGGATGTAAAGTTTATATTTTAAATACCAAAGATAATTTAGGAAAATTTGAATCCAAAGCGGATGAGGGAATCCTAGTTGGATACTCATCCACAAGTAGAGGGTATAGAGTCTACAATAAGAGAACCCAGGGAATTGAGGAATCTTCTAATGTTCAATTTGATGAAACCACTAGTACCTACCCTAAAAAGTCCTCCATTGATAAGGATATTAATGACAATAATCAAGGCATTACCCAAAAACTTCAAAATTTGACCATAAGGGGTAATGATCAAGGGGGAGGAAGAGGAGATTTCGATGATGAAAGGAGGGTAGAAGATAATAATGATCAATTTGAAACCCCTTCTAGAACTCTAAGAGTTCATCAAGATCATCCACTTGACCAAGTAGTAGGAGATCTATCTCAAGGAGTAAGAACTAGGTCATTTCATAGACCTCTTACTAGTCAAGTAGCTCTTATTTCACAAATTGAGCCCAAATCGATCAATGATGCATTACATGATCCGGATTGGATTTTGGCAATGCAAGATGAATTGGCCCAATTTGAGAGAAGTCAAGTATGGGAATTAGTACCTAGACCCAATGATAGCACCATAATTACTACAAGATGGGTCTTTAGGAATAAGCTAGATGACCAAGGAAATATCACTAGAAATAAGGCTAGGTTGGTTGCTAGGGGATTTAATCAAGTTGAGGGGCTTGACTATGATGAGACTTATGCCCCGGTTGCTAGGTTAGAATCTATTAGAATTCTCTTAGGGTATGCTTCCTATATGGGATTTAAACTTTACCAAATGGATGTTAAATCGGCATTCTTAAATGGTTATATTAAGGAGGAAGTATATGTAGAGCAACCACCTGGATTTGAGAATATAGATTATCTAAACCATGTATGTAAGCTTAGGAAAGCATTATATGGGTTAAAACAAGCTCCTCAGGCATGGTATGAAAGATTGTCATCTTTCTTAATTTCTAAGGATTTTAGAAGAGGCCAAGTAGATCAAACATTGTTTATAAAGTCAACATTAAAGGATATATTCATAGCCCAAGTATATGTTGATGACATTATTTTTGGGTCAACAAATGATGATCTTCTCCAAGATTTTATAAAAAAAACATGGAAAATGAATTTGAAATGAGTTTAGTTGGAGAGCTTACCTTTTTCCTAGGTTTACAAGTCAAGCAAACTAATGAAGGGATTCACATTTATCAAACCAAATATGCAAATGAAATGATCAAGAAATTTGGTTTGGAAAATGCCAAAATTGTAACCACTCCTATGGCCACTAGCACTAGAATAGATAGTGATCATGAAGGTAAATCAATTGATCTTAAACTTTATAGGAGTATGATTGGTAGCCTACTATACTTAACCGCTAGTAGACCCGATATCTTATTTGCGGTGGGTATGTGTGCAAGATACCAATCTTGTGCCAAAGAATCACATTTAGTAGCCGTTAAGAGAATTTTAAGATATATTAAAGGCACCCTAAATGTAGGACTTTGGTATCCTAGGACTAGGTCGTTTGAATTGCTTGGCTATACCGATTATCTGCCGGTGCAAATTGATAGGAAGAGTACTAGTGGTGGATGCCAATTGATCCTCCTAGTTAGTTGGAGTAGTAGGAAACAACATTGTGTTGCTTTATCAACCACCGAAGTCGAATATGTGGCTATGGGTGGTTGTATAGCTCAACTACTTTGGATGAGACATACTCTTGTGGACTATGAGCTACACTACTCTAACATTAAAGTTTATTGTGACAATATGAGTACCATCAACTTGACCAAAAATCCGGTACATCACTCTAGGACCAAGCACATTAAAGTGAAACATCACTTTATAAGAGATCATGTGGCAAGAGGGGATATTGAACTTAATTATGTAGAATCTAAGTCCAACCTTGCCGATATCTTCACCAAAGCTCTTCCCAAACCAATTTTCATCATTAAGGAGAGCTTGGTATGTGCTTTGTAGAGTAAAATTCTAGGTTTGCATGATCCTATACTAATATAGTATCTTTATACCTTGATGCATCTCACAAAAGCCTTAAGAAACCTTGATTTTTGTATTGAGATACTTAGAAACATGTGAGATGATAGGGAAGGTGTACTTGGCTCATCATGCTTGTTATGATGCATTACTATGAGCCAATAACACACCTAAAGACATGAATACCTTATGGACCAATCATTGGGAAGGCTTGTATTCAAGTAATGAATACATAGCTCTAAGAACATGGTTGGAAATTCCAAATACTATATATTTTAAACTATGTTCATCATATTTTGAAAACAGTTTCAAGTGGAACACAAAAGTGATACAAAGTGTGCAAAATCTTTAGAACTTTTGTTAGGTTCCAAGTTTGTATCAATATTGAAATCTGGAAAACATATATTTTTAAAACTATTTTTCCTTAATAAAGTATGATCTCAGAAATGTGTACACAAAATTTTGTGATTTTTCGAGGTTTCTAGAATTTCTAACGCATTTTGAAATTTCGATTTGAGCGTGATCAATGACTTCGTCAAACCACCGACTGACATATGTATTTTCTGATAAAAAGCTCCATTTTCTGATATTTAGTGTATCTTTGATATCCTAAAACTATAGTATGATAATATTGCGTATACACAAGTTTTAGGACTATTTAATGCAGTGTTTTAGGGGGAGTTTCATATATTATATTTTTTTTTCATCCCCAAAATCCATTGTTGGTGCAAAGTTAGGACTTAATTTGTGATTTTTTTTTATGCTTTGCTTCAAATATTGTTTACACATTATAAAGCATATCTTGGATTAAGGGAGGAGCTTAATTTCAATCTTATACCTTAGTCCAAGATCCAACACATTAATTCTTTCATGTTTGACTCCTTCTATTTTTGATGTGTGTAAAAGGAGGAGAAGGAGTGTTTAAGTTATAATTCATATTGAAAATATGATTATGTGCATATTTTTAAAGACCTAACTTAAATGATTGTCAAACATCAAAAAGGGAGAGATTGTTGGTGCAACAATGCTCCAAATCATTTATATATGTTTTGATGTTTGGATAATCAGCTAAGTTAGGTAATGTTCTATGATCTAATTACGAATATATTTAAGTGACAGGGAAATCCAAGGATGAAGCTTTGGTAAAAGAGAAGTCCAAGTATGATCTTGGCAAGGGAAGTCCAAGAGACGGACTTGGCAGCATAAGACCAAACTTGTAGTCTTGGCAGCGTAAAGTCCAAAGTGAACCTTGGCAAAGGAAGACCAAGTATGATCTTGGCAAGGAAAGTCCAAGGGATGGACTTGGCAGCGTAAGACCAAGCTTGTAGTCTTGGCAGCATAAAGTCCAAGTGAACCTTGGCAAAAGAAGTCCAAAGTAAGGTCTTGGCAGCATAAAGTCCAAGCATTTGGCAACCCAAGACATGGCGAGGCCGAAGGAAACTCTTGAAGGTAGGCGCAAGGCTAAAGGAAGAGTTAGAAGGTCAAGTCTAGGTCTAGGGTGTAAAATCAAGTGTGAATTACTCACACTTGTGGCGATTGATCGATGTTACCATCGATCGATTACAACGCGATGTGATCGGCCCGATCACGCAAAAAATGAGCGCACGAATGTAGTCGCGCTTGATCGCGGCTGCGATCACTGATCGATCGCCCATCGATCGTGATGGAGGAATCCGATCGATGATCACCGTTGGAAATTATGGCTACGAATCTCCGCGGAGATCTCGGTTCAGAAGCCGTTGGCTTCGGCGACAGTCGACTGATGGAAAGCATCAGTCGACTGATCGAGGCCCAACGGAAAAAACAACCCCTCTTCTATAAAAAGGGGCCTTGGAGAGCTTGGTGAAGCTAGTGCTCTCATTCCTAACTACACCCTCGTGCTCACCAAGCCTTCCCAAGTGTTTTAGCAATTAAAAACCTCCTCTTCTCTAGTTTTTAATCATCCATTGTTGTAAAGAAGAGGAGAGCATTGTAAGAAAGGTTTCTCCACCTTGGTTCATCCAAAGGAGAATATAGTGAAGCTTGGCTAGAACTAATCCACCTTACGGATTGCCGTGGAGTAGGAGTGTCATCTCCGAACCACGTACATCGAGTGTTAGCATTGCTTTCATCATTTTCTTACTTGTATTCTTATTCGTATTTGTATTGCTTCCGCTAACTTGCTTGTAGAAACGAAGAAAGGCTAATCACCCCCCCCCTCTAGCCGTTACAAAGATCTCAACAGTTGTGAAGGAGGACTTTTATTATGGAGAAACTTCATTACATACTGTCTATCCCCTTAGACATGATAGGGCCGCAAATGAAAGACATTCCATGGCCGAGCAAGCTCATTTCCTTCGCTATCTTGCAGATAATAAGCGCTAGAGTTGAGCTTCTTAATGATTTTGAACGGGCCCTCCCATCGAGGTTCTAATATATGAACTTCCCCAGTTGGCTGTATTTTCTTCCATACGAAATCACCGGGCTGAAAGGAGCGGGGTACAACCTTTTTGTTATAAGCTTGGGCGATCCTCCTCCGAGAGGTATTCATTCGGCTAGCCGCCTGGTCCCGAGTCTCAGTCACTAAGTTTAACTCTGCCAGCCTTCTTTCATTATTGCTGCCACTATCCGAGGTATATGCAGAGACTCGAGGTGATCTCATGTCGATCTCTACTAGGATGAGGGCTTCCACGTCGTATACAAGATGAAAAGGAGTGAGGCCCGTACTGTCCTTGGGAGTAGTTCTATATGCCCATAAAATATTGGGTAATTCTTCAACCCAACTTCCCCAGTGTGATCTAGCTTGATTTTGATTCCCCGTATTAGTTCCAGGTTAGTGACGTCAGCTTGCCCATTGCTCTGAGGATAAGCTACAGAGGTGAAAGTCTGCTGGATCTCCAATTGCTGGCACCATTCTTTTATCTTTCGGCCTTGGAATTGTTGTCCATTGTTCGAGACCAACATTCTTGGAATGCCGAATCAGCAGACTATATTCTTCCAAAGGAATTTTAACACATCTTCTTCAGTTATTCTAGCTAATGGTTTTGTTTCCACCCACTTTGAGAAATAATCCACTGCGACCAATAAAAACTTCTTTTGATTCGGCCTGATTGGTAGTGGTCCCACTATGTCCATTACCCATTGGTCGAAGGGGCATGATATTACTGAGGCCTTTAGCAACTTAGCTGGTTGTTGAGAAAAGTTTTGATGCTTCTGACAACATCAACATATGCGTATGCAGTGGGCAGCATCCTTTTGGAGAGTTGGCCAAAAATATTTGGCCAATAGAATCTTTCGAGCAAGAAATGTTCCTCCGAAATGATTTCCACAGCAGCCTTCATGCACTTCTCTCATGACATAATCAACTTCCTCGGGGCCGAGACACTTAAGCAAAGGCTAAGCGAAAGCTCGTTTGTACAGGGTGTCACCAACTAGGACAAAATGAGTACTTCTTTTCTTGATGATCTGTGCCTTGGCTCGATCATTCGGCATTATCCCCCTTGTTAGATAATCAATGAGGAGGGTTCTCTAGTCCGACGGACTTTGGGGCGCCATCAGATCTTGATCTATATTAGCAACGAGCTGTGTCTCGGCCAGCGAATCATCCAAGCTCCAATTAGTAAGAGCACTAGCCATGTGAGCCAACTCATCAGCATTATGATTGTTTGCCCGAGGAATTTTATGGAGGACAACCTCTTCAAATTCTTAGGATAACTTGCGGTACACTTGCATATAGCGCTGAAGTCGCTAGTTGTTGGTGTCAAATGATCCTTTTATTGGATCGAGAAGCATCACTAGAGGGGGGGTGAATAGCGAGCATAAATCTTTTCATTCGTTCGTTCGATACACGAGTAAGCGCAACGGAAAATAAAGAGACACGTTTATTTTTACTTGGTTCACAACCCAGCAGTTGCTACTCCAAGGCCCTAACGGTCCTAGACCGCATACGGAGGGCAAAGCACTATAACGTCTCCTCCTCATTGGAGGTAGAAGACAACGATCACAAAACCGAAAGTACGAGGATGAGACAATAAGCCTACTTCACCTCGTTACGAATAAAAACAAGGAATACAATAGAATATGTTACATGATGCTACCGACGAAGAGGATGAGAACTTGTCGTCGCGTCTGCGTTATGACGGTGTTGGAGATTTAGCGTTGTAGGAGCACTTGATGATGTTTGGAGTTGGAATACTCCCCTCCTTTTATAGAGTTTGGCCTCTGAATGTTTCTCCTCATCTTTCGGAACAGATCACGAAGTTGTACAAAATTTATCGCGAAGTGGCCGCGTCAAACCTTATCCATTTTTGACCTAGCACAAAGGCTGATTCGCCATCACCGATGCCTCCCATCACCAACCGATGAGCATCAATCGACGCCTAAAGTCCAAAGAATGACACCGCCACTTCCCTACAGTAAGAGGTTAGCACAGAAAATGATAAATGCGACGGTTTCTAATCATCCAATCTCGACCTAGACCTTCCACAGGAAGTCTTAGTCCGATCGCCACTTACGGTCATCCCCGTACAGAGGACACGACCTTACCATCTCTCACTCACACGAGTTTACCTCGATACTTACTATGTCGCTTTCGCTTCCGGCCTTCCACTCGATTCCTTCGGCTCCCTCCGAAGTCATTCGAGTGTCGCCCGACCACTGCGGCTTCTTCCGGGTGTCGCTAGCCTTCAGCTCCAGCTTTAGTACTTTTCTGCACACTCGATTTAGCTCGTGGGATAATGATGTAAACTTAACTTTGTTTCTTTGCCATAATCAAAACACAGGTTCGATTATCTGGTGCCCCTGCACCAACAATCTCCCCCTTTTTGATCTATGACAAACCAACACAAAGTTAAGGAAAATTAAAGCATAAAACACGTATAGTAGAAGATGAATGTGAAGATGAATGTCATTTTCAAAAACTCCCCCTTAACCCTGTTGGGTTTCCGGCACCGCAGCGAGTGTGTGTTCGAACATGTTTCGTAAACATATGCACAATGGAAGAAATAAAATAATAAATTTAATTTATTACAACATACACATCACACGCATGCATAGTACAACATGTGTAGACATAACCTTAAATTTAAATTTTGCAATAAAAGGAAACTTAAACTACGTATACCTGACGTATCACGTGTAGCGGGAACGATATCAACCGGAACGATCCTCGCTAGAATCGTCTCTATCCATATCCACGCCGAGTATCTTCGGGATGACTTCACAAAGTCACGAGCCTCGTCTTCGTACGGGTTACTAGCCTCGTGTTGAAGACGATGTGATCGAGAGAAGATCACGATCCGAATCAAAATTCGGATCTAAAACGAGTCCTCAAAAACTCGCTTCTCCGGAGAGGTATTCATCAACCGTTTGACGAATCCTTCATTCTCCACCTATGAGGATTGCCAGAGATCGAATCCCCGGCAAGGGAGGCGCTGTCGGAGCTCCAAATGTCGTCCAAACGATGCTCCGACAAGAAGGAAACAAGCTGTCCAGAAAACTGGACAGCTTTGGTGGAGGAATAAGGGCCGGCCAAAAAGGAAGGTTGAAGCTCACCTTATTGCCGAACCCAAGGGAGATCACCGGAGCTCCTCCGACAGTAGCTCGATGCTGGCAAGAGGGAAGGTCAGCACCTTCTGGACGCCGGCAAGGGAGCTTGGTGGTGGGCGGCGGCAAGGGGTTGTTGGCGCCGACTTCACCAAGGGGAGGAGGGGCGGCAACAATTAGGTCAAGGGATTTTGGATTAGGGCTTAACAAAAACCCTTAAGCCCTATTTTATAGAGAACAAATTCTCTTAATGGTTATCGGATCATAACCAAAGGCCCGTTAACCCGCTCCATTAGTTTAAGTTAAAATAAACCAAACCATGATGGTTTATTTTAAGTTAAAACGAACCGAACCAACTTTGGTTCATTCGTTTAAAACAAACCAAACCCTTTGGTTTATTCTCCTCCATTGAATTAGAACCAAACCAATTTGGTTCACCCATCATGTCTTCATAAGACATGGCCCATCCACGCTTCCATTGCGACTGAAACGATTTCATGCTCGCTTCTTGTTTGGTCCAACCAAACCTAGTTTCTCTCGGTCTGAGAATCCCATTCTCAAGCTCGTTTTAAATCCTTCGAATTATGCTCATTGTGTGTGTGACAAAATAGGTTCTCGGTTTATGTTGGTCATCTATAATTAACCATTAATTATAGAACGATCATGAGTGGCACCTAGTAGTACATCATGATCCCCAATTAACCGAAAAGATCAACGGTTGATCCAGAACTATTTCTGAAACCCTTCAGCAGCTTGAATGAATCGTGCCTCATTCCCTTCACTCATCTTATACCCACTTGGTTCAGGACATGGTCTATTGTGTCAGTCCCCACTAGGCTGACTACGTCACACCTAGCCCAAGTATCATTTCTTCGTCCTACGAATTCTAGTTACTGCACATGTATCGAAGAGTACCTTACTCTAAACATGTAATGCTTTGGCCAAAGACTTTAGTAACAATCCGACGAGAGGCCATGGGTATACATCTCCTCGTGAGGAGTGGTGAATCCTTTATAGGCTACTCAAACACCTTCGATTATTTCGACTTATACCCAATCATCCCGGGTCCACATCTCCTCAGAGATGCTTGCTTAAGATGTCAAAGCATAAGTCTTTATGATCAAGATGACTTGAATATCGCAAGTCAAAGGAACATCGCACTTAAGCTACAGTAAGAACTTCATTGACATATCTATATATGCAGAGAACCATATGAAGTCTTACGGCTGGTCACTCCAATGAACTAGTTACCATAACTAGCATCCACGATTAACTCCAGACATCACAATGTCTCCAGCCAGTGAGAATCAGCTGCTTGGATACACCAAGGAGTATACCTCGTGCTAGTCTCGACAGAATCAATGATGTCCAAATCCATCAATTCATCGACTAGGGATAATTCCGATACATCACAATTATACATGTAGAGATACTCACTAGTTGTGATCCAATCACAAATTCTCTCATGATGTGAATCGTATCGTGGACATTCAGTAAATGAGTTTAAGATCCAATCAAATACATGAAAACATGTACACTCAAAAAGTGAATCTTCATTTATCATATAAATGGTTCAAACATAAGGAGATTGCCTTAGGACATCTCTCATATATTACTAACAAACCCTAGGTGAGTTTTGAAAGAGATAATTTAATTTTATTATGTTACTCCCCCTTAACTTTTGCTCTTCTCCCCCTTTTGCCATAAATCAAAAAAAAATGTTGGGGTTTTTGTATAAAATATGGGTTTAAAAATAATATCGTATATGTATGCATCTAGATAAATCAAATATGAGTCTAAGCATACGTCTAGCAGTAGTTAGATAGATTGGTTCGAGGTGTGTCCGTCTGCACCAATAATCTAAAGGTTTGTACTATAACCCTTAGGGTTAGTTTGCTCTCCCCCTTAGTCAAATATATGAAGTATAAGAGATGTAGGGGACGCTAAACTTTGGCCTAAGAGTTGTAAATAGTCATCAAGTACAATAGTTGAGAAAATAAGTGGTATTTTGAAAAGGTTATTTTAAGTATATTTCAATTATCCTTAACATCTCACCCATTCTATGTGTCTCAAAATTTGTTCATCTTATATCTTTTGTGAGATGATTTTAAATTGATTAAAGATAGTCAACCTTGGGTTAGATTCAGATTTAACCTTTAGATCGTTAAGTAACTTTTCGAGAAACTGGCTTCTAGGTCGTGACGAGGCATAGGGGCCTTCTTTGATCAGAACAACAACCACTTCCTTAGACAAAGCCAAATTCAAGAAAATATCACTTAAGTCATTTAGGGTTACTTCCTGGTCTAACTAGTTTAGGATACGGCGAGGTAGCTTTAGCTAGTTCTACTCGGTCAAGTGCACCAAGCTAGATAAGCCTTATCTAGCTCGAATACACAAGACTTTGTTTCCCTAATGTACTATCATCTCACTGCATCCTGATACTATGTTGTCAAGAGTTGACTAGCTATTTTCCCTATCTAGCCATTCTAAAAATTAAAATGTAAAGATTTTGCTAAGTAAGTGGGTATACTATTTTAGTATCAGCTCCCCCTGGACCATTGAACCAATATGGTCTATTCAAATAATGAATTTAATCCTGGAGAATCCAAAATTTATTAGTCCTTATATGTGAGTTCAATAAAACCTTTGGGACTCATGCTTGGACTCTTTGATGACTACGATTTACGATAGATATATAAGACTTATTCGTAGTCGTTGACCTAAATCCGAGTCCGGCTTTATTGTACATGGCTCTTTGGGTTCCAAGTAGTCGGTTAAGGTTCTTAGATCCCAACGTGAACCTTTCCAACCTAGCCTCAACCTCTTGAACTCGGTCTTTCAAGAGAGAATTCTCCTCCTCAAGTTTTTCAATTTGGGTTGAGTTTCCCCCCTGAACTTGACTAGTTGAAGAGGTTAGAGTAGCCTCTTGCTTGAGGGTTTCAACCTCCTCAAGTAACGACTCAACCCTAGACTCGGACTTAGTTAATTTCCTAGTAAGCACTTTAATTGTATTGTAAAGCGTATGAATTAGTGAGCGGCTAACCTTAATTTTCTCTTTTGATCCGGCTTTGAGTTGCTTCTCGAAATAGTCCTCGAGTTCGGAGTTGGTGTTGTAATTGGATTCGGATTTGGACTCTGACTTGGACTCTTCGGGTCTTGCCATGCATGCTATGCCGACACCTTCTTCGTTGTCCCATGTTGTATGAAAAGCCTTCTTTTGATTTGATTTGAATTGTGCCCTCTTTTGGTTCTTTAGTAGCCTCCTTTCCCTCCGAACGATCTTTCGCACTACATTCACTATTGCTTCCACCTCTTTCAATTCGGACTCTGATTCGTCTTTGGGTTCGAGTTCATCTACTTGCCTAGTAGGTGGCTTGCTTCTTTGTCCTGCAAGTAGAGCAATACCTCTCTCGGCCCGGACCACGTTAGTTTGCTCATGAAGTTCAAACTCAGAAAATAATTCGTCTAACCTAAGCTTCAAAAGGTCCTTAGAGACCTTGTAGACATCGACCATGGATGCCCACAAGGTAGTCCTAGGGAAAGCATTTAAAGCGTACCTTATAAGGTCCCGGTTCTCTACGGCTTGCCCGATCGAGTGATGACCGTTGACGATATCTTGGATCCGTGCATGTAGTTGGGTGGCGGTCTCGCGATCCCGCATATTTAGATTGTACAGTTTATTTAAAAGTAAATCTCTTTTGCATACCTTAGCATCGGGCGTCCCTTTGTGTAGATCAATCAATTTGTTCCAAAGGTCTTTGGCACTAATGAATGGTCCGATGTGGTTGAGTTCCTCCTTGGACAAGCCGCATTGCAATATTTGGGTTGCTCTTGCATTGGCTTCGATTTGCCTCTTGGTTGCATTTGTCCACTTGTTAAAATCCAAGGGCTCCCCTTGATCATTGGTGGGTAGAGCAAAGCCGGTTTGGATTATTATCCAAGTCTCAACTTGTGTTTTCAAGAAACACTCCATCCGACCTTTCCAATAACGGAAATCATTTTCGTTAAAGAACGGAGGTCGGGTGGTGCTATACCCCTCAATGTGAGTCATTAAGTCTCTTGCAAAACACGAATAAAAACCAAAGAGAATTCCAAGACTTGGTCTTGGATTAGTAGTGCGGGAAATAATAGGAAATAAACAGAAATAGATAAGAAGAATAAGAAACTAACAAAAGCTAGAAACTTACGACCTTCGATGTCTCCGGAAGGGTACTAAACGTTGGATTTTGGAGCTGGAAACAGTTTCTTATAAGGGTAAACCTTGGTAAGAAATATAGATCTCTCAGAGAGCTTCGATTTGGTAGGTAGATCATTTTGAGAGTCCTCTTGTGCGAAAAGATATGATCGTTTTACCGTCGACTACTCCAAATTAGAATACTTGCACTTCCACCACAGCTTCCCGTAGGCCCTGGAGGGAACTGCTATGAACCATGATGGAACAATGCCTGCACCATTATAAGGATACTGCCCAGTGGTGGATTCCAAACTATATTCTAAAGCATTTCACGCAAAACGGACAAGATCAACCTAAAATCCTCTACTTCATGGACAAAAGAGAACTTGATATCTCAAGTTGGGTATCAACTAGCAATACGTAAACTGGAACGGCAGTAAGCACAGCAGAAAATAAAGAGACACGTTTATTTTTACTTGGTTCACAACCCAGCGATTGCTACTCCAAGGCCCTAACGGTCCTAGACCGCGTACGGAGGGCAAAACACTATAACGTCTTATCCTCGTTGGAGGTAGGAGACAACGATCACAAAACCGAAAGTACGAGGATGAGGCAACAAGCCTACCTCACCTCGTTATGAATAAAAACAAAGAATACAATAACAAAATATTTTACTTGTTGCTGCTGTCGACGAAGAAGGTGAAAGCTTGGCGTCGCGTCGGCGTTATGACGGTGTTGGAGCTTTAGCGTTGTAGGAGTACTTAAGAATAATTTTGATGATGCTTTGGGTTGGAATCCTCCCCTCCTTTTATAGAGTTTGACCTCTGAATGTTTCTCCTCATCTTTCGAAACAGATCACGAAGTTGTACAAATTTTATCGCGAAGTGGCCACGTCAAATCTTATCCATTTTTGACCTAGCACAAAGGTTGATTATCGCCATCGATCAATCGATGCCTCCCATCATCGACCGATGATGAGCATCACGATCATTCAATGTCCAAGAATGATCGCCACCGCCACTTCCCTATAGTAAGAGGTTAGCATAGAAAATGATAAATGCGACGGTTTCTAATCATCCAATCTTGACCTAGACCTTCCACAGGAAGTCTTAGTCGGATCGCCGCCTACGGTCGTCCCCGTACAGAGGACACGACCTTACCATCTCTCACTCACACGAGCTTACCTCGATACTTACTGTGTCGCTTTCGCTTCCGGCCTTCCACTCGATTCCTTTGGCTCCCTCCGAAGTCACTCGAGTGTCGCCTGACCACCGTGGCTTCCTCCGGGTGTCGCTAGCCTTCAGCTCCAGCTTTAGTACTTTTCTGCACACTCGATTTAGCTCGTGAGATAACGATGTAAACTTAACTTTGTGTCTTTGCCATAATCAAAACACAGGTTCGATTATCTGGTGCCCCTGCGCCAACACCTTTGACTTGCTCCACCACCAACTGTGAGTTGGAATATAAAGAAATCCGAGTAGCTCCAACATGTCGAGTTGCCCGCAGTCCAACTAATAAGGCTTTGTATTCGACTTCATTGTTGGAGGCTCGAAAGTTGAGTTGCACAGCTATCTGGATCGTATCTCCTTGAGGGGATATTAATAATACTCTTACTCCACTTCCTTGCTTAGTTGTCGAACCATCCACATATATTTTCCATTCCCCATTTCTCTCGACCCCTGGTGTCTTGGCTAAGAAATCTGCCAATACTTGCACTTTAAGGGATATACGAGGTTGATAATAAATGTCATATTCAGCTAGCTCAGTGGTCCATTGATCAAACGACCATATGCTTTAGGGTTAGTTAATATCCTCCCGAGACTGCTGTTGGTTAAAACTGTGACCAGGTGAGACAGAAAATAGGGATGGAGCTTCCTGGCTGTTATAAGTAGAGCTAGCGCCAGCTTTTCTAATGTTGTGTACCTGCTCTCGGTAGCCTTTAATAAATGACTAACAAAATATATGGGCAATTGCTTACCACCCTTTTGTCAAAGCAGGACTGAAGCCATGACCTCTTCTAAGGAGGCCAAATACAGTTGCAGACTTTCTCTCGACACCGACTTAGCAAGTGTGGGCAGTTCATATATATACTGCTTTAGCTCAGTAAAGGCTTGTTCACACTTCTCGTCCCATGAAAATCGAGCAGACTTGCAAAGCACTTTGAAGAAAGGAAAGCTTCGCTCAACTGACTTAGGGATGAAGCGAGAGAGTCATTATTCTACCCAGTAGCCTTTGTACTTCTCGAATATTTCTGGGCGAGGTCATGTTCTGTAGGGCTTGAGCCTTCTCGGGATTAACTTCAATCCCTCGCTCGGTCACAATATATCCGAGAAATTTACCTCCTTGGATGCCGAATATACATTTGCTAAGGTTGAGCTGGATTCCGTATCGGCGTAGTGTGTTGAATGTTTCTGTCATATCTTTGACTGTATTTTCAGCTTTTATAGACTTGATGAGAATATCATCCACGTATACTTCAATGTTTCGTCTTATCTATGACCGAAACACTTTGTCCATTAGCCTTTGATAAGTGGCACCAGCATTCTTTAATCTGAATGGCATGACCTTGTAGCAAAAAGTGTCATCAGTCGTGACAAAGATGACTTTCTCTTGGTCTTCCTGTGCCAATGGAATCTGATGATACCCCTGATGTGCATCTAACATGAAGATCAATTCACATCCTGCCGTAGAATCAACTACTTGATCTATCCGAGGCAAAGGGTAACAATCTTTAAGGCATACTTTATTAATGTCTCTGAAGTCTATACATACCCTCCATTTCCCTCCTGGTTTTGATACTAGAACAACATTAGACAACTATTCGGGGAATTGAACTTCTCGGATGTATCCAACCTCCATTAATTTCTACACTTCGGCTCGGATGATCTGATCTTTTCCGGGCCAAAATGTCTTCTCTTTTGTTTTACGGACCGAGATCCGGGAAAGATATTCAGCCGGTACTCCATCACAGTTCGGGAGATACTCCAATTATGCTCCCTAAGCCAAGTAAAAACATCTCGGTTGCTTGCTAGGCAATTGGTTACTTCTTGCTTCAGCTCGACTGATAGGTCAGCAGCAACTCAGATCACTCTGTCAGGATGATCCGACCATATATGTACAGCTTCCACATCTAGCGGCTCCTCCCGAAGAGTGTAAACTTCTATCATTTTGATCTTCCAATTTTTCCTGGGGCCCGTCCGGACTTCTTCCACATAACATCTCCGAGCTGCCTTTTGGTCTCCAGTGGCTTCCCCTATTTGATTATTCACAGGAAATTTGACCTTCTGGTGGTATGTTGATACAACAGCTTCGAAGGAGTGTAGCGCTGGCCTTCCCAAGATGGTGTTATAGGTCGAGACAACGTCTACCACCGTGAAGGTGATAATTTGGGTTCGGCAGAGGGGCTCCTTTCCTAGAGATAGAGGTAGATCAATCCGGCTTAGGGGAGACACCTCGTGACCCGAGAAACCGAACAGAGCAGTATTCATCGCCTGGAGTTGTGCCGGGTCGAGCTACATGTGATCAAAGGCGTCTTTGAATAAAATATTAACCGAGCTACCTGTGTCCACGAAGATCTTGGCCACATCATAGTTGGCGATGATGACTCTAATCACTAAGGCATCATCATGTGGGACAAAAACTCTTTGCAGGTCCTCGGGGCTAAAGTTTATAGAGGGTCCTTCGGCGCACTTCCGATTGGTATTTACTTCCATATTTTCTAGCCATCTCCTGTGAGCCTTCCTAGCTCGGTTTGAATCTCCATCTGTGGCCTCGCCGGTAATCATGTTGATGGCGCCGCGATGTGGAGTGTTGGAGAGTTCCTGCGGTGATTCTTGTCGGGGAGCTCGCTCACTTGGAGAGGCCTCTCAGGCCCTCCGAGGAACTTGAGCTTGTCTCTGATGCTCGGGTAAGGGTCGAGGAGCTCGCTTGACTGGGTTTCGCCGAGCTTGATTTCGCGGCTCCGGTCTTGCTTCTATTTGCGGGAACCGGGGCGGGCCATTGAAATTTTACTGTTGCTCCCTCATAACTTGCCTGATCTCTTCGGCCAGAGTATGACACTCCCGAGTTGAGTGGTTGTGCACTTGATGTTGTTGTATAAAGGGGCACGATCCGCCAAAGATCAATGGTCAAGCGGCTTCTCAGACGGGTATGAATTGTCCTATCTTTGACCAACCGAGGAGGATAGACAGGAGGAACTTAGGGAGGGTGACTCGGTGCCAAGGGAAGGGCCTTTTTAGTTAATTTTTGGGGTTGAGGCTAGTTAGATCTTCCCCCTCCTTGTTGCTCATCTGCTGCCTTCTCAGCTTCTTTCAAATTGATGTATGTCTCTGCTCTGGCTAGTAAGGCCTCGAAGTGAGGCGGGAGTCTGATAAGCGGTATTTGTATGTCGTGGTACCGTTACAAATTAATTATCAAACCCTCTCTATGCTAATATAGCATAATGAACGGCCCGGATCGTTTCACAACGAGTGTAATCAATAGAATAATAGTCTTAGGATCGTTAATTATTGTTTTGAGCTTTCTATTGAAAATAGGGGTTTGGATTAAAATAAAACTAATCCTACTGAACGAAAGACAATGCAAACATTCAAACAAAAGTATTCGAAAACATAAAGGAAATGTAGGAATTTGAACAACAATTGAAATGTAGAATAACATGAGAGTAAAATATAACATGAAATTAAATCTAAACTAACCAACTACAACCTACTTACTAAAGAAACATTTTATCGAATACCATGTAGACATGAAACACATTAAACTAAGTACGTACAAATCTAAATATGAAAAAGGAATTTGATTACAAACATTCAATTAACACACTAAACCAAGAAACAATCAACCGAAAGAATGCTGGAAAATATAGGTGCTGATCGATGGAGAAGGAGCTGGCAATATGAAGGAGGGAGTGGACTGCAGAAGCTGGAATTGGGGCTGTCGGAGCTCTAGAAGAGCTGTCAGATTGGGCGGAGATGGCTTCTGTGAAGGTTGAAGTGCTGGTCGGAGCAGAGATGTGGTGAAGCTGTGGAGAAGGTGGCTGGCGGAGCTCGGGCGGAGATGGGTCAAAACCGACTGCGGATGAAGGTGGTGTGGCTGCCGTCGGTAGAGGAGGTGGATGGGCACCGGTCATCGAAGAAGGAGGGGATCCCCTTCCTCTCCGACGACCGACGAGGGAGGAGGTGAGCGCGGCGCTGGTGGCGGAGGGCGTTTGTCGCGGAAGAGAAGAAGGTCGACGCCGGCTGCTCCAAATATGCGATGAAGGAGAAATTAAATGGATTTTTGTAGCCGCCCGATCCAAGCAACTTTCAATCTCAGCCGTCCATTAAACCTAGGTTTTGATTGCCTTGATTAATCCATTAATGGGCTGTGCATCCAACGGCTCAGATTCTTCGGACTTTGAATGAACGGATCTTCCACATCTTAAGGGATAATCACTATCGGTCAAATCTGGATGAAGGGCTCAGATGTACAGATCAATATGTATGGACCGGATCTCTCCAAATCTGGGTTAATGACTCAAAATCAAGCCGTTTTCATCGGACGATTCATATTACTCAGATCTGATCTCTTGATTAAGTTGCCCTCGATCACGATGAAAGATCCAGATTTATCCAGCTTAAAATATCCTTTCAGCCCTAGATGAAGCTATATTTGATCCAATTCGAGTCTAATCCATTGACTCATCTCGATCTCATACAAATAAAGATAAAATTTGCATATAAGTCTAGAATTTAGGAGAATTTATAATAAGGTCCAAAAATATATCCAACTCATAAAACATGTAAATAATCGATAAATAAACACACGAGAGGATTAAAACAGAGATATTAAGGATCAAAATAACTTGACAAAATGGTAGTTATCAATTCCCCCACACTTATTCTTGCACGTCCCGAGCAAGTAAATAAAACTAAAAATAAACTAAAAGTATATTTCCTTAGCAATTCTCAATCGTACATAGAAAATCGTGAAAGAAAGTTATCTATGATTGTCAAATCTCTATGACTCAAGCAATCATGGACTCAAATCTTATATAGGTTAACAAAACATGGTAACTTCAATCCATTATGAATAGACTAAGAATGATTAAACCTCACAAGGTAAGTGGTGATTTCTCTCACTCTCATAAGCATGTAATAGTGGAGTTCACTCAAGCTACTCAGTTTATGAACTATCATATGCTTGTTTTTCTTCTACCTTCACCACTGTATACACATAAGAATGTGTTGGATTGATCGGATCGCTAGAGGGGGGGTGAATAGCGATAAAAACTTTTTCTTCTTTTCGTTAAAACTCGAGAGATAATTAATTGCAACGGAAATTTAAAGTAAATAGAGACAAGGAAGTTTTACTTGGTTCGTAGCCTTCGGCTACTACTCCAAGGCCCTAGTGGTCCTTGACCACGTACGGAGGGCAAAATCACTAAAGGAACTCCTCCTCGTTGGAGGTAGGAGTTAATCGAATACAAAAACTCAAGAAAGACACAAGGTAGAGGGACACTCCCCCTCTCCTTGATATGATTTAAAGCTCGAACAAAAAACAACTTATACAAATTTAAAGATTATACCGACGACTTCAAAGATTGGAGGTTGAAGCTCTAGTCGTCGTCTCGGCAGCGCTTCGTCGTAGGGATGTCGAAGAGTCGGAGCGTATCAGAAGCACTTGGAAGCTTTTTAATTGATGAAAAACCCTAGGTTTGGCCCTCCTTTTATAGCCTTTAAGCCCCTCATCGAATGGGTCTTCAACCAATAAGAATTGGGCACAAAACTCCTTGAAAGATGGTGATAAAGCTTGACTCCTCGAGGTCGAGAATGACCGATGGCCATAACCAACGATCACGCAAGATCACCGAATGCTAGCCATAGTCACTGATCGATGGATCGGCAATGAGTCCTTCAGTTGGCAATGATCCGATCGGCCGCAAGGCAATGTTAGCTTAAAGAAAACATTATTTCGACGATCGTCGACCGTCCGATCTCGACCTAGACCACCTATAAGATGTCTTGGGTCGGATCTACGCTTAAGTCTTTCCCCGTAACGAGGATACGACCTTACTTACACTCGCACACACGAGCTTACCTCGATACTTACGTGTTGCTTTTGCTTCCGGCCTTCCACTCAATTCCTTCGGCTCCCTCCGAAGTCACTTGAGTGTCGCCCGACCACCGCGGCTTCCTCCGGGTGTCGCTAGCCTTCAGCTTCCAGCTATAGCAATTTTCTACACACTCGATTCAGCTCGTGAGATAACAACATGAGCTTAACTTTGTATTGTTTGCTATAATCAAAACTCAGGTTTGACTTAGGTGCCTACTGCACCAACAGAATGCACAATCACTGAAGGCTTATTAAGAATGTAAGGAAAACATGAATAAAAACAAATAATGGTATGTGTGAAAAGAAAGAAAGATACGAAATGACATAGCTAAAGAAATGCAAGAAGAAGATATGAAAATACTGGAATGCTACATAGATGAGTACAAGAAAATTTTTCTTCCAACCCAATAAACATGTAAACAACCCTTATCACATTTTTTAATACAAATCTACTAATGATATACAATAAATCTCTCAATAATTGTAACAAGGTATGTCGTTAACAAAAATACTATCACACATAAATAAAAATGAATGACACCACATGTCAAAATTTTCACAATATTTTTTTCTTTCAATATGTAGTGCACTTCCCTATGCTCCAACATCAAGCTCAGCTAAAAAGATAAAGAGCATGGCTAGCTCATGGTGATCAAGCACGACTTGCTTATGTTTACACTAAAATCTCCTGAGTTACTCTCTCTCCCACACTTAAATTTTTGTCCGTCCCGGGCAAAATACTCATCATGGAACATCCAATATTCCACATCCAAAAATAGAAATGGAGAAGAAAGTAATGGAAGGAAAGAAAAAAAAATGACATGATGTAGGAATAGAAAGACAATAGAATGAATAATGAAAATAGCATGACGTATGATAAGAAAATTATTTGAGTAGCATGTGATAACAAAAGTAGCAAAGGGAAACAAGTGAGATTGCCTTCATAGTAATCATGCAAACCTATGATTATGTGGTCTCGAAAGAATCAAAGCAAGTTCTAGAGTTACAATAACCACAAGTGCACCACACACAAGCAATAAAAATTGGCACAATCCTCACTAGGAATGGAAAAAAAATCATCTCAATCTATCAATACAGAATCCATCATCAAGTAGCAACCATATGCAATCAAATAATCCATTCATTACAATAAATCCCAAAATTCGACAATCAAATTTAATTAGCTTTTACGACTTCTAAGAAGATATAAAGGAATCCATAAGAAATTTATTTCAAAACCCGATAAAATAAAAACTCAACAACCAAAATTTAACAAATAAAACAAAAACAAATGAAGTAAAAGAAACATATATACAAAGGAAAAGAAATGAGGTGAGATGGAGCAAACTCCCCTGAGGTCCTGGTGGTTGAAGAAGATTTAGCAGGAGGAGTCACTCAGGCAGTGGAGTGCTCCAAAAGAAATCCCGTCCCAGTGGTTGAAGAAGATTCAGTGTAAGCATCCATGCCGGGAGTGGAATGGACTGAATGGGGGTGAGCGCCTTCATGGTGTGATCATAATAATATTGTGTTGCTCCCTCCAATATGATCACCTCATCATAAGTAATCTCTGGTGGTCGGAAGCGATTCATCAGAAGTTTCCAGCCTGGAGGCTGAATTATTGCATTCAGTGTTGAGGCCTTTATGAGCAAAAATGTTGGAGGCTTTTGCTGTGGCAAGAGTGTCCATTCTGGAGGTCTCCAGCTATCCATCACTCCTATGTCAGGCTGGTAATTCTGGGTGTTGATATCTAGCAGCTGCTCCTCTTCTTCAGGACATGCATACTCTAAGGAATTAGGAAGAAGATCTAATTGTAGATCCTTTTGTTGCACAACTGAAGGAAACAACTCCGAGAGTGATGCCTCTTCTGCAATATTATCTTCAATAAAACTACAAGCAGATTCAGTTGGCAACTCATCAATAGTATCATCCACATTTAAAATAGCAGCAACTTCCTCAAAACCTTCACATGCGTCAATATCAACAATAATATTGTAGCAATACTAATATCATCTAGTGTTCTGCATGTATCAATATTATCATCAAAGTACACAACATCAGTATTCACATCGATATTTGAAACATTACAATGTACATCATCGCAACTCACAGCAGCGGAGTCCTGTAGAGTTGTAGAAGTAGAAACTAGCGCATCCTCAACTCTACAATCCATCTCCTCAAGCACATCAATCTGCCTCGGCATAAAGCAACGAGGAATAGCCTCCGATAGAGGTTAAATGACTTCTTGTGCCTGCATCTGCTGGATGGATGATCTAAGCTGATCTAACTGACTTTCCATTTCATGTTATGTTGCTTCAATTTCTTGTTGGGAATAGAGACCATTGGTCATCTGCATTTGCTTCGTAGCTAGCTGCTGGATAAGTTTTCTCAAATCTTGTATTGAATCATCTTGTGGGCTAGGGTTAGAAGCTTGTTCACTGTGGTTCTGAAATCCCAATGGACTCTGATATGCAGAAGAATGTTGAGCATCTTGATGTTGTTCTACCTCATATGTGTAAGATGATCGATCTCCCCAACTAGGCATGCAAGTACTGGTAGATGATGGGGGTGAATAACACTGAGGTTGTTCAGGAATGTATTGATGCACGTGCCCATATCTTAAATCTAAATTGTTGGTGCAACAATGCCCCAAGCATTTATATGTTTTGATGTTTGGATAATCATCTAAGTTAGGCAATGTTTTGTGATCTAATTGCGAACATGTTTAAGTGACAGGGAAATCCAAGGATGAAAACCTTGGCAAAGGAAGTCCAAGTATGATCTTGGCAAGGAAAGCCCAAGGGACGGACATGGCAGCATAAGACCAAGCTTGTAGTCTTGGCAGCGTAAAGTCCAAGTGAACCTTGGCAAAAGAAGTCCAAAGTAAAGTCTTGGCAGCATAAGTCCAAGCATGTAGTCTTGGCAGCATAAAGTCTAAGCATTTGGCAACCCAAGACATGACGAAACCGAAGGAAACTCTTGGAAGCAAAGCGCAAAGGATGAATAAGTCGCGGACTTGGAGGGATCCTAGAGGCGCAAGGCTTAATGAAGAGCTAGAAGGTTGAGTCTAGGTCTAGGGTGTAAAATCAAGTGTGAATTACTCATACTTGATGAGTATCAGTCGACTGATACGATGTATCACCGACCGTCAGTGGTGCTCGACTAAGTCGATGAAACTCGACTATCACCGATCGCTTGGTCGAATGCCGATCGATGATAATCCCGACCGCCAATCCAGCGACCGGCGATCGTTGAAAATGGGCACAGAATGGAGTTGCACTCGACTCCTCTCCGCGATCACTCGAATAATCGCCTCATCAGTCGACTGATGAGGTGATCAGTCGACTGATAGGCCTCCCATTGGAAACGACGACTGCGAATCCCCGTGGATTCGCTATGTCAGAAGTCATTAGCTTCGATGGCAGTCGACTGATGGTGATCATCAGTCGACTGGTCGAGGCCCAACGGGAAAAATAGTCCCTCTTCTATAAGAAGGGGCCTTGGGGAGCTTGGTGAAGCTAGTGCTCTCATTCCTAGCTACACCCTCGTGCTCACCAAGCTTTCCCAAGTGCTTTTGTGATTCTAAACCTTCTCTTCTCTAGCTTTTAATCTTCCATCATTGTAAAGAAGAGGAGAGCATTGTAAGACAAGGTTTCTCCACCTTGGTTCATCCAAAGGAGGATTTAGTGAAGCTTGGTTAGGGCTAATCCACCTTACGGATTACCGTGGAGTAGAAGCGTCATCTCCGAATCACGTACATCGGGTGTTAGCATTGTTTTCGTGTTTCTTATTCATATTTGTATTTGTATTTGTATTGCTTCCGCTAACGTTTTTGTAGAAACAAAGAAAGGCTAATCACCCCCCCCCCCCCTCTAGCCATTATAAAGATCCAACAAGTGGTATCAGAGCCCGGATAGCTTGGAAGATTTCACCATCAACCAAGGCATAAATGACTCTTCAAGAAGGATATAGCACCGCCAAGCCACTGCTCTTCGATGGGAGTCACTTTGTGTAATGGAAAGGTAGGATGAAGTATTATCTAATGAGTAATATTGAGATTTGACATAGCATTGTAGATGGCTTTGAGGAACCGGTGGATGAACGTGGAAACCCTATTCCAAGCAAGGATTGGACAAGGGAAATGAATAGGAGTTTCGAATCAAATGCAAAGGCGGTACTCACCATCCAATGCGGGATTACAATGGAGCAACTCAACAAGGTGGGGCCTTTCGAATCCGCCAAGGAGTTATGGGAAAAGCTCATTGAGCTAAATGAAGGATCCAAGGAGTCAAAGAGGGCCAAGAAGGACTTGCTAATTAGACAACTTCAAGCCTTCCAAATGAAGACCCATGAAACCGTAAGCCAAATGCATGGAAGGTTTAAGGAGATTGTGAATGGACTCCACATCATAGGTGAGCGAGTTGACAACCGGGATTTGGTAAGATACATTCTTCAAGCATTTCCTAGAAATTCTCTATGGACTTCTATAGTTGATGTTATTAAGGTAACTAGGGATCTTTCTCAAATTAAAATTGATGAATTATTTTGTGAGTTTGAATTACATGAGCAAACTAACATGTCTTCTAAGGAAAAGGGTTTAGCTCTATTTGTTGAAAAGAAGGAAAAGAAGAAGAAAGAAAGGAAAGAGGTGTCATCATCATCCGAGTCAGAGCATGATTCAAGTAGTGATGGAGACTCGTCTAGTGAGATGACCCACTTTGTCAAGAAGCTCTATAGAAAATCAAAGGAGTTCAAGAATAGAGAAGCAAGGAAGGGGTCTCATTCTTCAAGAGGTAAGTTTAGTGGTAATTCAAATTTTAATAACAATGTGATTTGCCATGCTTGCAATAAGAAGGGGCACATAAAGCCAAATTACCCGGAGCTAAAGAAGAAAGAAGAAAAAGAAATGAAAAAGAAGGAAAGGAAGGAGAAGAAGAAGAAGGAGGTCATGATGGCTCAAACCACATGGGACACACCAAATATTGAAGATTCCTCCTCCGATGATGAGCTTTGCCACGTCACACGCCATGTGACACTCATGACCCTAGGAGATGACTCCGGTACATCAAGCCAAGAAGAAGACTCTTCAAGTGATGAATCGTCATCTAGTGACGATGAGGTAATGAACTCTCCCAAAGTTAAGCTTCTTTATAAATCAATTGCTTATCTTAAAGAGGCTCTAGATAAGTCTAAATCTAAGGTTAAAAGCATGAAGGTAGAACTAAAGGCCATTAGGAATGAAAAACCTTCACATGTTGATTCTTGCATACTTAAGGAAGAGAATGACAAACTTAAGGATGAGGTTAGTGAGTTAAAGGCATGTTTAGAGAAATTTACAAATGATTCAAAATATCTTGACATGATCCTTAGCCAACAAAGAGTCGTTTACAACAAGGCCGGTGTAGGATATAAGCCAAAAGAAAAAGAAGTTGCTTATATCTCATTAATTAATAGAAAAGCGACCATTAAGGGTAAGGTTAAGAAAGCATGGGTACCTAAGAAGTTTTTACTTAATGTTACCGGTCCAAATGTTTGGGTACCAAAAGCTTGTGTTTATCATGTGATTTAGGTAGGAGAGCAAGGTATGTTGATCATGGATAGCGGTTGCTCAACACACATGACCGGGGATGTGTGCAAGTTCTCCACAATTAAGTATGTGAAGAAGGGAGCGGTGTCTTTTGGAAATAGTGGAAAACTCAAGATATTAGGTAGAGGTACAATTGAGGTATCCCCCAAAATTGTCATTCACAAAGTTTTACTAGTTGAAAATATGAAATTTAACTTATTAAGTGTTAGTCAACTTTGTGATGCAAACTATCATGTTTCTTTTGAATCCTTTAAATGCATGATTAGACACAAGGAATTAAATGATTGTATGTTAGTTGGATATAGGAAATCAAATATCTATTATGTTGATCTTTCATATGCTTCTAACATTTATACTAAGTGTCTTGTTGCAAAAGAAGAAGAAAGTTGGCTATGGCATAGGAGATTGGGGCACATCAACATGAAAAACATAGCCAAGGTAGTCAAGTTGGAGTTGGTCAAAGGGCTACCAAAGATCAAGTATGTCAAGAACAAAATGTGTGATGCATGCCAAGAAGGAAAACAAACAAAGACATCACACAAAGGTAAAACCTTAACTAATACCTCTTTACCGTTATAACTATTGCATCTTGACTTATTTGATTGCCATAGTACTCCTTCTTTAAATGGTAGCAAATATTGTTTAGTTATAGTAGATGATTTTTCTAGGTATACTTGGGTCTATTTTATGAAACATAAGGATGATACTTTAAAAATAATCATAGGATTTAGTAAAAGGGTTGAAAATGAAAAGAGTCTCAAAATCAACCGGATCCATAGTGATCATGGTGGTGAATTTGAGAATTCTAAATTTTCACAATTTTGTTTAGAGCAAGGGTACAAGCATGAGTTCTCTTGTCCTAGAACACCCCAACAAAATGGGGTGGTGGAAAGGAGAAATCGTGCCCTACAAGAGGCGGCTAGAACTATGCTTAATGCATATTCTCTACCTAGCTACTTGTGGGCGGAAGCGGTTAATACCGCTTGCTATATCCAAAATAGGGTTCAAATCCATAGGTTTTTAGGAAAGACACCATTTGAATTATGGAATGGGACTATTTCCACAATTCATTATTTCAAAGTCTTTGGATGTAAAGTTTATATTTTAAACACCAAAGATAACTTAGGAAAATTTGAATCCAAAGCGGATGAGGGAATCCTAGTTGGATACTCGTCCACAAGTAGAGGATATATAGTCTACAATAAGAGAACCCAAGGGATTGAGGAGTCCTCTAATGTTCAATTTGATGAAACCACTAGCACCTACCCTAGAAAGTCCTCCATTGATAAGGATATTAATGAAAATAATCAAGACATTACCCAAAAACTTCAAAATTTGACCATAAGGGGTAATGATCAAGGGGGAGGAAGAGGAGATTCCGATGATGAAAGGAGGGTAGAAGATAACAATGATCAATTTGAAACTCCTTCTAGAACCCTAAGAATTCATCAAGATCATCCTCTTGACCAAGTAGTAGGAGATCTATCTCAAGGAGTAAGAACTAGGTCATTTCATAGAACTCCTACTAGTCAAGTTGCTCTTATTTCGCAAATTGAGCCCAAATCGATCAATGATGCATTACATGATCCGGATTGGATTTTGGCAATACAAGATGAATTGGCTCAATTTGAGAGGAGTCAAGTATGAGAGTTAGTACCTAGACCCAATGATAGCACCATAATTACTACAAGATGAGTCTTTAGGAATAAGCTAGATGACCAAGGAAATATCACTAGAAATAAGGCTAGGTTGGTTGCTAGGGGATTCAATCAAGTTGAGGGGCTTGACTATGATGAGACTTATGCCCCGGTTGCTAGGTTAGAATCTATTAGAATTCTCTTAGGGTATGCTTCCTATATGGGATTTAAACTTTACCAAATGGATGTTAAATCGGCATTCTTAAATGGTTATATTAAGGAGGAAGTATATGTAGAGCAATCACCCGGGTTTGAGAACATAGATTATCCAAACCACGTATATAAGCTTAGGAAAACATTATATGGGTTAAAACAAGCTCCCCGGGCATGGTATGAAAGATTGTCATCTTTCTTAATTTCTAAGGACTTTAGAAGAGGCCAAGTAGATCAAACCTTGTTTATAAAGTCAACATTAAAGGATATCTTTATAGCCCAAATATATGTTGATGACATTATTTTTGAGTCAACAAATGATGATCTTCTTCAAGACTTTATAAAGAACATGGAGAATGAATTTAAAATGAGTTTAGTTGGAGAGCTCAACTTTTTCCTAGGGTTACAAGTCAAACAAACCAATGAAGGTATTCATATTTATCAAACCAAATATGCAAACGAAATGATCAAGAAATTTGGTTTGGAAAATGCCAAAATTGTAACCACTCCTATGGCCACTAGCACTAAAATAGATAGTGATCATGATGGTAAATCAATTGATCTTAAACTTTATAGGAGTATGATTGGTATCCTACTATACCTAACCGCTAGTAGACCCGATATCTTATTTGCAGTAGGTATGTGTGCAAGATACCAATCTTGTGTCAAAGAATCACATTTAGTAGCCGTTAAGAGAATTTTAAGATATATTAAAGGCACCCTAAATGTAGGACTTTGGTATCCTAGGACTAGGTCCTTTGAGTTGCTTGGCTATACCGATTCCGATTATGCCGGTTGCAAATTGGATAGGAAGAGTACTAGTGGTGGATGCCAATTTCTTGGGTCCTCCCTACTTAGTTGGAGTAGTAGGAAGCAACATTGTGTTGCTTTATCAACCACCGAAGCCGAATATGTGGCTATGGGTGGTTTTGTAGCTCAATTGCTTTGGATGAGACATACTCTTGAGGACTATGAGCTACACTACTCTAACATTAAAGTTTATTGTGACAATGTGAGTACCATCAACTTGACTAAAAATCCGGTACATCACTCTAGGACCAAACACATTGAAGTGAAACATCACTTCATAAGAGATCATGTGGCAAGAGGGGACATTGAACTTAATTATGTTGAATCTAAGTCCAACCTTGCCGATTTCTTCACCAAAGCTCTTCCCGAAACCGAATTTTCATCATTAAGGGGAGAGCTTGGTATGTGCTTTGTAGAGTAAAATTCTAGGTTTGCATGATCCCATATTCATATGTTAGCCTTATACCTTGATGCATCTCACAAAAAGCCTTAAGAAACCTTGATTTTTGTATTGAGACACTTAAGAACATGTGAGATGATAGGGAAGGTGTACTTGGCTCATCATGCTTGTTATGATGCATTACTATAAGCCAATGACACACCTAGAGACATGAATACTTCATGGACCAATCATTGGGAAGGCTTGTATTCAAGTAATGAATACATAGCTCTAAGAACATGGTTGGAAATTTCAAAACATATACATTTTAAACTATGTTCATTATATTTTGAAAAGCAACACAAAAGTGATACAAAGTTTGCAAAATCTTTAGAACTTTTGTTAGTTTCCAAGTTTGTATCAATCTTGAAATCTGGAAAACATATATTTTTCAAACTATTTTTCCTTAATAAAGTATGATCTCAGAAATGTGTACACAAAATTTCTTGATTTTTCGAGGTTTCTAGAATTTCTAACGCATTTTTGAAGTTAAATTTGAAAAGGTGAAATTGATTTCAGTAGCGATCGTCGTTAAAATCAGTCGACTGATACACTGTGTTTTCTGATAAATAGCTCCATTTTCTGATATTTAGTGTATCTTTGATGTCCTAAAACTATAGCATGATAATATTGAGTATAAAGAAATTTTTAGGACTGTTTAATGCTGTGTTTTAGGGGGAGTTTCATAATATATATCTTTTCATCCCCAAACTTACATTGTTGGTGCAAAGCTAGGACTTAACTTTCGAACTTCTGTTATGCTTTGCTTCAAATGGTATTCACACATCATGAAGCATATCTTGGATTAAGGGGGAGCTTAATATCAATCTTATACCTTAGTCCAAGATACAACAACTTTAATTATTTCATTCATGAATCCTTCTCTTTTTGATGTATGTCAAAGGGGGAGAAGAAATGTTTAAGTTAGAATTCACATTGAAAATATGACTATGTGTGTATCTTTAAAAGACCTAACTTAAATGATTGTCAAACATCAAAAAGGGGGAGATTGTTGGTGCAATAATGCCCCAAGCATTTATATGTTTTGATATTTGGATAATCATCTAAGTTAGGCAATGTTTTGTGATCTAATTGCGAACATGTTTAAGTGACAGGGAAATCCAAGGATGAAAACCTTGGCAAAGGAAGTCCAAGTATGATCTTGGCAAGGAAAGCCCAAGGGACGAACTTGGCAACATAAGACCAAGCTTGTAGTCTTGGCAGCGTAAAGTCCAAGTGAACATTGGCAAAAGAAGTCCAAAGTAAAGTCTTGGCAGCATAAAGACCAAGCATTTGGCAATCCAAGACATGACGAAACCGAAGGAAGCTCTTGGAAGCAAAGTGCAAAGGATGAACAAGTCGCGGACTCGGAGGGATCCTAGAGGCACAAGGCTTAATAAAGAGCTAGAAGGTTGAGTCTAGGTCTAGGGTGTAAAATCAAGTGTGAATTACTCATACTTGATGAGTATCACCGATCGATACGATGTATCACCGATCGTCAGTGCTCGACTAAGTCGATGAAACCACGACTATTAGTCGATCGCTGGTCGCAATGATCGATGAGGTAATCAATCCGACTACCAATCCAGGCAGTCGACTAATCAAGTTGAAAATGGGCACAGAATGGAGTCGCACTCGACTCCTCGCCACGATCACTCGACTGATCGCCTCATCACCGATCGATGAGGTGATCACCGATCCGATAGGCCTCCCGTTGAAGCGGCATAATCCAGCGATTCGCTATGTCGGTCGTTAGTTCTCAATGATCGATGGTGATCATCGATCGTCGAGGCCCAACGGGAAAAATAGTCCCTCTTCTATAAGAAGGGGCCTTGGGGAGCTTGGTGAAGCTAGTGCTCTCATTCCTAGCTACACCCTCGTGCTCACCAAGCTTTCCTAAGTGCTTTTGTGATTCTAAACCTCCTCTTCTCTAGCTTTTAATCTTCCATCATTGTAAAGAAGAGGAGAGCATTGTAAGACAAGGTTTCTCCACCTTGGTTCATCCAAAGAAGGATTTAGTGAAGCTTGGCTAGGGCTAATCCACTTTACGGATTACCGTGGAGTAGGAGCGTCATCTCCGAACCACGTACATCGGGTGTTAGCATTGTTTTCGTGTTTCTTATTCGTATTCGTATTTGTATTTGTATTGCTTCCGCTAACGTTTTTGTAGAAACAAAGAAAGGCTAATCACCCCCCTCTAGCCATTATAAAGATCCAACATAAATTGTAAGCATGTGTACCAGAAAATGAATTATACTTGTCCTGCTGATACTGAGGCATAGGCTGATTATACTGAGACTGATACTGGAGATGTTGATAGTCAGATTGATAATACTGAGAATATGCATCTGTATTACTCCTACCATAATATCCAGTGCCTGGATAATGAATGTCACTGAAGTCTCCAAATGACTGATAATATGGATCCATGATCAAAGAAATTTCCTATTCTTTCTTGAAAAACTAACAAACAATATCAAAAGATACATGAAGCAAACAAAATATAATACATGAATATACAAGACATAAAAAATTAAGCCCTCAACAAAAGTTTTGAGTTTTGAATTTTTTTTTTTTAGAAAAATTGACAAACAATCCTAAATCTACTAAGCATCATTACACTCCCTCGCAACGACGCTAAATTTTGATGTGCGGTATTTTTGTATGTCGTTGTACCGTTACAAATTAATTATCAAACCCTCTCTACGCTAATATAGCATAGTGAACGGTCCGGATCGTTCCACAACGAGTGTAATCAATAGAATAATAGTCTTAGGATCGCTAATTATTGTTTTGAGTTTTTTTATTAAAAATAGGAGTTTGGATTAAAATAAAACTAATCCTACTGAACGAAAGACAATGCAAACATTCAAACAAAAGTATTCGAAAACATAAAAGAAATGTAGGAATTTAAACAACAATTGAAATGCAGAATAACATAAGAGTAAAATATAACATGAAATTAAATATAAACTAACCAACTACAACCTAATTACTCAAAGAAACATTTTATCGAACATTATGTAGGCATGAAACAAATTAAACTAAGTAAATACAAATCTAAATATGAAAAGGGAATTTGATTACAAACATTCAATTAACACACTAAACCAAAAAACAATCAACCGAAGAGAATGCTAGAAAATATAGGTGCTGATCGATGGAGAAGGAGCTGGCAATATGGAGGGAGTGGACTGCAGAAGCTGGAATTGGGGCTGTCGGAGCTCTGGAAGAGCTGTCAGATTGGACGGAGATGGCTGCTGTGAAGGTTGAAGTGCTGGTCGGAGTAGAGATGTGGTGAAGCTGTGGAGAAGGTGGCTGGCGGAGCTCGGGCAGAGATGGGTCAAAATCGACTGCAGATGAAGGCGGTGTGGCTGCCGGCGGTAGAGGAGGTGGATGGGCACCGGTCACCAAAGAAGGAGGGGATCCCCTTCCTCTCCGGCGACCGGTGAGGGAGGAGGTGACCGCGGCGCTGGTGGCGGAGGGCGTTTGTCGCGGAAGAGAAGAAGTTCGACGCCGGCTGCTCCAAATATGCGATGAAGGAGAAATTAAATGGATTTTTGTAGCCGCCCGATCCAAGCAACTTTCAATCCCAGCCGTCCATTAAACCTAGGTTTTGATTGCCTTGATTAATTCATTAATGGGCTGTGCATCCAACGGCTCAGATTCTTCAGACTTTGAATGAACGGATCTTCCACATCTAAAAGGATAATCACGATCGGTCGAATCTGGATGAAGGGTTCAGATGTACAGATCAATATGTATGGACCGGATCTCTCCAGATCTGGGTAAATGGCTCAGAATCAAGCTGCTTTCATCGGACGGTCCATATTGCTCATATCTAATCTCTTGATTAAGTTGCTCTCGATCACGATGAAAGATCCAGATTTATCCAGCTTAAAATATCCTTCCAGCCCTAAATGAAGCTATATTTGATCCAACTCGAGTTTAATCCATTGACTCATCTCGATCTCCTATAAATAAAGACAAAATTTGCATATAAGTCTAGAATTTAGGAGAATTTACAATAAGGTCCAAAAATATATCCAACTCATAAAACATGTAAATGATCGATAAATAAACACACGAGAGGATTAAAACAGAGATATTAAGGATCAAAATAACTTGACAAAATGGTAGTTATCAGGGTCTCTTCAGCAGGGATTTCGAGAAATCCCCCCTTATTAACCCCTGGGAAAAAGCGTTGACTATCGTCCCGAGCGAAGCATCCAAGACATCAACTGCCACTCGGTTAAACCGATGTATGTAATCCCGAAGGGATTCATTACTCTTCTGTTTTATAGTCATAAGGTAATGGGCAGTTCGGCAGTACCTCTTGCTGTTGGCGAAGTGCTGGAGGAAAAGAACGGAAAGCTCTTGGAAGGAGCTGATGGATCTTTCAGGCAACTAGTCGAACCACCTTTGGGCAGAGCCTATCAAGTTGAGAGAGAAGACCTTGCATTTGGCTTCGTCAGAATAATTATGTATCAGGACAGTCTTCTTAAACCTTTCAAAGTATTCTTCTGGGTCAACCGAGCCGCTGTACTCTCCTATAGATATCTGTTTGAAGGACTTGGGCATTCTCTCGGCTATAATGCCGGGGGCAAGGGAAGAATCTGTGCCGACTAGCGGAGCCTTAACCTTCTTGGGATCCCTTTCTTATGGTGTGTAAGAAGGTGCTTCTTCAGAAGATTCCTGCAGAGATGCGGTAGAGGACAACTCAGTTGACATTGAGACTATAGAGCTGCTCTTTGGGGAGCCGGAGTTGAAGGGACAAATGTTGGTGCTGAACCTTGAACCGGGCTAGGGGACGCCTGCATAGGAGTAGGACCTCGGGGGAAAAGGTCACGTAGGACATCCTCCATGGTATTCTTGACAAGGGCGATGATACTTTCCTTGGTCATGTTTCCTTCAGTGGAGTTACGGTTGCTGAAATTCGTTCCTTGGTCTCACATCCTTGTCTCAGGCGTGTTTATTGAAAGTTTCCCACATACAACGCCAATTATGTTGCTTGTTGAGATAAGGACGATGAGGTGTCCGGTGGCGAAGACGGCAAAGGACCGGTGACTTGGACGAAAGGATGACTGATGCAGAGGGAAAGCCGAGATGGAAGAGCGGGCGTATCAGGCGCTAGCCAAGCCGAATGACGCGAGATAGCCAAATGTCGTATCCTGCAAGGGAAATGCGGTTAAGAGCGTCGAGAGAGATCTCAGCAAAGCCCCTCCGATGCTTAAGGTAGGAATTAGTAAGAACAAGTGGTGAAAGTAGTGGAGAGGGATGTGAGAATACGAACCTCCTCTTCTCCTCCTCAGGGAGGGTTATATATAGAAAGCGAGTCTTCTTGTAGAGCGGTATGGCAGATATGAGTGGTATGGTTTCACGATGTACTTATGTCGGTTCTTAGAGGTAATAGGGATCATTATCCTTGTAAATACCACAGGCGTATGGGCTGTGATTAATGCTCATCGTGCGATTAATCGGAGACAATTCCTCATTAATGCAGTAGACAGGCTTATGAAAAACAATATGAACCTTTGTTCCTTGGTCAGAGGGAAATGCTGATAAGGACTACCTCGCTGGCCATATGAATAGGAATATCCGCCACGTTATTTAACTAGCTGAGATAGAGCATATTTTAGAAGTCCATACAGTCGAAAGGGTGCGCAATTGTCGAGTTGTGGAGTGTCTGGAATATAATATGGTTGAGGTGAAGAATAGGTTGAGATGCGAGGCATCTGGAATATAATACGACCAAGATGAAGAATAGGGCGAGACACGGGGCGTCTGAAATATAATACGACCGAGGTGTAGAACAGGCCGAGACGCGGAGCATTTGGAATATAATACGACCGAGATGACCTCTTCATACGGCTCGGATGTATCGTACTGCCGAGTCTCCTTCCTTCCATTGGAGTCGTGATATAATAACTTGGAGTATTGGTTGTGTTTGTTATATGTCTAGTCATAGATTAATTTTTCTCGGTATCAATTATTGTCTCTATTTTGCAACATAAATCGTGTCTCCTCAAGCTGCCTTTAATTACTTGACGTAAGGAATAGAATCTCTAACAGACAGCTAATAAAAGGGATAGTGATGCTTGTTCCAGTTCCCTAAATATGATTGGTCTTCTGGAATCATGTTCACCAACATCCTAAACTCCAATTTTTTTTACTTAGTTTCTTGTGCTATCTATATTTTTATACTTAAATATTTTACTTTGTAAGGTATGTCAAATTTTCTTTTTCTGTCTTTTTGCAGAAAGTTGCTGTTCTGAAAAGTAGAATAGATGCAGCTGCTATTCCAGCAGCCTTGAAAGCAGATTTCAGAACCAAGATTTCCCAATTGGAGGCATGCATGGTGTTTTGCAGATCCTTAAACTTCTTTCAGAGTGATCCACTAGGTAACTTATTTTTAACACACGTGACCAGGATGACATTAGAAAGTTGAAAAAGAAGATTGCTGAAGAAAATGTTCAGAAAGCAGTTAAAGCGGCAACTGATGTTGCAAAAACTGCTGCTTCTGAAGGAAAAACATTTTGCATCACTCAAGTGGATGTAGGACTTGATACTGCCGCAGTGCGCGAAGCAGTCTTGAAGGTTTTGGACCAACAGGTGAATCTCTTTGAACTCCTAACTTTATGTTCGAAACAATTTTAGTTGGTTGATACTGCATTGTTGGTATATTAGCTGCTTAGTCTATATCAAATAAAATGCAGCGCAAGTACTCGCAGAAACATTTTTTTAATAAGAGGAAAGCTCCTGTATGAGGAAATTTAAATTTCTCGTGTAGAATCTACCCTCTCTGATATATGCCAACATGGCCAATGACTGCTTTGAAAGCATGAGATGGTATCAATCTCTTGGTGCTGCTTTATGTTTAACTTAATAGAAAAATTTTCTGTAGTATGCTGCACTATCAACAGACATATTTCCTTGTCTCTCTTGCATCTTGTGACTTTAACTTCCATATGCACTCGTGGAAACATATTACCGTTGTGATAGCTTAGTTCTATTTTAACTTCACAATGCTTGGTCCTGACTTGCGTATTTCACTTTCTGTGCATCACTGATATTTTTGTATATACTGGTGGATTTACTGCAGAGGCTACCAATTATGGTATTCAGCACTGATGAGACATTGAACAAAGCTGTGGTGTACGCTGGAGTGCCAAACAGTGGTCCAAAGAATGGGCTAGTTTTGGAGTGGCTTAATGAAGTTATGAAGCCTCTTAAAGGAAAGGGGGGTGGTGGGAAAAACGGCATTGCCCAGGGCCAAGTGAGTTGTTCGATACTTATCAACTAAATAGCAGATCTCAAAATGGATTTGTTTTCTAGTTATAAATTCAAACCATGACATGTTTTTGCAGGGGAGTGACGCATCTTGCCTAAGTGGCAATGGACGTAGCTGCAAAGTTTGCTTCGCTGAAGCTATAACGTATCTGGATTTGAACAATGGAAGCTGATTAATTTGTAAGAGATTTGCCTAATTTCCAATGGTTTCAAACCAGTACCGGTTTTAGCTTTTGCAATTGAACATTAGCCCCCGGGCTATCCCAGATGACTAGTACAGTCGTGTTAAGGTTCGAAAGGACACGGAGTCGATTTTTGAAATTGATATATAGTCAGACTATCGATGACTCCGCATTTCTGTACTAATCACTTGATCTCCTGATTTACTCCCCTCACATATAGAGACAGCGGTGGGGGAGGTGGTAATTTTTTTTTTTTTTTGGTTGCAGTTGAACGTTACTAACGTCAAAGCATGATATTTTTATCAGTATTTATTGACGTCTTTTTCTTGTTCCAAAACATTCTCGCACGGATAGTTTTTTCTTTCGTTTTATAGCATTAGATTTTTTTTCCTTATTCCGGTTATTGTTCGTTGACGGGTCAAGGAAAAAATTACATTGTGCTACAGTACTAGGTTTTCTTTATAACGAAAGTCGTCTACTAACCTTCCTACCTCCTTTTAAGTGCTTCTATTTGTTATTTGTTTATTGTGTAAAAATGTCCCCAAATTTTCTTCAATTGTAAAATATTTGTGCCACATGTTTCATACGTTGATCTCCACATGAACTCTGCGAGTTAATTTCTATTTGAAGATATTTGCATGCTAATGATTCATGATTTTGAAACAAACATTGATTAACACTTGCGCTTGACATCACCTCCTTGACGACACCTACACCTTATACGATAACGCTGATGATGAGTCGAGACGTTGTGAGGTTGGTGATATAAGGCATGATGGAGCTAGTGATGTCGCTCAGCATTTGTGCCTCCAATTTGGTGAGTGCACCTAAAGTTAAAGCCAGTCTTGATCTTAAAATTTTGGACGAAAGTAAAAAATTGTATTTCATTTTTATTGCGAAATTCAAAAAATAAGTCTTATAAAACACTAAAAAAAATTTGAACCCTGAGCAAGAATCTCAACAGTTCTCCTCTAAGACCAACTCTGCCTAAAATGATAGGGTAACTGATGCGGCGAGCGGAAATTAGTTCACCTCCTTTTGATGCAGTGAAGCACTAAGGGAGATCTCAGGGGGTTCTCATAGGCCGCAACAATAAAGGGTAAGAAAATGAAGCAGAGAAAACGCAAAACCGACACCGACAATCAAAACTCAGACACAAGATATAACGTGGTTCGGAATAAGAATTCATACTCCACGGGGGGTGAGCTTCCTCACCAGATGCAGTGCCCAAACACTTTCACTATGAATATCCCCCTTTGCGGAAAAGAAGTTTTCGGAGGTGGAGGAGAAAAACCTCTTACAGTTCAATTCCAATACAAGAAAGAGTATACACGATGTAACAGTCGAGACCGCTACTCTCTCTCTCCGGCGAGGTGATGGTAGCTCTCTTTCTCCTTCTCGCGTCTTTGTTTCTTGCCAGTTGGAATAATTGTGGATCCTCCCTTCTTTCTGCTCCCTTCCTCCCTTTTATCTTCCTCCATTGTGACGTCGCAGGCTATCTCTATCGTACACGTGGCCGCCACATCCACCTGGAAAATAATTCTGTTATAGATATAAGGAACGAAGGCTCCTCGGAATATTATATGGGGCCCTCCCATTCTGTTACAGGACACCTCCTCATCTACATTTAGGGAACCTAGGTTAACCTGTCCCTCTCAACCACCCGCTTTTGGTGAAACTAACTTAGGTCTATGACTCACAGATGACCTAACATTTGGGCTCCTTGTTAGCCCGAACCAACTCCCCTTCTTCCCGCATCGAACTTCCCTTGGATTGATTAGGTCGAGTCGGCTCTTTATCCGTCCCATCTGCTTCTAGGACTATCTAGCCGAACCGATTCTTGCTCATCTCTTATCGAAGCGCCCTTCGTCTCCTCTTTGCCGTACCAATTACCTCCACTAGTTTTCCCATGCCAAGGGTTTCGGATATTTGCGCCCGAACCGTTTTTCCTTTCCTCCTCCGCCAAACCAATTATTCGGCTCGGGTAATGTACTACATGCAAACCCTTTTATCTGGTGTATACAGAAGAGGTAACAGCGGTATCATTAGTCAACCCCAAAAAATAGTCAATCGAAGTTATAAGCTTGACTTTCCAAATGTATATATAAAGCCTCGGCTCCATCCGTTGCTCCTTAATTCAAATTCACTCTTCCCTTATAGCTCCTTTACGTATATTCGAGGCGACCTAATGGGCCCATGGGCTCATGGGCCCCGCTTCTCCTTTTTTCCTTCGAATAGTCGAATCGTCACGAAAAATCCTATATAAACCTCCGCCTTTTTCTTTTAGGTATCACTTAGCGTGCTTAACAACCCTGTCTCTTCCACTTCTTCCCTCAGCGATTTTCACCGGCGGCATTTCGGCGACCCAACCCTTTCTTTCCTACACGCTGCTGCTTTAGTCCCAAGTAAGTATTCCGTTCTGCTTCACACCTATGGCCCCTAAGACCATCCCTTCACCCGCGTGGTATGAACACACTGTAACCCAACTCGATTGCAACTACTATTTCTTTAACCTTAAAGATAGGTACATAGATCCCTCTATAAAATGCTGTTTTACAACCAAAATGCATCAACCACACCTTCCTCCTCCCGGGTTAACTTGCTTCTTTTTCGAGCAGTTCCTTAATGGTCTGCGTCTACCAGCACCCTCTATCTACCTAGAAATTTTAGACTTCTACGAACTACCCTTAAATCAATTTACCCCAAATTCCTTTCGCATTCTGTCAAGGACTTCTATAATATTCCAACATCTAAACCTTTCTTTAACCCCTGAAATCTTCCAAGGTAGGCCTCTTTTACCTATCCAGCCGCTCCGACTGTCAATTTTTAAGGAATATGCCCACTTCCCATAAAGGATGGGAAGAACTGTATTTCTTTGTTCAACTTCCAGTACCCCTACCCCACTCAAACACCTAGAAATTAGATCTCCCAGAACTACCTTCCTTCCGAAAATTGAGGACCCAATGCCCTTTCCCCGAAGTGTATAAAATACTGGGAGAGTTGCATTATTGTTCGGATCACTTAATGAAAACTCCTCTCCTGAGCCACTTCGGACTATCCCCATTCCCTTCAACGACCTCAACTGCCATAGGTAGGATGACACTTACTCTTCAGCATAACTTTTTTATTTGCGTCAGTCATCTTTCTCACCAGCGCCTTTTGCAGATAATCTGATGCAGGATACTCTGGTGAAAGGAGAAGAAGCTGAGGCTGATAAGAGGAACAAGAAGACCTCGACAAAGAGAGGTAACGCTGGTAGCCTTCTTCCCTAGGAAAATTACTCCATCAAGAAAGGAGCCCCAAAGACTTCTTCCTCCTTCCTCTTCTGGTCAACAGGATTCGCAACCTGAAGAGGAAGGATATTATTGTATCCATTCCATCTTCATCTCCCCGAGGAGGAGATTCCCTTTCCCCTTCTCCTAATCCATCCCCCCTTTCACATGACTTTCCCGTACCATCCCGAACTATATCCCCTTCTGCCCTTATCCCTTCAGACACCCTCACTTCTCCCGCTCACCTTCGACGCGTCAGACCTGTCCTTTCTTCCGAAGGAGAAGACCTTCCGGCCCCGACCCCTACAAGGGCCACATTGGGGTCGTTGCTACAAATTCACATCCCTGAGGTAAGGGATGTCATTCCCTAACTCTTTGTATGTCGACTGAACCGTGATAGCAACTAACTAAGGAAGTTCCTAATCAGGTTCCCATATCAAGTTTATTTCAAACACCCACCTTGTTATACGTGATGGTTCTTTCTTTCTTTTAGGCCTCCACCCAACATAACAAAATGGTAGTTCAGCTGGCTCAATTTCAGTCCAATGTAGAGGCACGCCACTTCGCCTCTCTAACTCAGCAGAAACAACTCGCTAAGCAGTTAAGCGAGAGAGAACAGAAAAAAGCTGACTTGAGGGGCCAATGTGAAGATGCCATGACCCAATTGGCCCTAGTCCAGAGCGAAAAGGAGGAACTTCAGCGAAAAAATGTAGAACTCGAACAACAAGTCTTCCTCCAATCCAGTGAACTGCAGCAGGTGGATATCCTTGCCCATGAACTGAAAGAATATAAGGGGCACCTTGGGGACGCTATGATTAAAGCTGCCGATTCTTCGACTGCTATCTTGCAGCTTCAGCAAGAACGCCAACGGCTTCGACTAGAGCGCCAAGCATGAGAAGCCACTAAGAAATCTTGCATAGAGAAATGTCAAGAGCTCTCTTCCATGGTGGCGCTTGGCTCTGGCAATAGTCCGCTCTTTATAAAGAATATTCGAAGCCCTTTCCACTGGGACGGCAGGCCATACAAGCGACCACGAAGAAGGATGCCTTGAGTGACCGATTGGTGCCAAGCCCAACTAGCTAAATGTCAGGACCAGCTGAAGGAGTAAGAAGCTGACCTCAAGGGACGATATGTTAAGAAGGGGGTGGATTTGTTCATAATGGGCTTCGAGGGGTCGTCGGCTTTGAATGCTGAACAAGGATATCCACCTCCCGATACAGACACCAGCTACTTAAATCCTGTGGATGCATTATCCAAGTGTCCCCCCGAAATGTTTGAATTATAACTTCCAACATCCTATTCCTTGTAATGACCTTTTCTTTAGTGTTGAAAAGTAACTGTATCAAAATAACTTTTTGCTATTCTCTTCGTATGCCTTATTGCGGTTCGGGAACTCCGAACCAACTTTGTGCTTTTCCCCTTTCTTTACGCTGACGCTTCTCTTCTCGTGTCGTATGACGCAATCACCTTGTTTGTTCGGGAATTCACTTCAGAAAGTCTCGGGTGGTCCTGGTCAGATTCGACCCAATTTTGGCTCGGCCAAACAATTAAATGACTTTCACCTATTGATCTTCACTCTCTCTCTCATACCGCTTCGGAAACGATATCTTGATAAGTACCTATGCTGCTGCCATTACGACATCAGTCTCTTCGCCTTCTTCCCCTTCCCAAGAACTACTGCAGTTTCTTTCCCTCAATTATAAATTGTCGCCCTACATGTCTTTGTCCTTCCACCTCACTCTCATGGCTTCAGCGGGACATCCCATTGAGATTTCTTCGGACTCTGAATCCTTCGAGTTGTGGAATTGGCTTTCCGAAGACGCGGAAGATTCTGAGACTTGCTCGACATCCACCTCAGCTTTCCGACCCCTTCCTTTTCCGCCTCACACTACAGCTCCTTCCCCTCCCCAGGGGAGGTCTTATCGAGCACCTTTCCCCTCCTTCCGCAATTGAGTGTGGAACCCTCCCTTGACATGGGAGTATACAGTGGGAGATCCCCGGGCATCTGCTGAACTTCCCCCACTTCCACCGGCTCTAGCCTTCGTTCCAGTCTCCTCAGCGAGGATCCGTTCGCCTCCTTTTGATGAAGGTCCACCAGGGGTGCCTCCTACTCAAGGCGAGCGCTACAGGATCATCTTGGCGCCTTCCCCTCCCAAGGAGCCCTCTAACACTTCTTCTGTCAAAAGCAATAAAAAACCTTCATAGATTAAACGATGTAATCCTTTTAAGTATGTTAATAAAAATGAAGGAGGGAATTGATATTTTCTTTTGTCGTTTTCTGTAAGTAAGGTTTACTGTCTTGAAAAGACTGTAATTGCCGCTTTGAACATACTTTCTTTTACCATCTCCCGGGGATTCGGACCTTTTTTCTTTATGATTACTGTACTAGTGACTTTTCACCTACCGTCGTTACGTTTCCCCTTTTTTGCCAACATTCATTATCCCCACTTCCTCTGCTAATAAATGCGCCCTCCTCCCCCATCGTTATAAGGACCTCCAACCCCGGCTGTATAACATCCCTCTTTTCCCCTTTCTTCCCTTAGCCATGGATAGAATGTCTGAGCAGGGCAGCAGTTCCTCTCCTGCTGAAGAAAAGATTGACGATCGCCGCTATATAGCTAATCTTGAAGAGCAAGTGAGGTACTTGGAGCAGCGGCTGAGGGAAACTTCCGCCAGTAACCACTCTTTGCGTCAGCAACTGGTCGGGTCGCAAAAGGAGCTATCGAAACAAATCTTCCTGCAGCAATCTTACCTTCGGCAACTACTATGCCAACCCCAGCCGCGCAAAGAGACTCCGTCAGTTCCTCCCAACAAAGAACTGTAACACCCTATATATATAAGGGTTTCTTTTGTAATTTTCCGGAATCAATGAATTTTCTTCGCTTGTCTTCTTCGTCCGACATTTCTTAAGTTATGCCCCATACTACCTTCCTCATATCAACATAAAGTGACCAGTAGAGGAGGGCATACTTCGACTCTTCTGCCCCTTTACTCAACTCTGATGCTCTACCATCGCACGGGGATATAGATAAAAATAATATATAGCTAAAAATGAATGCAGGTCTTCCGCTTCGCGGGGATAAAAATGATATATAACCAAGGAAATCTCGGTTCTTCCGTTCCACCACCGCACGGGGATATTCTTCCACTTCGCGGGGATAAAAATGATATATAACCGAGGAAATTTCAGTTCTTCCATTCCACCACCACACGGGGATAAAATAATATATGGTTGAAATAGTTTGAGGTTATCTTTTTGCAGCCAATACATCCACAACAGTTATGCGTGAGGAGACAGGTCTAGACAACCTTAAAGATATTCCAGCATAGCCACATCGCCGGAATCTGGCCACCAAGTTCCAACGATTGCGCTGGTATTCCACCTTCGACGAGGAAGAAGAAGATGACATGGCAAATATTGATGGCATGGCGTAACTTAACTGAGCTGGACCTATAAGAAGCGTGAAAAGACCTTAAGTCATGTATAACGGTCAGAAACTTGGAAATTTTGAATTCAAAGTTACGGGTTAACGGGCTGGCGCCCGCTAACGGCGCCGAAACCATCGAAAACTCATGGCGTCTGGCCGACCGGCAAGGAAAAGATGGGAACGAATGGAAATACAGGGTACAGAGACCAGGAGCACGGGTGAAATGGTAAAGCAAATGGCCCGCAAAACCCTTTTGGTGCAACATGATCCTTCATCGCGACCACAACAAAGTTCGTCGGAGGTGGAACCTGGGGAGCTGGAGCAAGGAAACGAACCTGCGCAAGAAACACGGAGATGGGTGGACCTTTTCAAAACGAACAGAATATGCTCTCAAGACACAACCCTACATGTGCTATCCAGACAAGAAGATAAAATTAGGCTTACGGCAGAGGATCAGGAACCAATGGAAAAAACTGTCGGATTTTGCTTGATTGGGAGGTTCTTGGGTCGTTTTCCTGGTTGGAAGGCGGTCAAGGAACTTACTACGAGATGGAAAACGCCACATAAGCTACTCAAGCATAATTCACTCTGGCTAGTATTCAAATTTACTTTGCAAGATCTATGTGACAGCGTGCTCAAAGGAGGCCCATATGTAGCTTATGGATGCCCTTTATATCTGAAGATGATGCCTCAGTGCTTTACGTTCCAAGCAGACATCCAAAATCATCTTCCCATATGGATGCAGATACACGGACTGCCAATTGATTGCTGGTCCATTTCGACGCTAAGCAAAATTTCCTCCCAAATCGGTACGCCGCTGTTCACAGATCGATTCACCAAAAACAGGGAGAGGGTTAATTATGCTCGTGTCTTGGTGGAAGTGGACATAACAAAACAACCCCAAACAGGCATGGAAATTGTCCTTCCAGATGGTCAAGAAGTAGAACTAGAAATAAGGTACGAAGCAAAATTGAAACTATGCTCGAATTGTAGGCAACTTGGTCATTATCAAAACAGCTGTACTGTAGCTGGCCGGAAGATGGTTGGTGACCCTCCGGGGAAGTCAACGACTATTGCAGAACAACACAGGGATGGTAAACAATCTGCTAATGGGCATGCCACACGCATAGCGATTACTGTCGATAGGCTGCACCAGCAAAGGAAACAGAAATCAGATCAAGTTCTAACAGATACCATAGTTCAAGGAACAACTAGACTCGAAACTGGGGGAATTGCTAGTAGGTCGATGACATATAAACCTAAAGAGGGGACACAGAAGGATCAACAGGGCGGCACATCAAAACAAAATTCAAACAATTTAGCTGAAACCGAAACTGCTGCAGGTCTGCCTGTAATTACAGAAGCAGTTTCAGGGAATGTTCGGTTACAGCCATCACCAGCAGTGGAGATAGAATGTCAACAACCTGCACAAAGGGACAATCATAGAGGAGTTGACCAGCACATCAAGGAGCAGCATAAATAAATCTGGGACAATACAGCTAAATGTATCTGGGATGCAACAGTGCATATCTGACAAGCTGCAGCAGCAAAGAAATCAGAAATCAGACCATATTCTAACAGAGAACACAGTACAAGGAGCAGCAAGATCTGAAACTGGGAGGATTGCTAGTAGACCGAAAGCATATAAAGCTAAAGAGAGGATACAGAAGGATCATCAGGCCTGCACATCAATACAAAATTCAAGTAATCTAACCGAACTGAAATTGCTGCAGGTGGCACTGTAAATTCAGTATCAGTCCCAAGGAAAGTTCAGTCACAGGCATCATCAGCAGTGGATATAGAGTGTCAAAAACCTGCACAAAGGGACAAGCAAGGAGGAGTTTATCTGCACGTTAAGCAGCATGATGAACAAACAGGAACAATACAGCTAAATGAATCTGTGGGAAATAGACTGGCAAGTTCAGTTTCAGGTTCAGAAGCAGTTTCTGAAACAGTTTCAGAAACAATTTCAGTTCCTGTTATCCCAGGCGGTCATCCTCATTCTAGCATTATGGGAAGGAAGGAAATGAGTGGGGGAAACAATATCAGTATACCACAAGAAGCTAGGGTTCAAAAGCAATGTAAAGGGAAGGAAAAGATGATACCTGAACATGAAAACACAGACACAAATTCAGTTAATCAGGCTAAGCAAGCTGGGCATCAGAAGAACATGCTAGCTCCCAGGGATCCTAGGATAAATGTCTCATCAGGAAACATGAAGCGGGTTATGTGTAGCATTGACAACAGGGAAAGGATGACCAAGGGGTCTGATAAGGAATCTGATACTACACTGTTAGTGCAGAACCAGAGCAGATTACTAACAAGGCTAGAAGTTAACACTAAGCTACAAAATTCAGTAGTATCAGAGGTTGTGCCAATAACTGAAAACACTTGTGTGCGATATGGGAAGCAATCATCAGGCCTCTCCGAAGTAACAGCACTATTGAATGCAATGGATGCAGGGCCAGTAGGAAATGATATGATGTTCAACCCTGCAAAAGCAAATGATCAATTGGCACATGGAAGTATTGGGGTAATTCAATCAACTACAGGGATAAGGGACTGCAGTGAGCAAACTGATGTAATAATACTGCAAGGAGGGATTGTGAAACCAACGGTCATTGAATCAATTAGTACAATATCTGAAACACAAACTGAAACTGGGGAACTGGAAGGAAATCAGCTAAAATATGACCCTACCGCACAAATGCAGGAATGCAAGGAGGATGAGGGAAGCCCTTGGAAAATTCAAACTAGATCTAGAACACACAAGAAGAAAGCCAAACTAGATATAGCAAGGAAGCAAAGGGAACTATCTCAGCAACAACAAACTCAGAAATCGGCCAAGAAAAGGAATGCAGTAGCTGTATTGCAATCAAAATTTGCTGTAGGGGGTATTATCCAACAACTGCCTGAATCTCAGAGGAAATGGGCTGACCTTGTAGAGCAAGAAGAAGGTGAAATCCCCCCCTGAAAATGTCACAGATAAGCTGCTGCAATTGGCCCTAGAAGTACATTGCATAGAATCAATCACAGAACCAGCCCTTGTGGCAGCAGAAGAGAGGAATAATGATGAAAATGCCATTAACACCAAAGATCCAATTATCATACTTGGACTCCCAACTCTAGAATGGTTCAAGAACAAATACAATGGAGAAGATCCATGGGTGGAACGAGCAGCACAGTGGGTGAATTCTGAACAGAATCAAGGACAACAGATGGTTTTAGATGGGATAGAAGATCAAATTGCAATAGGACAGCAGCGGGAAAAGAACAAGAGCCTGGAGAGAAAGACTAAGCATGATTGCCGACAGATGTCGGCAAAGCTATTATGAAGATAGGAGCGTGGAACATTCGAGGCCTTAACATTGGCCTCAAACAGAGGGAAGTCAACCGACTCCTCAAAATGCAGAATTTGGGAGACTAAATTGACCAGCTTTATCATCACTTTCAATCAAACAGCTTACAACAATGAGAATCAAGTCAACAGATAGGTGAATCTGAAAGAAGTCGAATGCTACTCATTTGGGACGCTAGATATATTACACTCACCATACAACAATGGGAAGACCAATTCATTCATGCAACAATTTTGGACAAGGGCACCAAAGGAACTTATGCACTAACTTTTGTCTATGGGCAGCTATCGATTACATCTCGTAGGGAGATGTGGGCAGGGCTACAACACTTGGCAGAGGGAATGACGTTACCTTGGCTTATAATGGGTGACTTCAACTCTCCTTTGACACCATCGGATAAAAAAGGAGGCATTGATGTTACAACTTACTCAACTGCAGATTTTCAAGAGTTCACAATGCGAGCAGGGGTGGAGGACTTACATTCCCTAGGATGCCAATATACATGGACAAATGGTAGAGTTGTGAGCAAGCTAGACCAAGCCATGGTTAACAGGTTATGGCTAGAGATGGACCAAAGCAGTTTTGCAGAATTCAAAGAACTAGGAGTCCACTCAGATCATGCGACATGTGTGGTTTCAGTTTTGGAAAAACAGAATATTAAAATCAAACCGTTCAAGTTTTTTAACATGTGGGCCAATCACCCTCATTTCCAACAACTTGTGCAAGAGGAATGGAACCAAGCCACAACATGGTGCTCACATGGGACAGCTCAGTTCAGGTTTAAAAGGAAGCTTACTATACTAAAAAGGGGACTGAAGCTATTAAACCAACAACACTTCCAACATATTCAAAGTCGTTCAAAGAGGGCACAAGAGCATCTCCAAATTCTGCAGAGTAGTGGTCTAGGTCTTGGGATCATGGATGATCACTACAAGGAAGCAAAGCAACAAGCGGATAAATTGGCCCGAGAAGAATATCTTTTCTACCTTCAGAAGGCAAAGCACAAATACTTCAAGGAAGTGGATCGAAACACGCCTTTCTTTCATTCGTTGGTTAAGAGGAACAACAAGCGGAGGGAAATAGTTGCGGTGGAGAAAATGGATGGGGAGATTACTATGGATGCCGGGGAGATAGCACATGTATTTGTGGATCATTTCCAAAGACAACTAGGGGAGAGAAAGGACCGATCTCCATTCCGAAATGATTGCATACAATATAGGAGGATGCTTACTATGGAGCAGAAAAACCTACTCAGCCGTATGCCCACGACAGAGGAAATCAAGAAGACACTATTTGGCATTGGTGAACTCAAAGCTCCTGGGCTTGATGGATACAGCTCCAAATTCTACAAAGAGGCATGGACAACTATTGAACAAGACTTTACCGAAGGCATTATGGAGTTCTTTCAAAATGGGAAGCTCCTCAAATCATGGAATCATACACTCATTAGCCTAGTTCCAAAGGGTGAGCATGCTAGCAAAGTGCAGGACTATAGGCCTATATCCTGTTGCACAGTGTTTTATAAGGTCATTTCCAAATTACTTGCTAGCCGGTTATCAGGTGTCACAGATCATTTACTGAACTGGGCACAGACAGCTTTCGTCAAGGGGAGGTCTATCACAGATAACATCCAATTAGCCCAGGAATTGCTAAGACACTACACTAGGAAGAGGATATCCCCTAGGTGCACTCTAAAAGTTGATCTGCAAAAGGCTTTTGACTCCATCCATTGGGACTTCTTATTGGATGTCCTCAGCGCTCTACAGCTCCCACCCATCTATATCGCATGGATCAGAGAATGCATCACCACCACGTCCTTCTTTGTAGTGATTAATGGGTATACGCATGGGCACTTCCATGGGGGAAGAGGACTGAGACAAGGTGACCCACTCTCACCTTACTTATTCGGCATTTGTATGGAGTACCTATCCAGATCCTTGGCACGGGCAACTACCAGATCAGATTTCAAATTCCATCCCACATGTGAGCACTTGGGCATCTCCCATCTGATATATGGTGATGATCTATTGCTACTGTCCCACGGTGACATACCTTCAGTTAGGCGGCTGGTTGATTGCTTGGCACAATTTTCACAGATGGCAGGACTTACGACCAATGTAACCAAATTGAGTTGCTACATGGCGGGTGTAGATGCACAGACCAAAGCCCAGATATGCGCCATTACTGGCTTCCAGGAGGGAGATATGCCTTTCAGATACTTGGGAATCCCATTAGCTTCAAAAAAGTTAAAAATTTCAGATTATGGGATACTTTTAGATGGCCTCTCCAAGAGAATTAATGCATGGCCAAAACAGAGCCTCTCCTATGCAGGTAATACCCAGCTCATTGCATCGGTTCTGTAGGGGGTTGAGTGTTACTGGATGTCCATACTGCCTCTGCCAGCTGGTGTTATTGAGCGCATTCATAGTATGTGCCGGACTTTCATGTGGACGAGTAAGCACCCCCCTATTGCATGGTCAGCTATATGTGGCCCGAAAGAGGAAGGTGGTCTAGGCTTGAGGGACTTGAAGTCTTGGAACCTCGCATTGCTGACAAAGGTTCTATGGCGTATACAGGACAAGCCAGACTCACTATGGATACGATGGGTTCATCAGCATTACCTCAGACGGTCCGGTATTTGGGGGCAGACACTGAGGCATATGAACTCGCCACTGATGAAGATGATTTTGCACATCAGAGATAGTATCATGGCTACTGCAGGTAGCCCCACTGCAGCTGCACACACACTAGCTACATGGTTCAGCAGAGAGGCGGGAGTGAGGCAGGCATATGATCATTTCAGAGTGCACAGACCGAAGAAAGCATGGGTTAAGACAGTATGGCAGAGAGACATTCAGCCAAGCCACCAGTTCACACTGTGGCTACTGGCTAATGGGAAGTTGCCCACCAGAGACCGACAGAGCTACATGGAGGACAGGAGATGTGTATTTTGTAGACGGGAGGAGGAGACACAGGCCCATGTATTTTTCAGATGCCAGGTGGTCAGTCAGTTATGGGGACGGGTGAGGAGGTGGCTGCAGATGAGGCCAGAGATGAGCACGTACAGACGAGCACTAAGTATCTTCAGACTTCATGATCGGAAGGACTCAGACTGTATGAGAGCACGACACCTAGCCCTAGGAGCGACAGTACACTATGTTTGGAGGGCTAGGAATGAGATCAGGTTTGAGGATTCCCAATTTGATGAGGACAGGATATTCAGGAGGATACAGGTACATGTATATAGAGCGCTTGATGTATCTAGTGTTTAAAAAAAAAAAATGGAAAAAAAAACACGGTGATCAGCATTGTAGGCAGTAGGTCTTTTGGAGATTGGAAGCTGTGGTGTATTTTGTGTATTAGTTTTGATGGTGAATAGATCCACCATAAAGATCTATCTAGTCCGCAGCAAACGACTAGCGGTAAAGACCCGACAAATCCGTTTGTGGCTGCGGGTTTGTCTAAAAGCCGATTTGATGAATAGGCCCACCGGAATGGCCTATCTAGTCCGCAGCAAACGGCTGGCAGTAAAGACATACTAAATCCGTTTTTGGCTGGGGCTTGGCCAATAAGCCTTTTTGGGCGAATAGATCCACCGTAATGATCTATCTAGTCTGCAGCAAACGGCTCGCGGTAAAGATGCCGCAAATCCGTTGACAGCTGACCACTTGCTAAAAGTGGGTTCACGACACTAGAGAGGAGGATCCGACGATGACAAGTGACAGATCAGATACGGCGGATCGCAGGACCGGATCAGGCAGAGATTGCATCAGGATGGGGTGCACTCGAACACAGGATGTGTGATTGTCATAGGATGTGGTCATACTTCCATCTACCGCAGTAGGGTGGGAGAGGGAGGACTGACCGCATCTGAGAGAGGGTCTAAAGGTGAGAGTGTTGGTATTCTTGAGAGCACATGTACTTTCTGCCTAGATGTCTACTCAGATCGGACACTTCGTCGGATATGACATGAGTAGGCTCCTTGGATCATGTATGGTTGTGCTATTTTGATGATATATATATTTACCTTCATCAAAAAAAAAAAATGGTTGAAATATGAATTCAACTATTCCGCTTCACGGGGATAAAAATGATATATAACTGAAGAAATTTCGGTTCTTCTGTTCCACCACCACACGGAGATAAAATAATATATAGTTGAAATATGAATTCAACTCTTCCGCTTTGCGGGGATAAAAATGATATATAACCAAAGAAATTTCGGTTCTTCCGTTACATCACCACACGGGGATATTCTTCCGCTTCGCGGGGATAAAAATGATATATATAACCGAAGAAATTTCGGTTCTTCCGTTCCACCACCACACGGAGATAAAATAATATAAAGTTGAATAATGACTTCAACTTCTTCCGCTTCGCGGGGATAAAAATGATATATAACCGAGGAATCTCGGTTCTTCCGTTCCGCCACCACACGGGAATATTCTTCCACTTCGCGGGGATAAAAATGATATATATAACCGAGGAATCTCGGTTCTTTTGTTCCACCACCACACGGGGATATTCTTCCGCTTCGCGGAGATAAAAATGATATATAACCGAGGAATCTCGGTTCTTCCGTTTCGCCACCACACGGGGATATTCTTCCGCTTCGCGGGGATAAAAATGATATATAACCGAGGAAATCTCGGTTCTTCCGTTCTGCCACCACACGGGGATAAAATAATATAAAGTTGAATAATGACTTCAACTTCTTCCGCTTCGCGGGGATAAAAATGATATATAACCGAGGAATCTCGGTTCTTCCGTTCCGTCACCTCACGGGGATAAAATAATATAAAGTTGAATAATGACTTCAACTTCTTCCGCTTTGCGGGGATAAAAATGATATATAACCGAGGAATCTCGGTTCTTCCGTTCCGCCACCACACGAGGATATTCTTCCACTTCACGGAGATAAAAATGATATATATAACCAAGGAATCTCGGTTCTTCCGTTCAACCACCACACGGGGATATTCTTCCGCTTCGCGGGGATAAAAATGATATATAACCGAGGAATCTCGGTTCTTCCGTTCCGCCACCACACGGGGATATTCTTCCGCTTCGCGGGGATAAAAATGATATATAACCGAGGAATCTCGGTTCTTCCGTTCCACCACCACACGGGGATATTCTTCCACTTCGTGGGGATAAAAATGATATATAACCGAGGAATCTCGGTTCTTCCGTTCCGCCACCACACGGGGACAAAATAATATAAAGTGCCCACAGGCCTTCAGCATAAAGAGTGTGACGTTTTCACACCATTATTCTTTCTACCTTCATCTCGAAGGGGGAGCACCTCCACCAGTTCCCTCCTCTAGAAATGAGGGCTTTAGCGCATAATGGGCCATCTTGCGGGATAAATCCTCATTCTCCTTCCAATTAGGGCCCCCTTTTCTATAATCGAGGAGCCTAATAGTCATTATAAGCCCATTCTTCCCCCTTTTTATAGGGGATTCTTCGTCTTCCTTTCTCTTGTTATTTTCCTTCCCTACGCCTTTTCGTCTTCTTCATCTTCGTTTGTTCTTCTTTCTGCCGCCATCCTCCATTGCCTCAATCCCCTACTTCAGCATCTCCCTTCTTTCTCTGACGAGCAAGATGCATTCCACTTTCCTCCAAGAAATATCGAGCCATTACACACACCTCAAGCGAGGTGAGGGTCAGCCGCCAACTCCATCCTCCTCCTCACCTTCCCATATTGCCATCACTCCTGCTCCGTCTCGCATATCTTCTTCGCCTCCACCTGAAACCCTTATCACATCTGTGCCAGAGGAAACCGGAATAACCATCCCTTCCTCTTTTCCTCTGTTACTCACAAACCCTAACTCTTCTATTTTTTCCCCCTCCGTCGTAAGTGTTCAGAAGACACCTTCTCCTTCATCGCAATCTAAAGATGAATCCAAGGAGGGCGTGCTTCCCCGTCAGCCAATTGTAGATGCCTGCGTATCCTTACCTTCTTCTTCCCCTGAATACCATTCCACCTTTGAACCCATGGTGATCGATACTTCCCCATTGCCTATCTCCCCTTCTACCTCTCGCCTGAAGAGCTCTTCACCTCCTCTGGGCACCAGCCTACTTCCTTCCCCTCCTAGCCTTCCCAACGAAGGCTCCTCCAGCCCCATGCTAATCATATCATCCTCTCCGGATTCCTCTCCCAACCAATTTCCTTCTACCACTCCTGATGTGCCTACCTCACCACCAGCCATGGCACATTTTGCCCCTCCGGCTCCTGATTCTTTGCCCCCACCTATTACCTCTGTGAGCCTTCTGACCAATGCTCCCTCTTCTTCTCCTTCTCAACCTCTGTCCCGACCTATGGACACCACCCTCATTCTTCCCCTGATGAGTAAACCTCTCCCTTCTGGGTCATCCATCCCTCCTTCTTCCCTGCTCCCCTGAGTCTTCTGATCTTGAATTTAGAGGAACTGTCCCCGCATGGAAGGTCTGCACCATGCCCTTGACTTGGTATGTTTTTCCAATCAACTTCTTTAACCTTTCTTACCGAATAACTTCTCTTCAACAACCGGCGTACATGCCCTGACCAACTACCAAGAGTTGGATCGCTTCTTCCACCAATACCGAGCCTCGGCTGAATCGAATCTCAGCAAGCTAGGAGGATTTAGCGACTGCCCAAAGTCGAGAACAGATCCTATCGCAACAACTGCAACTATGCCAGGAGAAATTGGCAGAAGCTCGCCATCAAATTCAAAAAGATGCCGATACCATCGCAGCATTACAAGAACAACAACGAGTGGGTGTGGAATCGTCTTTACTCCAGCGGGAGGTTCAGCCGACCCAGCTCGATAAGGAGTCTTCCTCTTCTCAAGAATTGACACGCCTTCGCGAGCAGGTAGCAGATCTCCTTCAGGGGAAGCAACGGGACTTGGACACCATCGCTCATCTCCGGGTTCAATATCAGAAAGCGGAGGATAAAATAGGGGACCTCCGCACTCGCCTGTGCAAGGAGGTACAAGAAAACTCCTCCCTCATAAATTCTAGGGCGCATGCTCACGCCGTCGTGAGGCAAGAAACCTCCCTCCGAGACGAGCAGCAGGCTTGTCCGAACCAGATCCTACTCCGAGGCGGTAGAGGGGATTTCAGCCTCAATGCGTCAGAACATGATGGAGATGACGCACCTTGTCCAGCAGAATCAAACTTCCCGAGCCGACGATATTTCAGTCTTAGCAGATGCCATCATGGAAGTATCCAGGCGCTATAGTGACATGCGCCGATCCCTTCGGGAGCACCAAGAGAAATGTCATAGACTCCATCGGGACCGAAGCCCGGACCGCCCGAACCGACAGGAGCGATTAATCATCCTGCTGCGTGCCACCTATCAAGATGGGTTTAATGAAGCAGTCCAGCAATACGCTGATCAAGGGCTTCCTCCCCCAACTTATCCTACTTTCTCTTTGAATTGGGAAGCCAGTTTTCGACGTTATCCCCCTGACCGGTTTAAGTTGTAACTTGACGTATTGCTTCGAGATGGGGCTCCCTTTCCATCTTCTTTTCCTTTTTCAAAGTTTATTAAAGGTACTGTATCGCAATTATAAATGGCTCATTAATAAAATTTTGGAGTCACTTCGCGTTAACTAATACAATCAAGTTAGGAAGTACACCCCTTCGGGAGCCCCACAACTCCTTTTCTTCTATCCCCCACTTCTTATATAGTGTGAAAAAGTTTAAAATGAATGGCGTTCCAGGGTCGCGGAAATTCTTTGCCCTGGTCATCTTTTAGATAATATGCTGACCCCGCTACGCGACGTGTTACTTCATAGGGTCCTTCCCAGTTTGGAGCTAGCTTTCCAGGATCTCCAGCAGGATTCACTTTACGCAGAACCAAATCCCCCTCCTGAAATCTTCGAGGCGTCACCTTTTTATTAAAGGCTTGCTGTACTCTCTGCTTGTAAAGCTCCGCTTGTCTTCGTGCCAACTCCCTTTTTTCTTCCACCAAATCCAATTCAATGCTTCGAATAATTTGGTTATGCTCCGGCTCGTATACTTCTATTCGGGCGCTACTCAAGAGAGCTTCGACCGGAATAACAGCCTTTGTCCCGTATACTAAACTGGAGGGAGTCTCTCCCGTTGCAGTCTTCGGTGTAGTTCGGTAGGCCCATAGGATTCCAGGCAGTTCTTCTATCCAATTTCCCCTCTGAGCGCCCAATTTGGTCTTCAATCCTTGAATGAGAATTCTGTTAGTGACTTCAACTTGCCCGTTAGCTTGAGGGTGGGCTACCGAAGTGAAGGCTTGTTGAATATTGAGACTGTGGCACCATTCTTTGATCTTTTGCCCTGGAATTGATGCCCATTATCGCTAACTATCCTCCAAGGAATACCATATCGACAAACGATATTCTGCCATAGGAATTTTATTACAGCATTCTCAGTAATTTTAGAAAGAGGCTCTGCTTCCACCCACTTGGAGAAGTAATCTCGACCACCAATAAAAATTTCTTCTACTGGCGCCATAGGCATCGGACCTACTATATCTATTCCCCATTGATCGAAGGGACATGAAGCGACCACAACTTTCATTAATTCAACCGTAGTTCGGACCGATTGCTATGCTTTGACAAGGGACAAGTTTGCACTATGCGGCGGCATCTTGTTGGAGGGCCAAAAATATCCTGCTAACAGGGCCTTCCTGGCTAAAGCTCTTCCCCCCAGATGATTACTGCAGCAACCTTCATGAATCTCCCGAAGTACCCATTCAGCATCTTCACCTCCCAAACATTTCAATAATGGCCGTCCAAAAGATGTCTTGTATAAATCTCCGTTCAGGAGGGTGAAGCGCCTGGCTCTGCACACTAGAGCGGATGCCACTCCTTTTTCTTCAGGGACCTTTTCATACTGTAAATAAGCTATGATATCGGTCCTCGATCGAGGATTAGATGGATTGACGTTGCTCCTTCCACATTGCATATCACTAGGGAAGTAGGGATTTCCACCTGGACCATTTCCAATGATTTCACTCCTTCCATAGCGCTAGCCATCCGAGCCAATTCATCTGCCTTCACGTTATTCTCCCGTGGAATTTGCTTCAAGAGGACCCACTGAAACTGAGCTTTTTCTCTCGAAAGCCTTTAAATATTTGTGCAACCTCTCTTCCCGAACCGCGAAAGAACCTTGAAGTTGCGATATTACCAACTGGGAATCCGAATGGATTTTAACTGAAGAAGCCCCTACCGCCTTGGCAGCCTGCAATCCTGCTAGAATGGCTTCATATTCTGCCTCATTATTGGAGGCCCGATACCCCAAGCGTACGGCTATGCTAGAATGGCTCTGATACCACTTGTTGGTGGTCGATTGGCCGGCTAGAGGGGGGTGAATAGCCCTCGTACGTTGGACGTCGTAAATTGCTCTCGTCTACAAAAGATTAGCGCAAGCGGAATATACAAATACAAAGCAAAACAAACGCTAACACGATGGTATAACGTGGTTCACGGCTCGCCGCTAATCCCACGGTCCCGATTAGATCCTCGGTGAATCACTCAGTTAAACCAATCCACTAAATGGTCTTTCCTTTGCACCAAGCTAGGTGGAGGTAACCTTTACAATCAAGATCACTCTTCTTACAAATAGAATGGAGTAAAAGCGAGTAAGAAGAGTTTAGAGCTTGTGGGGCACTAGGAAGATCACTTGGAGCATGAGCATTAGCCTCTCAAAGGCTTACACCCTCTCTTTTTATAGAGAGGGCTGATTTCTTCCCGTTGGCCGCCATCGATCATTTGCCGCCCTTGGCGATCATTGCCGTCCTAGCGGCCTCCGAACACGTCGGATCCCGGCCGTTGTAGTCAGCGGAACTCTTAGCGGTCGGTGATGGACCTCATCGGTCATTTCGCTCCGTAATCGGGCCCGATCGGCTACGAGCGGTCAATGGCCAAACCCCATTGATCGATCATTGCTGCCTTGGCCCGATGGTCTTCGATCGGCCGATCATTGCTCATGTATGGCGGCGATCGGCTGCTAATCGGTCGATCGTATACGGTCGAACTCACTCGACTCGGAAGCGCGATCGGCCCCATGCCATGGCGCGATCGGCGGTGTCGAAAAACCCATCGACACTTGGCCGAAATGGCCAAGTTTCACCTAAAACTACCCTTCCCGGGTTACAATCGCTCCTCTCATCTCGGAGTCCCTCGCCTTGAAGTTCTCTTCGTTCTCGGCCACGTCCCTCGGCAGCATCAGGCGCACGGCTCTACAATGCTCCTTCGCGTCTCTTGCCTCGAAGTCTACTTCCTCCGGCTTCACTCCAAGCTTCTCGTCCGGCGGTCCCTCGGATGCTCCAAGCGCACGGCTTCCGCAAAGCTATCCTTCACCGACTCAACGCACGAGTCATGAGATGTGAAACTCGCCACGGCTCCATGTGCGAATTACTAAGTCCTGCACGACTTCAACGCACATATCAAAATATCAAACTAACATAAACCCATAGCCACACCATCAAAACCATATTACGGCAAGAGATTGCCTTAACAATCTCCCCTTTTTGATGTGTGGCAATCCCGCTTAAGTTAGGTAAAACATTTGATATAAATTCTAAGGTAAGAAAGCATGTAAAGATAATCATGATATAACAACATGCAACTCACCCTTAATCCATGAAACTCTCTATGCAATTTTTCTCCCCCTATCATATATTTCTCTCCTTAAAATAATTAACTTAAACATAATTATTTCTCCCCCTTTGACACCATCAAAAAGATTAACACTAAGTTATAAGCTCATGGCATCAAGTATAATGGAGGAAAAATATGACAAGTTGATTTAAAATTGGGTACCACTTGTTGATGGCATCAAGTATATTTCTACCACTTGTTGTAGGTTTACAAACTGAATTGGCCTTCAATGTTCTGATTCTGAGCCACGATCATTGCTATCGGTATGGCGGTCGGTAGCACAAAGAATCAAATTTTTGATTTTACGGGCCAATTTGAAATGCATTATAAATTCCAGAAAATTTGAAAAATCATGAAATTTGGGGAACATATTTCTTTTAAGTATATCTATCAATGAAAAATAGTTTTTCATGAAAACTCATTATATTTTCTTGTTTTTGCCAAAAATCCAAACACTTGAAAAACCACTAGTTTTTGAGCATGTTAGTATCCATTTTAACACCTAGTCTTGCTTTGAATTGTTCCAAAACATGTATACATAGATTTTAGATTAAGAAATTGTTTTGAAAACATATGAAATATCCAACCATGATCTTTGGGCAATATGTCTATGAATTAAACATAAGCCTTCCCCATGATTGGTCTATTATTGCTATTTTTATACTTTAAATGACCATCTAAATGCCATAGGCATTAGTGGACATTTGTATCATCCTAACATCTCACTCATGCTAAGTTTTCAATCAAGGTAGCCTATGGTGAGTGTGAAATGCATCCTAGGGGGTATTTGTATATACTTAACCAATATATTCATGCAATTCTATCATGGTTAAGTATCAACCTAACAACCTACATGATCATAATGACATATATGAATGAATTGTACATTATGATCATGAAATGCATGTTTTCATCAATTTATAACCATGCATTAGGTAATATGTGATGCTAAATAAAGTATTACCTAAAGCATGATTCAAACCTATTTCTCATGATAACGTGCCAAATTTCAAAAACATAAATCATGATTTAAAACATACATAGCAATTACATTAATCATCATGATTTAAGCATTATTACCTATTTATGGGTACGTTATCATCACCCAACACTATCTAAAAAATGTTGTCCCGTCATCCTAAGTCAACCAAAATATGATATAGGTCAAGTTCATATGGTTGACTACCCTAGGGGTTTTCTAACCCTTAAGGATGGATTTTGGAACCCAAAATAAATTCTTTCCTATTGGGTTCACTAAATACTCCTTGGGGATCCATTTCCTAGCAATTACTTTCTTTTTATCTTGTCCCCTAGCTATTAGGCCTTTATAGGCCTTTTCATTTTTCTTTTCCTTGTATCCTAGGCCCTTTTTGTTGAAACTAGCTCTTTGGCTCCCTAAGATCATATTTAAAGTGTTGGAGCCAATTGTGGATTTCTCTAGGGCTTTGGTTAAATAATCTACCTTTTCCCTTAATGCCCTATTTTCCTCTATGCATGCATCATTAACATTCAAAGGCATATAAAGGTCATGTGAGCATGCATCATCTAAGCTAGAAGAAATATTTTCATTTTCATTTAAGCATGCTTTTTCTAATTTTTGTTCTAGGTCCTTAATTTGATCTAGCATGCTTTTATTCTTCTTCTTAGCTCTAAATAAGTCCTTAGTTAAGCTAGAAATCATAGAAACTATTTTATTAGGTGAGAGGTTGGTTACCATAGTTTCCATGTTCTCTTCTTCTTCGGATGATGAGGATGATGTAGAAGCTCCCCCTTCATTTGAGCTCTCTCCTCTTGAGCTTGAACCTTCATCTTCGAAGGAAGAGCAATCCAAGTCATCAAAGGCCATCAAGGCCAAATTGGTGACAAAGGCATTCTCCTCTTCCGATGATGATGAAGAGGATGAGGAAGGATCATCCTATGTCTTGGCCTTGAATGCTTTGGCCTTCCCCTTTTCTTTTGCCTTCTTTTCTTCTTCCTTTCTCTTGCTCCCCTTCTTCTTCTTCCTCTTCTCTTCTTTCTTTTTCTTCTCTTCTTTGCTTTTGTTTAGGAGGGGACAATTGTCCCTTATGTGTCCCTCTCCTTGGCAATTGTAGCATATGACCTTCCCCCTTGGTCTTCTATTCCTATCATTAGATTTATCAAATATAAAATTCTTAAATGCACGTCTTACCCTCCTTACCATATAGGCTTCTTCGGTGCTATCCATGGAGGAGGAGGAGGACGCTTCGTCATCGGAGGAGGAGGGGATTTCCATCTTCTTCTTCCCCTTATTTGCCAACAATGCTACTCCCCTTGAAGGTTGAATTCTAGGCTCTTCTTGTATTCCTTCAAGCCTCGTTTCATGGAGTTCCATTGTTGAGAAGAACTCCTCCAAGGTGCTCACTTCTAAATTCTTTGAGATATAGAATGAGTCCACCATGGAGCTCCATTTTGAGGACCGGGGAAAGGCATCTATGGCCTTCATTACCATATCCCGGTTTGATAGCTTCTCACCTACACTTGTTAGCCCAATTAAAATTTCTTTAAACCTAGAGTGTAGTGAGGTTACCTTTTCTCCCTTTTCTAGTTTTATATTGGATAGTTGGGAGCGGAGGAGGTCTCTCCTTGCTAGCTTGGCCTCGGATGTGCCTTCATGGAGTTCTATAAGCTTCTCCACATCTCTTTGGCGCTAGCACATTCTCCGATCCGGTTAATCTCTTGTTGGGGGAGCACATTGAAAAGATGATGTTTTGCCTTTGAGTTTGCAAGGTGCTCTTCCCTTTGCCTTTTGGTCCACCTAGATTTCTCTATTGGCTTCCCTTCTTCATCCCTAGGCAAAACGAAACCGGATTCCATTGTAATCATTATATCAAAATCCGTTTCGAAAAATACCTCCATTCTCTTTTTCCACCAAGAGAATTCTCCTTCAAACTTCGGAGGATGGATGTTGGAGCCGGCCATTTTGAATGTTGCTTGTTGTGGCGGTTAGTCCTCGACAAGCTTTCCTTGGCTCTGATACCACTTGTTGGTGGTCGATTGGCCGGCTAGAGGGGGGTGAATAGCCCTCGTACGTTGGACGTCGTAAATTGCTCTCGTCTATAAAAGATTAGCGCAAGCGGAATATACAAATACAAAGCAAAACAAACGCTAACACGATGGTATAACGTGGTTCACGGCTACGCCGCTAATCCACGGTCCCCGATTCGTCCTCGGTGAATCACTCCGTTAAACCAATCCACTAAATGGTCTCTCCTTTGCACCAAGCTAGGTGGAGGTAACCTTTACAATCAAGATCACTCTTCTTACAAATAGAATGGAGTAAAAGCGAGTAAGAAGAGTTTAGAGCTTGTGGGGCACTAGGAAGATCACTTGGAGCATGAGCATTAGCCTCTCAAAGGCTTACACCCTCTCTTTTTATAGAGAGGGCTGATTTCTTCCGTTGGCGCCATCGATCATTGCCGCCCTTATGGCGATCGATTGCCACTAGCGGCCTCCGAACACGTCGGATCCCGACCGTTGTAGTCAGCGGAACTCTTGGCGATCGGTGATGGACCTCATCGATCGGTCACGCCTCCGTAGTCGGCCCTTCGGCTACGAACGGTTCTGTGGGCGAAACCCTATTGATCGGTCATTGCGCCCAGCGATCGGTGATTGTCTGTCGATCGGCTGCTCACGTATGGCGATCATTGCGCCAATCCGATCGATCGTATACGGTCGAACTCACTCGGACTCGAGCGATCGGTGCCATGACATAGCGGATCGGTGGTGTCGAAAACCCATCCGACACTTGGCCAAATGGCCAAGTTTCACCTAAAACTACCCTTCCCGGGTTACAATCGCTCCTCTCATCTCTCGAGTCCTCGCCTTGAAGTTCTCTTCGTTCTCGGCCCGTCCTCGGCGCATCGGCGCGCGGCTCTGCAATGCTCGCTTCGCGTCTCTTGCCTCAAGTCTACTTCCTCTGCTTCACTCCAAGCTTCTCGTCCGGCGGTCCCTCGGATGCTCCAAGCGCACGGCCTGCAAAGCTATCCTTCACCGACTCAAGGCCGAGTCATGAGATGTGAAACTCGCCATGGCTCCATGTCACATTACTAAGTCTGCCGCACGACTTCAACGCACATATCACATCAACATATCAAACTAACTTAAACCCTTTGCCACACCATCAAAACCATATTACGGCAAGAGATTGCCTTAACATACGGCTATGCGGGTCTCCTCCTTATCAGGAGAAATTAACAAAATACCAACACCGCTACCCGTAGATCCTGAAGAACCGTCTACAAATATGCTCCAGGCATCTGATCCTTCCTCTCTTGTTGACGAGCCATCCTCCGAGCCAACAGGTACTTCCGCCAAAAGTCGTGGCGCTGGGCTTTGATGGCCGGTTCGAGGTTAGTAGTGAATTCCATATTCACTTAATTCTACCACCCATTTAGCCAATCTTCCGGAGAAGTTGGGCTTAGTAGCGACCTTACCAGTTCACTGAGTTAGAATAGTGATGGGATGAGCCAAGTCGACCTCGGCTTGCGGCGAACTAGAATATACGCCACTTCTCTAGCTCAGATAGCGAGATTGACCCCTTCGAATATGGTGGTATAATAAATAGGTACATTGATGAGAGCCTTCTTGTTTCAAAGAAGACCGAATCGATAGCTCCTCCTCGAGACCGGCCAAATACATCCATAATTGTTCTCCAGCCCATTTGGCTAATAGTGGAAGCCCGCTAAATATTTTTAACTCTTGGAAAGCTGCTCGCATTGATCGTCCCATTGAAACTTGGTAGCTTTCAGAATCTTAAAGGAAGGTAATCCCTTGTCGCCGATCTGGCTATGAGCGGGACAAGAAATAATCCCCACCAACTTTGAGTCTCTCGCAAGTTAGTGGGTGACTTCATATTACGCATGCTTGCACCTTCTCGAGGTTAACTGCGCAAATCCTTTCTCCGTTACTATATACCCGAAATTTGTCGCTTCTTATCCCGAATAGGCATTTTTTAGGGTTTAGCTTCATATTATACCGCCTCAGTGTAGCGAAGGTTTCATTTAAATCTTTGACCAAATCCCGAGTGGTTTTTGATTTGACTAGGATGTCAACCACATAAACTTCCATATTTTTCCCTTTACTCTCATAAAAATCTTATCCATGAGTCGCTGATAGGTGGCCCCTGCGTTCTTTAAACCAAAGGGCATTACCACATAAGCGTATAGCCCTCCTACTGTCACAAAACTAACCCTCTTATGATCTTCTTTAGATAAGGGTATTTGATGGTATCCCTGGTATGCATCCATCAGGGACACCACTTCATACCCTACAGTGGAATCTACCAATTGATCAATACGAGGCAAGGGGTAGCAGTCTTTAGGGCACACTTTATTCAAATCACGAAAATCAATACACATCCTCCACTGTCCAGAAGGCTTGGGAACCAGTACTACATTGGAGACCCACTCGGGGAATTGGATTTTCTTCACATGACCCGCTTTTAGCAATTTGTCCACCTCCTCAGCTATGACCTTGTCCTTCTCGGGTCCAAAGTGTCGCCCTTACATTGGGCCAGGTCGGACCCCTCTGGTTATGTTGAGATGGTGTTCCGCCACACGAGGGTCAATCCCCGTGAGATCATGTACATCTCCTGCAAAGATGTCTTCGTTCTTCTTCAAGCAGGCCACCAGCTCCTCTTTGGCCTTCAGCTGCTGTGCCACCTGTGTGGTTTTTCCCGGAGCTATTTCCACCAGCTCTCCTTCCTCTATTTTGTCTGCTTTGGGGGGGAATTCTTCTAGGATGCAAACCTCAGAAATGATGATAGCCTTCCCTTTGAGATCATCGGTTCGGGCCTTCTTACAGTCATCCGAACCATTTGCACATCGACTCCTAGCGGCCTTACATTCCCCAGGGACTTCCCCACTAAGCATTCTGGAAATTTCATCTTTTTGGTGAGTGCAGAAGCCACCGTCTGAAAAATAGTGAGGAAAGGACGACCAAGAATAGCATTATAAGTGGATGAAGCATCCACGATAAGGAAAGGGATTATACTGGTTTTTTGGCTGGGCTTTACACCCAGAGTCAGGGGCAATGAAATCTGCCCTGTAGGATGGACCACATGCCCTGCGAACCCAAAGAGGGGGGTGACCACATCTTCTAGCTGGGCATTTCCCAGCTGCATCTGTCCAAAAGCCTCATGGAAGAGGATATTGACAGAGCTTCCCGAGTCGACCAGCACCCTGGCCACTTCGTAATTGGCCAGGGATATATGGATAACTAAGGCGTCTATGTGGGGCAGCAGGACACCTTGGAGATCTTCTGGCCCGAACGAAACGGGCGGTGCGGTTTGAACTGTTTGGTCGGTGATGATGGCCAAACTCTCCATGAGCCGGGCATATGACTTCCGTGCTCGGTTGGAGTCCCCATCAGTGGGTCCTCCGGCGATGACATGGATAACCCCCTGTGTGGGAGCGTTATTTAGAGTGGATGAGGGGCTCTCACCTGATGGGTTTTCTTGAGGAACAACCTCCTGGGATGACATTTGGGGGAAAGTGACTTGCGGTTGTTGATTATACGGTCTGGGGCGGGCCATATGGGGTCGTGGCCCTCGTCGCGCTAGCCCTCCCGTCTGAAACTGCAACCGCGGGTACGCGGCCCGGAGACGCTCCATCTCCTCCTATAGCTTGAAACATCGGCCACTGACATTCCCATACTCCATATGATATTGACAGAAAAATGGAGTGGTTACGTGGTATCCCCTATATCCTAAGGGTCGCTGTAATAGACCTCGATCATAAATTCCATCTCCCGCTCCTTCCATGTCTTCGCGGGAGGAAGTGCATCAGCGGCCATAATCTGTAACGGCGGCGTGGGGCGAGCGCCCTGTATCAATAACCGAGGCCTGGGAACCTCCGGTCGAAGGGGTCGCACATATCCCCGATGAGGGGGGGCTAGAGGGGTGACCTGGCGAGTTCTTTCAGCTGGGACTGCTGCAGCTGCGCGTTCGGCTCTCCGCACTTTCAATCCTTCCTCTTCGCGGATGAATTTTTCCGCACAGCCTAGCAGCTCCTCGTAGCTATCAGCAGGCTCTCTAAGAAGGGAACTGAGGAAGGGGCCCTCATTCAGCCCGTGCAGAATAGCGCCTCTGAAAGCTTCTGATCTTGCAGAAGGGATACCCCTGGTTGCAGAGGTGAACCGGTGGAGATACCCTCTAAGTGATTCTGAGGGTCCTTGAGTGATGTGCATCAGGATAGAGGCGTCATGCTTGTACGCCTTACAGCTGGCGAACTCCTTGCTGAACATCCCTTGAAAATCAGCAAAAAAGGTAATGGATCCCGGGGGAAGGGTGTTGAACCATTTTTGTGCCGAACCGGTTAAGGTGGTCCGGAAAATTTGGCACTTGAGGGCATCGGTATAACAGTGGAGTGAGGCCGCTCCATCAAACTGCAATAGATGTTCTTCGGGATCTTTTGAGCCATCATACTTCTCCACTTGGGGTTAGGAAATGGGATGGGGACTTGGAGAGGATATCCATGGTAAAGGGGTGGACTCGTAAACCTCTGTGACTGGGTCATTGACTTTCACCTGTTCTTCCTAGAGTATGGGTGATGGGTATAGTATTCTGAGGTACTCTCCCCAGTGTCCCTCTCCGAGAACTGCCCGATATTAATGGTCATCAGAGATGGGGAGGCATTTCTAGGGGCGAGCCTTGAGAAGAAGGTTCACCAGAGTGGGGATAGAGGTATCCGGTCCTTCTTTTTTCTCTAGCGAGGGCTTCAGTAACAGCGTCGTCCACTAGAGCTCTCAACTGTGATGGCAAAATGGTGATAGGGTTTTCCTCTACTGCGGAGGCAACGGGATGTTGTATCTCTTCCGGCTGCATCTCAACGTCTAGCTCAAATGTTCCCACACGGCGCCGATGTGGCGAAATTAGTTCACCTCCTTTTGATGCATGAAGCACCAAGGAAGATCTCGGGGTTCTCACAGAGAAGAAGAAGGGTAAGAAAATGAAGCAGAGAAAACGTAAAACTGACACCGGCAATCAAAACTCAGACACAAAGATATAACATGGTTTGGAATAAGGATTCTTACTCCACGGGGGGGGGGGGAGGGGTGAGCTTCCTCACCAGATGCAGTGCCCAAGCACTTTCACTATGAATGCCCTCCTTTGCGGAAAAGAAGTTTCCGAAGGTGGAGGAGAAAAACCTCTTACAGTTCAATTCCAATACAAGAAAGAGTATACACGATGTAACAGTCGAGACCGCTACTCTCCCTCTCCGGCGAGGTGATGGTAGCTCTTTTTCTCCTTCTTGCATCTTTGTTTCTTGCCAGTTGGAATAATTGCGGATCCTCCCTTCTTTCTGCTTCCTTCCTCCCTTTTATCTTCCTCTTCTCCTCCATCGTGACATCGCAGGCTATCTCCATCGTACACGTGGCCGCCACGTCCACCTGGAGAATAATTCTGTTATAGATATAAGGAACGAAGGCTCATCGGAATATTATATGAGACCCTCCCATTCTGTTACAGGACACCTCCTCATCTACATTTAGGGAACCTAGGTTAACCTGTCCCTCTCAACCACCCGCTTTTGGTGAAACTAACTTAGGTCTATGACTCACAGATGACCTAACCTTTGGGCTCCTTGCCAGCCCGAACCAACTCCCCTTCTTCCCGCATCGAACTTCCCTTGGATTGATTAGGTCGAGTCGGCTCTTTATCCGTCCCATCTGCTTATAGGACTATCTAGCCGAACCGATTCTTGCTCATCTCTTATCAAAGCGCCCTTCGTCTCCTCTTTGCCGTACCAATTACCTCCACTAGTTTTCCCGTGCCAAGGGTTTTAGATATTTGCGCCCAAACCGTTTTTCCATTCCTCCTCCGCCGAACCAATTATTCGGCTCGAGTAATGTACTACGTACATGCAAACTCTTTTATCTGATGTATACAAAAGAGATAACAGCGGTATCAGTAACAAAGGTCCTCCAGCATCAATAAGTCGAGAAGGATAGCAAAGGTAGCCAGCTAGCCACAGGTGTTGTATTGTTTTGAGTAAATAATCGAGTACCATATCTACTGTGGAAGTAAAAGAAAGGGTCAAAGTAGATTTTTGAATATGTTCAATTCCACTTTCCTCTTTGCTTTATCAAAGGAAACAAGGAATGACGGAAGATCGTTCCGCCCTATTGTTTTTTTTACTGGCCAGTAATTTCATTAAGGAATCTAATTCCACTTTTGTTCTCTGACGACGTTTATTCCATTCTTATCCCGCACAAAAATCCTAAGAACTAAATTGGGCTATTTTTTCAGCACTTTATGCGTCTCTAGATTGATTTGTAACAATATCCAAATTGAGACTTGTGTACTTATTTGTAGCAAGTATTCCAAATTTAGATCAATGTGAAAAATGGAAAAATTATCAAACTAGAATATAGATCCTCTTATAGTTTGGAATCGATGGTTCGAAATTTACCGTTCGAAAAAAGTTAATCATCAAAGATGATTATAATTTATGATTTAAAATTATTATAATTTATTTATCAAGTAGATCGTTATTTATCTAATATATTATCTTTAGAATTGAATGTTTCTTTCACGACAACGATTGATATCGGACAAATTAATTTTTTTTACGATAATGATAAAAATGAGAAAATTTTGAATCTTCTATTATCATCATAATAAAATATTGAAATTCATCACGTTATCTATTCTACTTAAATTAAAAAGAAGTTATAAAATAAATCTTTTAATAAAAATTATGTTTTTTAAGTTTCGAACTATTATTATTAATATTTTAAATTTTAGATATATTTTTAATTCATATTTTAAACTATATATATATATATATATATATTATTTTTTGTATTTTGTATTATATTAGAAGTATCAAGAAAAAAATGAAATTAAAGCATCATAATATATAATTAATATTTTATATAAAACATCTAATTTCATAACATGCAAAGAGATAAAAATTCATCATTAAAATATTCATTTAAAATTAAAGCTATGTTATAAAAATTTTTATAATTAAATGAAAAGTAGAATAATAAATATCAGAAAGTTATTCTATTGTATCATTAAATATTTTTAAAATTTTACAAATATTACTATATATATGTTGGAGATCGGACGTCGCGCTAGAGGGGAATGAATAACGATTTTTCAATTTCTCTTCGATTCATCTCGTACTTGTCTACAATTCGTTAGTAATACACAGTGAAATAATAAAGTAAAAATAACAAATGCAAGCACACATTACAAGATAAGATTTTTATATGGTTCAGAACTAGGGTTCCTATTCCACGGCAGTGCTATAGCGATCTACTCTCACTATGAATCTCTCCTTCTCAATATGACATCGGAGATGGATAAACCTCGTACAAATTCTTACAACAATAAAAAATATAATAAAATACAAGCAATTACAATAAGAATGAATACAAATAAAGAAAATACTTTACAAATGAGCTTTGATTGCTTGATCACACTTTAGTTGCTTTAGATAACTTGGAAAATCTGGAAAGCATCAACTTATCCCCTTCAAGATCACCAAGAACAGACAACTCCAAATCCTCCACAAAATCTCCTTATAAAGCTGAGCTTGGGATGATTTCTCTCCTTCCAGTCGACTGCTCTTACCCAACAGTTGGCTGACCTCGATACCGTTGTCTCACAATTGCTTAATCCACGCTGGAATCTGCTCAACGTATACCTCAACAGTCGATTGCCCTTACCAATAGTCGACTGCTGGGTTGTAGTTGACTGGTCAGTCAACTGCGTAACAATTTGTGGGTTGCTACAGTGCCACTAGTCGATTGGCCATACATGAAGTCGACTGCCCAAGGCCAGTCAACTAGTCTAACCCCCAGTTGACTGCCAAAGCTCAATCGACAGTCGAGCCTTAGTCGACTACACTACCAGTTGACTAGGTCATAATCCTAATTGACTATCCGAGTCAACTTGGCCTTCCGAGTGTCAAACACTCGACCAATCGACTGGTCCATAACCTCAATCGACTGGTAAATCTCAATCATGAGTTTTAACCAAAGTATGATCCCCTCATACTTGATACTCACCTATAGTCTAGACCTAAGTCTTTTAGCCACCTCCATTAGCCTCACGCCTCTTGGATCCCTCAAGTCCGCGACTCTTCATCCTTTGCGTTAGCCTTCAGGTGCATCCATCGGCTATATCATGCTAATCGGATCTTTTGCTAAGGTTCATTTGGACTTACGCTGTCAAGACTACATGCTTGGACTTTATGCTACCAAAACATCACCCTTGGACATTCTTGCCAAGATCCATTTGGACTTATGCCGCCAAGACTACATGCTTGGATTTTATGCTATCAAAACTATACCCTTGGACTTCTTTGACAAGATCCATTTGGACATATGCCGCTAAGACTACATGCTTATATTTTACTCTTCCAAAACTATATCATTGAACTTCCCATTGCCAAGCATCAATGCTTGAACTTTTACCGCTAAGACTATACATTTGGACTTACGTGGTCAAGACCATTTTTGGACTTTCCAATTGTCAAGCATCTATACTGACTTTTATCCTAAGAAACATTTATCATTAGCACATGTAACTGAAGTATCAAAACTTGGACTTACATGCAAAATATCCAAACTTGGACTTTCGAGGTTGATTGTTTCAACAATCTCTCTCAAATAATCTCCCCCATATGACTTTGGATATTCCAATCATCCATTAGTCACATGGTCAATATATGGTCAAACCATATTGTCAAACAATGGTCAAACCTATTATCAAACATCAAAACCTTACTCGAGTCTCACTCGAGTCTAGTCAATATTGACCCGGGGTCTATTGCACCAACAATCTCCCCTTTTTTGATGTTTGACAATATCTTTAAGTTAGGCTAACAATAACCCAACTTCCAATGCCAAATCATAGTGAAAGTTTACCTAACTTAAACCCCACTTCTCACCCTTTGGTATACATCAAAAAGCCTACCAAATTTTTCAATATTCCATCTCCCAATGAGATCCTACATTCTTTCCCTTGGTACAAAAATATTTTGGAACTTTCACTCTTCCTAGTAATAAATCCCATATCACTAAAAGAGAGACAATACATAATGAAGGTACCTAAACTCTCATTTCTCCCCCTTTGTAATTGAAGGTTATCCATCATACCAAGATGAACAAAACTCCCCCTAAAGGCTTGCTCCCCCTTGACCATTGCACCAACAATGTCCTTGAAGAGTTCCTAAGCCAATAGGAAACTTAAACCATCGAAAATAAGAGTAAAAGTTCAAACTTGAACTTTAACTTTCTTAAAATTTGATACTCCACCCTAAATAACTCTCCTAATCATTTTCAATGATAATTTCACACTTTCAATACTTTCCAAAGTATATCTGAGGGTTAGGTGTAAGATATCTAAAAAAAATCCCTTGCTAATTGGGAATTATCTTGTGGAATTTTTCAGAATTTTTTAGAATTTTTCAGAATTTTTTCTGAAATTAAAAGGGATTTGTATGACTGTCTGGAGGAAGGTCAAAGCCTAAATGGGTGTTGGGTCAAGTTGGATTAGCTCGTATTTGATCTAGGCTAACTCAACCACTTAGCATTAAAAACCCACTCGTCTTTTCCTTTAACGCGAGCCGAGCCGTTTCTTCCATTTTTCCCCTCATTCCCGTCACGATTTCCTCTCCTCCTCCTCTCAATCTCGGTCTCCTTAAATCCCGATCGATCGCGATTCCCATTCCCTTCTCCTTCACCCAAATCTCTCCGCTTCCACGCCGTTGGCCGCGCCGCTTGCCACCGCCACAAGAGAGCTGCAGTCGCCCCGAGCCGAATCTCACTCTTCGTCGCTCTCCGATTATGCCGTCGTGGATTCACTACGGACCTTGCTCTTTCTCTTCACCGTCACCTCTCGAGCCCAAGCTCGATGCATCGCCGTCTGCAAGCCCATTGCTGTAGTACAACTCGGTGAGGTTGTCACCGATGTTGCTGGCTGCCCGCAACTATTCATCACCTCCGCCCCATCGCCGCCTCCTAGTGCTCACGGTTGCCGGAGCAAGGTTAGGGCACAATTCCTTGCTGGTTTCAATTGATCTTGTACACCTCAGCTTGTTTTCTCACGCGAACAACATGTCCACGGCATCACTGCGGTGGGGAGTTCCGGCCAGAGGTGGAGCTTTCCAGTGAATTGGGCAATTGGGGAGGAGAACTATCAAGGGGGAGGTTCCAATCCTTGGTAAGCTTGATCTAATCTGTGTTGTTCATCCGCCAATGTCTATATGTGATCTTGGTAGGGATGTTGGGTTTCTCGATGGAGTTGCGGATGTTGCTCATTGTGGAGTGGAGGTTGGTCATTGTGATGTTGTGTGCGGAATTGGCGGTAGGCGAGGATGAGGTAGTAGAGGAGCACATAGATGCTCTGTTATGCCTTGTATTGGAGCTTGGGTTGATTTTAGGTTGAGGTAAGGTTTATGTTGAT